>OZ029914.1:46640529-47840529 GCA_964023275.1 Norana najaformis
AGTAATTATTAATTATTGGATAATTATTTTTCGTCTCTCTTGTCTATGTTTTAGATCTGTCTGTCTGTCTGTCTGTCTGTCTGTCTGTCTGTCTGTCTGTCTGTCTGTCTGTCTGTCTGTCTGTCTGTCTGTCTGTCTGTCTGTCTGTCTGTCTGTCTGTCTGTCTGTCTGTCTGTCTGTCTGTCTGTCTGTCTGTCTGTCTGTCTGTCTGTCTGTCTGTCTGTCTGTCTGTCTGTCTGTCTGTCTGTCTGTCTGTCTGTCTGTCTGTCTGTCTGTCTGTCTGTCTGTCTAAGTCTCTTTCTTTCCATAACACTTGCTTTTTCGTGGTTAAGTATCGGATTATGTAGATTACTAAGTATAATGGACGAGCGTCTTGTACTGTGATCACTCTGAACATACCTCTGCACTGAACTGTCCCCCCACTCTTGCCCTTCCCCTTCGTTCTACCTTCCCTCTGCCAGCAAGTCGTGTAGGAATCAATTACACCACCTCGTCCCTTCCCAGATCCGCGGATGAAGATAAATAAAACGGTCGTCATTTCTGGCCCAGATTTCTCCATCAAAGGTGAAGAAATTTACTGGACTATTTTCTCTCGCGGACGTCGTTATTCGCCCGGTGATGCGCTGTTCGGCTGCATTGGACATGCGCAGTGCGTAATGCGCTGTTTGGCGCGAAACTCCAACGTCTGCTGCTCCGGCGACTTAGCAGACGATAGTGAAATGGCGCCAGCGCGAGCAGGGGAGTAATAGCTTGCGCGGAAAATGAAGGTGTTAAGAAAGAGAGAAAGGGGTAAAACGCTGAGCATGTGGGGTAAATAATGCTTGTAAAAATGCCCATCAGGTAGGCCACCTAAAGGACGTTAACCAGTTTGATCGTCGGGTATACTGGATGGAGGGGTAGAGATATTTGAGTCACGGAATTTGTGCTCAGCAAAGGGTAACGGACTGTTTCCGAATTCATCAGTGGAACGGGAGTCTGCTGGCAATGTGTGTTTGTATGTGTGTTTGTATGTGTTTGTGTTTGTGTGTCTGTGTTTGTGTGTGTGTTTGTGTGTGTGTGTGTGTGTGTGTGTGTGTGTGTGTGTGGCCGGCTGCGGAGTCTGAAAAACATCTGCATCTCATTCCCTTTCACTTGGTAGTGTCTGTCTCTTTGTATGTGTGAGTTTCTGTGTCGCTGTCTCGATCTCTGTTTTACTGTCTGTCTCTGTATTTTCATGTGTTTCTTTCTCCTGCGAGTATATGTTAGGATTCCGTGGACATGTGTGTGAGTGAGTGTTTCTGTATGGCTCTGTGTACTTCTGTCTACTTTCGTTGTCCCTGTCTGTGTCTGGTTCTCTTTCTCTCTGTCTGTCTCTCTGTCTGTCTCTCTTCCTTCTCTTTCTCTGTATTATTATTTTTTACCTCGAGGTATTTATGATCCCTCAGGGAGCTGAAAAATTATTTAGTGACTTCTATAGCGCCAGTGTATAATGCACAAGGCTTCAACCAATGGCGTCCCAAACCACAATCATGTTAACGTTAATCTTTGTGTCACTCTAGTTACTTTGTATTAGGAGAAAAATACGCGAGTTATTTCCATAACGGAGCAAAAAAAAATCTGAAATAAACCTAAAGACACAAAACGGATAGAAATTGAATTTAGATTTTGAACTTTCTGTTGTAATCTTTTCTTCGTTTTTATTGGAGCCGCGATCATTTTACAGATGGGATGGCGTAGCTAGCCTTCCTAGGGCCCTTGTGCAAACTGAACTTTGGCTATTTTGCTTTAAGTAGGCCTAATTGAGCAACTGGGCCTTGGTCCCTTGGGGAATCAGGCGGGCCTGGCCTCGTGGGCCCTTGTGCTTTGCACAACCTGCTCTTTCAATTCCTACAGTAAAAGTATGGTTTGATAGACGTGAACGGCCCTAGCGGTCGTAAAATGTCGTTAAAAGCTGAGTAATGCAGTTCTCTGCTTAGACACCTTTAAAACGCGTACAACCGACGCTATATAGGCTCATTTGTCAATTGCGTTTAATTTATATAACATTAGAATGGAATCACATGTACATGTACCATACTACAGTGAAAACTGTGGAAGATTTTTTTCAACTCGAGGTAAACGGCCTTTGATGCCATAAGATGTCGTTAAAAATCGTGTATATATAACTCCGCCACTGCCTTTAATTGGGTAGTGACAGTCCCAAGCCTGGATAAAGGAGGAGGGCGTCGTCAACGGCCTTTGATGCTATAAGATGTCGTTAAACATTGGAACTACTTCTAATCGAGTCTGTATGCAACGGATTTGTGTAAGACACGGTCGACGTCAACAAAGGAAAATGCAAATTTCCTCATAAGACACTTTTAAAACAACGCCTTAGACTCTGTGTTCAATCACCAGTTTTTCCGAAAAAGTTAACTCCGCCACTGCCTTTTATCGGCTGGTGCCAGTCCGAAGCGTAGATAAAGGCGGAGGTCGACGCTAATCGATTTCATTATGACCCAAGGTCGTTAGACAGGAACTACATAATCGACGGGTTTCCCTTAATAGAGCTCTTGAGGTAAGATAAGGTTGACATCAACAGCCCTGGCGGTCAATAGATGTCGTTAAACATTGGATATTACTACAGCAAGGACGGACTCTCTCTCCCCCTCTCTCTGTCTCTCTGTCTATTTCTCTCTCTCCTCTCTCCTCTCTCTCTGGGTCTGTCTGTCTGTCTATCTGTCTGTCTCAATTTGGATTGGGGGGACCCCAGTGGTGAAAACGCCTTATATAACCCTGATGTAAGAAAGACTGCATTTTCGGACTATATAACGTTAACCTTTTCGCTACTGCGCCTATACTTCTGCAGCATACCGAAAGGGTTAATGTGTGAAACCTATTAAGTCAGCAGTAGGCCCATGGTCTTTACAGGCCTATGGCTTTCAATCTTTGATGCTCTAGTTTCATAGGCCTATGGTTTTCGACGGGGCTTCTTAGCATAAGAATATCGTAGGAGTTCGTCTGGATTTCTTCCGAACTGATTCGATCCTCTTTGGACGAATCGTTATCGAACTGATCGGGGCGAGAATAAGTTCGATAAGGACGAGAACAAGCAAGACATATGCGCCGCCTATAGATACATGCGCCGTCACAGTCAGGGCGCCGTCGCCGACTTCTAGAACAAAACCACACGGCGCCGCCGCTATTGTCAGAGCCGCGTATGAGTCGCCGGAGCCGTTGAGGCAACGGTCAATCGCATCGGGTGTGTGAAGCGATTCATGCAACGCAATCAAGCATCGATATAACGCCATCTAAAGCCTGCATTTATAACCGCGATCTCTCTATTGAGGATGATAGACTCGTCGCGCACCCAGTGCAGTTTGCCAATTATCAGGGCCAGAGCCGTGCGCCGGCTCTTTAGGCGCCGTCGTCCGAATAATCGCAGCCATTGGGGCGGAAGTGGGCGCTTCAATCGACCGTCAACGTAACCAATCGCACGGGATTTATACTCGCAATGATAACCGTCAGAACACGGGACTACCCAAGTACATGCTGCCTTCCACTGATTACACGATACACGCAACTCTTCATATGTCTTAACGCAATGCTCAACAGTTTCACGCGACCGAGAAGCATTCGAACCTAACCTTACCTGTCTTACCTACCCTAAATGATGACCTTACCTGACCTAAACTGCCCAATAATTTTGCTTTGACTGAGCGCCTGTGATTAGCTAGTTTCTGCGATTTAGCTTTCTTTGGGTAATTATCGTTGTCTTCATCATCATCGTCATTATCATCATCATCATCATCACCATCATCATCTTCATCATCATCATATTACCAATCCAACGTCGAGAACAATGCAACATTCAAATGTTTTAAAGATAAGCTTCATACAAAGTGGAAACTCAGAAATAACAGAAGTCATTAGGCGCTAAATAAAACCTGCGTAAGAGAACTGAAATACATATCTATAAACTTCACGAGCTTGAAACCGAAATAAAATGTAATCCTCCTAAGCTGGATATACATGAAAACCGGTACACGTTGTCCCGGACAAAAGCTTAAATTTATGAAACCTAAATAAAATGCAATTTTCCTAACATTCATGAATCCTAGTGGAACGCAGCATCGCATCAGCGCAATCGACTAGACCGTGTAGTGGCTCATGTACCGGAGACCAGATCGACAGCGCAGTGGCCAGAGATCCGGCAGACGCATCGATTCCGTGCAGAATTCGACGTTTGTCTATGGATGTCGAGGGGTGGACAGAGGTTGGACAGGGGGTGGAGTTTGAATTAGGAGAAGCGCCTGCCTGGCATAGTGAATGACAATTGAATTGTGATTGGCTGAGACAAAGGAATCAGTACGAGAGACACTGAAAGACAGAGACAGAGAGACAGGCTGAGAGGCAAAGAGACAGACAGAATAAGAAAAGGAGGAGGAAAATAATATGAGGATGACGACGAATAAGGGGTGTAGTAATTGGATGAGTATATACGATTCATCATTATCACTATATCAGTAGCATCTTCATCATTACCATCATCACCATCGTCAGTAGCATCATCATCATCATCATCAGTAGCATCATCATCATCATCAGCGCAGTTCAGTTCATTCTATATAATTAATTGCAGTTTATACAATTCAGTTCTGTCAGTTTTAAAAAGTCAATTCAGAGACTTATGTGCAGTTGGCTTAAGGTTTACAATGTTCAGTTCGAGAGCAGTTTTTACATCCGAATCTAGTTAATACAATTCAGTAAAGTTTACACATTTGAGTGCAGTTTATACAATCAAGTGCAGATATTCCATTCAGTGCAGTTTATAGAATTCAATTCAGTTAAGTGCAATTTACACAGTTCAGTGCAGTTTCCTCATTTGAGTTCAATTAAGTTCAGTTTTTACAATTCAGTGCAGTTTCCTCATATGAGTTCAATTAAGTGCATTTTATACCGGTGCGTGTAACTTATAGAAATCGGTCCAGTTTATACAACTAAGTGCATTGTCCAGAATTGAAAGGAGATTCTAGAATTGCCCGTATAAACGTCCGAATGAGCTTCGCCTGATAATGGCACCGTAATCGGAACGCCAGCCAACGGAAGCCGGCTTTGTGTGTTGCGGCGGCGCCCATGTATCTTGAAGCAGCGATAGACTCCAGGTCGCCTTTCAACAAACTGATTGCGACGCTTAATGGCCGCCTGGAGTTTCGCGGACACCGTTCCCACAATGCATTTCGACTTCCTGTGACCGGATGCAGACCGGCAGGTGCGCAAGTGCACGCGCATGCGCGGAGACCGGGCCGATCGATGACAAGTCCCGGATAACGGTGGCGCCCCCAACGATGCGTCGTGCTTTATGGGATCGCTTGAATTCGTCCGCCGCGTTTCGCCCGGTCGGCGCCTGGCTAGAACTGGCGCTACATAATAGGCTTCTAATGAATTTACACGTCAATGAGAAAAGGGGGGAACCGCCTAATGCCCGGTGAGATTGGATCGGACAAAGGATTGGGATTTAAGCTCTGTTCTCTGTCTCTCTCTGTCTTTCTTTCTTTCTTTCTGTCTTTCTTTCCTTCTTCCTTTCTTTCTTTCTTTCTTTCTTTCTTTCTTTCTTTCTCTATCTATCTATATATATATATCTCTTCTTTCTCTCCCTCGCTTTCTCTCTCTTTCTCTTTCTTTCTTTCTTTCTCTCTCTCTCTCTCTCTCTCTCTGTCTGTCTCTCTCTCTCTCTCTATTCCTACTCTCTCTGGTTCTCCCCGCTATCTTTCTCTTTCTCTGGTCTATCTCACTGCATATATCTGCATGTCTCTCTGTTTCTGCTCCTGTCTGTCTTTCTCTCTGTATCTCTGCTCCTCTGTCTGTTTTCTGTTCCCTTTCTGTCTTTCTGTCTTTGACAATAGATCTTTTAATCGTTTTCTGTCTTTGTTTTCTTATCTCTTTTTCTGTCTTTCGCCCTTCCTCACCTCTCCCTCATTTCTGTGTCTTTGAATCTGTCTGTCTGTCTGTCTGAATGAATGAATGAATCAAGAAGGTTGGATTTACAAAAAGGATTCACTCTTTAATAAAGATCGTCATTGTGATCGAAGATGTTGCATAGCAACAGGTCGCTAAGAAACGTTTCCATGTGTTTATCGAAGCTTCTGCGTTGCCAATTCAAACACCTTAGACGGCCGCAATATCGGTGGCGCTCTCTAGCGAATTGGCTTGGCAGTACCGCTTACGCCACCTAGCGAATCAAATGTCATTTCGATAGTAGTTCATCGGAGCACGTCTGCTTTAACATATGAGTCACAACTTTTCAATGCAGCCGGTGTACTGCGAAATTTCTTCCGGCGACAAATTCCTTCCGAAAACTTGTGTCATTGGTTCACGTGACATATGAGGTCAGAGAGCAACGTAGACGCCTGAGCCTCGTGTTCGTTGCGAGATATATTCCGGGTATGTTACTAAATACGCGTGATAAGTAAATCATTTCTAACAAATAATTAATAATAATAATAATAATAATAATAATAATAATTATTATTATTATTTAATAATTAATAATTAACAAATAATTGTGAAAGTCTGCCAGTCATTCCGCCCGTGACCCACTTTCTTTTATCTCGGGGCGTACTCAATGTCAAGTTGGAAGTCATATTCATATTCGCAAGATTCGGGGTCATGCTAATGTCCAGATCCACAATGGTTACCGAAATGTTAGTCATAGACATACTCGGTTCTCATCAACATAAAAGAGCGTCATAAGCCCTACACTGTACCCATGAGCCTATTCAGAACGCACAACAACTAATGGTCACATTAACAAGTCTCTAAAGCAACCCTTCAACCGCTCATTGTATTGCATGGTAGAAACTACTAAAAATTCGCGAGCAGAAATGACATACTCATCCCGAAAGGAAACCAAAGCGCTTCACAGACCACACACCACAAACTTATGACTATCCAAAGCGACCAATAGCTATCCGTTACACTAAGTAACATTTCCGCTGGAAGACTTAAAACTTTCCATTTCAATGGATTGCTCTGCATGGCAAGAACTATCGCAGGGATGGGATGGGTGGTCTGTGAAGCGCTTTAGTTTCCATTGGGGATGAGTATGTCATTTCTTCTCGCGAACTTGCAATAGTTCTTACCGTACTGTCCAATGCATTGAAATGGGAAGTTTGAAGGGCTATAGCTGAGATGCGGGTGATTGTAACAGATATGTTCTGGGTGTTTTGGTAGTAGTGTGGGCGAGGAGTTTGGTGTTTGATGCGCTTTGATTTGAGATGGGGGTGAATATGTAACTTTTGCTGGCGAAGTTTCGTCGAGATTGAGTTGACTATTATGGTGTCGAATGTGAACATGAATATGCGGACTGAGATGACAGACAGCGGCATCGACCTTTGAACTGCAACACGCACCTATGGGGTTATGACGCCAAAAATTTTATTTCTAAAAATAGAACTGTGCTACAAAGACTTACCAGTTTCAACTGGCTTGTTTATACATTAATTATATAATATAGCTACTCTCGTGTAGAATTTCACACAGATGCTCCTTATCGACCAAACTGAGATACTGCTCCATTCACAATTATTTAGTCTAGACTCCTCGTGATAAGCGTTTACTTCTTCCTTTTCTCTCTCTCTGCTCTCCAACCCCAAACATCACCCACCGTAGCTGCCACGCTGTCTCTCTCTGCCTGACTCTTGGATCTTGACCTGGAACCGAACCCTTTTGCCTATCGATTTTGTTTTGACTGAGCGCCTGTGAATTAGCTGGTCCCCGCGGCGCGGCTTTCGTTGGGCGCTGTAGAAATCTTGGAATTCGATTACGATTACGATTATGATTTCAGTTTTCATGGTACTGGTCAAGGTTTACCCACTGTTTTCAGACGCGGAAATTTTTTCCCAAAAATAGAACGACGACCAACTTAACACCGCTTGGCCCCTCAGAATCACATTTTGTCCTAAATTTAATTGCAGGATCCTAATGTAATTAGCCCGGTATCCCACTAACACGCACTAATTACAATATTTCTTTGCATGGAGAGTAATCTGCTTCCTCAACAGACCAATTATTTATAAATTCGCCTATACCCATCCGGAAGGAATTTGTCAACGGAAGAGATTTCGCACGTACTGTGTACAGTGCAAAATTTCATCCTGGCAACGGCAGTGGGCGTGGCCGGAAGGAATTTGTCGCCGGAAGAAATTTCGCATGACACCGGCTCCGTCAAGCTGTAAACTCACACGTCTATGGAGGCAGCAGGCACAGTCTAAGTCTATAGGATCAAGGCGGTAGGCTGCTGGTAAATTTACCACCTGTCAGTGAAGCCGATACCGACATAGTTTTTCACAAAAAATCACAGAAACCATGTCATCGAAGTCGTGGTAGACATGGTAGTTAACCTCAGACAACAGCTGCCTGTATCTCCTATGTAGGCCGATTGGTTCTGGCAGGTGGAAGGTATCAGTCGATGCTAAATAAGCTCATGAACATCATCAGCACACGCACTTCACACACACACGCACACACAAACACATACATACATATATATATAAGGTATGTATATATATATATTTATATGTATATAGTGCAGCTATGGGGATACTCACAGAACAAGAAGAGCACTCGCTTGCTACGAGAAATTATATTAATATAAGACTTACAACAGATGAAAGAACTAGACGATGTCTTCTGTCGGTGTCCGCAGTAGTCGAGTATCACCTAAACTTCGCCAAGAGCTTAGTTCAGATGAGACTGCCTTAATTACTTTTTCCGGCGTTTATATAAGTTTTCTGGACGCTGGGCGTCAGTTACGCTGGCTGGGATCCAGGGACTACTCATACCTGGTTGCTTCCCTAAGCTAAGTTCTGCGCTTCCTTTTTAGGATCGGATGCGAGTTTCCTAGGCTAAGATCTCGGCTGGCCTTGCGGGGGCTAGCGTGGCTGTACCTTCCCCTCACCTGCAGTGAGTGCCTAGGTGCGTCTTTACTAGTGGTTACCTTTATTAATAATACTAGCAACAACTACTATACTCACTATGACTAAGGTAGTCGCGCTGACGTTATCAGGGATCGTGTCCTATTGTCTATGCCTGTTGGTATGCTTGCTTGACCGCTTGCGTTTACTAGGACTACGTTATCTTGCCATGTGTTCTTCGTCTCTCATTAGGTGGTCAAGCCAGCGTCCCTTTGAAATGGAGCTCCGGCTATCTTGTTTGACTGCGGCTAGCGGGGGAGTTTTATTCTCGGCTGTCATTCTGTTCACGGGATCATTTGTCTTGGCCTTATAATGGACATCCTTTCCTTCCCTTCCCCTCTAGGTGTCGTCTCTATCTCGCTGGTGTCAGATATTAATGACTAGTTCTGACTGTGAACATCTGGTCTGTGCTAATATATTTATTGCTTAGCCTTACTCATTACTTTACCCAATGTCTAAGCTGAATCGCTTCTATAGAGCCTGGTATGTCTTCTGTCATATGTATATGGATATATTTGTTTATTTACGGTAGAAATGTATATATTTAAGTATGTATAAATATGTATATTTAAGTATGTATGTATAATATGTATTTAAGTATGTGTATATCCTACTAAGATATATGTATATACACACAATTATAAGTGTTTATAATAGACAAAATGCATATTTTCACAGATGGTCATTATACAGTTTTTATATGTATCTTTTACACTTAACGTATGTCGGTTTATGAATGTAATTATATAATGGGAGTCCACGTATATTGTCAAGATAGGAATTCGTTCACTATGCCACTCAGGCGCTTCTCCTAATTCAAACTCCACCCCCTGTCCAACCTCTGTCCACCCCTCGGCATCCATAGACAAACGTCGAATTCTGCACTGAATCGATGCGTCTGCTGGATCTCTGGCCACTGCGCTGTCGATCTGGTCTCCGGTACATGAGCCACTACACGGTCTAGTCGATTGCGCTGATGCGATGCTGCGTTCCACTAGGATTCATGAATGTTAGGAAAATTGCATTTTATTTGGGTTTCATAAATGTAAGCTTTTGGCCGGGACAACGTGTACCGGTTTTCATGTATTGCCAGTTTCGGTGTCTCGTCAGAATTCGAGGGGGTCAAGCCGGGGAGACCTTACAGTAGAAATAAATAATTAGCACAAGTGTAAGAAATTACTATTAATATTAATATTATAATAATAATAATAATAATTATTATTATTATTATTATTATTATTTTTACCCGAGGTAGGTATAATTCCTCAGGTGGTGAAAAAATTAGTCCGGAGACAGGAATGAACATCTGGAACGGCTACGTCTCATCCGGCTCTGACAGAGAGAAGGTGCTGCGAAAGACGACGGCGTTGAAACGTTGAATTATGATTGAGGGCCGTTGAAAAAGATAGCTAGGTTCTCTCGCGTCTCCGGAAATGAGAGATAGACAATGGCCCAGATCAGAGATGAAGGATAAGCCGGTGCTATTTATGGGGCCAAGGGTTTCAAAGGCCAAGGGGATAAAATGATGTGATTAAGGAGGGAATTGTATTTCAAGTTCTTCCTGGCAGCTGCCATCTCTTATTATTATTATTATTTTTATTATTATAATTATTATTATTATTATTATTATTATTATTATTATTATTATTATTATTATTATTATTATAGGTTGGAATAATCCCTCAGGTGGTGAAAACATTAGTCCGGAGACATTAATGAGCATCTGGAACGGCTACGTCTCATCCGGCTCTGGCAGAAATTATTATTATTATTATTATTATTATTATTATTATTATTAAGCAGACATATAGCTCGCGCAATTAACAAAAGCCTCAAAGGCATGTGCAACGACCCTAAAAATGACCTACCGAGTAATATCGAGTAATACCATGGTTTATTGATCGATAGGAATGCATAGAAACCTAGGCAGACCTATTAAACATGTAAGTTTTAAGCTTCTTTTTAAATTTGTTATAGTAAGACTGTTTATCTTTCATGCTAGTCGGTAAGGCATTCCACACTGTGGGGCATGAGTAACAAAATCCACGAGAGCCAAATGCAGCGTAAATCTTTGGAACCTTGAGATATCAGTTGGTCGCAGAACGTAAGCACATTCGACCAGGAACTGTCGCTACCGGAATGCAGTACCTGGATAGATAGGATGGAGCCAGTCCATGCTGGCATTTGTAGGCAATCATGGCTACTTTGTAGTCAACTCTTTGTGGAAAAGACAGCCAATGTAATTGCAGCCTCATCAGATCTGACACACTGGCTGAACTTGGCAGGCGAAGTACGAGTCGCTCAGCTGTACGCACGACAGATTGAAATTTGCATCTGGAACTAACAGTCCTGATACTCACTCAGCCTACCCCTGAGAGTAACCTCACTGACACTGAAAGGTACTTAGAAAGATGCGCTCTCTCGTGCGAATCACTTGAATTTGCAATTAGACGACGAGCAAAGTCATAAAATAAAATCAAAGCCTGTCTAAGCTGCAATATTTGCATAATTATATGCCACTTAAAACAACACCTGTGCATAAGCTGATGTTGCTTGTATACGATTTGCGTTGTCTTCGGGGTATTTATAAATAAACTGCAAACCGTATAACCACATTCATGTATCAGATTAACTCACGCGAAGCCTCTTGTGCTATAGATAACCGTTGGATGTTGGCTGGAGTTTGGCATTCAAAGTAATGGACGGTTAGTTATTTACTGCGGTTTTTAGTACCTTTCAAAAAGTTCTCAAATGTCATTCGCACCGTGTAGTTTGGAATCTGTCGGTTAAGTAAGTAAGTATGTAAGTAAGTAAGTAAGCAAGCAAGTCAGTAAGTAAGTAAGTAAGCAAGTAAGTAAGTAAGTAATTAAGTAAATCAGTAAGTAATTAAGTAAAGTAAGTGTGTAAGTAATTAATCAACTAATTAATTATGTAAGTAAATAAAGTATGTAAATAAGTAAGTAAGTAATACATTTGTTAATACGCCGTATGTCCATCGGCTGAGCAAGGACTCGTAGTCGTGGATGAGTCACATCTGTCAGACAACAAAAGCAAGACGGTACAAATAGGTCTTAAGCTGTTTACGAATATGTCTAGCAAGATATTGTTGTGAGTAATTATCACCTGTGCCCCTGTAGAGCTGCGATTTATTTTCGAACAACTATCAGCCCTGGCGGGGATTTCAACCCCGATCTCTGGGGTTGACAGTCAAACACGTAGCCTCTATACTGTTACACACAGCTTATGCTTTAACTTATGTTATGTTATTTCACTTAAGCATTTGCAATGAAAAACAGTGTGACAGGGTAGTCTAATAGGTAGCGCGCCAGGCTTGTAACGTGGAGAGTGCAGGTTCGAGTCTCCCCTTAGACGGTTGCTGTGTAGGGACCTTGAGCTATTCCTTCACTCACAGTTGCTCAACGACATTTATTGATGATTAGTCATCAGATGGTGGCGCTTAATAAATGCACAAAAATAATAAAATTGTATTTCTTCATCTCCCTTCAAAGAATCCTTGAACTTATATGAATATTCAGTATTGTATGTGAGATGTCGTTTTTTGAACACGTGTATCTCTCTACATGTGGTTATGTGCTTGCCGACAAGTTTATTTCTAGATCAACTGCTACATATTGATTGGTTAGAGCAACTACAATATTCCATCAGCAACCTGAGATGCTGAACCACATCTAAAGTTCTCTGACTCCGTAGCAGACGATTCGTATCGACGATAATCACTAGTGGCGCCAAAGACCAGCATCTCTGCCCGCTTATATTTAGACCTTGCTGCTGCTGCTGCTGTGGCTGGCTTCAGCAGACTCTGATGCTGCTGCATGCCCCTCCTTTGTTCTTCCATAGGCATCCTAAATACTTGAAGGCTTACGCCAAAGCATACAGACTCCGCGCATGCCAAGTCAGGCCCTGGCAGTGCTCATCAAGCTCTTTTTGGTATAGAAATACACACGTAAATACACACATATGCCTATATCTTTTAACCAATATATAGTGTATAATATATATATATATATATGAGTACAAACAAGTATATACATCTATATATAGGATACGACATTCATTTGCATATTTAGCATACGATAGGCCTATATGTCTTACTGTAGAGTGCAGGTTGTAGGAGCTTGCATTTTCAGCCTGGGTGCAACAGAACGTTTGCGTTTTAAAACGATATTCAAAAATGTGCGTTGGGTCTTTCTGACCTTAGAGTTCTAACGTCTAATAAGTTCTAACGGTATGTATGTTTCTTGATGTTATGTAGTAATATCTAATCTAACCTAATCTAATCCTAATCTAAGTCTAATCTAATCATTTTGATAGCGCCGTTTTCATAATGTCCAAGGCATCAGCCAATGGTCGCTTTAATTGAAATCGCAATCAAAATCATAATCCGATGGAAGTCAGTTGGTTTCGGAAGAGTCTTCGCGGTTTTAATCTGAGAATTGAAATCATGGAACTAATTTGTGAAGCATCACGACTCAGTGGCTAAAAAGTTTGATTCCTTAAATACCAGCAACATTTGTTTTCAAGGAAGTTAACGCTGTTCATTGCAATGAGAATATTTGCACTTATGTTTGCATGCTCTCGCTTAAACTCTAGCGTTACCAGTTTTACCTCTACTACCCCGTTAACCATCACGCTTTACTACGTTTACTCCTCGGTAGCGTTAAGGTTTACCTCTTAACTAAATTACCATTTAGCTACCTTGGTTAAAGGTCACGTCAAGGCGCCTCGATGCAAGAGGATGCGGGTTCGCATGCAGATTGTGGCTTATTTCAGAGATTTAAAACTCTGGCTAGCACGGTCCGTACAACGGGAACCTTAAACGGCATGGCACCCATTCAAACGGGCAACAGTGGTGAAGAATCTTACCCGAGAAATTCACTGAAAAATGAGCAGGATCGAGGCCTTACAGTCGCTGTAGAAAAAACATTTACATGTAACATGCAAGCGATGTTTTAGTTCTGCGCCATGTTGCACAAAGTAAGCAGTGCCACCTTGTGACAGGTTTCTGCATGGGATGTCGACATATGTCTTGTATCATAATTCATAGAGCATCCACCTCTGGTCTGAGATTGACATATACCTTCCTGTCAATATGGTAAAAATGAGGCCAGTGCGGTGGGGAGTGATTTGAATGGCTGCTGAGATACGGTCGACAAGCATTCGATTGTTGGAGCCCGTAGCATCCGGATGTTTTTGGGGTTTTTATGTATTTGACTTGGAGCGGAGGAAATACTCAACATAATTTATAAGGTCGGTTAGCGTTACTGGGTAAGCCGGATTCTCGTTGGCTGGAGGTTGTATGCCAACGAGGTCTCTATATCGCTCACGGTTTCCTTTCCACCTGTCTGTGTGTGTGTCTGTCTGTGTGTTTGTCTGTGTGTCTGTCCGTGTGTCTGTCTGTGTGTCTGTCTGTGTGTCTGTCTGTGTGTCTGTACGTGTGTCTGTGGCTGTGTCTGTGTGTCTGTCTGTGGCTGTGTGTCTGTGTGTCTGTCTGTGGCTGTGTTTGTGTTTCTGTGTGTGTGTCTGTGTGTGTGTCTGTATGTGTGTCTGTCTATGTGTCTGTGTGTCTGTCTGTGTGTGTGTCTGTCTATGTGTCTGTGTGTCTGTCTGTGTGTCTGTGTGTCTGTCTGTCTGGGTCCCATTCTTTCTCTAACTTCAGCTCTTTTCTCGTGTTTTTATTTCTTCCGCTCTGTCAGTCTGTCTAAGCCTATCTGTTATCATTCACTCCATCGCGCTCTCTCCTAAGCCTGGAGGCGCTGACATAGCCGAGCTATTAATAACAGCGAACCACGAAGGAAGAGAGTCGCCTTGGATTTCTCTTCAAGGGCCGCTGTTTAGACGAGGAAACAGATAAACGAATATTAAGTTTGTACTGTGACTCCGGGTCCTCGAATCGCAACAGAAGCCAGGAAACTTAGCCCAGCCCAAGCCAAGGTACGATGCTTGTTTGAATTTTGCGCGGTCTATGCTTTGGGTATCTTCACAGGCCTTGAAGACTCCGACCTTATGCAGTTTCAGTAACTCGGTTTCATTCATTTGTAGGTAAGCTAAGAATCGTCATTTCGAATAAGATTGCAAACAGGGTGAGATGCATAAGTTTAAAAAACGGAACGATCCCCAGTGGTCCAGGATTTCTCCCACTGCAGATACAGCTCCCCACATACATCACCTCTGCCCATTAGTCATCTCCTCAGTGCCGGGCGCTTTTTAGGTTTCTTCAGGTGAGCGTTACAAACACCTGTTTAGTAAAAATAATAGTAATAGTATTAGTAGCAGTAGCAGTAGTGGTGGTAGTAGTAGTAGTTGTTGTTGTGGTGGTGGTGGTAATAACAGTAGTAATAGTAGTAGTAATAATAGTAGTGACAATAATAATAATAATAATAAAAATAAAAATACTACAACTAATAATAATTATAATTATAATAATAATAATAATAATAAAATAATAATAATAATACTGCTTATAATAATAATAATAATAGAAATAATGTGGCGCCAAATAAATTCGCCGTTGTTGCTCTGCAGGAGTACTTGCGATGGGTACAACGGTTCGTTACGAGATAACCCGAGATGGGGTGAAGACGGTGCGTTACATCCAGGGCTGGCGGGACCCGGAACAGGACAGGCACCCACCCCCGAAGGTGGCCCGCATCGTCAGCCAGGACTACCGAGTCATCAAGACGGAGTGTCTGGCCCAGGGGGCGCTCTGGGAAGACCCCAGCTTCCCTGCCACCGAAAAGTCAGTCTACCCGAGCGCAATTGGCAGAATGCCCTTCGAGTGGCGAAGGCCAGGAGTAAGTTGGGTGAACACGGACGATTTAACATCAGCATCAGCATCAGCAGCATCAGCATCGTCATCAGCATCATCATCAGCATCATCATCAGCATCAGCATCAGCATAATCAGTATCAGCATCATCAGCATAATCAGTATCAGCATCATCAGCGTCATCATCATCATCAGCAGCATCATCAGCAAAAACTCAACATGTCTATAGGCTATGTGTTTCAAAGTTTCTGGGGGTTGCTCCTGGATTTCGATTGGACTCACCGCATGATTTTACATAAAAAACGACCATCGATTAACGCTTTGAGCATAATTACAGTGGCGCTATAAAAATTATTAAATTAGATAGAAAATTAGATTAGGAAAGTCATGATGTACATGCAATTTGAGAAACCTATTACTACAACTACAACTACAACAACTCCCACTACTACCACTAGTACTACTATTTTACCGCAGAAAAGAACGAGGCTTCTAGTAGGTACACGTACTGTACCCAGGTGCAAACCTTTCCATGTTGAAGGACACGAGTAGTTGTTGGTATGTTGCTGTGGCTTGTTGCTAAACCACAAATCAGTAACAGTACACACGTTTATAAATATCGGTGTTGATCTGCTCTGCTCAGCCGTGCACCTTTTAGAACTCTGAACATTGCACGGTTCCCACTGCCCAGCAGAACCCTCTAAGGAAAGAAGTAAAACGTTCGTTGCTACAACACCCCTTCTCATCTGGCTAAAGCCTTTCTGAAGATATTCGCCTTCACCTTCAAATTCTTAATAATTTTTACAACCTTCAAATTTCCAAGTTAACCCAGGAGAACAATCTGTAGAGGTTAGATGAATATAGCATAACATGACATAACATAACATAATATAACATGACATAGCATATATATAGCAAGACACACAACGTTCTTCACTATTCAGTATGTATGTATGTATGTATGTATGTGTGTAGGTATGTATTTATGCATGGATGTATGTAAGTATGTATGTATGTATGTTCTGGTATGTATCTATGTATGTATGTAAGCATATATGTATGTATGCATATATGAATTCATATATATATATATGCATGTATATATATGTTTATATAACGTATCCATGCATTCATATATATGCGGGCATATATAGTCAACTTAAGCAGATTTGTTAAATGAGCTGTGAAAGAAGACTTCCATGATGTTACGTTTAATACTTGATTTATTACCTTACGTTGAGTCGGAACATCTCTTTGTAGGATATCTGCAAAGACCCGCGAATGTTCGTCGATGGATTTACGAGGTTTGATGTGGATCAAGGAGAACTCGGTAAGTCCGTGATTTGTCGTTGTAAGAGCTACACATTAGAAACTTGTCTGTCAAGATATCGACATAACTCAATGCCGAACAGATGGTTGATGTGAAGCTTATTGTAAACTGATCTAGGAGAAGGCCTCAATTGTTGCATGAAATTGCATGTCTGAACTTTGGCTGCATCGTCCCACAACCCATTGACCACGCCTCTAATCTAATCTACTCTGCTCTGTCCCACTCTACTCTGCTCTACTCTACCTACTCCAATCTACTGTACTCCAATCTACTCTACTCCATCCTACTCTACTTCACTCTACTCTACTCCAATCTACTCTACTCCACCCTACTCTATTCTAATCGAATCTAATCTGGAAACAGCTAGAGCGCCGGTATCACAGTGACTAAGGCAAGAATCAAAGGTCTTTCTGAGCAAAACCTCATTCGGAAATTACAGTCCAGGAGAGAGAACTAATACAGATCGATGAAGCCCCAGAGAGTACATATGCTACAGAGAGCTAAAAACAGGCGACAGAGAACTAACAATCAGGGAAGATAAGATCTTAGCCCAGAACTAAACGAAAGCAGAGAACTTGCAGAATGGACAGAAACAGACAGATGAAATCCGTCGATCCAGAAACTCTGACTTCCCTTGGGACGAATGTATATTTTCTTCAAACATTTCACTTCTGCCCTAGATCTTTGCAGATGTTCTAAATTATCTCTCATTGAAGATATATTTACCGCAAGCTTTTACTTATTGCTCTTACTGTAGGTCTTCTCCGATAGCTCAGAATATCACCACTGAAGATATATCTTCAGGTAATTTCGCTCCAGCCCAAAGGTCTTCCCTCGCTGCTGACAACCAAAATACTTTCCATGCATACGTATATCTCCTTTAGTCCGGAAATAATTTATAGGCAAATATATCCCGAACTGCATCCGGAACTAATTTCTAGGCAAGTATATCCCGAACTGCATCCGAAAGCAATTTATAAGCAAATATATCCCGAACTCATCCTGAAGCAATTTCTAGGCAAATATATCCCGAACTTCATGGTTACGGTTACCTGTGGTGTGCTAAGAACTCCGTTCAACCCTTTCCAGGAAACTGTTGGTTCCTGGCAGCGACTGCCTCGTTGTGCTCCACCGGAAACAAGGACCTTTTCCATCGAGTCGTTCCCCTGGACAACCTCTTCGTCAAAGACTACGCTGGAGTCTTCCACTTCAAGCTATGGCAGTATGGGAAGTGGGTGGACATCGTCGTCGATGACCGTCTGCCGACCCTCGGGGGCCGTCTGTCCTTCGTTCACTCACCCACCAACAACGAATTCTGGCCAGCGCTACTTGAAAAAGCCTACGCCAAGTGAACTCACCTACATAGATCGAGAAATAACAAATACGACAATGAGGATGATGATGACGACTACGATGTTTTGCTGCTGATGTTGTTGTTGATTATATTGTTTTTGATGATGTTGTTGTATATGATGCTGATTATAATGATCATGATAAAGATCAAGATAATCATTATGATATATTACATTCATTTGTAATATACGGATGCTTGAAAAATACAGAATGATCACTGCTACTTTTTCGGGAAATGAGTGTAATCGTATTATTATTATTATTGTTATTAGTAGTAGTAGTAGTGGTGGTGGTGGTGGTGGTGGAGGTGGTGATATGAATGGTGGTGTTGGATGGTAATAGTGATGGTGGTGGTGGTGGCATTAGTAGCAGTAGCAGTAGTAGTAACACATTACATGGCAGTGCAGTGTAACAGGTTCGATTTATGTGACTTCGGTTGTGATTGATTTGCGGTTTCAAAGTTATTTATAGCATGTGCAGTTCGATAACGGCGCAATAGAAGCCTCGTTGTGTTTTCTTGTCGCAGACTGAACGGTTCCTATGAGGCCCTGCAGGGGGGAAGCACTTCGGAGGCGATGGAGGACTTCACCGGTGGCGTCACTGAGACCTTCAATCTCGAGCAAGACGTTGCCAAGAACCTGTTCACGATCATGAAGAAAGCCTTCGAAAGAGACTCCCTCATGGGCTGCTCCATCGATCCTAAGGTCAGCCACCCCACAAACCACTCATGTCATCGAATGTAACTCATTTATATAGTCTACTCCATAAAACCATCTCTGACACCTGATTCTGTCTCGTGCGCCTGTATAATATTTCTGTAGCGGTGATGTGCGCAGCATGTAGAGTTTGTATAATTCTCTTCAAGCACCATTGTTGTAAAGCATCCAGCTTCTTCTCGACGGCCACTTTGAGCTTCCAGGACTCAATCCCATAAAGAACAGGTAGTATGTAAACTATAAACAGACTAAATTTATGTCGACCTGATCATTCGTACTTCAGATTACCCGACTCAATCTGTTCATACACAATCAAGGACAATTGGTATCCGACGTCGAACGACAGCGAGGTTGATTGCTGCCATTAGACTCGTCATTTGATGAGATGATAGGATGTTTGGACACTTGGCAAGGTCTGATAGTAGGCAGGATCATCCTAGGGCGCTCCAAGCGTTGATTTCAGGCCCTTGAGGATCTAGAATAGATCAATCGAACGACCAGGGTAGGCATGGACCGGGACTCTGTAGGCGGATCTTCATCCACTTAACTTGGGCTACACACAGCCTGGAGACGAACTCAAGACCGAAACTGTTGGCAGAATCGTGGAAGCAGCACGCAAATGATGATGATGATGATGATTATTATTATTATTATTATTATTATTATTATTATCATCATCTTCATCATCATCATTATTTTTGTCATTATTATTGTCATTATTATTATTATTATGATGATGACGACGACGACGACTCCATAAAAGTTTAACGGGAGTACGTCCCTGAATCCAATGGTAGTTATAGTTATGAGGAACAACGGCTGTTGCATTCCTGTCTAGCTGTTCATCGAGTTGATTACAATTGTAATGATAAACTACTATTATCATTTCGGTATTTATTAAACGCCAATATCAAGTGACTAAGCATCAGTCGATGGCGCTGAGTAGTTGTGTGTAAAGGACTTGCTCTAGGTAACTACACAGTAACTGTCTCGGGTGAGGTTCGAACCCGTACTTTCAGCCTTCCAAGCCGAGCGCTCTAACCAATCGGCTACCGAGACCTCACAAAACGACACTTGTAAAAATTACATGTTACGTGATTACAGCACTGTAATCTTCCGAGCTGCTTGTCGGGTGCTTCAAGTACACAGTCAATTTTCCTGCTGACAACATTACATGGTATTTATGATACACCTGTACATGAGTTATTTAAGAAACAGGTGTGTAGGATTATACGTTTTCACCTGGCTTCTGTTGAACTATTCCTGTAAAGTTATTACTGTTGCAAGAAGTACAGTCAATTATGTTACGTAATGTTATGTTATTTCATTGATTTACATTGCAACACAATATGACATCGAATTACACTTTGCGTTGCATGTAGCATAGTTTCGGCGATCGAGAAGGTCGACTTCCAAATGGACTGATTACAGCCCACGCTTATAGCATTACGTCCGTCAAACAGGTAGGCAGCTATGCT
The DNA here is from genome assembly GCA_964023275.1 of Norana najaformis. Taxonomy (NCBI): domain Eukaryota; kingdom Metazoa; phylum Annelida; class Clitellata; order Crassiclitellata; family Hormogastridae; genus Norana; species Norana najaformis. The sequence goes on from OZ029914.1 coordinate 46,661,126, forward strand.
ATCGACTTACTTTGTCTGGTAAGAGACCTTCTCCTTGCCTGCAGCCAGCCACTTGTGCATTACAAAAGGCCACGTTATGATTGTAGTTCACTGTCTTTCTTAGTAAGATAATTTATGCATGTGGCGTTTTATGCTAACGATATTACATTTACCAAGGCTTATTGTACTACTTGCCTACGTCGGTTTATTGCTTAGAGGGCTTGAAAGTGTGCTCCAGTTTATTGTTATACTTTTAAATGAGTTCAATAATGACATTTTTGGGGTGAGCTTATCGAATATATATTAAAATGTCAGCCCTAAGATTTAGGCCTGGTTGGGTGATGCTTTCTGAGGCAAATCCTACAATGTTCGCTGACTCTGTTGATATTGCTTCATACCTAAATGTAAATATAAATGTAAATGTACTTATGTAATCACGTGTGTCAAACAATCTCTTGACATGCTCCCACAAACTATTGCCTCAGGTAATTAGAGCTCGCGTCGGCCAGGGCTACAAAACATCTTTTGTGGTCTCATTCGGCCTCCACACTCCAGTACCGGTAACAGGACAGTAACCCCCTGGACAATTACCCCCCGGACAATTATCCCCGGACAATTATCCCCCATGCAAATAACCCCCCGGACAATTACCCCCCGGACAATTACCCCCCTATACAGTAAAGAGTAGACATGAAAGAATTACCAAACATCCAAAACTAAATATTGGACAATTATCAGACAATTGGGCCCAGACTAGACATGAAAGAATTACCACACATCAAAAACTAATTATTAGACAATTATCAGACAATTGGGCCCAGACTAGACATGAAAGAATTACCACAGAACATGAAAGAGGTCAACTACTATATAATAGAAATGGAAAATACAAAGTTTAATATACATTATTTGTATATTTATATAATTAATATATCAGTATAGGGGGTTACTGTCCGGGGGGTTATTTGCATGGCGGGTTATTGTCCCGGGGGTTATTGTCCGGGGGTTATTGTCCGGGGGGTAATTGTCCGGGGGGTTATTGTCCTAGAACCCCAGTACCTCATCCCGTCCTCTAGGTTCTCTAGGTCGTCTGGGTCTATTTGTTCCTCGTGTTAAGGTCCTCGCTTGAGCAGCTGAGGGCTTTTGCTGTTGTTGGCCCCTCTCTACGGAATGGACTTCCGCTATCGTTTCGTGCAAGGGCCACTGTTGGTGACAGAGCGCAGTCAGCTCGTTTTTTAAAGACGTTTTTTTCCCCGGGGTTCTCATGCTGGAAGCACTTCTGAGTTGTTTGTTCTGTACATAAGAAGCACTATATCAGTTATCAAATACAAATACAAATAATCTGTTTAGTGCTGTTTCTAAGTTGCAAGTTTACAGTTGTTTCTCGGTTGCTTCAATTTGATGACCTGTTCATCTGTGTTCGTCTGTTTTCTTCCGTTCAGATCAAAGTCCGTGGGGTTCAGTTCAACTTAGTTCGTGTTCGCAATCCGTGGGGCAACGAAAGCGAATGGAAAGGAGCCTGGAGTGATAGGTAGGCGGTGGGTGGATTGATATGGTGGAAAAGAGAGTAGGGAATGAAGTGGTCGGTAGGTAGTAATAAGTGGCAACTAGCATATCGTTTTACATTATTTATATCATGTATACACATGCAAGTAGATACGTACATGCTTGTATTAATATGTATGTATGTGTTTGTGTGTATGCCTATATGTATGTACATGTATATATGTATGTCTGTGTAACGACCCAAGGCAAGTTGTTTGCGCACACCGTCGCCAAGCAGTGTAACTTGGTACCGGGGTAAACTGGGAAGTAAGCGGCAATTCCTGCGATGCACTGGCTCCGTGTCCAGGAAATTGTGTTCGTCCATTGCAGGCTCAAAGGTTTAAGAAAAGGAAACGAGCGCCTCCCCTAAGTCTCACTTGTGGGATATGGGATACCCTAGATTTTACTTTTATGTATGTATGTAGGTAGGTATGTATGTATGAATGCATATATGTATGTATGAATGAATGCATGTATATAGATATGTATGTACAGTATTTATGCATGTGCTCGTGCATATGCCTATATGTATGTTTGCATGCATTCAAGTATCTATTCATGGATGTATACATGTATGCCTGTATGTATTAAGCACGTTCTGTCTGAATATCTAAATAGTGTCTAATAGAATGTACTCATGAATAGTTGTTGCTGTGTAGGTCGCGTGAATGGCAGGTTCTGTCCGAGATGGATAAGAAGAACCTCGGTTTGACCTTCGAAGATGACGGCGAATTCTGGCAAGTAAACCTGATTGAAGTTTAAATCTAACCGGTTGTCATAGACCAACAAACTTTCTTTCTGTCAACCATTGGTAAATACACCGAGAGACACTAAGAGGCAAAGTGCACTCCAGCAAAATGCACCGCAATGTAATAGTATTGCATATGAAAGCTACGACACCACACGACAAAATACAGTCTAATCTGATGATTTTCTACAGCGCCATCATTATAACGCACAAGGCGAATTCTGGCAAGCATATGTAGTTGTGTTAAATCTAAGCGGTTGTGCTGGACCTACAGCTTTTCCCTCTGACAACCAAGATACATACACTGAGCTATTCTAAGAGGGTCTTCACGGAGCTCGGGATCCAGGAATTGTACCTTGGCAGATCATGGATGACATAGAAAGACAACATTAAGTCGTGGACTGAGTTATCGTTCGACCAGTTTGTACAAGATACGAGGGATAGAAGCAGATGGCACAAAATTGTCCTTGGTGCAGCCAGTTCTCGGTTCGAGGACGGTTGAAGACAAGACTCGAAGAGGCAAATGCTCTATTGCACCACCGTATAAAGGATGCACTACACTGCAGCGCCATATAACAAGATTTCATATATGGAAGGTACGATACCTAACACCAAACAAACAATCTAATTTGACGGCTTCTATTGTGCCATTATCATAATGCACAAGGCATCAACCATGGTCTCTTCAAGTTAATTCGTAATCAAATCATAATCCATTGGAGAATCCGCGTCGAAAGTACAATACGATAGTATGAAATACAACACAATACACTGAATGTGTGGCGATGTTTCACAGGATGTCATTCGACGATTTCGTGGCCAACTTCAGCCTGCTGGAGCTGTGCATGACAGTCCCTGCCTTCGATGCTCTGACATCGTTTGCCGGAAGCAAGAGAAGGTGGGAGATCACATCGCACGAGGGATCTTGGAAGAGATACGTCAACGCCGGAGGATGCAGGAACTACCTAGGTATGCCTAAAACTTTCTTTATCCCTATCTCTATCTCTATCTCTATCTATATCTCTATCTATCTATCTATCTATCTATCTATCTATCTATCTATCTATCTATCTATCTATCTATCTATCTATCTATCTATCTATCTATCTATCTATCTATCTATCTATCTAGCTATCTATCTATCTATCTATCTATCTATCTATCTATCTATCTATCTATCTATCTATCTATCTACCTACCTACCTATTTACCTATCTTTCTATCTATCTATCTGTCTGTCTATCTATCTATCTATCTCTCAATCCTCTGGATTCTTTCTTTGTGTTGTTCGGTGGAGGATTTGGTTATTCAGAATTATCCAATTATTTTGTTTCTCGTCACTGAATGTGTAACATGGCAGTAGAATTGCATGGTATTGTGTCGTATCATATCGTATCGATGTGCTTTCTATAATATTGCATTTTATAGTATTGCATTTTGCTATATCATATGATGCTGTATTGTATTTTCTTGATTTTGTACTGTGTCGTATCATATCATATCGTATTGTTTCGTTTTGTACAGTAATTTATTGCATCGCATTAGATTATATTATATGATACCATATTGTGCTGTCTCGTATCATACTGTCTCGTAGCATATTGTTCTTGTATCTTGTCGTATGCAGTCATATTGCATCGTATCGTATCTTACATCGTTGCACCGCATGATACCCTTCTGCATCATATCGAATTGTTTTCTGTGGTTTTGTTTTCTGGTAGATACGTTCTGGACGAATCCTCAGTATAAGGTGCAGGTGCTTGATCCGGATGAAGGTGACGATGACAACACGGGAACTTTGATTGTCGCTCTAATGCAGAAGGATCGCAGGAAGAAGATTGCAGAACTAGGACTTGAAATGCTAACCATCGGATACGGCATCTACAAGGTAGGTTTTAACATATGGTACCTACTAGGTATTATACCTTCTACAAGGTATAATACCATCCACAAGGTGTAATACAATCCACAAAGTATCTTCTACATTCTGCAAGATATATCATCTACAAGGCATGTTATGATCTACAAGGTAGGCTACGATATAGTACCTACTGAGTATAATACCATTTGCAAGGTACAAGCTATCATACCATGTGCAAGGTATAATATAATCTACAAATTGTAATACCATTCACAAGGTAGCCATCCCAAGTATAATACCATCTAAAGTTATAATATCAGCTGCGAGGCATATTGTCATCTACAAATTATCATACCATCTACAAGGTATTGTTCCATCTAACCATTTCATCTACAAGGCATTAGATGATTTGCAAAGCAGAATAATCTCTGCAAGATACTTTTCGAAGGCATTCCTCGCTAGTCTAAGAAGTGTTGCAGTTGATTACGAACAAAAGGCTCATCTGTAATCAACCGATGCTCATACAGCTGGACAATTTACAACTGGTGGACTCTTGCATACACATAGAACCAACTGTCGGAGTCATGTACCGTGTTGACAGTTGACACATGTTCATTGTTGAAGCAATGTGAATCACTCATTAAGAATTGAATGAAAATAAGCAAGTAAGTAAGTATATTTATTTACTTACTTATTTTCATTCAATTCATTCATTCAAATGAATCTCGTGTTCAGAGTTGAATCAGAATGAATCAAACTTAATCACGACTAGTTAGTACGTTGTGTCTGCTCAGATTCCCGATACCCACGTGGGACCTCAGGACATCAACTTCTTCCGATACAACGCGGCAGTGGCTCGCTCTCACACGTTTAGCAACGTTCGGGAGATGGTGGGTCGCCACAAGCTCCCTCCAGGAAGCTACCTCATCGTTCCAAGTACCTTCAGACCGAACGAGGAGGGAGACTTCCTACTGAGGATCTTCAGCGAGAAGCCGGCTCCGTCCGCGTAAGTAACCAGAACAATGGACACTGTGACTCTTTCTGTGCCCCGTACCCGAACAGTGTTGGGCTCTCGGACCTTCTCGGTAGCCGGTCCAAAGCTTTGGAATTCACTGCTCAGTTCAGTTCGTTCTGTCAGTTCTTTGATGTCATTCAGGTCTAAACTAAAGACTCTTCTCTTTCAACTTATTTACCAACCGTACCCAGGCTTCTGGTTTCTCTGACCTACTGGAATTCGACTTAGCTTCTCCAACGGATTATGATTTTGGATTGCGATTTTGACTTGAAGCCATCATCGTCTGATGCCTTGGTCATTACGATAACGACGCTATGGAAGTCTTTAGATTAGATTAGTATAGATTAGATTTGGACCACAGAACAGTGAACAGAGGGTGATTTGTAAATACAAGGGCAAACTTCCACTGAACTGTAACAGCACAGGGTTTTAAACTAATGAGGAAGTGGTTGGGGTGTAATTTTAGGGGCATTGAGGAGCAGGCGAATAAACCTCGAATAACAGACCAAACAGAGGAAAATTGTCCATTGGCAAAGACGTAGAGCCAAAAGACACGGATTCCCGTCTGTGAAAAACACGTTCAGAACTTCAAGATACTTATTGAACATTGGGATTGCTATTCAGTTCTTCCATGCCGCCTGTAACGGCGTTTCTGATTTGTGCATATTTTTCTAAACTTTCAGGGAGATTGACGAGGACACTAATTTTATTAGCAGACCAGATGTTAAGGTGAGAAATCAAACAGCTTTCTTGGGCGCTGAACAAATTTTGAGATTACGATTATGAACTCTTTCGCTGTGGTTGAAGGCCGGTGCCTCTTAATATAAGCCATTATAATCCTTCGAGATACGATGGTATTGTGAAAAGGAATTTAACATTCAGTTTTGAAACGTAACAGGAAACGCGATTAAGTTGTCTATATTAGAATATTAATCATTGAATTGAAATCTTCTGTAAAAGTAATTTTTGATTTAATGATTGAATTTCGATTATCAGTGTTATATATTATTGCATAAAATCCTGATCAAACATTTTTGCAGTCTCGATTTAGCCTTTCTAAAAATGCATATCTTACTGTTACGAATACGATGATTAACCAAAGGAACTTTGAAGTTGTGGACCAAAACTTTCAGTGGACTTAATGGCCCTTTTCTTATTCTTTTTTAGGTCAAAGATGATGTTTCTGTGTTTCAAAGAGATGTAAGTTTGTGCATTTTCAACCTTTTTCGTGATATTACGAAGGTTGTACAAATCACTGGTGAGACCATAATTTTAATTACTGCATCAAAGTATGGAATCCATACCTAAAACATGGCGAAGCACAACTGGAGAAAGTGCAAAGGAAAACTACCAAAATGATTTAGGGTTACAAGGTCGTGAGCTAAGAAGGAATTTGAAGAGGTGTAAGCTAACAAGATTTTCTCAACCTGGGAGTCTGTCTCTCTACGTCTGATCGACTGTTTCTAGTTTAATAAGTTGTTGACTTCTCTTTGATTTTAGACCGATCCACAACCGGGCGCCATCAAGGGTCACGTGCTCGTGAGTAGCATTTCTTTAGCACTTACAAATGTGTTTGTTTTTTGTTGACATCAGAACCGCATATTTTGACGAGAAGATAATCCGCCAAATTAAGAGTTTACAATTACGATTACTCTTCACTGTGGTCTTCAAAGTCGAAAATTCACGTGGAGTAGCCGCAGATTTACAGAGATCCTCTATATGCAGCGTATAATGCTTTTTTATTTCTCTATTGTAGGCGGATCCAGAAGCTAGACGAAGGAAATCGGTGAGTAATTAGGTTGATTTGTTTTCGCACCTCGTTTTATTGTTTAGAAATACTATGATAATTAATTAATTTTCAGTCAGTTACTTTCATTGAGAACATTAGTAGTTAGTGTAATGGTTAATAATTAATAACAGTAGGCCTAAGAGTTAACAATTAATTCATAGCATGTGTATGCGTGTGTATGCGTGCGTGCTGGTCTCTGAACCCGGTTGTATAGATAGACCAGCATACATATGCATGAGGTAAGGCGAATTACCTGACACAACCTTAACTTGCTTCACCTTCTCTCACCTTACCTTACATTGTCTTGCTTTACCTTACCATACACTAACTTACCTCTTTCAATCTAATCTAATGACTTCTATAGCGCCGTTCTCATAATGCCCAAGGCATGGTAGTTTCAAGTCAAAATCGCAATCCAACATCATAATCTGTTTGAGAATTGTCGACTTATCTTACCTTTGCTTACCTTTGTCTTACCTTGCCTTACCTTTGCCTTACCTTTACCTTATCTTTGCCTTACCTTTGCCTTACCTTTGCCTTACCTTTGCCTTACCTTTGGCTCACGTTTCCCTTGCCGTACGAATCCTGTTGATGACTACAGATGGCGGTGACGGAAGATGACCGAGAAATGGAGAGAGAGTTAAAGGAACTGTTCCGTCGAACGGCTGGATCGGATCTGGAGGTGGACGCCTACGAACTCCGATCAATTCTCGATTCCAAGCTCATAGCCGGTACTAAAATAACACCATCATAGACGTTATATTCTTTTGAGAGTCCAAACTACGACAAATATCATACGAACTCACCAACACCTCACCTCTTGCAATTTCTGAAAAACTGCAAACACTTCTATTATACAAATCATATACTCTTCCCCTTATCTCACTTTCCGATTCAATTCCAAACACCATCCACAGTAGCCGTCTGGCTGTCTCATGTCTGACTCTTGGATCTTGACCTGGAACCGAACCCTTCCTGTCTAGCGATTTTGTTTGGACTGAGCGCCTGTAAATAGTTGGTTCCGGCGACCTAGTTTTCGTTGGGCGTTGTAGAAATCTCGAGCTTGCGATAACGACTGCGTATACTCTCTCTTTCTCAATATTTCTCTTTCGGCCTGTTTGTCTTAGTATCTCTGTTTCTTTCTTCCTCTGTCACAGGTTCGGTTCCATGGTTAAACGTTATTGGAACTAGCTGGAAATAAGCAGACTGGACTCCTATAATTAATTTCTCACTGGTATCACTAAGACAAATTTGTAGAAATTGCAAATGTTTAGAAATGCTAAAGCTTCCAGATTGCAACGTATCACCCCTTGCTGCGATCATTGCGCTGGCTTCCCACTGAACAGAGTTAAAATCGGTCTTACTTTTTGCAAAGTATTAAATTTAAGTCATTCAACTGTTTTTTCATTGTTGTTCCAATCAGACTCGTGATAATAAAATCTGTGAGTTTCAGAGTTCAAGATAGAGAGCGTTAGCCTGGAGACAGCAAGAAGTATGGTCGCCATGATGGATGTATCCTCTGTGTTACACATACTGTAGTCTGTATTTAACTTATATAGGCCTGATGTGGTAGGCAGTGCCACGCGTAAAGCAAATCCTTGTATGCAGGCTTGCCGCTGTTGATACGACGCTGGTAAACACAATGAAGTTAAGCAACGTCGAACGCGCTAATGCTTGACTATTAATTGAATACCATGTCATCTAGGACAACTCAGCCTGCCATGCTTTCGTTATCGGTGTATGAGGAGGGAGGTTTAAAAGATGTTTTGCTGAACGATTGCTACGGTCGTGTTTGCACTTCAGCCGATAGCCTGTTCAAATCCCAGGTCCACGCTTCTGTAGAGTTGCTATAGAGACGTGTAGACACGTGTACTTTCTTTAGCTCATTTCACCAGGTTGAACAATGCCACTTTTTATAAATAAACTATTCATTCAAAATATAGTAATTTTAGATATTAAGTATTTACAAATTGCTGATTGCCTGAAGTTCGACGGAAAAAACCTTAACAATTCAGATCGACCATTCAGGAAAACTTGGTTACGAAGAATTCAAGAAGCTTTGGACTGACTTAAGACGTTGGAAGGTACGCACTCGATTATCTATCTATACTTGCGGAAGTCACTACCACCGCATTACGAGACTTTTCTTCTTGCCTCACTCGCAAATAACTGAAACTCATCTTTTTCAAGCTATCTGTACTTTTGAGGTAAATTAATATGTTATCAAAGATGGTGATCTTTAAGACGACTGTCTGATTCATACTGGACCTTAAGCGAAGTGGCTCCCATTCAAACGGCAGCGCTGTGAAGGATCTCACCCCATGTTTCAATTGAAAATCAACAGGGTCGAGGCCGTACGGTCGCTATAGAGACATTTACGTTTACTAATAATGAAATGTTTGCACATATATGAAGACATCCAAGGGACAGGTGTTTGTAAAACCTTTTACCGCTGTGAAGTGTTGTCTTTTTCTCATAAGATTTGTGTCAAGGTGTCTTTTTGTTGGTAAGCTAAGCACAACGCCAGCGAAACCTTAATATTGTCACCACTTACCTTGCACTCTGTGGGTCTGTCACCAGGCTGAGATTTGACTAACTTTTTTCAAATTGCTTATCCGCCACAGTCTGCCTCTCTGTCTCAGTTAACTGACTTTCTGGATATTGACCTGATTGCGGCTTGATTTTGGTGCGCCATCGGTTGATACCTTGTGCATTAGACACCAAAACTATAAAAGTTTCTAACTACTACTACTACCACCACTACCATTTTGCTACCACCACTACTACTACTACCCCTACCACCACTACCACCACTATTACTACTACTACGTATGGAAGTTTTAAACTACACTTTCAATTACAACTGTTTATAGTTTTATGTTCTAAATGGCCGAGGCTGCACCAACTAAATAAGCATCATGCAAATCGAAGAATCTCAGTAACAAGAATTAAATGGTGACTATGTGTTTTGCAGAAAGTCTTCCTTGAATACGACATCTCGAAGACGAACAGCCTCGATGCTTTCGAAATGAGAGCCGCGCTCAACTCCTCAGGTTGCCCTTAATAATAATGAAGCAATGTACACGTGAGGTCATGACTATTGTATTTGTCAGCCTTTACTCCGTCCATTCATGACTCCTGTTCTTTCCTAACCTAACTCTTCTGGTTCCCTGCTTTTGTACCCTGTCCCCTAAAGCTGAATGTCACAATATTACAATGACTACAGTCACATAGCATCGTGTGTAGCGAGATACTTCTATAGGGTGCTAGAACATAATATAACATCAACATAACATAAACTAGAACATAATATAACATCAATATAACATAAACACAAAGTAACACAATCGCAGTAGTACACTCGAGATGTCTATGACGCCCAACGAAAGCTAAGTTGCGGGAACCAGTTTTTTCACAGACGTTCAGCCAAAACAAAATCGATTAGCAGGAAGCGTTCAGTTCAAGGACAAGATCCAAGCCACACAGACATTCAGACGGCCAAGGTGGCTAGTTTTTGGAACTGGAGCGGAGAGTTAAGAGGAATAGGAAGAATCAGGATAGGATTTGTGGAAGAGGAGTGTTTCAACTGTGAGTGAAAGATATGCGCAGAGATTGCAATAAGTGAAGTGCAATATACGATTACGCCCTTGAAAGGATATTGCAGCAATTGCTATAAGCTTACAGGAACGGTGGAACAGGAGCCAAGTCAAAAGCTGCAAACTAATTCAAGACTTTATCCCTATTTCTAATCAACAGTACTCAACACTTAAACGGCATAAGGTATAAAGCATATGGGACTAAGATATGACTATTCGTGACAGTTTCAATGTGTGAGTGTGTTTGTGTAGGTTTTCTGATTAGCAATCAAACACTCAAGTGCCTAGTGATGCGTTACAGCGATCCAAAAGGCTACGTTCAGTTTGACGATTTCTTGCTCTGCGCCGTCAGACTGAAGACAATGTTCGGTAAATACAAAAGACTGTCAAAGTGGTTGGGTCGGAGTTCGATTTCGAAATCGAACCCCGACTTGTGGATCGATTTCCTGCTGTTAAAAGACTCTTAGAACTGTTCCGTTTCACTTGGTCCTGATGTAATGTTTGATGTAATGTACTCGTCAATAAGTCAGTCAGTTGAGTCGATGTTAGATAAAATGACGATGGATAGAGGCCTGGTGGAGCTGCGCTTGGGTAAAATTTCTTCTATTCACGGTTGGTTACAGTAATCGTGATCTCGAGATTGCTGCAGCGCCAAAAGAAAGAAGAGTCGCGAGAACCAGCTTAGTCACAGGCGCTCAGTCAAAATAAAATCGATAGGTAGGAAGGGTTCGGTTCCAGGTTAAGATCCAAGAGTCAGACAGGCAGATGGCTATGGTGGATGGTGTTTGGACTTGAACCGGAAGTGGGATAAAGGGTAGAGGAAGAATCAAGATAGGATTTGTGGAAGAGGATTGCTATACAGGTCTTGTCCTTCTGCACAACATCCACAATACTTTCACTTATGAGACTACAGTATGTTTAGTTACAGTATTTCAATGTAAGGTAAGATAGAAGTAATGTAATTTAAGTAGTCGAAATTTCCCAGTGCCAAAACAGAAGCTGCGTCGTGGAGACCAGCTTATTCAACGGTGCTTAGTCAAGATGAATCTGCCAGACATAGCCAGGTAGTTTGGTCAGCTGCTGTTCGAGATCTTAGTCCGGAGAGATCATGTGAAGACAGCCCTCCAAAGGATCGATTTGGCTACGAACTGACACACTGACTCGGCTTCACTTGAACCGCCTATCCATTTATGCCTCATGTTTATTGATACCTGCGCCGGAAGTCAGTAGAATAGATTAGCATAGAATCTACGAGGATCTACACTATAAGCTAACGCTCAGTTACATTTATCGTTGCTTTTGTATTCGTTCAGATACCTTCAACGATACGATAAAAGACAAGTCAAAACTCGCCAAGTTCACATTAGACGAGGTTAGCAATACAACTGTTAATTCCATTTGCAAATGATCACAATTGCAAAAATCTGAAGTCGTGGCGTTAGACAGATGTGCGATAACTTGTCCAGGATCGTTACATGTCATCTCAGCCAACTTTGGGTTAGGCTATACAGAAGGAAACACCGTCCCATAATGGTCTATAATACCTAAGATATAATCCTTGACCAGACTGACGGTTTGCTTTGAAATATGTCTTCTATTTTCAGTTCATACAGACAACGATGTACGCGTAGAGATGGAGAAGATCCCAGCAGTCTCTTCGGTTCAACAATTGTCGACAATTTCGCAAACATCTCTCGTCAGTTGTTGCTGAAACGGTTTGCTGTTCAGCCAACCCTTTTGTGCATCTATCTACTTTCTCTCCAAATTGTTTCAATAAGTCTACAGATCATCTTCTTTGTGTGGTTAAACAAATCTCCTCTTGGATGACATCTAATCTGTTATGTCTGAACCCATCTAAAACTGAATTGATACTTATAGGCCTAGGTGACCAGATCAAGAAAATTCCTGACCCCTCTATCTCCCTCAGCCTGGACTCTGCCTCCACCCACACCTTTAATACTAACTCCTCTGTCCGTAATTTAGGTATTATTTTCGACCAGAACCTTACTTTTTCTGATCATATCACCCATCTTTCCCGCTCTTGCTTTACGCATATCCGCGACCTTCGCAGAATCCGTCCTATGTGTTGACTTCAAAACCGCATCTTTCATTGCCACATCCATAGTCCATGCAAAACTTGACTACTGCAATTCACTTTTCCTCAATACTGACACAACCCAGTTAAACCGCCTACAAGCTATCCAGAATGCTCTCTCTCGTGCTGTCACCAAAACCCCCAAACACCATCACATCACCCCTGTTCTCAAATCACTGCACTGGCTTAAAATACCAGAACGAATAGAGTACAAAGTCTTATCTCTCACCTACAACACACTTCAATCCTCCCAACCCTCCTATCTTCGTCAATTATTTACTATCCAACCACACCGTTCATCCCGCTCCTCATCTGTCCTAACACTTCTTCGCCCTCCCGTCACCTCATCCTTAAAATTTGGAAATCGCTCCATAGCCATAGCTGCCCCACCCCATTGGAATAAACTCCCGCCAGAACTGCGACAGTTGTCTGATCAATCATACGAACTCACCAAAACTTCACCTCTTTCAGTTTCTGCGCAGGTCTTTCACTAAAGACTGAAAACACTTCTTTTCCAAAAATCTTATCTTGATTCTTCCTATTCCCCTTATCTCTCTTCTCGCTTCAATTTCAAACATCATCCACTGCAGCCGTCCGACTGTCTGACTCCTGGATCTTGAAATGGAACCGAACCCTTTTGCCTATCGATTTTGTTTTGACTGAGCGCCTGTGAATAAGCTCGTTCCCGCGACTTAGCTTTCGTTGGGCGCTGTAGAAATCTCGATATTACGATTACGATTACACTCCCCTTCCAAAATGACTAGCCCACAAGCTAAGCGTACTATGCAAATGGATGCTTTACCAAGTTGCGAAACCCACACCCTAATGGCCAGCTTATAATAAGCTACTCAACGAAATGCCATTCGGCAACTTTTTGCCGGTTTGAAGACTGTTTTGTAAATGTTATTTTATTTTTAAATGTGTTCTTCAAATGGTTTTATAAACCACTTATATCTTTCCTGTTGTACTTTAGGTAGGCATCACTCTGTACGCAAATTGATACCCAATAGATCTATTTGATATATCCATAGCACGCAGTGCCAGTGTTACGTATCCACCTTGAGTGTTAGACCATAGATACACGCCTTTTACATAAACATAATATTTAGGTTCTTTTGTGATTAGCATGACGGGATTTAGAGCCACCCCATTCCTAATATCTATAGTCAATGGAATATTAGCAACCCGATCGAACAGAGAATCTAGAACTATGTATTTCCCATGCGTAATAGGTTTTTCTGAATGAAACGCTTTCTCCGATGACAAAACATTTGCAACATTAACTGCACTGAACTGTGTAAATTCCACTTAACTAAATTGAATTCTATAAACTGCACTGAATGGAATATCTGCTCTTGATTGTGTAAACTGCACTCAAACGTGTAAACTTTACTGAATTGTATTAACTAGATTCGGATGTAAAAACTGCTCTCGAATTGAACATTGTAAACCTTAAGCCAACTGCACATAAGTCTCTGAATTGTTCGGAGTGTTTTTATAATCTGCACTTGACTTTTTAAAACTGACAGCACTGAATTGTATAAACTGCAATGAATTATATAGAATGAACTGAACTGCGCTGATGATGATGATGATGATGCTTCTGATGATGATGATGATGATGATGATGATGCTACTAACGATGGTGATGATGGTAATGATGAAGATGCTACTGATGATAGTGATAATGATGAATCGTATATACTCATACAATTACTACACCCCTTCTTCGTCGTCATCCTCATATTATTTTCCTCCTTTTTTATTCTGTCTGTCTCTTTGCCTCTCGGCCTGTCTCTCTGTCTCTGTCTCTCTCTTTCAGTGTCTCTCGTACTGATTCCTTTGTCTCAGCCAATCACAATTCAATTGTCATTCACTATGCCAGGCAGGCGCTTCTCCTAATTCAAACTCCACCCCCTGTCCAACCTCTGTCCACCCCTCGACATCCGTAGACAAACGTTGAATTCTGCACGGAATCGATGCGTCTGCCGGATCTCTGGCCACTGCGCTGTCGATCTGGTCTCCGGTACATGAGCCACTACACGGTCTAGTCGATTGCGCTGATGCGATGCTGCGTTCCACTAGGATGCATGAATGTTAGGAAAATTGCATTTTATTTAGGTTTCAAAAATGTAAACTTTTGTCCGGGACAACGTGTACCGGTTTTCATGTATTCCCAGTTTCGGTGTCTCGTCAGAATTCGAGAGGGTAAAGCCGGGGAGACCTTACAGTAGAAATAAATAATAAGCACAAGTGTAAGAAATTACTATTACTATTAATATTATTATTATAATTATTATTATTATAATTATTATTATTATTATTATTATTTTTACCCGAGGTAGGTATAATCCCTCAGGTGGTGAAAAAATTAGTCCGGAGACAGTAATGAACATCTGGAACGGCTACGTCTCATCCGGCTCTGGCAGAGAGAAGGTGCTGCGAAAGGCGATTGCGTTGAAACGTTGAATTATGATTGAGAGCCGTTGAAAAAGATAGCTAGGTTCTCTCGCGTCTCCGAAAATGCGAGATAGACAACGTCCCAAATCAGTGATGAAGGATAAGCCGGTGCTATTTATGGGGGCAAGGGTTTCAAAGGCCAAGGGGATAAAATGATGTGAATAAAGGAGAGAATTGTATTTCTAGTTCTTCCTGGCAGCTGCCATCTCTTATTATTATTATTATTGTTATTATTATTATTATTATTATTATTATTATTATTATTATTATTATTATTATTATTATTATTAAGCAGACATATATCTCGCGCAATTAACAAAGCCTCAAAGGCGTGTGCAACGACCCCAATATGTCCTACCGAGTAATATCGAGTAATACCATGGTTTATAGATCGATAGGAATTCACAGAAATCTAGGCAGACCTATTAAACATATAAGTTTAAGCTTCTTTTTAAATTTGTTATCGTAAGACTGTTTATCTTTCATGCTAGTCGGTAAGGCATTCCACACTGTGGGGCATGAGTAACAAAATCCACGAGAGCCAAATGCAGTGTAAATCTTTGGAACGTTGAGATATCAGTTGGTCGCAGAACGTAAGCACATTCGACCAGGAACTGTCGCAACCGGAATGCAGTACCTGGATAGGTAGGATGGAGCCAGTCCATGCTGGCATTTGTAGGCAATCATGGCTACTTTGTAGTCAACTCTTTGTGGAAAAGACAGCCAATGTAATTGCAGCCTCATCAGATCTGACACACTGGCTGAACTTGGCAGGCGAAGTACGAGTCGCTCAGCTGTACGCACGACAGATTGAAATTTGCATCTGGAACTAACAGTCCTGATACTCACTCAGCCTACCCCTGAGAGTAACCTCACTGACACTGAAAGGTACTTAGAAAGATGCGTTGTCTCGTGCGAATCACTTGAATTTGCAATTAGTCGGCGAGCAAATTCAGAAGATAAAATCAAAGCCTGTCTAAGCTGCAATATTTGCATAATTATATGCCACTTAAAACAACACCTGTGCATAAGCTGATGTTGCTTGTATACGATTTGCGTTGTCTTCGGGGTATTTATAAATAAACTGCGATCCCTATAGCCACATTCATGTATCAAATGAACTCAGGCGGAGGCTCTCGTGCCATAGATAACCGTTGGATGTTGGCTGGAGTTTGGCATTCAAAATAATGGACGGTTAGTTATTTACTGCGGTTTTTAGTACCTTTCAAAAAGTTCTCAAATGTCATTCGCACCGTGTAGTTTGGAATCTGTTGGTTAAGTAAGTCAGTCAGTCAGTCAGTAAGTCAGTAAGTAATTAAGCAAGCAAGTGAGTAAGTAAGTAAGTCAGTAAGTAAGTAAGCAAGCAAGTCAATAAGTAAGTAAGAAGCAAGTAAGTAAGTAAGTAATTAAGTAAGTCAGTAAATAATTAAGTAAAGTAAGTGTGTAAGTAATTAAGCAACTAATTAATTAATTAAGTAAGTAAAGTATGTAAATAAGTAAGTAAGTAAGTAATACATTTGTTAACACACCGTATGTCCATTGGCTGAGCGAGGACTCGTAGTCGTGGATGAGTCTCATCGGTCAGACAACAAAAGCAAGACGGTACAAATAGATCTTAAGCCGCTTTACGAATATGTCTAGCGAGATATTGTTGTGGCTAATTATCACCTGTGCCCCTGTAGAGCTGCGATTTATTTTCGAACAACTGTCAGCCCTGGCGGGGATTTCAACCCCGATCTCTGGGGTTGACAGTCAAACACGCAGACTGTTACACACAGCTTATGCTTTAACTTATGTTATGTTACTTCACTTAGGCATCTGCAATGAAAAACAGTGTGACAGGGTAGTCTAATAGGTAGCGCGCCAGGCTTGTAACGTGGAGAGTGCAGGTTCGAGTCTCCCCTTAGACGGTTGCTGTGTAGGGACCTTGAGCTATTCCTTCACTCACAGTTGCTCAACGACATTTATTGATGATTAGTCATCAGATGGTGGCGCTTAATAAATGCACAAAAATAATAAAATTGTATTTCTTCATCTCCCTTCAAAGAATCCTTGAACTTATATGAATATTCAGTATTGTATGTGAGATGTCGTTTTTTGAACACGTGTCTCTCAACATGTGGTTATGTGCTTGCCGACAAGTGTATTTCTAGATCAACTGCTACATATTGATTGGTTAGAGCAACTACAATAATCCATCAGCAACATTAGATGCTGAAATACAACTAAAGTTCCAGACGATTCGTATCGCCGATAATCACTAGTGGCGCCAAAGACCAGCATCTCTGCCCGCTTATATTTAGACCTTGCTGCTGGGGCTGGCTTCAGCAGACTCTGATGCTGCTGCATGCGCCTCCTTTGTTCTTCCACAGGGATCCTAATTAATTACTAGAAGGCTCACGCCAAAGCATACATACTCCGCTCATGCCAAGTCAGGCCCTGGCAGTGCTCATCAAGCTCTTTTTGGTATAGAAATACACACGTAAATACACACAAATGCATATATCTTTTAACCAATATATAGTGTATAGTATATATATGAGTACAAACAAGTATATACATCTATATATAGGATACGACATTCATTTGCATATTTAGCATAGGTTGGACCATATATGTCTTACTGTAGAGTGCAGGTTGTAGGAGCTTGCATTTTCAGCCTGGGTGCAACAGAACTTCTGCGTTTTAAAACGATATTCAAAAATGTGCGTTTGGTCTTTCTGACCTTAGAGTTCTAACGTCTAATAAGTTCTAACGGTATGTATGTTTCTTGATGTTATGTAGTAATATCTAACCTAACCTAATCTAATCCTAATCTAAGTCTAATCTAATCTAATCATTTTGACAGCGCCGTTTTCATAATGTCCAAGGCATCAGTCGATGGCCCCTTTAATTGAAATCGCAATCAAAATCATAATCCGATGGAAGTCAGTTGGTTTCGGAAGAGTCTTCGCGGTTTTAATAAGAGAATTGAAATCATGGATTTAATTTGTGAAGCATCATCGACTCAGTGGCTAAAAAGTTTGATTCCTTAAATACCAGCAACATTTGTTTTCAAGGAAGTTAACGCTGTTCATTGCAATGAGAATATTTGCACTTATGTTTGCATGCTCTCGCTTAAACTCTAGCGTTACCAGTTTTACCTCTACTACCCCGTCAACCATCACGCTTTACTACGTTTACTCCTAGGTAGCGTTAAGGTTTACCTCTTAACTAAATTACCATTTAGCTACCTTGGTTAAAGGTCATGTCAAGGCGCCTCGATGCAAGAGGATGCGGGTTCGCATGCAGATCGTGGCTTATTTCAGAGATTTAAAACTCTGGCTAGCACGGTCCGTACAACGGGAACCTTAAACGGCATGGCACCCATTCAAACGGGCAACAGTGGTGAAGAATCTTACCCGAGAAATTCACTGAAAAATGAGCAGGATCGAGGCCTTACAGTCGCTGTAGAAAAAACATTTACATGTAACATGCAAGCGATGTTTTAGTTCTGCGCCATGTTGCACAAAGTAAGCAGTGCCACCTTGTGACAGGTTTCTGCATGGGATGTCGACATATGTCTTGTATCATAATTCATAGAGCATCCACCTCTGGTCTGAGATTGACATATACCTTCCTGTCAATATGGTAAAAATGAGGCCAGTGCGGTGGGGAGTGATTTGAATGGCTGCTGAGATACGGTCGACAAGCATTCGATTGTTGGAGCCCGTAGCATCCGGATGTTTTTGGGGTTTTTATGTATTTGACTTGGAGCGGAGGAAATACTCAACATAATTTATAAGGTCGGTTAGCGTTACTGGGTAAGACGGATTCTCGTTGGCTGGAGGTTGTATGCCAACGAGGTCTCTATATCGCTCACGGTTTCCTTTCCACCTGTCTGTGTGTGTGTCTGTCTGTGTGTTTGTCTGTGTGTCTGTCCGTGTGTCTGTCTGTGTGTCTGTCTGTGTGTCTGTCTGTGTGTCTGTACGTGTGTCTGTGGCTGTGTCTGTGTGTCTGTCTGTGGCTGTGTGTCTGTGTGTCTGTCTGTGGCTGTGTTTGTGTTTCTGTGTGTGTGTCTGTGTGTGTGTCTGTATGTGTGTCTGTCTATGTGTCTGTGTGTCTGTCTGTGTGTGTGTCTGTCTATGTGTCTGTGTGTCTGTCTGTGTGTCTGTGTGTCTGTCTGTGTCTGTCCGTGTGTCTGTGGCTGTCTGTGTGTGTCTGTGGCTGTGTCTGTCTGTGGCTGTGTCTGTGTGTCTGTGTGTGTCTCTGTGTGTGTCTCTGTGTGTGTCTGTCTATGTGTCTGTGTGTGTCTCTGTGTGTGTCTGTCTATGTGTCTGTGTGTCTGTCTGTGTGTCTGTCTGTGTGTGTCTGTGTGTCTGTCTGTGTGTGTCTGTGTGTCTGTCTGTGTCTGTCCGTGTGTCTGTGGCTGTCTGTGTGTGTCTGTGGCTGTGTCTGTCTGTGGCTGTGTCTGTGTGTCTGTGTGTGTCTCTGTGTGTGTCTCTGTGTGTGTCTGTCTATGTGTCTGTGTGTGTCTCTGTGTGTGTCTGTCTATGTGTCTGTGTGTCTGTCTGTGTGTGTGTCTGTCTATGTGTCTGTGTGTCTGTCTGTGTGTCTGTCTGTGTGTCTGTCTGTCTCGCTCCCATTCTTTCTCTAACTTCTGCTCTTTTCTCGTGTTTTTATTTCTTCCGCTTTGTCAGTCTGTCTAAGCCATCGCGCTCTCTCCTAAGCCTGGAGGCGCTGACATAGCCGAGCTATTAATAACAGCGAACCACGAAGGAAGAGAGGCACATGGCATTTTTCTTCAAAGGCCGCTGTTTAGACGAGGAAACAGATAAACGAACATTAAGTTTGTACTGTGATTCCGGGTCCTCGAATCGCAACAGAAGCCAGGAAACTTAGCCCAGCCCAAGCCAAGGTACGATGCTTGTTTGAATTTTGCGCGGTCAATGCTTTGGGTATCTTCACAGGCCTTGAATACTCCGACCTTAGGCAGTTTCAGTAACTCAGTTTCATTCATTTGTAGGTAAGCTAAGAATCGTCATTTCGAATAAGATTGCAAACAGGGTGAGATGCATAAGTTTAAAAAACGGAACGATCCCCAGTGGTCCAGGATTTCTCCCACTGCAGATACAGCTCCCCATATATCACCTCTGCCCACTAGTCAACTCCTCAGTGCCAGGCGCTTTTTAGGTTTCTTCACGTGAGCGTTACAAACACCTGTTTAGTAAAAATAATAGTAATAGTATTAGTAGCAGTTGTAGTAGTGGTGGTAGTAGTAGTTTTTGTAGTGGTGGTGGTGGTAGTAGTAGTAGTAATAGTAGTAGTAGTAATAATAATAGTAGTGACAGTAATAATAAAAATAATAATAATAATAAAAATAATAATGCTACTAATAATAATTATAATAATAATAATAATAATAATAATAATAATAATAATAGAAATAATGTGTCGCCAAATAAATTCTCACAGGAGTACTTGCGATGGGTACAACGGTTCGTTACGAGATAACCCGAGATGGGACGAAGACGGTGCGTTACATCCAGGGCTGGCGGGACCCGGAACAGGACAGGCGCCCACCCCCGAAGGTGGCCCGCATCGTCAGCCAGGACTACCGAGTCATCAAGACGGAGTGTCTGGCCCAGGGGGCGCTCTGGGAAGACCCCAGCTTCCCTGCCACCGAAAAGTCAGTCTACCCGAGCGCAACTGGCAGAATGCCCTTCGAGTGGCGAAGGCCAGGAGTAAGTTGGGTGAACACGGACGATTTAGTTGGCATGCTTAGTTGCACAGTAGGACTGTAGGTGGATACGCGTCGTATGAGCAGATGTGTTTGTATGTATATAGTGGGACACGGTGGTGTAGTGGTATGGTCGGTGCTTCGTAACTGGAGGGTCGCGGTTTCGAATCTGTCTCAAATTACTGCTTAGTGACCATGGACAAGTTGCTCAACCATAATTGTCTGTGAGGAAGGCAACGGGAAACCACTTCACTCATCTCATCCCCGGTTGGCATAAAGCCAATGGACCTACCTTAGGGCAGAGAACTCACCAGAGAACTTATCATCATCAGCAGCAGCAGCATCATCTTCATCAGCACAGCAGCAACATCAGCATCAGCATCAGAATAATCAGCATCAGCATCATCATCATCATCAGCAGCATCAGCAGCAGCATCAGCATCATCATCAGCATCATCATCAGCATCATCATCAGCACCATCAGCATCAGCAGCAGAAGCATCATCATGTCTATAGGCTATGTGTTTCAAAGTTTCTGGGGGTTGCTCCTGGATTTCGATTGGACTCACCCATGATTTTACATAAAAAACGACAATCGATTAATGCTTTGAGCATAGTTACAGTGGCGCTGTAAAAATTATTAAATTAGATAGAAAATTAGATTTGGAAAGTCATGATGTACATGCAATTTGAGAAACCTATTACTACAACTACAACTACCACTACTACCACTACCACTACTACCACTACCATTACTACCACTACCACTACTACCACTACTACTACCATTTTACCCCAGAAAAGAACGAGGCTTCTAGTGGGTACATGTACTGTTCCCAGTTGCAAACCTTTCCATGTTGAAGGACACGATTAGTTATTGGTATGTTGCTGTGGCTTGTTGCTAAACCACAAATCAGTAACAGTACACACGTTTATAATTATCGGTGATGTACTGCTCTGCTCAGCCGTGCACCTCTTAGAACTCTGAACATTGCACGGTTCCCACTGCCCAGCAGAACCCTCTAAGGAAAGAAGTAAAACGTTCGTTGCTACAACACCTCCTCTCATCTGATTAAAGCCCTTCTGAAGATATTCGCCTTCACCTTCAAATTCTTAATAATTTTTACACCCTTCAAATTTCCAAGTTAACCCAGGAGAACAATCTGTAGAGATTAGATGAATATAGCATAACATGACATAACATAACATAATATAACATGACATAGCATATATAGCACGACACACGACGTTCTTCACTATCCGGTATGTATGTGTGTAGGCATGTATTTATGCATGGATGTATGTAAGTAAGTATGTATGTATGTATGTATGTTCTGGTATGTATCTATGTATGTATGTAAGCATATATGTATGTATGCATATATGAATTCATATACATATGCATGTATATATATGTATATATAACGTATCCATGCATTCATATATATGCGGGCATATATAGTCAACTTAAGCAGATTTGTTAAATGAGCTGTGAAAGAAGACTTCCATGATGTTACGTTTAATACTTGATTTATTACCTTACGTTGAGTCGGAACATCTCTTTGTAGGATATCTGCAAAGACCCGCGAATGTTCGTCGATGGATTTACGAGGTTTGATGTGGATCAAGGAGAACTCGGTAAGTCCGTGATTTGTCGTTGTAAGAGCTACACATTAGAAACCTGTCTGTCATGATATCGACATAACTCAATGCCGAACAGAAGGTTGATGTGAAGCTTATAGTAAACTGATCGAGGAGAAGGCCTCAAATGTTGCATGGAATTGCATGTCTGCACTTTGGCTGCAACGTCCCACAACCCATTGACCACGCCTCTAATCCAATCTACTCTGCTCTATCCCACTCTACTCTACTCTACTCTACCTACTCCAATCTACTCTACTCCATCCTACTCTACTCCACTCTACTCTACTCCAATCTACACTACTCTACTCTACTCTACTCCACTCCACTCCAATCTACTCTATTCTACTCTACTCTACTCCAATCTACTCTACTCCACCCTACTCTATTCTAATCGAATCTAATCTGGAAACAGCTAGAGCGCCGGTATCACAGTGACTAAGGCAAGAATCAAAGGTCTTTCTGAGCAAAACCTCATTCGGAAATTACAGTCCAGGAGAGAGAACTAATACAGTTCGATGAAGCCCCAGAGAGTACATATGCTACAGAGAGCTAAAAACAGGCGACAGAGAACTAACAATCAGGGAAGATAAGATCTTAGCCCAGAACTAAACGAAAGCAGAGAACTTGCAGAATGGACAGAAACAGACAGATGAAATCCATCGATCCAGAAACTCTGACTTCCCTTGGGACGAATGTATATTTTCTTCAAACATTTCACTTCTGCCTTAGATCTTTGCAGATGTTCTAAAACATCTCTCATTGAAGATATATTTACCGCAATCCTTTACTTATTGCTCATTCGTCTTCCCCGATAGCTCAGAATATCACCACTGAAGATTTATCTTCAGGTAATTTTCGCTCCAGCCCAAAGGTCTTCCCTCGCTGCTGACAACCACAATACGTTCCATGCATACGTATATCTCCTTTAGTCCGGAAATAATTTATAGGCAAATATATCCCGAACTGCATCCGGAACTAATTTCTAGGCAAATATATCCCGAACTGCATCCGGAACTAATTTCTAGGCAAATATATCCCGAACTCATCCGGTAGCAATTTATAGTCAAATATATCCCGAACTTCATGGTTACGGTTACCTGTCGTGTGCTAAGAACTCCATTCAACATTTTTCAGGAAACTGTTGGTTCCTGGCAGCGACTGCCTCGTTGTGCTCCACCGGAAACAAGGACCTTTTCCATCGAGTCGTTCCCCTGGACAACCTGTTCATCAAAGACTACGCTGGAGTCTTCCACTTCAAGCTGTGGCAGTATGGGAAGTGGGTGGACATCGTCGTCGATGACCGTCTGCCGACCCTCGGGGGCCGTCTGTCCTTCGTTCACTCACCCAGCAACAACGAATTCTGGCCAGCGCTACTCGAAAAAGCCTACGCCAAGTGAACTCACCTACATAGATCGAGAAATAACAACTACGACAATGAGGATGATGATGATGACGACGACGATGTGTCGGTCATGTTGTTGATTATATTGTTTTTGATGCTGTGGTCGCTGATGGTGATAATAACGATCATGATAATGAACATGATAATTATCATAATATTCATAATGATTTGTATTACATTAATTTATAATATCAGGATATTTTAAAATACAGAATGCTACTTTGCGGAAATGAGGGTTATAGTAGTAGTAGTAGTAGTAGTAGCAATTAGTAGTAGTAGAAGTACATATAGTAGTCGAACATTACATTGCATTACAATGTAACAGGATCGATCTGTGTGAATGAATTGCGCTTCCGAAAGTTCATTTAGAGCAGACGAACTATTTATAGCAAATGCAGTTCGATAACGGCGCAATAGAAGCCTCATTGTGTTTCGTTGTCGCAGACTGAACGGTTCCTATGAGGCCCTGCAGGGCGGAAGTAGTTCGGAGGCGATGGAGGACTTCACCGGTGGCGTCACTGAGACCTTCAATCTCGAGCAAGACGTTCCCAAGAACCTGTTCACGATCATGAAGAAAGCCTTCGAAAGAGACTCACTCATGGGCTGCTCCATCGATCGCAAGGTAAGTCACCCCACAAACCACTCATGTCATCGAATGCAATACATTTATATAGCACTACTCCATAAAACCATCTCTGACACCAAGTTCTGTCTCATGCGCCTGTATATTTCTGTAACGGCGATGTGCGCAGCATATTCAATTTGCATAATTCTCCTCCAACACCATTGTTTTAAGACATCCATCTTCTTCTCCAAGACAACTGTGAGCTTCCAGGTCTCAACCCCAGGTAGTATGTAAAATATAAACAGACGTATCTTATGTCGAGCTGATTATTGGTACTTCAAATTCCCCGACTCAATCTGTTCATACACAATCACGGGCAGTTGGTATCCGACGACAGCCTGACTCCTGCCATTAGTCTCGACAATTGATTATATGATCGAAACAAGAAGACTTCGGATGTTTGGACACTTATCAAGGTCTGACAGTAGGCAGGATCATGCTAGGATACTCCGAGCGTTGTTTTTAGGTCCCTGAGGATCTAGAAGGGTCCAACCGAACGACCAGAGTAGGCATGGACCGGGATGCTGTAGGCGGATCTCCATCCACTTAACTTGGGAGACGAACTCAAGAACGCGACTATTGGCAAAGAGTCGTGCAAGCGGCAAAGTTTCGGAAAGAGGCACGCCACTGATGATGATGATGATGATGATGATGATGACTCCAAAAAAGTTTAACGGGCGTACGTCCCCCGAATCCAATGGTAGTTATAGTTAGAGGATCAACGGCCGTTGCATTCCTGTATCGTTGTTCATCAAGTTTATTGCAAATGTAATGGTAAACTATTATTATCATTTCGGCATTTATTAAACGCCACTATCGAATGACTAAGCATCAATCGATGGCGCTGAATAGTTGTTTGTTAAGGACTTGCTCAAGGTCCCTAGACAGTAACCGCCTCACAAGTGGAGGCTCGAACCCGTACTCTCAACGTTCCAAGCCGAGCGCCCTAACCAATCGGCTACTGAGCCCTCACAAAACGACACTTGTAAAAGTTACATATTATGTGATTACAGCACTGTAATCTTCCGAGCTGCTTGTCGGGTGCTTCAAGTGTACAGTTTTCCTGCATGACAACATTACATGGCATTTATGCTACACCTGTAAATAAGTTATTTAAAGAAACAGGTTTGTAGGATTGTATGTTTTCACCTGGCCTCTGTAAAGTTATTACTGTTGCAAAGAGTACAGTCAATTATGTTATTATTTCACTGAAATACGTTGCAACACAATATGACACTGGATTACACTTTACGTTGCATGTAGCATAGTTTCGGCGATCAAGAGGGTCGACTTCCAAATGGACTGATTACAGGCCATTCTTACAGCATTACGTCCGTCAAACAGGTAGGCAGCTATGCTGTCGACTTTCTTTGTCTGGTAAGAGAGTTTCACGTCGCCTGCAGCCAGCCACTTGTGCAATACAAAAGGCCACGTTATGATTGTAGTTCACTGTCAGAATAAGCCAGATAATTTATGCATGTGGCGTTTTATGCTAACGATATTACATTTACCAAGGCTTATTGGACTACTTGCCTACGTCGGTTTATTGCTGAGAGGGCTTGAAAGTGCGCTTCAGTTTATTTTTACACTTTTAACTGAGTTTATTAGTAGTGTATGAGTTTATTATTATTTAACTGAGTTTATTAATGACATTTCTGGATGAGTTTATCGAACACATATTTTAAAATGTCAGCCCTAAGATCTAGGCCTACTCAGGGATGCTTTCCGAGGCAAGTCCTACAATGTTCGCCGACTCTTTGTTGATGTTGCTTCATACCTAAATGTAAATACAAATGTAAATGTACTTATGCAAGCAAGCGTGTAAAACCAATCTCTCGAAATGCTCCCACAAATCTTTCATTTAGTGTTGTTTCTAAGTTGCAAGTCTACAGTTGTTTTTCGGTTGCTTCAACTTGATGACCTGTTCATCTGAATTCGTCTGCGTTTTTTTCGTTCAGATCAAAGTCCGTGGGGTTCAGTTCAACTTAGTTCGTGTCCGCAACCCGTGGGGCAACGAGAGCGAATGGAAAGGAGCCTGGAGTGATAGGTAGGCGTTGGGTGGATTGATATGGTGGAAAGGAGAGTCGGGAATAAAATGGTCGGAAGGTAGTAATCAGTGGCTTCTAGCATATCGCTTTATATTATTTATATCATGTATAAACATGCAAGTAGGTGCATACGTGTTTATATTAATATGTATGTGTGTATGTGTTTGTGTGTAGCCTATATGTGTGTACATGTATATATGTATGCATGTGTAACGACCCTAGGCAAGTTGTTTGCGCTCTGTCACCAAGCAGTGTAATTTGGTGCCGGCGTAAGCTAGGAAGTAAACGGCAAGTCTTGCGATGCACTGGCCCCGTGTCAAGGACCATGGGTCCATTGCCGGCTCAAGGGTCTAAGAAAAGGAAATGAGCGCCTGCCCTACGTCTCACTTGTGGGATATGGGATACCTTAATTTTTACTTTTATGTATGTATGTATGTATGTACGTATGTATGTAGCTATGTATTTATGAATGAATGAATGTATGTAGATATGTATGTACAGTATTTATGTATGTGCTTGTGTATATGCGTATATGTATGTTTGCATGCATTCAAGTATCTATTCGTGGATCCATACATGTATTCCTGTATGTATTTAAGCACATTTTGTCTGAATATCTAAGTAGTGTCTAATAGAATAGTTGTTTGCTGTGTAGGTCGCGTGAATGGCAGGTTCTATCCGAAATGGATAAGAAGGACCTCGGTTTGACTTTCGAAGATGACGGCGAATTCTGGCAAGTAGACACAATTGCCTTAAATCTAAACGGTTGTCACAGATCAACAGCTTTTCCCTCTGACAACCATTGGTAAATACACTGAGCGATTCCAAGGGGGTCTTCCCGGAGCTCGGGATCCAGGAGTTGTGCCTTGGGTGATCATGGATGACATGGATAGACAACATTAAGTCGTGGACTGAATTATCGTTCGACCAGTTATTACAAGAGACGAGGGACAGAATAATAATAATAATAATAATAATAGTAATTTATATAGCGCCGTAGCACAACCGAGGCAGAAGAAAAGGGCGCTGCACATGGGTTCAAAAATCAACTACAGTCATAAGATATGCTAAAAAGATATGTATTGAATCGTGACTTGAATGTATCCAGGGATGGGGAATTCGTCACATTGTCAGGAAGACAGTTCCACGCAGATGGCACAAAAATTGTCCGTGGTGCAGCCAACCCTCGGTTCGAGGACGGTTGAAGACAAAACAAGACAAGACAAGACTCGAAGAAGAAAATGCTCTGTTACACTACACTGCGCGCCATATAATTTGATTGCATATGGAGGGTGCGATACCAAATGATACCTGATGGCTTCTATAGCGCTATTATCATAATGCACAAGGCATCAACCATGGTCGCTTCAAGTTGATTCGTAGTTAAAATCATAATCCATTGGCGAAGCCTGGTCGGAAATACGATAGTGTGAAATACTTTACAATGCACTGAATGTGTGGCGATGTTTCACAGGATGTCATTCGACGATTTCGTGGCCAACTTCAGCCGGCTGGAGTTGTGCATGACAGTCCCTGCCTTCGATGCTCTGGCATCGTTTGCCGGAAGCAAGAGAAAGTGGGAGATCACATCGCACGAGGGATCTTGGAAGAGATACGTCAACGCCGGAGGATGCACGAACCACCTCGGTATGCCTAAGACTCTCTCTCTCTTTCTCTGTCTCTCTCTCGCTATCTATCTATCTATCTATCTATCTATCTATCTATCTATCTATCTATCTATCTATCTATCTATCTCTCTCTATCTATCTATCTATCTATCTATCTATCTATCTATCTATCTATCTATCTATCTATCTATCTATTTATCTATCTATCTATCTATCTATCTATTTATCTATCTCTTTCTCTCAATCCTCTAAATTCTTTCTTTGAGTTGTTCGATGGAGGACTTGGTAATTCAGAATTAGGCAATTTCATTCTCGTCACTGAATGTGTAACATGGCAGTAGAATTGCATGATATTGTGTCGTATCTTATCGTATCGTGGTGCTTTCTATAATATTGCGTTTTATAGTATTGCATTTTACTATATCACATGATGCTGTATTGTATTTTATTGTTTTTGTATCGTCACATAACATATCGTATTGTTTTGGTTTGTACAGTAATGTATTGCATTGCAATAGATTATATTGTATGATACCGTACTGTGCGGTCTCGTATCATACTACCTCGTAGCATATTGTTCTTGTATCTTGTCGTATGCAGTCATATTGCATCGTATTGTATCTTATATCGTTGCACCGTATGATACCGTATTGAATTGTATTGCATCCTATGCTACTGCGTCATGTCGAATTGTTTCCTGTGGTATTGTTTTCTGCTAGACACGTTCTGGACGAATCCTCAGTATAAGGTGCAGGTGGTTGATCCGGACGAAGGTGACGATGACAACACAGGAACTTTGATTGTCGCTCTGATGCAGAAAGATCGCAGGAAGAAGATTGCAGAACTCGGGCTCGGAATGCTAGCCATCGGATACGGTATCTACAAGGTAGGTTTTAACATATGGTACCTACTAGGTATTATACATTGTGGCCATCCACAAGGTAAAATACTGTGACCGAGCGTGAAAG
The DNA here is from genome assembly GCA_964023275.1 of Norana najaformis. NCBI lineage: Eukaryota > Metazoa > Annelida > Clitellata > Crassiclitellata > Hormogastridae > Norana > Norana najaformis. Next base: position 46,690,248 of record OZ029914.1, read on the forward strand.
TGCGCTATATAAAGGCAGTACATTGTGCAATCCAGTGTGACTCAGTAAGTTGGCAGACTTCTTAGTCAAATGTGTGGATGCTGGCCGCTAACTTGGAATGTGTTAATCTGTTATCCAGCATAGCAAGTGGAGGAAGGGTTGCTGTATACGTCATAGCCCGTTGCTTGAACGGCTCAGACTCACAACGGGCCGGGAAGACAATGCAGGGGAAGATGACGCATATGTAACTGATATTCCCTTAAAAGGAGATGTTAAGGATAATAGGCAGAAATGAGTAAGCCCGGCTAGCTCATCCAAACTAGCACAGTTTGGGTGATATGCTAATTCGTTCAGAGATAGATCCAAATATGGTAAGGATTTCGAATCCTGGGTTGGTCGGAGGGGTTCGCCAGGAAAGAGGCGATACACTCAGAGGCTGAGAGACGCTGGCTAGAAATTAGGCAGGACAGCGAGCATTCCGGAGAGTTGGGAAGAACAGGTCGGACGGAGAGGACGGTTCCTCGGGAGAAGGAAAGAGTCGGAGATGGACGACGAGACGATCAAAGAAGATGACGAAACTATTTGTGTAGAATCTAGTTAATATCAGTGTATTAGGGTTTAGATTAGGCTCAATCCTGTCGATTGTATTCATCCTCTGTACAGTCAAATATGCTGAACGTAAGTGTAATAATAATTATTTTATAGAAATCAATGTATTATTGTTCATTCATTGCTCGAGCATTCGTGTAGCGCCTCTTCCTGGTATAACCATTTCGAATAACCAACTTCTAATGCGTCGGACCTTGATATTCCTCGTACCACTAAGGAAGCATAGTGTGTGAGTAAGTTCCCAAGATTCTGAATACAGGACGGACCAATTAGGCACTTAGGTCTAGTCTATAATACAATCCACAAAGTATCTTCTACATTCTGCAAGATATCATCTACAAGGCATGTTATGATCTACAAAGAAGGCTACGATGTAGTACCTACTGAGTATAATACCATTTGCAAGGTACAAGCTATCATACCATGTGCAAGGTATAATACAATCTACAAATAATAATACCATTCACAAGGTATCATGCCATCCCAAGTATAATGCCATCTAAAGTTATAATATCAGCTGCGAGGCATATTGTCATTTACAAATTATTATGCCATCTACAAGGTATAGTTCCATCTAAGCATTTCATCTACAAGGTATTAGATGATTTGCAAAGCAGAATAATCTCTGCAAGGTACTTTTCGAAGGCATTCCTCGCTAGTCTAAGAAGTCTTGCAGTTGATTACGAACAAAAGGCTCATCTGTAAGCAACCGATGCTCATACAGCTGGACAATTCACAACTGGTGGACTCTTGCATGCACATAGAACCAACTGTCGGAGTCATGTATCGTGTTGACAGTTGACACATGTTCATTGTTGAAGCAATGTGAATCACTCATTAAGAATTGAATGAAAATAAGTAAGTAAGTAATTATATTTATTTACTTACTTATTTTCATTCAATTCATTCATTCAAATGAATCTCGTGTTCAGAGTTGAATCAGTATGAATCAAACTTAATCACAACTAGTTAGTACGTTGTGTCTGCTCAGATTCCCGATACCCACGTGGGACCTCAGGACATCAACTTCTTCCGATACAACACGGAAGTGGCTCGCTTTCACACGTTTACCAACGCTCGGGAGATTGTGGGTCGCCACAAGCTTCCTCAAGGAAGCTACCTCATCGTTCCAAGTACCTTCAGACCGAACGAGGAGGGAGACTTCCTACTGAGGATCTTCAGCGAGAAGCCGGCTCCGTCCGCGTAAGTAACCAGAACAATGGACACTGTGACTCTTTCTGTGCCCCGTACCCGAACAGTGTTGGGCTCTCGGACCTTCTCGGTAGCCGGTCCAAAGCTTTGGAATTCACTGCTCAGTTCAGTTCGTTCTGTCAGTTCTTTGATGTCATTCAGGTCTAAACTAAAGACTCTTCTCTTTCAACTTATTTACCAACCGTACCCAGGCTTCTGGTTTCTCTGACCTATTGGAATTCGACTTAGCTTCTCCAACGGATTATGATTTTGGATTGCGATTTTGACTTGAAGCCATCATCGTCTGATGCCTTGGTCATTACGATAACGACGCTATGGAAGTCTTTAGATTAGATTAGTATAGATTAGATTTGGACCACAGAACAGTGAACAGAGGGTGATTTGTAAATACAAGGGCAAACTTCCACTGAACTGTAACAGCACAGGGTTTTAAACTAATGAGGAAGTGGTTGGGGTGTAATTTTAGGGGCATTGAGGAGCAGGCGAATAAACCTCGAATAACAGACCAAACAGAGGAAAATTGTCCATTGGCAAAGACGTAGAGCCAAAAGACACGGATTCCCGTCTGTGAAAAACACGTTCAGAACTTCAAGATACATATTAAACAGTGGGATTGCTATTCAGTTCTTCCATGCCGCCTGTAACGGCGTTTCTGATTTGTGCATATTTTTCTAAACTTTCAGGGAGATTGACGAGGACACTAATTTCATTAGCAGACCAGATGTTAAGGTGAGAAATCAAACAGCTTTCTTCGGCGCTGAAAAATTTTGAGATTACGATTACAATTATGAACTCTTTCGCTGTGGTTGAAGGCCGGTGCTTTTTAATATAAGCCATTATAATCCTTCGAGATACAATAGTATTGTGATAAGGAATTTAGCATTCAGTTTTGAAACGTAACAGGAAACGCGATTAAGTTGTCTATATTAGAATATTAATCATCGAATTGAAATCTTCTGTAAAAGTAATTTTTGATTTAATGATTGAATTTCGATTATCAGTGTCATATATTATTGCATAAAATCCTGATCAAAACATTTTTTGCCGTCTCGATTTAGCCTTTCTAAAAATGCATATCTCACTGTTACGAATACGATGAATAGCCAAAGGAACCTTGAAGTTGTGGACCAAAACTTTGAGTGGACTTAATGGTCCTTTTCTTATTCTTTTTTAGGTCAAAGATGATGTTTCTGTGTTTCAAAGGGATGTAAGTTTGTGCATTTTCAACCTTTTTCGTGATATTACGGAGGTTGTACAAATCACTGATGAGACCATAATTTGAATTACTGCATCAAAGTATGGAATCCATACCTAAAACATGGCGAAGCACAACTGGAGAAAGTGCAAAGGAAAACTACCAAAATGATTTAGGGTTACAAGGTCGTGAGCTAAGAAGGAATTTGAAAAGGTGTAGGCTAACAAGATTTTCTCAACCTGGGAGTCTGTCTCTCTACGTCTGATCGACTGTTTCTAGTTTAATAAGTTGTTGACTTTCGCTTTGATTTCAGACCGACCCACAACCGGGCGCCATCAAGGGTCACATGCTCGTGAGTAACATTTCTTTAGCTCTTACAGCTGTTTTTTTTACCTCAGAACCGCATATTTTGACGAGAAGATAATCCGCCAAATTTCGAGTTTTCGATTACGATTACTCTTCACTGTGGTCTTCAAAGTCGAAAATTCACGTAGAGTAGCCGCAGATTTACAGAGAGCCTCTATATGCAGCGTCTGATGCTTTTTTATTTCTGTATTGTAGGCGGATCCAGAAGCTAGACGAAGGAAATCGGTGAGTAATTAGGTTGAATTGTTTTCAAATCTCGTTTTATTGTTTAGAAATTCTATGATAATTAATTAATTTTCAGTCAGTTACTTTCATTGAGAACATTAATGGTTAGTGTAATAGTTAATAATTAATAACAGTAGGCCTAATAGTCAACAATTAATTCATAGCATCTGTATGCGTGTGCATGCGTGCGTGCTGGTCTGTGTACCCGGTTGTATAGATAGACCAGCATACATATGCATGAGGTAAGGCGAATTACCTGACACAACCACCTTCTCTCACCTTACCTTACATTGTCTTGCTTTACCTTACCATACGCTAACTTACCTCTTTCAATCTAATCTAATGACTTCTATAGCGCCGTTGTCATAATGCCCAAGGCATCAGTCGATGGTAGTTTCAAGTCAAAATCGCAATCCAACATCATAATCTATTTGAGAATTATTGACTTACCTTACCTTTGCTTACCTTTGCCTTACCTTTGCCTTACCTTTGGCTCACCTTTGCCTTACCTTATGAATCCTGTTGATGACTACAGATGGCGGTGACGGAAGATGACCGAAAAATGGAGAGAGAGTTAAAGGAACTGTTCCGTCGAACGGCTGGATCGGATCTGGAGGTGGACGCCTACGAACTCCGATCCATTCTCGATTCCAAGCTCATAGCCGGTACTAAAATAACACCATCATAGACGTTATACTCTTTTGAGAGTCCAAACTACGACAATTATCTCACCCATCATACGAACTCACCAACACTTCATCTCTTGCAATTTCTGAAAAACTGAAAACACTTCTGTTATACAAATCATATACTCTTCCCCTTATCTCACTTTCCGATTCAATTCCAAACACCATCCACCGTAGCCGTCTGGCTGTCTCCTGCCTGGAAATAAGCAGACTGGACTCCTATAATTAATTTTTCACTGGTATCACTAAGACAAATTTGCAGAAATTGCAAATGTTTAGAAATGCTAAAGCTTCCAGATTGCAACGTATCACCCCTTAATGCGATCATTGCGCTGGCTTCCCACTGAACAGAGTTAAAATCGGTCTTACTTTTTGCAAAGTATTAAATTTAAGTCATTCAACTGTTTTCTCAATGTTGTTCCAGTCAGACTCGTGATAATAAAATCTGTGAGTTTCAGAGTTCAAGATAGAGAGCGTTAGCCTGGAGACAGCAAGAAGTATGGTCGCCATGATGGATGTATCCTCTGTGCTACACATAGTCTGTTTAACTTATATACGCCTGATGTGGTAAGCAGTGCTACGCGTTAAGCAACTCCTTGTATGCAGGGTTGCCGCTGTTGATACGACGCTGGTAAACACAATGAAGTTAAGCAACGTCAAACGCGCTAATGCTTGAATATCAATTGAATACCATGCCATCTAGGACAACTCAGCCTGCCAAGCTTTCGTTATCGGTGTATGAGGAGGGAGGTTTAAAATGTGTCTTGCTGAACGATTGCTACAGTCTTGTTTGCACTTCAGCCGAAAGCCTGTTCAAATCCCAGGTCCACGCTTCTGAAGAGTTGCTGTAGAGACGTGTAGACACGTGTACTTTCTTTAGCTCATTTTGCCAGTTTGAACAATGCCACTTTTATAAATAAACGATAAATTCAAAATATAGTAATTTTGGATATTAAGTATTTACAAATTGCTGATTGCCTGAAGTTCGACGTAAAAAACCTTAACAAAGACAATTCAGGTCAACCATTCAGGAAAACTTGGTTACGAAGAATTCAAGAAGCTTTGGACTGACTTAAGACGTTGGAAGGTACGCACTCGATTATCTATCTATACTTGCGGAAGTCACTACCACCGCATTACGAGACTTTTCTTCTTGCCTCACTCGCAAACAACTGAAACTCGTCTTTTTCAAGCTATCTGTACTTTTGAGGTAAATTAATATAAAATCAAAGATGGTGATCTTTAAGACGACTGTCTGATTCATACTGGACCTTAAGCGAAGTGGCTCCCATTCAAACGGGCTGCGCTGGTGAAGGATCTCACCCCATGTTTCAATTGAAAATGAACAGGGTCGAGGCCGTACGGTCGCTGTAGAGACATTTACGTTTACTAATAATGAAATGTTTGCACCTATATGAAGACATCCAAGGGACAGGTGCTTGTGAAACCTTTTAACGCCGTAAAGTGTCGTCTTTTTCTCATAAGAGTTGTGTCAAGGTGTTTTTTTGTTGGTAAGCTAAGCACAACGCCAGCGAAACCTTAATATTGTCACCACTTACCTTGCACCCTGTGGGTCTGTCACCAGGCTGAGATTTGACTAACCTTTTTCAAATTGCTTATCCGCCACAGTCTGCCTCTTTGTTTCAGTAAACTGACTTTCTGGATATTGACCTGACTGCGGCTTGATTTTGGTGCGCCATCGGTTGATACCTTGTGCATTAGACACCAAAACTATAGAAGTTTCTAACTACTACTACTACTACCACTAATACTACTACTACTACCACCACTACCACTACTACCACCACTATTACTACTAACACGTATAGAAGTTTTAAACTGCACTTTCAATTACAACTGTTTATAGTTTTATGTTCTAAATGGCCGAGGCTGCACCAACTAATTAAGCATCATGCAAATCGAAGAATCTCAGTAACAAGAATTAAATGGTGACTATGTGTTTTGCAGAAAGTCTTCCTTGAATACGACATCTCGAAGACGAACAGCCTCGATGCTTTCGAAATGAGAGCCGCGCTCAACTCCTCAGGTTGCCCTTAATAATAATGAAGCAATGTACACGTGAGGTCATGACTATTGTATCTGTCAGCCTTTACTCCGTCCATTCATACTTCTGTTCTTTCCTAACCTACGTAACTCTTCTGGTTCCCTGCTTTTGTAGTCATTCCCTCTAAGCCTGAATGTCACAATATTACAATGATTACAGTCACATAGCACCGTGTGTAGCGAGATACTTCTATAGGGTGTTAGAACATAATATAACATCAACATAACATAAACTAGAACATAATATAACATCAATATAACATAAACACAAAGTAACACAATCGCAATAGTACACTCGAGATGTCTATGACGCCCAACGAAAGCTAAGTTGCGGGAACCAGCTTTTTCACAGGCGCTCAGCCAAAACAAAATCGATTAGCAGGAAGCGTTCAGTTCAAGGTCAAGATCCAAGCCAGACAGACATTCAGACGGCCAAGGTGGCTAGTGTTTGGAACTGGAGCGGAGAGTTAAGGGAAATAGGAAGAATCAGGATAGGATTTGTGGAAGAGGAGTGTTTCAACTGTGAGTGAAAGATATGCGCAGAGATTGCAATGAGTGAAGTGCAATACGATTACGCACTTTGAAAGGATATCGCAGCCATTGCTATAAGCTTACAGGAACGGTGCAACAGGAGCCAAATCAAAAGCTGCAAACTAATTCAAGACTTTATTCCTATTTCTAATCAACAGTACTCAACACTTAAACGGCATAAGGTATAAAGCATATGGGACTAAGATATGACTATTCGTGACAGTTTCAATGTGTGTGCGTGTGTTTGTGTAGGTTTTCTGATTAGCAATCAAACACTCAAGTGCCTAGTGATGCGTTACAGCGATCCAAAAGGCTACGTTCAGTTTGACGATTTCTTGCTCTGCGCCGTCAGACTGAAGACAATGTTCGGTAAATACAAAAGACTGTCAAAGTGGTTGGGTCGGAGTTCGATTTCGAAATCGAACCCCGACTTGTGGATCGATTTTCTGCTGTTAAAAGACTCTTAGAACTGTTCCGTTTCACTTGGTCCTGATGTAATGTTTGATGTAATGTACTCATCAGTAAGTCAGTCAGTTGAGTCGATGGTAGATAAAATGACGATGGAGAAAGGCCTGGTGGAGCTGCGCTTGGGTAAAATTTCTTCTATTCACGGTTGGTTACAGTAATCGTAACCTCGAGATTTCTGCAGCGCCCAAAGAAAGCTAAGTCGCGAGAACCAGCTTAGTCACAGGCGCTCAGTCAAAATAAAATCGATAGGTAGGAAAGGTTCGGTTCTAGGTTAAGATCCAAGAGTCAGACAGGCAGATGGCTATGGTGGATGGTGTTTGGACTTGAACCGGAAGTGGGATAAAGGGTAGAGGAAGAATCAAGATAGGATTTGTGGAAGAGGATTGCTATACAGGTCTTGTCCTTCTGCACAACATCCACAATACTTTCACTTATGAGACTACAGTATGTTTAGTTACAGTATTTCAATGTAAGGTAAGATAGAAGTAATGTAATTTAAGTAGTCGAAATTTCCCAGTGCCAAAACAGAAGCTGCGTCGTGGAGACCAGCTTATTCAACGGTGCATAGTCAAAATGAATCTGCCAGACATAGCCAGGTAGTTTGGTCAGCTGCTGTTCGAGATCTTAGTCCGGAGAGATCATGTGAAGACAGCCCTCCAAAGGATCGATTTGGCTGCGAACTGACACTGACTCGGCTTCACTTGAACCGCCTATCGATTTATGCCTCATGCATACCGATACCTGCGCCGGAAGTCAGTAGAATAGATTAGCATAGAATCTACGAGGATCTACACTATAATCTAACGCTCAGTTACATTTTTCGTTGATCTCGTATTTGTTCAGATACCTTCAACGATACGATAAAAGACAAGTCAAAACTCGCCAAGTTCACCTTAGACGAGGTTAGCAATAAAACTGTTAATTCCGTTTGCACATGATCACAATTGCAAAAATCTGAAGTCGTGGGGTTAGACAGATGTGCGATGACTTGTCCAGGATCGTTACATGTCATCTCAGCCAACTTTGGGTCAGGCTGTACAGAAGGAAACACCGTCCCATAATGGTCTATAATACATAAGATGTAATCCTTGTCCAGACTGACGGTTTGTTTTGAAATATGTCTTCTATTTTCAGTTCATACAGACAACGATGTACGCATAGAGATGGAGAAGATCCCAACAGTCTCTGCGGTTCAACATTTGTCGACAATTTCGCAAACATCTTTCGTCAGTTGTTGCTGAAATGGTTTGCTGTTCAGCCAAGCTTTTGTTCATCTACCTACACTCCCCTTCCAAAATGACTAGCCCACAACCTAAGCGGACTATGCAAATGGGTCCTTTACCAAGTTGCGAAACCGACACCCTAATGGCCAGCTTATAACAACTACTCAACGAAATGCCATTCGGCAACTTTTTCCCGGTTGAAGACTGTTTTGTAAATGTTATTTTATTTTAAAACGTGTTCTTAAAATGGTTTTATAAACCACTTTTAGCTTTCCTGTTGTACTTTAGGTAGGCATCACTCTGTACGCAAATTGATACCCGATAGATCTATTTGATATATCCATAGCACCCAGTGCCAGTGTTACATATCCACCTTGAGTATTAGACCATAGATACATGCCTTTTACATAAACATAATATTTAGGTTCTTTTGTGATTAGCATGATGGGATTTAGAGCCACCCCATTCCTAATATCTATAGTCAATGGAATATTAGCAACCCGATCGAACAGAGAACCTAGAACTATGTATTTCCCATGCGCAATAGGTTTTTCTGAATGAAACGCTTTCTCCGATGACAAAACATTTGCAATTTTATTAAACTAAACGGACCTAGTTACAAAGCTATACAAGCGAGCATCAAAAGTAACGTCTTGTCAAATCATACACTACTGTGGCTAGAATTCTCAATACCCCTATCTGTACAAATCGTCTGGTGAACTCTAGCGCCATCTGTACAAAAAAGATTATTGCAGGCCTGTTAAATTTTGTGCCTTACCTTACATGCTCCATTTCCACGAACGTAAATGAACATGTGTTTATATAGCCACCGTATAGCCTCGACCCTGCTAATTTTTCAATGAATTTATCGAGAATAAGAGAGAGATAAATACGAGATGCCGTTTCCAAAACCGAAATTTAGCAAACACAGCTCATCCCATGTATGTCCAGCTACCTCGAACCTTTTAGCCTACAGCCTAGCAGAAGATACCGTATACTCCTAGACATATTCAACAACTCGAAAAGCGCCAGTTTGCTTGCAATGGCTGTTCTTACTTACTAATGTAATACCCTGCTGGTCAGAAATGTTGCGTTATTTCTGCATTTGCTGAAGGAATGGCGAATTTGTGCACGGGCGATTACTACTGGCGTTGGTGTTGGCGAGACTTGCACAAAGGTGGCTGTTGCGTTCAAAACTGAAGACTCGCCTCTTTAAGAATCTTACCCTGATCCATACAACACGCTGCCTCACCAGTTCTCTCAATCTCAACCAACCCACCCTAATAACTGCTCCTTCCACTTCCTGTACTGGTCTTCTGCTAACCTGATCTTTTTCTTCACACCGCAGCTCAGGACAAACCTTCCCACATGGTCGTTTGCTCGTGAAAAATCTGGTTCCCTGCTTTTAAGTAGTGCTTTAAAAAATTGAGTTTACAATTACAATTATTGCTGGTACTCTTGCAGGTGACACTCATGCATTCATTCATTCATACATTCGTTCATCCATTCATTCATTCATTCATTCCGCTGATGCCACCGGTGCAAAACTTCCTGACTATTGCTGAAGCCTGATGAAACTGCTTCAATGCAATGCTTCTAATTGCCTAGCTAAGGAAAGACACACAGGTGAACTAATTGAAAGCTGATTCCATGACCCAGGCCTTGACGAGATGGTGAGCAATTGCATCAGTAGGTGGCACAAACAGTTTCTTTGGATGTTCATTGGTCAACATCTCCACCACTTCCTCCCTCTCGAACCAACGAGCATCCTCCAGTTCCTCCCTATCCAACTGAAACAGACCAAGCCATCAATCAATCAACCAATCAATTGGTTGATCAATAGTTTGTTCATTCTTTTACTTATCCATTCATTCATTTAACAATTCTATCAAATGACCATTATTTCATTCACTTGTCAATTCATTTACTCATTCGTTAATTCATTATTTAAAACTTAATTTGTTTGTTCATTAAATAATTAATTGCTACAAAAAATCAACAAGTTAGCCATCAAACTAATTTGACAAAAAATCAACTCATGCCATAATACATCACATTATGGATACTAACAAACAAATCAATCAGTGAATCATTCAGTGAATCAATCAGTGAATCAACCAGTGAATCAATCAGTGAATCAACCAGTGAATCAATGACATGAAGAATTAATACAATTAAACTATTTCCCCCCAATTTCTGCATTGCTATGTAAATATGAGTAAACTCGCACCTGGATTTCCTCGTTCTCTGTAGCCCTTGTCATGTATCCGATCATTATGCAGCTGGGCATTGGCCACGACTGACTCGAGTGATAGCGCACCTGTGTGACGGTCAATCCCACCTCTTCTTCCACCTCACGTGCACACGCTTCCTCCATTGTCTCACCTGCACAGGTAATCGTACACCTTCAATTTGACATTTAAAGTGGACTAACCCTTAAAAAATGCACTTGTGCGTCAGACGTTACATTGCAACTGAACATTATGAAATCACTAGTTGTGTTGAAGAGCAGAGGATTTATTAAACGGAAAGTTCTAAGATTTTCCTTGTGCAGATCAAAAGCTATACAAAGTAACAGGTGTTGAAAAATGACATCTGCTACAGAATAGCAGAAGCAGAGACAGTATGAAAGATAGCGCTTGTCGCAAGTGACTGATAATTTTTCATGATCAACATCTTCAGATGACCTCCGTCCTCAGATGACTGATATTCCTTAGATACAAATTTACCCTAACATGACAGATAAGATATCAATAACCAGGATTTTAGTTAAGTGGCAAATGTACACCTGGTTCAACAAATCCGGCAATCATCTCGCATAACGACAGACAAGTTATCCATAATGTCAGGTCATTGGGTCAAGTTGCAAATTTTATACCTGGTTCAACAAATCCGGCGATGCAGCTGTACATTCCGAATGGATGTGTTGGTTTGTGAGCCAAAAGACAACGGTTGCCATCGGATGAAACAACTGTACAGATGACTGTTGGGTCAACGCGTGGATAAGACACATTATAAACACCTGCAACAAGATCAACAAAGATGTACTCCACACACGATGCCCACAGCAAAACATGAAACCAGTACACATTGCCTCAACTAGGTCCAAATGTACAGGTGCGAGTTCCAGCCGAGTCAAGGGCCCACCTTGCTCTTATGTGGATGCCCGTGACTCCTTGTTTTGATAATATTACATTAAAGTTTGCATGAATCTGAGGGTCAGCCTGAAAAGACTGAGGTTCAAGCCCTTAGACCACCTTGACCTCTCTATTTTAGTGACATCCATTAAGGTCCTTCTGCTACGGTTCAGTAAGACAGATATGTAATGATTTGCCTTCAAAATCCTCTGAAGGGGCTACAATTAATCATCGGAAATATAATGCGCAATTTAGTAACTATCACTAACACTGCAAATCCAAAACTCTTTTCTTTTGGTTGGGCTTGGAGTACATCTTAGCAGACATCTTGAAAGACCTACCTATAAATGCTTTGGATGAATGAATGAAAGAAAATGAATGCACCGTGAATGTACTGTATAAAACGATAATAAACACATGCAGTTAGGATATTTTCTTGAGGTCTCTACCTAGTTGGAAGCGGCTTAAACCTTCACATTTTTGCATAATACGACAAGCACTTTAGTCAAATCCAATTTAATCTGACGAGTTCTACAGTACCACTATAACTGTGCACTAATACACACGAGGAAAATTTTGTAACATGCAAGGAAAACTTGAATATTTAATCGAATTAGTTTTAAACTCACTTGTTGTAAACTTTCTAAACTTTTAAACTAAACAGTAAAGTGTTTGCATTGTTATGCAAAAATGAGAAGGTTTAAGCTGCTTCCAAATAGGCAGAGACCTCAAGAAAATATCCTAACTGCATGTGTTTATTATCGTTTTAAACAGTACATTCATTTTCATTCATTGACACATAAAACTGCAGGATATCACCAACGCTTGTGCGTAGCGCAGTCACTGTTGAGACAGACTCTCTTGTATCCGGCCGAATCCATTCTCGTCTTGTGCCCGCACCGCGGACAGAATGGATTTCGATGCCAATCAAAAAGCGGTCGAGCCTGCGATATCAGTCTCTTGTCAATGCCTTCCAACCTCATCAGTCGAAAGATGTGTGCCACCTCGACTTCAGGAAACCTTTTCTGCAATTCTGTTTCTGACAGCATGCTCAGATCCACGCAGAAATACGCAGTTGGTTCTGTCAGACCTTCTCCTTCGGTGCCAAGAAAAACCATTTGCTGGTCACTGATGAATGACTTCACCTGGTCGTAAGTGCATCGCAACAGGCGCAATCGTCCTCGCTCAACTGGAAATACAAGCGGGTTACCTGTGTGCATAGCAACAAACACCGTATTCGCTTTTTGCATTAGTTCACTGAGCCACTGAGTGTCTGAACGGCGTGAACTGTGGCGAAGCAGATTCTGTGAATTTTCTGACTGAAACGGTTGAGCTGAAATTACAAAAACAGCAGAAAACAGAAAGTAAATCAGATGAAAACGAAATACTAATATAAAAGTAACAAACAAATTCCATACTCATGTCATATTTAAAATGACAATCATTTAAAAACTGAACAGCCAATCCAAAGGTGGTTACGGTTTTATGCAAATGCCTTTCAAGACAGAAAGACTTTGCGATTTCTGTTACATTGTATGATCTATCTGGGAATTTAAATATCATCTTTAAAAAACTCACAGAAATGCTACTCATCAAAACATACAGTAAACAAACAGGAAATACACCCATTAAAATGAACTCAACATCAACAGACAAGAACACATACCACTAGTTTTGTTATTTCCTTGGCATCTTTTAAGCAACTCCGCTGTTTCCCTCTGTCGCCAGAAGACAGCAAGTTCAAAGGCCGACTGGCCAGTCCTGTTGACAAGTGATGAATCAGCGCCACTCCGTAGAAGACAATCGACCAGTGGACCGTGACCGTACCTTGACGCTAGCATCAGAGCGGTCCAGCCCCTGTCATCCCGAACGTTGACATCTCTACCTCGATTGAGAACCAAACATAACAAAATATACCAATTGCATTGAATTCCTTGTGACTTCAACTGAGTTATTATTTCTGCATTTATTAAGCACCACTATCTAAAGACTAAGCATCAATCGATGGTGCCAAGTAATTGTGAGTGAAGGACTTGTTCAAGGTCCCTACACTGTAAACATGTAAGGGAGACTTGAACCCGTACTCCCTGCATTACAAGCCGAGCGCTCTAACCAGATGGCTACCATGCCACAGTTATCCGTCCATTTATACAGCACTCTCTCTGAGTCTCTTACAATACCTTAGGAATCTAATATGCCTTAGAAATCTACAATTTCCAAAGAACCTATTGCATTATTTTAGAAATCCAAGATGCTTCAGGAATCCATGATTTCCAAGAATTCTAAAATACTCGAGGAATATAGAACAACTGGGGATATAATATGTGTTCGAATCAAATATATCTGAGGAACCTACAATACCTGAGGAATCCTGAAGAACGTGATTCAGCGTTGATATGTCGCCCTTAGCAGCTGCACTGAAGAGTGGATGCTCAGAAGCTGAAGCAGCCAAAGTTCTAAAAACAGGCAATTTATGTAGTGCCAAAGTGCAGTCAAGGACCAAGTAAAGACATACATGTAATAAAAGGAGACAAAGCAGCTTAGGACCAGGGACTGCTGCATTGTCATTTGAAACTGGAGCTACATAAATTAACGAAAATGAAAATACTTTTCATAAAACTATATAAAATTAAAGTCAGAACCTTGCTTGTGCTGCCTTTGATATGAACTGGAAGACTTGACGAAGATGACTTGACGAAATCATCTTCCACATTGTAACCAACAAGCTACTCGACATCAGACCTCTACAAACGAGTTATCCTGAAAACACAAGAGTTAACATGCAACAGAGGACACAAAGTCCTGTTAAACGTTACTGCTGGTGTTTTGTTATTGAGCTGCAAGGACTTGTTAAACTCCGTTTAATTACCGGAATGTCACATCCTCAATATGTTAAAAATGCCATAGTTTATCGAGGGCCATCATCAATCGCTTTTGAGTGCCTCATCTATTCTCCCGCGGGTTACATTTGCATTTTAGACACACTGACAGGCTGTGCTTGCGTTTCACCTGGTGTACAAAAATCTACTTGCCTATCGATTTTGTTCTATAGCTTTCGTTGAGCGCTGTAGAAATCTCGAGATTACGATTACGATTACCCTCCCGCAAATATCGCCGCAAAATACGACGTCACGGAAGTTCTTAAAGTACTGGCAATTTCGGTAAATACAACAATAATACAAGTTTCGTGGAAATGAGAAACGACTTTTGGGGCTATATTACAATAAAATACAATGTAGGTACATTCAATTAAAGTAATGTTAACATCAACTTTTTGTATACACTACTTTTTGCACCGACTTTATCAACCAAGGAGTATTTATTCTTGACAGGAGCTGATAAATGGCCGCTTAGCGACTGCAAGTTAGTGTAATATGGTAAACATAATGTAAAAATGTGTGTGTAGTTCTTTTATGCGCATGCGCCATATATCATAGTTAAATTAGAGCAACATTTTTTACATTTAAGGTAGTATCGAAAAATCAACTGCTTGTCCACTGTCTTCCACGAGGTTCTGTCTCTGTATCCTCCGCGTGAAACTGAAAAATTCCCCATCTCGGACACCTTCAGGTCACGGTTTAAGACCTACTTTTAAAAATGTCAAATGATTTTCACTGAGTTTTGAACTCATGTATTGTTTGACTAATTGTATGAAAAGTCATTGGAGAATGCCAACATCACACTAATCCTAATTTATTTGACAATACTTATTTGCAGTATTAAAAATTGGGGTACTGTGCCCCAAGTCCATAAAGCTATCTATCCTAAACTAATTCTTGTAATTAGTGACGAAGAGCAGTCGCTCCAGCTTATCCCAAGAAGCAGCCTTTACCATGGAGCAATTTCATTTTCTTAACCTCGGCATGTGAGGACTAAGGTCTTCCCTTACAATCTCATCAACGACTACGTATGGCGGATGTTATCCTTTTGTGACCACTTTCGATATGGCTCATACAGGCCAGTACTCTCCAGAGAAATGGTTAGTAAATTAAAACCGAGACCATTGGTTGACAGTTGATCAATTATTAACCTTCAACTTAATCAGCCTTTTTAACAAAAAGGCATGCCAAAAATGAAGGATTTCATGTGTTTTTGGACGTAACTGCGGGGTCGACATATTGAACTTATTTCATTTTTTGATCCCTAAATGCAGGTATTAACAGCTGGCCTTTATGACACAATTGACGGTTTCACATAGTTAAAAAATTTACAGAATGCCAGGAATAATTTAAACAATTCATTAAAATTTATTTTTCAGTTGAGTTTCCTCCATAAAGCACTTGAAATAATATTTTTTAACCGAAACCAAGATAGCAATCCAAATAATTTTGGAATAATTGAACAGTACTCGCTAGATGGCAGGACCGATTTCTCTTCCTCTATTCAAATACTCTCGAATGGGCGCCACACTATTTTAGGTCCCCGTGAAAGGAATGTGTTAGACCGAGATTCAGATCTCTAAAATGTAGTCACCATCGGTTTGCGAACCGGCGTATTCAGCAAAGTGGAATTAGAGAATTCAGTCAATTAGAGAAATCTGGCGAATACTGGTTAATTAAGCCATACTTATTTGAATTGCTATTTTGGGTTCGTTGGAAAAATTATTAGGAAACTTACATAGCAGATAAATCTTTAGTATATCGCTTAAATTATTTCTAGCATTTTCTAAGAATATTTAGTTATGTTAAAGCTGTAATCACTCGTAACAGACTTGAAGCAGACACCTCTACTTAGCGACGGATGAATAAAATAAGATGAAATTTTTGACGAATTTGGTGCGATGAAGTCCGCAAACACGGTTACTTCATTTTTGGCATGCCTTTTTAGATTAAAAGGGCAGATAAAACCGAAGGTTAATTAACTGACTTCTGCTCCACTTGACCCTGGCGAACTCGGCTGTAGAACTACGACACCAACCGCATACAGTCGGAGGAAAAACAGTAGACAATTTCTCTTTAAAAATTAGAAGATGGGAGGCTCATCAAGCACCGACTTTTCTTCAATAAAGAATGGGCATTGAAGTTCATTAATGCTCTCAAATTCAAAGCGGACCAAAAATGATGCGAAAAAACAGGAAATATAGGCCACTTCATCTTTGTGCTTAAAAGCCTGAACGAGATCTTTGTTTTAATGAGGTGGTCTAATTCGTAAGGGGCTTGGCCTGTGATCTACAGATTGCGTGTTACCGTATGATTTATTATGATAACGAACTCCATATTTCAGCGGCATCTGTGTGATTTGGAGGTAATTTCAACCCAGACCTCCGATTTGACATTAAACCCCAATTAAACTTCGGGTTATTCGGCATTTTAACAAAAAGGCAAGCCAAAAATGAAGTAATCGTTTGCTGTGATCATTACGATTGTCGTTGACGACAGATTTGAACACCTTGTTTTAATAGTCACTAAACAAAGGAATCAAGACAGTGTATCTCTTGTGCGATTACACTTTCGCATAACTTAAAATTTTCGGAAAATGACAAAAATAATTTAAACAGTTCACTAAAAATTTGTTCTTCATTCCCGTTTACTGCACACACACAAAAAAACAATCATTTAATATTTTTTCACCGAAACCAAGACATTGCAATCCACATTATTTCGGCATACTTTAACAGTATTCGCCAGATGGCAGGACTGATTTCTCTATATCCACTTCGTTGAATATTGTTATGTCTTTCTATTCACTATTCGATCAAAAACAGAAAACGCTCCTGTTTCACAAATACTGCCTGATTCCTCAAATTTCCATTACCTGTTTCGACGCTCCAATTCTGCATACCATTCACCGCAGCCGTCTGATTCTGCCTGCTTGACGCTTGGATCGACTTGGAACAGAACCTGACCTTACCTGCCTATCGATTCTGTTTTGACTGAGCGCCTATGAACAGGTCTATATTGTAAATCCTAGCCTAGGTTGCACCGTCTAATTGATGTTAAGTATACACACTGTGGTCCGGTGATTATACAGAAGTAGAACAGTCCTTTAAGCTGGCCCTAAGGTGCAGCCAGTGTATTAAGTATTAACGACTTCATTTTCTTATCCTCGGCGTATGGGGGCCGGTAGCGAGCGCTCTCCTCGCAATCTATTCTTCTCCGATCCAGTTCCATACACCATCACCGTAGCCGTCCGTCTTTCCACCTTCCTGAACGTTGGATCGGTCAAATTGGAACTTAATTTCCCGTTGGGTAAATAAGAGAATCGAATATATCTGCCCCACCCCTTCGTTGTTAGCACAGAAATTACTATTTGATTTATTCTGCCTTTTTTACACAAAAAGGCAAGCCAAAAATGGTGTTATCGTGTTTGCGGACTTCATCGTCAAAAAACGCGTCAAATTTGAACTTGTAGCATATAATGTTACCTAAATTCAGGTGTCAACTGCGAGTCTCTTATTAACGTTTGCAGCTTCCAATAACTTAGAATTTATAACATATGTTAAAAATAATTTAAATCATTCTGTAAACACGTATTTTCGCAATCGCGTTTCCAGCAAAAATCACCAAATTAATACTTTTCAACCCAAATCTAGGCAACCATCCTGGTAGCTTCGGTAAATTACGCAGCATTCGCCAGATGTCGGGACTGATTTCCGTTTTTCCTATTTTGTTTAAGCGTAATAATTCTACAGTTATTATTCCTACTACAACTGCTACTACTACTACTTTCACTATCATCATCATCATCATCGTCATCATAACCACTTCTTCTCTTACACAAGCAACATGACACAGGACTGGAAAGGCAATTAAGCTAAGCAGAACAAAGGCGCAAATGCTTGTTCCAAATGTTGAAGTTTATGACACATCTAAATAACCGTTAAGAAATCAGAAGTCAACTTCAGACCAAATACTACTGGTAATGTCAGAATTCAAAAACCCCAAACAATGGATTCCAACCCAGAGTTGCAGTTGACACCACATTCACAGTTCCCGTACCATCAAGGATAGGGAAAGACAACAGCCAACGAAGTCCACAGTTCACAGTTACCTTACCATCCAGCAGTCCATCGCAGATGGTAGAAGATGGAGTGTCCGATCCCTCAAGCCACCAATTCCATGCAGGGCAGGCGTTCAGCCGGTCGAATGGATGTAAAACTTCTCTGACTGACATCAGACACCACGCTTCCTTCACTGATTGCCACATTTTCCGGTTGCAGACAGCATACATATTGGTCTGAGGCTTGACACTGTTCTGATAGGAACCTGTCCACCCTTGATAAGCGTGGACCAACCCAAAAAGGTGATCACACTTTGATAAACTGCGATCAAAAACATGAATTCCACACCGGAATCAAGAAATAACTCAGAAACCGACTCGGTCACAGTAGAGGTTTGAACATGCAAGAATTATCAAGCAACGTCTGCGAATGATGAATTAATCTGTTGAAATGACACGACGTGCAAAATAACAGAAATGTTGGCTGCAGACAAGGACAGAGGCAAATAATTTATCTAATCTAACCGAGTGCTTGATGAACCTCAAAGCTATTCCTTATTAAATCAAAGCCAGTGCTTGACGAACTTAAAAGCAATTCCTTATTATATCAAAGTCAGTGCTTACTGAACCTTGAAGCAATCCTTACTAAAGCAAAGGCAGTGCTTAATGAACCTAAAAGCAATTCCTTAATAAAGCAAAGGCTAAGCCTGATACATAAATCTCAAAGCCATTCACACTATGGCTACACGTCTAAGAACAATGTTGGATCAAATACAGAAATGCAACGTAACATAATACAGAAGTTATATAGCACATTTTCAAGACATCTAGTCAGATGCACTAAACAAGTCCAATCACTGAAACATTTCATACAAAACTATCTTGTCTACCATCTTAAATGAAAATATATTCAAAGTCTGGGTCCGTTTGGAATCTGATCAAAACAACCTACACCTATTTTCTCAAGTTGCAAATCCTAGCTAATCGAACACCTTCCATGGCGCTTTAACCTAACCACATGAAGCAGAAGCTTCAAATTAAAAGCCACAAAAGGAACCTTTAGAAGAATAACATTTCAAATTTCTGTACATCAGAAATAAATTCGTCTTTTCATTGTTAACATGCTCATACATCTGTCTCTTGAAGATCCTGTGTATAGTTGGAAGAATTTGGTGATGACAAAAGTATTATGTCTCGTTCTATGATGCAATGAATTCCTGCAGGAACTGGGATGAATGAACATACTTCTCTACTGTTGTCTGCCGAACATCGCTTACGATTCCCCGCACCTGAAATGACCCGTTAAAAAAATGATTTAAACAACAGAAGCAATCAGAAAACTTACAGAAAGGATTGGCAACCAGAAATAATAAAAAAATAAAATAATAATAATAATAATATAAAAAAATAATAATGCATGCTAATGATAATAATACAGTGCCTTGCAGTTACAATTCAATGCTTCGACCTGCTGCCTTCTGTGGCACTTTCCCCGTGCCTGAGCGTGACGAGATGTAGCTGTTCCAGACAACTAATAATTTTCTCTGGACATTTCTTCAATCCTGAGGGATCATATCTACCTCGGGGTAAAACCGAATAACAATTAATATTATTAATACTAACAAATAATATGAAGCGTACTGTTAGGGTTGTTAATTATAATACTAAAACAATAAAGGTCAAAGGTAAAGGTTAACACTTGGTTACACGTCTCTAAAAGAGCTCCTTGTAAGTGTGGTCTCAAGAATGATGGATCAATCAGCAGAGGCATGCACCAGAAGACAGGACACTATTTTTTTATTCATTTGCGGGGTACGGTAGCCGACTGGTTAGAGCACTCGGCTTGTAACATAGGGAGTAAAGGTTCGCGCCTCCCCTTAGAAGGTTACTGTGTAGGGACCTTGAGCAAGTCCTTCGCTCCCAATTGCTCAGCGCCATCGATTGATGCGTAGTCATTAGACAGTGGTGCTTAACCACATTTATTTAAAGCACTGTAACGTGCACGATGTCAGTACACCTGAATCTAAGGCGTGGATGTATGTTCGCTAGGAACCAAGATGGAATCACGCAAAAGCCAGGGTGAAGTGGTTAGTCTTAAGAAGAGATTAAAAAGATGATACCAAGTTTGAAATAACAATAGGAAGCTTTATTTCAACCTTCCAACAAGACTAGGCTTAGCGGTGTTAAATTTTATTAAGAAGAGAAAGTTCATCAGTAAGCAAACGATGCGCAAATAACTGGAAAAGTCAACACTGGTGGGCTCTCGCACACATGCTGAGCCCAACCAACAGAGACCCATGTGCAGACTTGATGTGAACTGTTTGCGTGTGAATTCACCCACCAACTGAAGGAAGAACGGCGTTTCTTTCGGCTTCTCCGAATATCTTTCGAACTGGTCAAGACTGTCTTGCATCTTCAGCGTCAACGAATCATAGTTGTTACGCACCACATTCAACACCTTCAAACAACACACGAAAATCAGCTCTTTCACTCGGCCAACCCAGAAACGCAACCATCAGTATCACTTTCTTGGAATCGTAATAACAGACAGACAGACAGACAGACAGACAGGCAGGCAGGCAGGCAGGCAGAAATCGAGAGAGGCAACCACCAGCATCATCTTCTTGGCATCCTAATAACAGACTGACTTATATATAGAAAGACACACAGACAGAAACACAGACAGACAGAAAAACGGAAACTCAGCAAGGCAACCATCAGTATCATTTTCTTGGCATCAAAATTATAAACAGACAGACACACAGATACACAGAGACACAGACAGATATATACAGACAGAAACACAGAAATAAAGAAAGACAGATGAGTAACTGGCATAACAACATGGTTTAATGAGGCACCAAATGACGTAACAACTGCCTTCATTTGTATGTGGGGTTAAGGTGAATCTGACCTGTTCCTCAGTCAGAGACGACAGGTGTTGTGAGGCTGACCAAGCGTCCAGTTTCGGAGTGAAGTGGTTGACGATGCTTCGAATGTTGACCACTGCGTTGGTCAAGCGCATTGCAGACTCCTTCCACTGACCCTCCGTGTTGCAGTAACGTAACGCTGTAATCAACACACTATATTTACACAGAAGGTCTCAAAGTACACTGGAGACTCAATAAAATACAGTTCGTTAAAAAATGAATTCTGATATAACTTAGTCGAGGACGTAGATCCCAAAATTAGTGCAGCTTAAGAAAACAAGCTCACATAACACAACCTTCTGATAAGCTGCTTCTTCATGTGGCCTCCAAAGACATACACACATTTCTACATACATGGAAACATATGTAAACACATATCTCATAACTGTCATCATCATCATCATCGTCACAGTAAATATCATAATAATTGTTGTTGTTATTGTTGTCATCATCACGATCGTAGTGACTCACCCATAGAGTAGAGGTTGTCAAAGACATGGTGCATTCGAATGATCTCGTAGTACAGTTCGTCATAGCTGTTCGGCGTTGGTAAGAATGTATCCCCATACGTTATGAACAGATTAAAGATGTTGACCACCTACGACGATCCACAAAAAACGAAGCAAATTAACTTCATCACCACAACTTTTAATGTGACCTTTGACCTTTCATGCTAAATGCCGATAATATAATCAAAACAAAACATGCCATGCGGTGAGGAGGTCTATTTGGTAGAATGCTGGATTTGCAATCCAACGACTGCAAGTTCAAGCCTGCTGAGCAGACTCCATGTAGCGACGCTGGACAAGTTGTTTGCGCACATATGTCTCACAACTAAGATTCAGACTTATGGACCTTTATGAGTTTGAACACATAATAAATGCAAAATAACAGACAGACAGACAGACAGACAGACAGACAGACAGACAGACAGACAGACAGACAGACAGTTAAAAATAATAATAATAATAATCACAAACTGCAACTGTAATTATACCACAACATTCACATAGCATCTCATAAGCGCCTCTCTTACACAGACAATTCTGCCTATCTATCTTTCAAGAAACTTTGCTAACATTGTTTCATGGTGGTAAGAATATCGTCTTACCCTTGTTGACAGTTGAAAAATGTCATGCTTTTTTAGGAGGTAAGTTTCGTTTGAGAGCAAGAACTTCACGAGGTTGATGACGGCTTAATAAACAGGTAAAATAAACAGAATGCACTAAAATCAGGATCACATAGAAAGCTGCTTTTCTAGGTGCCAAATTTTTAGTAATATTACATGCAGTAGATCTTAAAGAAAAAATTTCTTTTGTGCAGTCCAAGGAGCAGTTGCCAAGAGTCGCATCACAATGGAAGCAGTTTAATCGAAGCTAGAATATTGTTCTCTTTCACCAAGGTTGAGCTGTCAGCGTATTTCACTTTCAGTTGAAAATTCAACTAGAGGACTTCTAAACTTGGTGCGTGGAAAGAGTTTTTGAACGAATTTTTATATTTTGAACTTTCTTGCAGTGTGCAGAGTCACGAAACTGCTGTTCAGCTGTGAACCATGCAGTTGAGAAGGAACACTGACTGGAGTATATATTGTATGAATTAATGAAAGAATGAATGAACAAATGAATGAATGAATGTATGAATGAATGAATGAGCGAATGAAACAAACCTGTCCAGAGTTCTTTCCATGGATACTGCAGCCTGACACGGCATTTCTTCTGATAGCAAAGAATCCGATGTGTAATCGCAAGGCATTTGCTACAAGCAAACCAGCCAAAACAGAATGTTAAATTGGTATAATATTTTTCATCTTTGTTTATTGATCCCAAAAAATGACAAAGATACAAGTTTAACACAAGTTAATATCACTTGTGTAAGAATATCTAGATTTTTATTTATCTGAAGCACTTATTGTATCAGCAATATTCGTAAAATCTTAATCCGAGACACAGAAAACGGAAGAAAATCTCCCTGTAACACACTTCATTGAAACACAAATTCTCATGCCTAATCTAATCTGGAAATGTCCATACTATGTGCCACATGCAGTTACTGTGATGCATAAGGAGTCCCCTGAAGGCCAATTAAATGCTTTTACCCAATGCAGCTGTACAACATTGGGTGATGAATGAATGAATGATCCTCATGTATAAAAAGAAATAACATTAGAAAATTAACTCACGAATAGAGTTCAAAGGGCAGATTCTTCATCATGTGACTCATGACAAACTCCACCATCAGATCTACAAAGAGCCAACAGGAAACATTTGACACATAACCAAACAGCGAGGTAAATTCCACACCAACTTACACGGCCGAAAACAGGAGCTTTGCTGTTGTGAAACTATTTTTACTGGCCTCGTCAGCCACCTTGGTTAACACGAATGTCAACCCGCCCTTGAGCAAGAGGATACCAGTTTGTGTCCCAGTCATGGCTTATTTAAGAGATTCGAATCTTGGGCTATCACAGTCCGTACACAGGGCCCTTAAATGGTGTGGCACATATTCAAACAGGCAGTGAAGGATCTCTTCTGATTAATTCACTGAAAGCTGAGCAGGGTCAAGGCCATACAATTGCTATAGAAAAACGTGTGCAATTACATTTACATTTCTGGAATAAGCAAACTGTAACATGAGCCTCTGCCTTTCTTTGCTTCTTTTGGGTAAGCATTTGGAAACAATTCCATTCGATAGTGGCTTTGAATTGTCAAATCAGGAGCACCTTTGATGCATTTCTTTGAAAGCGGTGCTATATAAATTAGTGATTAGTTACAATAAAAGGGCCAATGCTTCATTTATTTCTGCACAACAATACAAAGCACTGATGACTTGAAGTTATAACACTCATGTTAAACCTCCAAATGAATAGTGCATCCAAGCAACCCTGCTTTTTTCACATCAACAGAAATTTCCTGTAAAGTATTCTGCACTTTTCAGTGACCAGTAATATATGCTTGTAAATGTTACAATTTCATTGTTTGCACTGTTAAACCTCCACACTGGGTGATTTGGCTTTGGCTGATTTTGGGACCATTTTGTGACGAGACAGCTGAACAATTCAGCGTTTTAACTCCGACCTGACGATACGGTAATTAATACACAAAAACACTTATATTGTAATAGTAAATGAACATTTATAAAGCGCCACTTAGGAAACAGTGGCGCTACC
Source organism: Norana najaformis (assembly GCA_964023275.1). Lineage (NCBI taxonomy): Eukaryota > Metazoa > Annelida > Clitellata > Crassiclitellata > Hormogastridae > Norana > Norana najaformis. The sequence continues at coordinate 46,714,978 of OZ029914.1, forward strand.
GACTTGAACAAACAAAAAGGATTTCAGGCGTTTGCCATATGGTCCAACTTACCCAGAACAGCACTGGCCAGGGGTCGAGACGGCAGTTTCTTATCGACTGTACCTTTTCTGTGCCTCATTGGCTGAAACCAAACCACAACACAAGCATTTCAAAGCAAGGAAAGTATGTCCATCAAGCCTCTAGGGCACTCAGAAAAATATCTGGACTTTAATAGACCACCTTTTCCATCCATTTTCGAACACCTTGCACTCTGTTTAATTGTGGTTTCATGTTGGCAGGTTGGGAGTACCTCGGAAAAGATTCCCTTGAAGAGATGCTAAATAAATTTGCAATTACAATGACAGAATTTATGAATCTCTCAATGGCGCTGAGACATCACTACCTGGCAGATGTGAAATGGTGATACTTCTACATGAAACAAACAACACAGAAATATCTATGTTGATTCTAAATTCTTCTAAATTCTTCTAAATGCTTCAAAACTCTTCTAAATGCTTCTAAATGCTTCTAAATTCTTCTAAATGCTTCAAAACTCTTCTAAATGCTTCTAAATTCTTCTAAATGGTTCTAAATTCCTCTAAATTCTTCTAAATGCTCCTAAATTCTTCTAAATGCTTCTACATTTGCTAGATCTTGGTGTCATGCGAAAAGAACACCGCTGAGGGGCACGGTAGCCAACTGCATACAGCACTCAGCTTGTAACACGTAGGGTACGGGTTTGAGCCTCCTCCCTGAGACAGTTACTGTACAAGGGACCTACAGGAAGAACTTCATTCCCGTTTGCTTAGTGCCCCAGATTTACTGATCTTGCACATGTAATGAATGCAAAATAATAAGAATAATAAATTCGAAGACTGACTGACCATTCGGTGAAGAGGTACGTGAAAGTTCATGTTGATGTCATGCATCAGAGAGTTGGCGTACTGATCCTACAAATGTGAAACACGGCCTTCAACAGAATAGCAGCAACACTAATTCTTCTGCTGCTGGACCACTGAAATCCAGGAACCATAGCTGACTCAAACCCTAGCGAATAAATCACGATCTAGCGCTACTGATTCTGCAAAAGATCTTTCCACTAATACGAGCATTTTTTGGTTATCAAATTACTATCATTCCAGTTTATTATTGCTAACCATACTGATGTTCATCGCTACTAATTACATTTTTGATATTAATTATTTGCTATGACTGATGGTCATTATTATTTAGTTAATAAATTTTACAATAGTTATTACTGATTATATTTGATAATAATTATTTGATGTAGTTGATAGGCAGTGCATCATGAAATGGTCAAAGTTCAAGTCTTACCTCGACAATACAGGTGAGGATGATGAGACAAAGACGTGTGTTATTGTACCTGGCTGGATCTAAAGAAATTTAACACATACACAGGTAGACAGACGTAGAAAAGCACAGGTAAGGTAATGTAAAGTGCCATCGTAAGGTCAGGTAATCACATACAGGTAAACTAAGGACAGAAGTACGTTTAAGGGCAGAAGGGTCTCACACAGTAGCAGTCAAAGCTTTCCGAATAACTTACATGCGTTGACTGTGAAAGTTAAGCATGCATGTCAGTGATAATGGAAGTAGGTAAGGTACAAGGTAACAAGCATTTTACCTTTACCTTTTGCCTTTTTGACGTAAAGTAAGAGACTGTAAGGTGAGGTAAGGAAGATACGTAAGGAAAGGTAACGAGGTAAAGTAAGGCAACGTAAACTAAGTTGAGGTAAGGTAAGAAAGGCAAGCTAAGGGTGGCAAAACACCTTCAAGTGAGGTAAGGAAGATAAACGTGAGTAAAATAAATAATGCAAGGTAAGGTAGGCTGAGTTTAGGTGAATGCCTTGCCTTTAAATAAAAATTAGTGGCTTTACCTTTGATGTCTTGGCCAACGACAGAGCAGTATTCGAGAAACGTCACAAGAAGGTTCGTTGGCTGACTGCTATCTAAAGAAACCAGTCAATAAACTTCCTAATGATGATAAATAATTAATCAAAACAAACCTCATCTAAATAATCAATAAATCAATGAAATGCTGAATGGTTTAAAATCAATCAACCAGTCTCAATGAGTGTCATGCTTTGTTAAGCATTACTGCGACAACGTTCGTAAAAGTTCCGAGATTAAATCAGACATCAGATTAGAGAAGAGATCAGAATCAAGCTCAGATTATAGATCAGAATTTTAATAGTTATAATAATAATAATCCAAGAACTTCTATAGCGCCACTGTAAAAACAAGAAAAGTATGCTCAAGGCATCAATCAATGGTCACTGATAAGCAAAATTGGTTTGCGTGTCAAATTCTACTGGTTAGTCCAGTTAAAAGCCAAGAACTTAGAATATTTATCTGATTAGAGAAAATCCACCTTGATGCTTTCAAGGAATTAATGAGATTTAGGTTATTAAACAATTTTGGCAAATTAATTTGCTGATAACAAATTAATTTATTAAAATAGAGAATGAGCAAACAGCAATGTCAATGTTAAACCTTGTTGGGTCGATTCCAACGGAGACGATGTAGGATCTGTTGTGGGAGAGGAAGGAGGAATCGCCAGGACAGTTGGCGTATGAGACTGCAAACAGAAATAGAAATAAACCGATAAATTCCAAAATATCTCAAAAAACCAGTTAGGATCTAAAAAAAATTTTCAGTGCATCTGAAACCACAAAGAGAAACAGTTAATCGGCGGCAATAAGTCAAAAATCTCCAAAATTTTTTTCATTGTTCCCAAGTACTTTGTAGCCAACAAACAAAAAGATGCGTAAAAAATTTAAAGAAATAACAAATAAACTACACAAAATCCCCAGCACCAATTTGCTTTAGTCTGGGAAAAGTGCTAAGCAATACAAAGCGCTACCAAAAGAACTTATAATTACACTTCCAATTACAATTACGGCTACATACGTGTGTCAGAGTCGTAATGAAGTTTCTGTTGAGATGAATTGCTTCGTAGAGCGCCAACAGAATCAAGTCGTTAGTCCTAGACAAGAAACGATCCAGAAAAGACAGCGTCAGTATATCATCCCCATGGAAACGTTAGGAATGAAAGATTCTTTTATAAAGTTCATTTCATCAGTAGAAAAGGTCAGCTGATTTGAAATCAAATCGTACTTACTTGACAATTTCGCTCTTGGCTTCCTCACCAACAAACATGTTGCCAACCTAAAGCAGATAAGAAAATACCTGAGTGAGATTCAGTGAACACAGCGTCTTGTTTGGTTCGGTGATCTCTTAAAGACCTTCCTTCTTCCAAATCACATTATAGAGATGACTGATATATCTCTAATTTCACAAATAAGTCAATCCAATCCAATGACTTCTATACCGCCATTATCAAACAATCGATGGTCATTTCGAGTGACAATGCAGTCAAGTATTGCAATCCTTTAAAGAGGTCCAGTGTTGAAATCCAGTAAGGCCAAGCCTATCTACCAGAAAAGGTAAAGTATCTTTGTAATTGCTTAGCCGTTTGATGTCACCGAGGATGACGATGACAACAATGATGTACACGATGTGGTAAATGATGATGACACTGGCGAAGCGGATGACACAACATGACCCAAATTCAAAAACACTTTATCAGCTGCAAGTGAAACTGGCAAAGGCAGCTTACCATGTTCGTCAAAGCAGCAAAGAATCCTCCACCTTCAGACTCTGTGGTCTTCGACTGGTATTGCCTTAAACAGGAAGCAGACACCCACAGCTGAAAACGTAACTAGTTTCCAATATACAGATAATGCCAATAAAGTGATAATACATATTAATAAACATATTTCTTACTTTTAGTGCTATGATGGTTGTTTAAGTCAGCTTGATCTGACTCTAGCCAAGTTCTTGGGTGATGCAGAATCCCAATTCCAACAGGACATCACACATTCAAGTCAGTTTCAGAATTAATTCATCAAAGCCCTCGTTACGAATGAACAAAACCCTTCATCATATTTTAATCATACCTTAATCACAACTGAATCAAAAACAATAATCATATCTCACTGGTTGTATTCTAGCAGACTGGCAGAGATGACCTGTGCAAAACCCTGTAAAAACAAAACAATTACAGAACTTCAATATTCGTTCACATCGGTAAAACATAGTAAAGTATTATAATCATGTCAGCATATCAGTGTCAAAGTGCCAAGACTGTTTAGAAGCTCACAAAAAGTGCTTAGCAAAACAGAACACTCACCGTTAGGGCAAGTTCATCGTCCAAAATAGACAGCTTCACAATGTACGGATTGGCAGCCTGAAAGAAAGAAATTTATTGTTGATGCGGTCCAGGTTATCAAATCCACTAATGCCAATTAACAATGTCTTCAAACGTCCTAGATTCATGACATGGTCAGTAATGAAGTTCAGCTGTGACTACCTCTGGTGTAATGTAAGACACAATAACTAAACTTAAGCAATAAAAAGTTAAAGAATCCGGCTTTCTAGGTCACGAAATAGCTGTCCTGCTTGCACCCAATTACGTCTGAAAAACCAGTGCAAAAAAGGTTAGAAAAAGAATAAATTAAGCCATTTTCAAAAACATGTTGTACCAACACAACATCCCACTATTCCAACCCCAAGCAATAACGATGATCATTTCTTAGGAACAGTCACCTCAAACAACAAGATTTGTACCAAAGATACAACGCAAGAAGCCTACATAATAATAATAATAATAAGACAATTTATATAGCGCCGTAGCACAGCCGACGTCGAAGAAAAGGGCGCTGTACAAGGGTTCAAAATTCAACTGCAGTCATAAGATATCCTAAAAAGATGTCTTGAGTCGTGACTTGAATGTGTCCAGCGATGGGGCATTCGTCACATTCTCAGGAAGACTGTTCCACTACATGGGACCTGGTAGCCAACTGGATAGAGTGCTCGGCTTGTAACATGGAAGAGTACAGGTTCGAGCATCCCCTTAGACCGTGACTGTGTAGGGACCTTGAGCACGTCCTTCACTCCCAATCACTTTGCACCTCAGATTCTGATTTACTGACCTTGCGCATGTGAATAATGTACAACGTATAATGTATAATAATAATAACAAGAACAATAATAATAGTAACAATAATAATGTAACTAGTCCAAGTTCAGCCGTCTCAAAAGACAGACTCGATACACTGACCTCGTGTTTACGATACTGAACAAGTATCGTTAGAAGAAGAACAGCGTCCCCTCCCAGCCTCTGCCTCAGCGAAACATTTCCAATGATCTGTTAACAAACGAAGAACCAGTCACATCAACTACAGTCAATGGATTTACTTTCCTCTTGGATTAATACAGCTACACCACTTAATGACAATACAGCAAGGAATAAATATCAGCTACAAAGGGCATTCCATCATTGGTTTGCAAAAGGATCCTTTGGGACGACATGAGCGATTCATTCAGATGATATTACTGGAGACATTGGAGATCATTAATATATGAGGTCCGATTGTGGTGAAATAAATTATGTATGTTTTGGTGTGTGTATGTATTAGTATGTATTTATGTATGTATGCATGTACGGGTGTGTGTGTATGTATATATTTATGTATGTATGGGTGTGTCTGCATGTATGTGTATGTATGTATATGTCTGCATGTAAGTAAGTATGTATATTAATGGTGCAGATTTTTAAAGACAAGGTGTAGGCATGCACTCGGAAATGGGGCCTATTTGGAGTCTGCATATTGTTGAAGATGGTTGGAGCAATGTCTACCTGTATGATTGACTCGAAAACACTGTTCATCATAATGTATTCCAAAACGGTGTTCTGACTAATGTTGTCAGTTGCCTAAAACAAACAGCAAGTTATGGTTAGGAGCATCAAAGTGTCAACAGTCAGGTTAAGGTGATCAGAGGTGAGGTGAGGTGAGGTAACCTGAAGTGAGGTGAGTTAATTTAGGTAAGACAAGATCAGATCAGGTACGGTCACCCTGATCAAGTCAGGTCAGGTCAGGTAAAGTAAGATAAGACAAGGTCAGGTCAGGTCTGCAAAGACAAGGAAACAAGTTAGTGATAGTTGTTTCATAGCTGTCTAGAAAAAGTCGTGTTTCACATTCATACGTTTACTCCTAATTCGTTACGCAGGCGTAGGAAAGTGAGTTGGGGCCAGAACAAGTAAGCTCCTGAGAGCCTGCACTCACCGTGACCAAGACTAAGATGAGACCAAGGGCCAGACTCTTCAGAGTTGGCGGATATTCTGATGTCAGGATCGCATTCAGTCGCTCAATCAAGCTCTAAAATCACATTTCCAACACGAAATAAATATCATACATAATAAATAAATAAATCATAAATGGGTGCACAAAAGTCTAGGGGTTAATGCGTTGGACCGGCAGCACAGATGTTGGGTGCAAATCCACGCCAAAGTAGACAGCTGATTCGAGATTTCGGCTCCACTAGCAATCACTTTCAAACTGAGGTATAAAATGAGTACATCCATTGTACATTGTCAGTGAAAAGATCAGGCAGTGAGGATGAGGACTGCCCATTTGCCATTGAACGCCATGGCTAAGAAAGCGGTAGTGAAGGATCTCACCTGATAAATTTATTGAAAAATGAGCCGGGGTGAGGCCATAGGGTCGCTACATAAAACCAAGCATATTTACGTTTGAGAAAATGAAGTTGCTAACACTTCATATTAATGGCTGGCTCTTGGAGTTGCCTCAAGGGAATGCCCTCCTTCATCATAATTGGAGTTGCCTCAAGGGAATGCCCTCCTTCATCATAATTGGAGTTGCCTCAAGGGAATGCCCTCCTTCATCATAATTGGAGTTGCCTCAAGGGAATGCCCTCCTTCATCATAATTGGAGTTGCCTCAAGGGAATGCCCTCCTTCATCATAATTGGAGTTGCCTCAAGGGAATGCCCTCCTTCATCATAATTGGAGTTGCCTCAAGGGAATGCCCTCCTTCATCATAATTGGAGTTGCCTCAAGGGAATGCCCTCCTTCATCATAATTGGAGTTGCCTCAAGGGAATGCCCTCCTTCATCATAATTGGAGTTGCCTCAAGGGAATGCCCTCCTTCATCGTTATAATTAAAGTCCTACAAGTATAAGTTTTACATTTTCAGTTTAAAATAACTATTTATTTCTGTTTTCTGAAAAAGAAATATCTTGTGGGACGTGGTGATGTAGTAGTATGGTCTGTGCCTAGTAACTGGAGGGTTGTGGGTTCGAATCTGCCTCAAGCCACTGCATAGCGACCTTAGACAGTTGTCTGTAAGGAAGGCTCCTCATCCTCTTCTTCCTCCTCTTCCTCCTCATCCTCCTCTTCCTCCTGTCATCTTATATTGCGCAAACTGACGTCCAGACAAATAAAATTCTGAAGCAGTCGACCAGACGACGTCAGCTCAGCTCAACAGAATTCAATAGACGTCTCATCAGATGACTCATGACTCATCTAATGAGTGGGCATAAAGCCTATGGACCTGCCTTCGGGCTAAGAACTCATCATCATCATCTGAAACTAATCAGATGATTAAAAAATGATTAATGAAAGGAGGTGCAAACAGATACCTGAAGAACAGATTCTGCTGAATCAAACCCAACAAGAATGTTGATGACGTCGAATCCATAATTACCGACACACTTCTGAAATACGCCTCGAATCAGGGCACAGATCGTCTGAAACCACATAAACTGCATTCAGCTTTTAAGAAAATATTAAGAAAATTATAAAACCATGTATGCTGGACTGCTTTTGCAAAGCCAGTTTGAAAATATCGGACTCAGCCTGAATAGCGATTTTACTGCACCGTGCTGTAAAATTCTGAGATTTTATCAGAGAGAGCTGCAAGTTTAAACTGGGAGTTTGACGGAATTGCTATGAAATTCGTAAAATGTAACAATACGAATAATTTATAACTGATCAACAAGTTTAAATGCAAACAAAGCAGTGGTCCATTCTATGTAGGGTGATTCCTTATGTGACTGCTTTGGCATATTTTTAAAGGTGCTAAATAAATGACCATGTATGGTACATCTGGTTGACCTGTGTCAGTGCTGACCTGAATGGCGTTGATGATACGGATGGGACTGTCCTGTTTCATTGCCTCAACGCATTTGTAAAAGAGATTGTTGAACATATCCTTCAAGTGGAAAAATAACACAGACTCAGTTAATCTGTCAGACTGATTTAGTTCAAAATATGCCAATATCGTTCAGACTTACATACGATGTCCATGACCACCTCCTTGTACTTGATTAAAGCAAACATATTACACCAAAAGAGTAACGTAAGGCTAACTAAATGCTCACTTATTACACAACTTTTTCAACAATACTCCTGAGGGGTGTGGTCCTGTGGTTCAGAGATCTTTGGCTGATGTGCAAATATTCATTCATTCAGTCATGTATTTAATTTATTAATTTTTATTCATGGTTCCCAAAAACACCGTCATAAGACACAGTATACAAAACTGCTTCTGGAACATGTAGCACAGACCCAGAAGGAACCAAAGTCCCACTCAGTAGGGTCACCTAATGTGCAACATCAAATTGGTTTCGATTGATAAATCGTCAACAGAACTGGACTTTTACATGGACTGAACCAGAACGAAAAGAACGAAAAAACCACCAAGGGGAAATTAAACTAAATTTTTAAATAATAAGATCAATTCATATAACATTTATTTATTTTGTCTGTTTAAATACGACAACTGTATTCTAACAACCAGAAGTCGTTCAACAAAGGCCATGTGCTCAACAACAAGCAGTTCATTTCCTACAATGAACTTGGATTTGAACTGACAACAAATAGTTAAAAAGCCGACAAATAAGCAGTCAGTCACTTGGCTGAGTAGAAGGAAAATTCTTACCATGAGTTCCACCAGTTGCTCACCACTCAACTTCTCAAATTCACTTTCTATGTACTGAGTGTTAACCTACATTTCCAAGAAAAATTCCCAGAAACAGTCACAAGAAATGCCAACAGTATCAATCAATTTCAACTAGAATTAAGCAACTGAAGCTCAGTCTGCCTTCTCCTATGTTGGAACAGTCTTCCACTGTATGTATGTATGTATGTATGTATGTATGTATGTACTTGTTTATTTATTTAGCACCTTTAAGGAACCTCACAAACATGCTGTATGTTGGACCTTCTTCTTAGAACAGTCTTCCACTGTATGTATGTTGTATTTGACTTTGTTCAGCATGTATTTCCTGCCTACCTTAAAACATACCTAATTAGATCAGTTAGTCATGTGTACAGCACTTCTGAGAGGTACCTAATTAAAATTAATTAGATTATACATACAAACATATAAACTCAATTGAAAGTAAACTTATTTCTAAATAATAACCAAGTACTAGTGAAAAGATATATATAACAGAGAAGCTAAATAACAAAGTTAAACTGAACAGCTAAGCAAAACTAGGAACAACTGCACATTTGAGCTATTCTAAATAAAACTGGTTCATCCAATAATTTTGCTGCAAAATGTTTACTCCATAAGATTTGTTATTTTTTAAATTCTGAGTAAAGACCTAACTACAGTTCCATTGCATAAGTAATAAATTTGTTAACAGAGGTAAGATTTTTACTCTGAGAGGTTCTTAGAAAGTAACTATGTACATGTCAATGAAGACCAAAATATCAACATGTTCAGATCACACTAGGCAAGGCCAAAGAGGAAATTCATGGAAACTGACCTTGAGCAGAAAAAGTTCATCCCAGAAATTTTGATTTCCTGTTGATGGATCTTCTCCCTGTCAATAGCAAAAACACTTAAGTCTTTAAGAAGATCCTCACAGTTTGAAACCATAGTTTCCTCATTCACCCCAATACTCACCCAAAAAGCTACCTAAACAGGGTACGTGGTTTCTGAGTACTTCTAAACGAACAGCAGTTCCTTAAACCAACCCCAAGTGGCCAGCATGGGTGCAAAGTGTTAGCAACTTTGTTTTCTCTGCCTTGGTATACGAGTGCAGATGGCCAGCCCTCTCACTCACCACCTGATCTTCCCACTGACAGCCTACAGTCAGCGTACTCATTTTTAGCCGAGTCTGCTAGAGGGCACAAGTGGAGGAGAAATCCCAAAACAACTTCTACCCTGGTGGAAATTTGAACCATTAGGCTGACAGTCATGCATGCTAACCACTAGACTGCAGCCTACCCCATTGGGCACTACTTAAAATGAGGATCAACATGGTTAATCTGCTGCTTGAGTAGAAGGGGTTAAAGTACATATTCCATGTTCACGACGCTCTTAACGATCTTTACATTTCATTCTAAACTGAAAACTTAGCTCTTGCCCTCTTTCAGTGGTGGTCTAAAATCCTTCCTCCTGATGAGCTTCAAAGCACGTTTCCAAACTATAGTAAGGGTGTTATCATATTTCAGTTGTATTGTATGCTAAAGTGATGATGACATGATGATGAGTCCTCTGCCCGAAGGCAGGTCCATTGGCTTTATGACATCCAGGGAAGAGAAGAGTGAGGTGTTTTCCCGTTGCCTTCCTCACAGACAGTTGTGGGTGAGCAACTTGTCCAAGGCCACTACGCAATGGCTTCAGGCAGATTGAACCCGAGACCCTCTGGAAACGAGGCACAGACCACACCACAACACCACAGCATCCCATTGTAAAGTAAAGTAACATGCTGTAATTGTGACATTTATATAGCGCCTCTTAAGAGCAACTTGTATTGTATAAATTGACAGAAGTGTGCAGGCAACCAACCCTGAAGAATGCCTCATATATCTGGACGATCTTCTCCTTGAGGGCCTTCTTCGAATGAGATCCCCTGCGGAGCAAAGTTCCTTTCTCGGTTGGAGTTGTTGGCTGTGACTTGCTGCTAGCCATTGTTGCTCTACATCAAGTACAAGAGAGAAATGAATTTACTGAATAAGTTGATATCTAGTAGTTGACACACAATGCATTAGTGTAACAGTTGCAAAAGTGTCCATATGCTATAAGTAATGGTTACAGATTTACTCATCAGTTCCAAGTGCTGTAATTATCATGATTTAACCCGCTTGCCATCTTGTTACGCTATAAATGACAGCCTGTTAAAGCCATGCCAAATGATCGCTGTTAGCAACTGCCCTACTTAGCTTTAAACAATGTAATTACGAAAAAAGCGGAATAATCAAGTCAATAAAACTTCTTTGCATATCAGAATTATTTGGTGGAAACTAGTTAAATCGTCCAACGATGATCGTCCTTTTTTCATAACGCTAAAATTAAAAGCAAACTGCTCGCGAACTTGTTAACTGTCGAACATGGAGCGATAATGGCAGATCTTACAAAAGCTGCAAACGGTGAAACAATTCCGAATAATGCAGATCAATCGTTCTCCTTTACAGTCTCACGTACCAACTACATCAAAATGCTACAAATCCAAAAATGATAGAGAAGAGAAAAATGTGAAAACCTTGTAATAAATGACGAAGAAATTAAAATATTGATCTATTGGCCAAAATATCAACACACAGCAATCACATCAGCATTCGATTGAAGGATGCCATACACTGTATGTGGCATTTTAAGAATTAATGCAATTCTGTATATTAAACTTTTTATTTTTGCGATTTGAGATTTTAGCCAATCCATTAAAATCAGAATGGGATTATGATTTATACCAATTATTAATAATCTGTATTAATTTTTCTTACCTGGCACGGATCCGAACCTGACCTGAGTGAATTGCTTACCGATTTGGTTCGTGATCGTAATCTTAAACTCCAGCAAATGTCTAAAGCGCCACTTAAAAGCTAAGCGCAGGGCACCAGCTTATTCACGAGCGCTGCGTCAAGTCAATGGGGTTCTCCAACGATGCCATGTTAAGAATCAAGACGGTTGCCAGAAACCAGAGAGATGGCTTTGAATAAGCGCCGACGATAAAGGTTTGAGTGCAGAAAATGCGGGGTTAACGATTACGATAAGCTACATATCTAACTTCAGCATATTCGTAGATAAAATATATTTATTCGCATATTCGGTTGACGATTTCTAAATTTTTCGACGTTAGTCGACGATGAAATATACATACTTATCTATTTTAGACACCATTAGCCAATCCTTATTTGCCTAGGCTGTTCGGAGTGGTTCCCGTTTTGTATGTCAATTTACCGGGTGTTTGTGCGTGAAATTTCCTGTAAATCGATATTATATGTAGAAAAGCATTCTTGTTTACTATAAAACGTCATTGACGGGATTATTGTCGGAAAAGTCAAAGAATTTAGCTATTTAGGACGTAATCATGTCGACGTTTGCTGATAATTTCTGTTCAGTACACATGCCCTTGTTGGGCGGAGCCAGCTCTCTTATCTTTTCCACAAACCTCATGAATCCTAGGCTTTTTCGCAGGTAAGAGCTGGCGACAGGTGATAACATTAAGGATAATAGTGTCGTGTAATTGAAGACTTTAACAGATCTTGGTTTTGCTCGCAATCAGACGAAGCTTGGATACTGTGTCATTGAGATGACTTTGATACACTCATGCTTACCGGGGACATTCAAATGACTGTCTCATTTCTACGCCCATCTGACCAAGTGATATTTGGCATTGATGTACGCGGTAGCCAATCCTCGTACTAAAGGAGAGCTTAAAGGTAATGGCCCACACAAATAATATGGCGTGCCTTTAGTTGTCCACTAAAGCTTTGAACGGTGTTGTGAAAAACAAAGAATTATGGAGATATTTTCATGCAGGCTCAGATAGACAGACACCTAGGAGAGCTAAAGAAAGGTAGATAGATTAGAAGGGAGTGATGCACGAGGGTATAATGTTGAGTGCCATGTTTTTGTAGGTGTTACAGAAAATTTTTGGAGCAAATTATTAGATGTGAAAAATAGATCAAAAGTAAATGATTGAACATGGAAAAATATTAAAGTCTGGCTAACTGGACACAGTTCTTAAAATGCTTAAATAATGCTTTTACATTAAATTACAATATCACAGATTACATTACACCATCTTTATATAAATTACAGTTCTGCTTTCCCCATGGAAAACTACAATTTTTGTACATTAAATTGCAGATATTACATACACATGTAACTTATTACAGGTTCTGCTCTCCATATGAGCCGATTGTAGCCAACTGCTTGTGGTTCAACGCTCACATTGGCACTGGCCTCTACATCTACACCAGGCGCCACATGGAAAGATCCACATCACCACAAAGAATCGTATTCAGTGTCTTTGGGGCTGTTCTTTTCAACTTTGGAACTGTTCTGTTCTGGGCCGCGTCCAAAACACTTCTGCCTGAGCGCGACTTTCTTCGAATGCTGTTTGGGTTTGGTTCAGGAATACTGCTGTTTGCCATAGGAAGGGAATATCTCAAGTTCATTGACAATGTAGATGCAAAGTAGTTTGGATGCTGGAGTGACTGCCCATTTTAAGGAATGCTTGAAATATTTTTCTTTCAGCATGTTTTAGATCGTGAAAATGACTGCTGAAACTATATTCGAATGGTCTATATGGCTTTTAAAAATAATATAATGACCAGCTATTCGAATGGTCTATATGGCTTTTAAAAATAATATAATGACCAGCTAACAGGTTTAATTTAGACTTCTTTGTACAAATTGGAGTTCGGAACCTTCTTGTATTCTCTTCAGGAACTAACTCAGCTAAGCGTTGCCGTGTCAATGATGTGGGGCTACTATTTGTTTTGTACATTGTTGCAACACAGTTTTGATGTGCCGTGGTTAGAATCATGGATCCTAAATTTAATTAGGCTTTAAAATAGAACCTTATTAGTAGTGGTTAACATACGGGACTGTCCACCCCGAGGTCGGTGGTTCAAATATTTGCCAGGGCAGAAATAATTTTCAATATTTCTGCTCGATGTGCCCCGTAGTGAACTCGGCTGTGAAATGAGTACACTGACCATACACTGTCCATGGGAAGATCAGAAGGTAAAGGAGAGGAGTGAAAACTCGTCATGCTGATGCTAAGCAAATGAAGCCACTAGTAGTTTATACTCATGGCTGCCTCTGGGATAGATTAAAGGTCTTATGTATTGCAATACCATTATGACATGGTATCTCATATTTTCCTAAAGGGAACATTATGATGCGGTTCCAACACTCTGCATAATGGCTTCAGTTGTTGTAAGTTTGTAGATATTGTTATTTTTTACTGATTTAAATATTTAACGCTGATGAATGTAGTAATTGTCTTGTACCAGTGATTTGATGCTGTTGTTAGAACGATAAGTTCGATGCAGTATCGTTAATTATTAAATATGATAGTGAATGTTTGTTAACTTTAAAATTTTAAAGTCAATCTTGTTAATTGATTGTTGAGGTTTGTAAACGGGTCAGATAAGACATATTTACAAAATATTTAGCAATAAGTTGGCAATTTAAAACTGGACAGACTTAAGATGTGGTAACATATTAGAACTTCACATGCTGTAGAATGTCTTGTGTGCGAGATTTAACGTCAAACAAGGTACTGAAGGATAATTGCGTTTTTGAACGGTGGGTGCAGTGCTTAAATGTGCAGAAATTTTAACAAAGGTATTGGTTTTGAAACCCACTGAGAACAAAGATGTCTTGACGATTTTCCCTCTGCGCTTGCATCTGCTTTTGTTTTGAAACTTGTTTTGTGTGTTTAGTAGGGGGTATTAAGTCTAAGTTATGCGGCCAGTGTACATTTTTCTTAATACAGTATTGGTTTCTCTGGCAGTTTGAATCTGCTAAAGAAAATAAAGAACCAATGATTATGTTGTCTGGCATTGTTTATCTGTTCCCTTCACTGGTTACTAGAAGGTTTTTGGTCCCCTTTCTAAATTGTTCTCATACTGTATTCTAAGCTTTGACTTCTAAGGTTAAACTCTAATAGTTCAGTTGGTAATACAATTGCTTCATTTTTGAGGTACTTTAATGAAGTGTGTAATAGGCACTATATTAGTGTGATGGTATAGAGATATGTGTAAAGTTTGGCAGATAAAATGCTTATTGCTGAATGCATAAACTACAGAGTTATTACACTGTTTCCTCCCATTGTTGCATAGCTACATGTTGAAACTTCTCTTGCATTGGACCACTGTCATGTTGCAACAATCTTCCAACTGATACAACGCAAACGGCTTTTTGTTTCGCTCTAAAAACACATGTTTCTGTCTGATGGATAGCCACGTATAGAGCACGTTTTAGAGATTCTTCTTAATCCTAAAAGGGCAAATACTGTGTTTCAGTTACACAGTAGAACTGAAAAGGGAAAAGATGCATGGAGTACACTGTAATGTTTCAGTAAATCTTGTGTTTTCTCGGACTTACAAAGCTTGCATCATTCGTGTTGTTGTAACTACTCTTAAAAGTTTGTATCATGGAAACTTTAGAATATACAGCAGTTGTGCAAACTCTGACCTGCTTCTTTAATAATGAATAAACATTTTTCAGTTTTGTCTAGTGCAGATCAATAAAATCTATGATGAACGATAGAAATGCAGATTTCACAGGTGCGTAATGGCTTATACAAGGTTGTGTTTGTAGTAGTAGTAGTAGTTAAGCAGTTTAACAACAGCTTATGACATCAAAGGCCGTTGACGTCGCCCTTCTCCTTTATCCAGGCTTGGGACTGGCACCACCCCAAACAAGGCAGTGGCTGCGTTTGTGAAGTTGTATTTTCACATTTATATAGCCCCATCATCTAATGATGGAGCATCAACTGATGGCACAAAGCAACTGTGCGTGAAGGACTAAATCAAGGTCCTTACACAGTGACCATCGTAAGGCACGTCTGCAAAATGTGCATTACATGTGGGGTGTTCGAACCAGACACTCCAACATTTATTAAATAAACACATTAATTAATTATAATATTAATTACATAAATGTATGCTGCTCTCTGCATCATCTATTTAAAAATTCAGAAAATCTTGCAAATAACAAATGTTGTTTAAAACAGAATGGCTTATTTTATGCATTTATAGAATAAATCTAACAGATTTTATAATTGTTATTTGACCAAACAACATTCATATCAGATCATCAGTTTCACCAACACGCATGAGCATAAATGGTAAATTTAGTTTCTTTAAGAAAAAATACGCAGTGTTAACTGTTCCACTTGATGGAACATTTTAAGCATGTATGTATACAGACACTTCATACCATTCCTTTCAAGTACCTCCCTCGAAGCACTGCCTATGGTAGCTTCAGCAGTAACAGAGTTCATATCATCCTTGTATAACTAGCATAGTCACCACTGGCAGATCTTAATTAAGATGCACCTGTGTAGATCTGTAATGCACATGTTTAATCAAATTTGTTTTAAATAAGCATAGAATACGTGCAGGATACAATTAACAGTAAATCCTTCTGCCTAAATACCGACATTTTGATTAACAAGACTCTGCGTTTGTAAGTTGCTTAAAAATTGTTTCAGCTGATTCGTTTTCGATCAGTCACCTGGCTCAGCTCATGACTTGACCTTGTTTTTTGTGCATTCAAATTCTATTGGTCATACAGGGGATTACGTAGGGGTGGGTGACATCTGTCTGGCTAGCTCAAGGAACGCCTTTCCATTGGGTCGCTGCCCTTTCGACCTGACATACTCTATATTTCGTCGAATCAGCTTGCTGTCCAGCTGGCTTGTCTGGATTGCTATCGACCAGAGTTTCACGGCCAGAGACAACATCGATCCATTGCTCAAGTCCGCGTGTCCCACGATGCGCTGGAAGATTTCGATGCAGAGAACAGCCTGGCGCCTTTGCATCTCCGGCTGATCCAACGCCTTCACTTGGGCAGAAACCTCATGAAGGAGTGTCGCGCAGACTTCTGAAATCTCTGCAATGAATTTCGGATCGCAACCGTACAACGTGTCGTTCGACTCCACATGATCGATGTGGTACGGAAGATAGTCCTGGGCCATTGCAGACAGGCCCACAAGCATGTTGGTGAAAATGAGAGCCTTGCTGTCGCCATGCGTGTCCCACGGATATTCCTGGACGGTGTTGAGCAAGCCACGGATCAGGTATAGGACGCCCTGGTCAGGGCTGTCAGGAACAACAAGAAGAGTGGAGATGAAGTTGTTCATGAAGTCGACAAGGAGGGGTTCTGTTGAGCGAACTTTACCTTCAATCTCGAAGTACCTTCAAAAAAATTAATACTGTAGGTAAATTACCAGGAGAAGCAAAACAATATACAAAAAATACAATTTCACTTCAAACAAGAGTACATGGTTCAAAAAGTGAGAAATTACAACGGCCAATAGATTAAACCTTAAAGAAAGTAAATCTGTTTTTTGTATGAAAACAAAGGATTAGTTCAGTTACTTTATAGGCAACAAATATTAATCCTAGCAGGTAAGGCAATCCAAATTTTAAGTTTGGTAGTTAAGTTAATCAGATATCAACTAATCCTATATATCAGTTGTTAATTAAGTAAAATTAATCCAACCTAATCGTGTCACGTGTTGGGCTCTCGGACATTCTTGGCGGTTGGTCCAAAGCTTTGGAATTCACCATCCAGTTCTTTGGTTTGTTTAATGTCAAAACTAAAGATTTGTTGGTTTAAACTTTCTTACCTACTCTAGTGGACTTTGGTTTCCAAGATCAATGGGATTTTGACCTGGCTTCTCCAACAGATTGCAAATTTTACTACCATTTCACTTGAAGCAACCATCAATTAAAGCCTTGTGCCTTATGATAACGGTGCTATAGAAGTCATTAAGGGCACAGTAGCTGATTGGTTAGAGCACCTGGTTTGTAACATGGAGAGTACGGGTTCGAGCCTCCCCTGAGACGGCTAATATGTAGGGACCTTGAGCAAGTTCTTCACTCACAGTTGCTCCATGCCTCAGATTCAGATTTACTGACCTTGCACGTGTAATAAATGCAATATAATAATTAGATATACACATAATCATAAAACAAGGCATACCTTGGAACCTCTTTGATCAGCAGAACAGCAGCTTTGAAGAAGGCATCTGCCTGCGACAGGCACTGATTAACAAGCGCCACTTGACCAGAAACCAAGTAGAGGTGTAGCCGGTGGAAGACGCCATTGAGCGAAGGGATCGTTATGAACGAGTACGCGGCGCACGCTCTGACGAACGCGGCCGTCTTCCTCGTGTGTCCTCCACTTCCCACGATCCTCTTCGTCTTCATTGCGAGGCCGTTCACCATATGCACGAGGAAGACGAGGACGGGATCGATGTTGCTGAACGAGGCCCGACAGTCGACGTAGAAGTTGAGCTGTTGTTCGAGGTCGCGTCCGAACGAGACGCTTCCGATGAACGAGTTTATGAGGCCGCCAAGGGCACGGACTTCGTCATCAAGGCTGAGGGCGTTGACCGAGTCATGCAGCGTTTGGCAGAGGAAGCGAAGCGTGTGGATGAGGACAAGGTCAGAGGTCGTTTGGCCTGTGTACGTCGCTGTGTACGACTCCATGATGCTGCTACAGACTTCGACCTGTAGAGAGAAAAAGTCAACGGGTCTGTGTATTTAATTCGATTTGTTTAGTACACACAAATGCACTGGTATGTATCCGAAAATTTATGTAGCACCTTTTAGGAACCCCTCACAGGTGCTGAAGCATGGTTATCGGGTGGATTTTAAAATATGATGAAATTGTTTTCTGTGGCAAATTGCTAAGTTTTAGCATAAGACTGTACCACGATGGTCTAATGCGTCGTCCAACATTCAAGAAATCCTTAAAGATATACACTCTAAATGTGTATCAAAGTAAGAATGCACAGTTATAATAATTCTACAAATTCATTTGATCCACAATTTGAGTAATAGAAGCCAAAAATGAGTGCTAAACTTTGAGGTAAAATTAGTCTGATTAAAAATTATCATAATGCCCAAGGCATCAGTTGATGATCGCTTCAAGTAAAAATGGCAATCAAAATCAAAAACGGCTGAACCAGCCAGGTCGAATTCTGATAAGTATTGAACTTGTTGAAAATGAAGAATCTGAATTAAAATAAAAAATCCCTCAATGCAACAAACTGCCACGTGGTCATAAATATCAGGTCTAGAGACTTAAAACAGTACTGACACCACGCTATACACTCCTTATTAAGCAGAAAGCAATGATGAATTTGAGAGAAGAAACTTACAGAACCCAGTAGAAAGCAGCTTTGTTCAATTAACATCTCACTGACCTTAACAGATTCTTTCTGCAACATATCGATGAAGGCCATGAACTTGTCCAGCCCAAACATCTCGGCAAGATCCTTCTTGTAGACAAGGATCTTAGAAACGATACCCTGCAGCTGAGGGTAATGTTCCTCGTAGGCTCTGTCGGGCGTCATATGCTTGATGATATCGCCAAGGAATGTATTCAACTCCCTCTTTCCAAACAGCTTGAGGACGTATTCGATCCAGACCTCGGCACATCCGATATAATCGCCCGGATTCGTCAGCTTCGTCACTGCCTTCCAGACGTCATTGAGCAACATCAGATGCTGGTCATCTGGAGGACTTGCCGCCACCACGCACAAACCGAGGCTGCGGTAGAGCAGATGCTTCGGAAAGCCGATCTCCTCACACTCACGGATCATGTTCGCGAACTCGACCGCACGTCCGGAGATGAACTCCGGCCGGAAGGCGAGGATGATCGAGTTGAGCAGAAGCGCACGGTTGCACTTGGCCTGGCATTTGCCGAGGACAGAGTCAAGGGCGGCCTCGGTAGCACGGTGAGCGACGCACTGCAAGATCCAGTCAAGGGCAGGGGAGTAGATGACCAGGTAGCGAGATAACTCCAGCTTCTGGGCAGCCAGGATGTTCTGCACACTGTCCGTCTGAATCTGGCTGTACATCTGAATGAAGTCGTCAAAACAAGGCATCAAGTGATCGCGAAAGCCCGGCGAAATGGCAATCCCGACTCGACAGAGGTAGCATCGGGCGTAGACCCCCACGAGGGGATCGCCGATTCCCCGGGTCATCTCCACCAACCGCACCAGCGCCCGGTTGTACTCCCCCGTCTGGAGAAACCCGTAGCACTTGAGGATGGCCGCCTCGACGTAGAACCGCGGAATCAGTTCGCGAATCGAAGCGATCTTGAAGAACCAGTTGCGACATGTCTCTTTCGCCGACTCTGGGATCTGGTCGGCGGTGAAGTTCTCCGTCAGAGCCTTTACACCCTTCTGCGCTCCATTTCCGGCCGCTTTGCTCAGTATACGATCGAAAACGAGTTTGCCGAACGTGTCGAGAACGTCGGTGATCAGGACGAACTTGCTTGGGTAAAACTGGATTACTGAAACGTCCGAGAGGAGTTTCGCACACTGAATAACAATCTTCAGTGACTTGACTTTCTGGTCTTGGTTCCAAGCGCTAATGAGCGCCCCGTTGTACTCCTCGATCCGACGAATGTAGTCCTGCTGGCTAAGGTTCAGCATTTCCTGCACAGAACCCTCCTCCAAGTCGTCTAGCTGTTCGAGCCGGTTCTTGACCTTGTCCGTAACCGTCACAGCCGCTTTGGAACTGAACTGCGTCTTTTCCGAACTCGCCAGCGACACCAGCATCGTCAGCTTCTCTGATGTGGTGAACTTGCTCAGGATTCTGGCACGCTTAGCCGACCATGGCTCAAACGCATCGTCAAGTTCTTTTTCGGAAGATCCGACTCCTTTGCTGGTACGTTTCTCTCCTTTTGCTTTCGTCTGGTTTCCCGTTGCATGAGACAACGGATCGATCTCGGCTGCAAACAGCGACAGAGGATCGACTGCTTCAAAAGCAGATAGTGGATCGATGTATCCATCGTTCGTGATCTTCTTCTCGCTTTCTTTCTCGTCCGTTCGACTGATGACTGTGACCAGGAGGCCTTGAAGCGGATGCGTCTGAACCTCTTCTGAAGCAACTGCCGCAGCCTTCGTCTCCTGCAGATAATTCCTCTGCCTTGGCTTCCACTCCAGTGCAGCCATCTCCTTTTTGGTCAATCAAAGTTCAGCAAAAGCAACTAGGTCAGAAACTACTGCAACAATATAGTTAAAGAACTTTAATTCTGCATTTATTCACAATTCTAAATGCCAGCTGTGAAAACAGTAGTTGTAATGTACTGCAATATGCTATTACTTTGCCTCTTACATTACATTTCTGTTTTACTCAATTATTTAATTATTAAATTGGTAAAGTAACACTATCCCATGCTAAAGCATTAATTTCTGGGCTATGCAGTTGTGCATTAAAGTCTTGCTCAAAGTTCCTGCACAGTATGTATGTTTCTGAACGCAACTTAGCTTTCGTAGGGCGCTGTAGAAATCTCGAATTTACGGTTTGTATAGCGCACTTCAAGAACCTCCAAAGGCACTGACCGACTTTGGGCAGGCTCGGGTAGCTTGCAGAACTCTAATTTCTCTCGCAGTCTGGGGTGGCCATACAGTTTACAAGTAGGGCGACTGCAATCAGCGGTTTCTTTAGGATTACCGTGGCTCGAACCTGCATACCCTGCGTTACAAGACAAGCCGTCAACAACTAAACAACTTTTCGGCTGATGATAGCTTTATGACGGATTGTAGAAATCCATCATAAAATTCAGCGTTTTTAATCTTAGCACAAGAGTCGCTGCTATTGTAATCCTTAACCAGCTACTTTCATATTATTACGTTACACACCCCAGGTCATATGACTATTAGGACACTTATAACCCCAAGGCACAAGAAAGCCGATTGCAAACACTATGTTTACACTGAAGAAACTACTAACGTTATTGAAATGTTAGCTTAAAACTTGTGCTTCTATTTTCACAAGCCTACCGTACAAAGAATGTGAAAGTTTCTAACGAATTTTTCTCCAAAATAAACTTTAATTTACGCCTTCACGCCCACCGCACTTGCTCTCGACCAGTCACAAGATGTCGCTACATAAAAATTATAGCTCTTACTTACAAATTGTAATCGCGTTTTATAAAATGTAGTTAATTTGAACATAAATTTTACGAAACATAAGTATTCAAATTCATACATTTCATTTGCAAAACTAGTCTATTTACGACATTTAACTAATTCCAGCCTGCAAATCATGATTTTTATCTGGAACCGTACCCTTTTGCCTATCGATTTTGTTTTGACTGAGCGCCTGTGAATAAGCTGGTCCCCGCGGCGCGGCTTTCGTTGGGCACTGTAGAAATCTCGGAATTACGATTACTATTTTGTTCGAATGGCTACAAAATAAACCATAAACGGTTTTACTCTCTCAACAGCAAAATTGAAGTGGATGTAAATTATTATTTAAGTTTAAGATACATGTCAAGGGGACCTGTACTTGTATTTTTGTAATTACAACTATTTATAGTGCATCATAATTCTTAAGCTACTACTAGTATGCTTTACAATGCAAATTATCAATGCAGCAACTAAGAATTAAATAACATGACATAGCATAACAAGGGTTTCAAGTGTTTCAGAGGACATTTTACTGGTCTGCTTAGCTATTCGGTTGAGGTTTACGTCAAGGCGCCTCTGTGCGTGAGGATACCGGTTCGCATACCGATAGTTGCTATATCCCAGAGATTTTAATATCGGGTTAGCACGGTCCGCACATGGGGACCATTCAAAAGGGCAGCGGTGGTGAAGGATCTCATCCGAATAATTTATTGAATTAGGCCTACGGTAGCTATAGACAAACGTGCACATTTACATTTCACTGATACACTGACAGTAATATCATCCAAAGTATCCCACACGTCTACAACTCTAGCACTAAAGAATAGCTGCCCTAATGTTCTTTTCGGTTTCTTAGACATTTTATATCTGTGGTCTCAAGTCGCCTTATTTAGTGCTAATTCATAGAACCTCTGCCGCTGCACGAGATAGGGTTTCAGTTGAGTTTTTAAAGCCTGAATATTTACAATTAACCACTGCTGTCGCTGATTAATATTGCGTGTAACGGTCACATTAATTACTTCACTGTCACCCACACCAGCAGGTGTCCAGCTCATGTTGTCTTTTCTCACATTCACCAGGTGGCCAAAATGACGTAGCAAAAAGTTTCAAAATGGCAGGTGAGATGAGAGCGTAGGTATTGCAACGGAAATAAATTTATCAGGATCGCAAAGGTTTGGGCAAAAATATTTACACACGGACGACAAATCATTTTGCTTTAAAATATTCGAATCGTTTCGACCGTATGAAAGGCAAAAATGAGCTGTATACCGTTTTGGAAGGCGTGTAATCGAAATGTGGACTACATAGACAAAAGTCACTGTAATCTCATTGCTGTGCCTGATGATGTACTTCGGTACGGACGTAGTCTCGAGGAATTACTACTAGATTCAAATCAACTCAGGGAACTACCCAGGGTAAGCAACACTTCCATTTTCGCATATCTGTGCTAACATTTGAGGGTAAAGGTGTAGAATCTGCCGCCTGTGATTGCCCTACTTAAAAACAATGTGGCCACCGCAGATTGAGAGAAAATAGAGCGTTGTCACCTAACAGAGGTAAATAATTAAGTGTAATATACAAAATGGTTTTAAATTCTGTTCTTGATGTTAATAAATTAAAACTCACAGACTAACGTAAATGAATTAGTAAACGCCAATAAATTAGGAAAGCGTGTACGTTTCTGCTACACAAATGAGAAAGTTGCGCTGTGCACGTAGCTTTGACTTCCTTATAAATCTTCTCGGCACAAACCACCGCAAACAACTTTCGGTGTCAGTATATCGCCAGTATCTACAGTGATCTTTGTGGCATTGTACAAACAGAACATCAGTATTACCCAATCAATGAACAGAAAAATAATTTCTGCAGTCTCACCGTGATTTCTTCCGAAAGAACTGATAAGAAACAAATAGATTTTATTGCAATGTGCTTGTTGTTCTCGGTGTGTTACTTATGGATGACTTATTCATTGCTCTAATTTCAATCAACCCGCAGTGGCCACATAGTTTTCAGTAGGGTGAATGCAAGCGGAGTGGAACTAGCTGGTCCAGCTGAGTGGAACTAGCTGGTCCAGCTGAGTGGAACTAGCTGCTCCAGCTGAGTGGAACTCTTTACCTGAATCTATTCGAAGATGCTCTTCAATAGATAATTTTAAATTAAAACTTAAGACTCATTTATTCTCTCAGTACTATAATTATTATGTTGTAACATGTCCTTTGAGTAAGACATTGTTTTATTAAGGCGCGTTATAAATATAAGTTGTATTGTATTGTATTATAAGCGGCCAGTTCTACACCTTTACCAATCTGAGAGCTAGATGGCATATTTGAATGTAATGAGTGAGGAAGTAAGTTGATTTTATTACGCTGTAATGAATTTGTATGTGATGAGTAAAAAAGTAATTTAACTGTTAATTATATCACTGAAGTAGGAATCTCTGTTTACTAATAAACTCATTGCTGTAAAGCTGCCGCTGTGCGTCACACCAGGTATTATGCCTCTGATCAGTTTCTCTTGAAGCGGTGCTATATAAATTTCTAATAAAAATTACAGGTGATGTCATACATTTAAGCACTTCCTAGATCGTAGGTATCTGACTGATCTAGGCTGGTGTGACTTAAGGTAAACAGAGAATGATTCGTGCTATAAGGAAGTTTCCGTGTACTTAGTTCTGCAACATGTGTTTTGGGGTATTACGAAACTCGTGGTATTTGATTCCAGTTTAAGAGTTTATTGCCTAAGGTGATCTGCTGTCAGGGCTTGGCAGGGCCAGGACAAGTGGGTGTGTTTATGTGAGGTCCGGGCCATAGTTTAGGCAACGGTTTAGGTATGGAGTCCAAGGTTTATAGGCAACAGTTTTCCATGTGTCTCTGTGCAAAGGTGATCTCTCCCATCGGGTGGCTAAATGATTAGCATAAAAGCTGTCAAGCATCTGTGATGTCTCAGTGGCAAGAATGTTGCTTACATGGAATCACTTAAAATATACCAGAGCCACTTGTAATATGCTTTAGAACTTGTATGCCTTGGATTCTGGTATAACACGGTTGGGGACAGATTACTTGTATGCCTTGGATTCTGGTATAGCACGGTTGGGGATACAGATTACTTGTATGCCTTGGATTCTGGTATAGCACGGTTGAGGACACAGATTACTTGTATGCCTTGGATTCTGGTATAGCACGGTTGAGGACACAGATTACTTTTATGCCTTGGATTCTGGTATAGCACGGTTGGGGATACAGATTACTTGTATGCCTTGGATTCTGGTATAGCACGGTTGGGGACACAGATCGCGAGTTCAGTTTGGTTTTAGAAAGTTTTGTTGTAACAGAATCTCATAGTGCTGTTTTTATCACTCCCAAGGACAGCAGTATATGCATGTATCCAAAAACTTATATAGTGCATTTCATGAACCTCACAAAATCGCTGCACTATGACTGTCTAGCAGTTCCAAAAAGGTGTGGCTTAAGGTGGGCTTAGAATGTTTCTTGAGCTGTTAGAGGAGGAAGAGTTTGAATATCAAGAGGAAGGCTGTTCCAGAAGGATGGTCCAACATATGGAAGGATGAGTGCAATGTTGAGGTTCTTCTTGTTTAGTTGTTTATCATGATGAGGTAGTTTGCTGTCTGTAGTATGCAGTGTAGTGAACTTTGAACTTTCTGAAAGCTGGCTTGCATTCTTAAACTCATACTACGATGCTGCATTGGTTACACACTGCATGTTGCCAGAATGCTATGGGTGTGTGGCACAGTGGTCCATCTGTAACACGTTTGGTCATTGATCATGGGATTACCGGTTAGACCCTGTGTAATGACCCTGGGCTAATTGTTTGCCTCTGTTCCCAAGCAGTATAATTTGGTACCCGCCTAAGCAGGGAAGTAAACAAGTCCTGCCATGCACTGACCCTGTGCACGGGACCTTGGGATTGGTCCATTGCTGGCGCAAGGGAGTATAGAAAAGGAAAGGAGTGTCTCCCCTTTGTCCCACTTGTTGGATATGGGATACTTTATAGGGGTCGTGGGTAAATGAAATCCGTTGGATTGCATGCTTTAGACCCCTTCATTCCCTTGTCTGCATTAGTGTTACCCTTCCACATGCCCTTTGCGGACGTTTACAACTTAGTGCGAAGGCCTGGATTAGCTTATTTTTCACTTTTTCTTGAGCCATATCCAACAGAAGGGCTTTCTTGGAACTGTTTTAACCCACGCAGCCTCATATTTCACATTCCTGAAGCTGTCACTTTCTGATCTTGAAGCTGAGTTATCTTTTGGCTCCAGCACTAAGTCCTTATCTACCAGAAAGAACCCTTAAGTTTCATACTTGTGGCTATCATTCTTGATAGCCGTGTTTAGTTGCCTTTGAATTATGTAAGAGATCTTGATTCGATTACTTTAACTTTCATGATTTTACTGTACTGAAGCTAAGCTGAGAATTTCTGCAGTGCCACTGTAGGCATCAATCATTGGTCTCTGCTAAGCTACATTATTGTTGTTGTTGTTGTTATTGGTGGTGGTTGTTGTTGTTGTGGTGGTTGTTGTTGTGGTGGTGGTTGTAGTCATGGTCGTGGCTATGTTGGTGTTGGTGGTGGTATTGGTGTTGGTGTTGTAGTTGTTAAACAGACATTTATAACGCACGCAATAACAACAGCTTCAAAGGTTCATGCAACAACCCTAAAAAAAGTCCTACCGTGTAATATCAAGTAATATCATGGTTTTTAGATCAGTAGGAATGCACAGAAATCTAGGCAGACCTACTAATCATGTGAATTTTACCAACTGGACTAATCTAATCTGGCACTTCTACAGCATTGCTTTCGTTAATTAGGAACTTCCATAGGATCGTTATCATAATACACAAGGCATCAATTGATGCTTGCTTTTAAGTGAAACAACATTCAGTAATCAGAATCATTTGTGCAGGACCAGTTGAGATCCAAGAGACCACGTAAGCCGGAAGACAGTATTCTTTGCAACACTTGTAGATAAAAAGCTGTATGTTTTACTGCCAGACAGATGATGCCCGTAGGCGTTCTTGGAACATTAGTATCCGCTGTTATATGATGATAGTTGTACGCAAAAAGCACAGGGAAGATGGCAGCACTAGCAAAACGTGTTCTGGGGTTTTATGGATGGCTTTGAACTGATGCGGGGATGAACGCTGATGCTTTTTGCGTGTTTTTGATGTCACTTAGGGCAGATTTTATAGCCTGTAGGGCCTTTTTCTTTGTAGAGCTTATTTTCTGGTGTTGCTGAAATGTTCCTAGGTGCACTGTTGTGGATGGAGGAACCAGAAATGACCCACTAAATCCCCAAAATGTGCTCTGCGTTCTTGAAAGTAATGTCGGCTTACAGTAGACACTGCTGTGTCTAGATTACTTGCAGACATAGGCTGTCTGGTGTTGAACATTCACTGTCACATACCACCAGAGTTTTATGTAATTACTTCAAAAGGGTACCATAATGTCTGGCTGTTGTAATTGTAATTTGACATTTGTAAAAGTGCCACTTCAAGAATAAACTCATCAGGGCGCTCCCAACCCAGACTAGTGAAACCACCGTCAGATAATACAGACTTCAGGTGCCTGCAAAATGGCAGTAGTTCATGTTGATTGTGTTACTTCTAGACATTTGATGTCTATGAGTGCTTTGGCCACTTTAATGTCTGCTGTTTTCAGACATTGCTTTTATGAGTGTGGATACTTACCGTTCAGTTTTTATGTGTTGAAAGGCTTGGTGTGTTTCTCTTTGACGTGACTCTTGTCTTCTCCTGTCTGGAGAATTTATGATGCAGGCATGTTCGTGTTCTTAGATTCCCTGGAGTGTGGGTGGTTTAAAAAAGCTTTTGCGGATTTAGTGGCCTGGGAACTGTTTGGGAATTGAAGGCATGTAACATTTGGGGAATTACTGGCAGGCAACATTTGGGGGAGTTTGCTTCAGGGTGTGTTTTGGATTGATGACCTCTGACATTTGAGGTTATGGCTGCAGCTAACAGTTTGGGGCATTTGTGGCATGAATTAGGTTGTGGGTACTTAGGGTAGGTCTTGACATCTTGGGAATTGGCTGGGCAACATTTTGCAGAATTGGTAGATTTAACATATTTTGCATCAGTTCTGATCTGAAAAATTCTGTATGCCACTGTGATAATGCTTAAAGCATCAATCAATAGTCACTTTTAAGTAAAATAGATGCATGCTTGCTTAAAACTGGGATGAGTCTGGTAGTAGTCCATTAGCGCAATCCACAGTCGCGACCTCAAAGCCACCAAAAGGGAAAATGCACTCTGCATTTTTTAGGTATATGTATGCTCTGACAAGTCTGGGAAACACTTTCTCATCACTCTTTGCTAAAATCAATGAATCGATCAATCAATCAGTCAGTCAGTCAATCAACCAATCAACTTTTTTGATAGATTGAATACCAGTTCGTCTAAGGTAGTGTATACCACAGCTGACATAGTTACCTTGATAAACCATCAGTAGGCCCGCTGAGCTGAGGTATGACTTCAAATGCACTTGCAATACTATGAAACTTGATACTATGAAGATTGCATGTTACCACAACTGCTATATGCATGGCTGCGGTCACGTTATCATGATTTATTGTGACGATTGCTTTGATAATCTGATAGAATCATAGTAAGTAGGTAGTCAACGAGTTCAGTCCATTTTGGAGTAGTAAACAAGTCTGGGACAAACTTGCCCATGTCTGGGACACCCATGCCATGACTGTCCTGGCTTTTTGAGACTGTAGGCAGCCACACTTCTGATATTACTAAGAAATACTCCGATCAGTGTTAAGTAGCTATATGTAATTATATACACTGGAGTTTCCATATCGTATGCATTGTTATAACACCGATTCTGATACAGCATAATCAGCCTCCTAAATTTAACTGAACTTGAGGAAGTTACATATTTATTATGCTGCCTTTTCGTAACGGATATGTGGTAGTCTTGTGGTTAGCTGTCAGTCTGGAGGTTGGGAGTTCAAATCCCATCCAAGACAGAATGTTTCGAAATTTGTTATTCCACTTGTGCCTCTTAATGAACTTGACTATTAAGTGTGTGCACTGACTGCACTTTGTCAGTGGGATGATCAGGCAGCAAGGCAGAGGACTAACCACCAGCCAGCACTCTTGAGGTTAGGCTAGACTGTTCTGCCATAATGCAATCTTCTTTTTGTGGTACTACTTTATACGGCTTCCAAGGTTAGCATTTTATAAGTGTGCTTCAGCTTATGACTTTCTATGACATGTTTTGTGTTTAGGATTGCTCTTCATGTGGTTTTGTTTGTATGTTTCTAAGACATCAAGTGCTTTTGACTTTTGTTTTTGGATAGTATCCCGCTTGGGTTTCGGGTATCTCACTAGCACAAGGCTGCTGCTTTAAGACATCTGAGAAGCATTAGGTTGTTGTTTAAGGACATCTAAGATGTGTAGGCAGTTGGACGTAGGAAGCGTTTGTTTTCATGGCCTTGAAGAAGTGCTCGCCTCTTTTATTATGACATCCGGGAGCATTTAGTTGAACGTTTCTTTATGGCATCTGGGAGAATTGAATTGTTGTTTATGGCATGTGGAAGCATTGAGTTGTTGTTAGTGGCATCTGGGAGCATTGAATTGTTGTCTATGGCATCTGGGAGCATTTAATTGTTGTTTATGGCATCTGGGAACATTTAGTTGAATGTTTCTTTATGGCATCTGGGAACATTGAATTGTTGTCTATGGCATCTGGGAGCATTTAATTGTTGTTTATGGCATCTGGGAACATTTAGTTGAATGTTTCTTTATGGCATCTGGGAACATTGAATTGTTGTTTATGGCATTTGGGAACATTGAATTGTTTATGGCATTTGGGAACATTTAGTTGAACATTTCTTTATGGCATCTGGGAACATTTAGTTGAATGTTTCTTTATGGCATCTGGGAGCATTGAATTGTTGTTTATGGCATTTGGGAACATTGAATTGTTTATGGCATTTCTGAACATTTAGTTGAACATTTCTTTATGGCATCTGGGAGCATTGAATTGTTGTTTATGGCATCTGGGAGCATTGAATTGTTGTTTATGGCATCTGGGAACATTGAAGTGTTGCTTTTGGCATCTGAGAGCATTTAATTTTTTATGGTATTTGGGAACATTTGGTTGAACATTTCTTTATGGCATGTGGGAGCATTGAATTGTTGTTTATGGCATCTGGGAGCGTTTGATTGTTCTGTGGCATCTAGAAGGGTTTTGGTGTTGTTTTCAACACCAGGAACATTTGGCTTTTCATGATGTGTGGGAGCATTTGATGGTTTTGCAGCACCTAGAATCTTGTTATTTGTTCATGGCATTTGAGAGTGCTCGCTTACTGAGCTTATTAGTTTTACAGGCAGTTAATTAATGTTTTTGGCATCTGTAATTACCGGTAAGTAAGTAGTAGTTATTAGCGTGAGATTAACATCCACTCTTTGCAACAGCAATGCATACAAACAATGAAAAAGAAGCAAAATGTAAACAATAAGTAATATAGTATAAGGAGGGGAGGTCTCTCCCCCTCCCCTTCCCTCTTCCCTAAGCGCTTGAAGACCCTATTATTCCCCAGTTCTGGGATGGGACGGGAGCGCCTCTGATGAGGCCACCTTGAAGTGGCCCTTTACAAATTTACAATTAAAAATTTACGATTACGATTACAAATAATAAATTGTAATTGTAATCTGACATTTATAAGCGCCACTTCAAGAATAGACTCATCAGAGGCGCTCCCGACCCGAACCAGTGAGACCACTGTCAAATAATACAGACTTCAGGCGCCTGCGAAACTGCGGAAGGGACAAACTGAGGAACTCAAGCCGCAGCTTTAGGGAAAGGCGAATCCAGCCATTAGGTCCAACATAGGCAAAGCTTCTAGACTGCGCTGTAGCAGTGCGCATACGAGGGACAGTCAGAAGTCCAAGGGAGGCCGACCGGAGAGTGCTATGGCCTGGAACCAAGGAGACCGAAATGCAGAAGGCCCTAGGGTATGATGGAGCAGAGCCAACGAGACACTATTATGTAACAGTTTTAACAGTTTAACTGTCTAACTTACATTTCTAATTGTTGTTAATGGCATTTTGAAAGTTTTTGATTGTTGTTTTGGCATCTGGAGGCATCTGATTGTACAGCATTTGATTGTTATTGGAGGCATTTTGATAGCATTTGATTTTTATAAATGGTTTGCTATTGTTGCTGTTTTTTAGGGTATCTATCACCTGACTTTGCTTCGGAAGTTGACGTTTAGTGACAATGAAATCATCCGTATCTCCTCCGACGTCGGTCATCTCGTTAATCTCCAGGAACTGGACGGCAGCAGAAATGGTGAGCTGAATAGAGCAATTGCAGAAGAGAGCAAGACATGGAGAAAGGGAGAGATTGAGAGAGATTGAGAGACTCACAGAGACAGAGACAGAGAGAGACACAGACAGACACTCAGAGAGAGAGACACAGACAGAGAGACAGACACACACAGACACTCAGAGAGACAGACATAGAGACACACACAGACACTTGGAGAGAGAGAGAGAGAGAGAAAGAGAGAGAGAGCGCGCAAAAGTAGAAACAGGGTGTGGAGACTAGTGTAGAAGGGAACAAGAGACAAAGAGAGAGGAGACGGAGTGAGAAAAAACGGCCAGCAAGACAAAGTGAGAGAAACAGGAGCAGGAGAACAAGTGAGAGCGAGAGACAGTGGGAGGAGAGATAGGGAGAGCAACAGACTGAGTGCGAGAGAAAGAGGGAAAATGAGACGGAGAGAGGGAGAGACACAGAGGGGATGGGAGGGAGAGAAAGAAAGAGAGGAGAAAAAGAGAAAGGGAGCAATGGGTTTAAGAACATTTGTAACACGGCAGCTGTAGACTCATAAAAATTTGACACTGGTGCGTAGTGAACCTACTGTGATATCACAGCTCTGGGAATTAGTTCTCAGGCCGCAGGAATTTGGAGAACGTAGAGGCTTTCTCTTCATCGAGCATGTGATGTATTGTAGGAATGTCATTGACATAGCTCATGAAGTCAACAGGGTGTCCAGTAAACAGAATGTCACATGCTGACCGCTTCCTTTCTACCCTTCTGGATGCTGATCAGATGGCTCAGATTTTATAAGTTTGTTTGTGTATGTATGTATGTATGTATGTGTGTGTATGTATGTATCAGAATATTTATGGAGCACCTTTTGAGAACCTCTGGTATAGATTACCATGACCCGAATAAGCTAGGATTTTGCTGGGTTGTTGACTATGGTTCCCACGACTTAGCTTTCATTGGGCATTGTGGACATCTTTTGTTTACCGTTATTTTGCAATGACTATGGGTCATTTGCTGTGGCTGGCTCTAGATCTTGGAACTGCCTGCCTGGTGACCTGTGGCATGAACTACTCAGCCTTTCTGCCCTTCTCTTCCGCAAGCGCTTGAAGACTTACTTGTTCCCCAGTGGTTCTGGGTCGTCGGGCTGGGAGCGTCTCTGAGCAGTATACCTTGAAGTGGTGCTTTATAAATTTTTGATTATGATTACGGTTACGAATGTCATGCCTATTATTACAGTGCCACTATAGAAGATTCTAGTGTAGACAGAATACATAGTTATTTGTACGGTAGAAATGTAATATTTTATATGGCAGTTGAATCTGATTGAAGACTCATTTTTGTCTTGCTAGAATGCAATAAAACCCATATGACCATTGCATAGCTGTAGATTTTCTCTACAATACATTATGGTTCAAGGTATTTGTGGAGAAATTCCCGAAGCAACGTGGAGTAAACAATGCTTTAAAAATGTGGATTAATCAAATGTGGATCGCTGATTTCTGTCTGTTTAGACATCGAAGAATTACCAGACAGCATCCGCCTGTGTGGCGAGTTGCAGACGGTTGACTTCAGCAATAATCCCATCCAAAGGTATCGACTGTAAACACAAACACTTTCACTATTAAACTTCTTCCCTTAGTCTTTTGTAAGGATACTACACTCTTGAAAGTTGCGGTTAGTGACTAGTATGCCTATTTTTATGTATGTATAAGAGCACGTAATATAGCACTTAATATAGTACCTCTCAGCAGAAGCACGGCACAAATGATTGTTTGAAATGATCTGAACAGGTGTTTTTTGGTAGGCTGAAAGTGTATGCTGAACAGTCAAATGCTACAGTACACACACATACATATATATATATATTATATATATATATATTATATATATACACACATAGGTATATTTGTAAGGGAAGACTGTTCCGAGCATAAGATCCAATACAGGAGATATATATATGTATATATATGTACTGTTGCTTTTAACTGTTCAGCATACAATATATATTCATATGTATATTCATAAAGGAAGACTGTTCTGAGCATATATACATGTATATATATACAGGTATATTCTTAAGGGGAGACTGTTCCCAGGATAAGGTCCAATACATATATATCTATATGTACTGTTGCATTTGACTGTTCAGCATACATTTTATATATATATATATATATATATATTCATAAGGGAAGAGTGTTCAGAGCACCCACACACACACACACACACACACACACACACACATACACACACAATTATTCATAAGGGAAGACTGTTCAGAGCTTAAGGTACAATACAGGAGAAGGCAGGATGGGCTGAGTTGATGTAGTCCCAAGTGGTGGTGAGCCATCATACAGTATCTAGTGTGTTGACTGGTCCCAACAAGGGCCTCTGCTCAGCCTCACTCCTGTTGCAAGTTCAGGCTTAATGTGCATGCATATAAATATTTTTAACTTTAATAATTATTATAATTATTTACTGCCTAAACAATAATGATCATAAAAATAGTAATGTTAAACACTTTAAAATCTGTTGTCTATTTCTTAAGTTAATTTTTTACAGGTGAGGGTTGCAACGCTGCTGCTTTGAAAACACTTGACACATGTTTATTTCTGTATTTATTAAGCACCATAATCTAATGACTAACATTAGTTGATGGCACTGAGCAATTGTGAATGAAGGACTTGCTCAATGTCCCTACATAATAGCGGTCTCAGGGAAGGATGCTCGAACCCATGCTCTCCGTGTTACAAGCCAAACACTCTATCCAGTCGGCTACTGTGCCCCACAGAATCTAATACCAGACAAATGTGCTGATCGCATGGTGTTCATGACAAAATAGCAGACTCGGAATTAGGTCTTCTCAAGTTACAGCATAAAAAATTGTAGTAACCTCAGAATTAGGGTAATGTAAAATGATGTAACCTAAAATAATGCTTACTTGAAGTCAAATTTATAGAAGAGATATAATACTAATCTAAAGAATTCTATTCTATAGCACCATAGTCATAATGCCCAAGGCATCAGTCGATGGTCGCTTCAAGCGAAAATCGCAATCCAGAATCATAATCTGTTGGAGAAGCCGGGTTGAATTCCGATGGGACAGAGAGACCAGAAGCCAGGCCACGTTGGTAATACTCAGATAATTATGGTAAGGAAAGATTCTAAGGTTACAAAATGGAAGGAATTAATATTATGGTCGTGCATTGGATTTAAACCAAGACCCGGCTGACTCAACGCAGTAACTAAACAAACTTAAAAGTGATTGAACTTTAGTTAAATCAACTATAGTTAATTACAACCTCTTTTGAAATCAAATACCCACTTGAGTCACTCGACTCAGTCTACACTAGGGCCTACATTAGTTACCAATCCAATGTGCACCCCTCTCCTCTGTGCTTCACTTAAGGCCTGTCATTCAACTCGTTTGCATTAAGCATCAGTTGTTAAAATCTTTTTCCTTGTCTAGCATGGTTAAAATAGTTAAAATCATAAAACTTTTAACGGCAAGTAAAAATACCACATATACACTGTGTGTCTGGTATTAACTCTGATC
The DNA here is from genome assembly GCA_964023275.1 of Norana najaformis. Taxonomy (NCBI): domain Eukaryota; kingdom Metazoa; phylum Annelida; class Clitellata; order Crassiclitellata; family Hormogastridae; genus Norana; species Norana najaformis. The sequence continues at coordinate 46,749,623 of OZ029914.1, forward strand.
TTTTCCTGGCCTGATGGTGGAAATGCCAGACTTTGGGGTTCAAAACCAGAACTTGGCAACCCTATCCTGTATGCACAGAATGATAAGTTTCACTGCTTAAGTTTTTGACTAACAGAGTTGGGTTATCATTTGTGTGAGTTTGCCTAGTTTATTACTTGAACAGTTACAGTAGGACTGAATATTATGCTTCTGTAAGAAGTTTGTAAGTCCCAGTATTGATGTGATCAGTGTTCTATTTTTTAGCTTTGAAATATGGAATTGATAAACAGAGCTGGACTTTTTATCAGACATTAAATCAGGCGATATATTCTACTTTTGTTTCAATATCTCAGATTACCTGATGGAATCACGCAGCTGAAGAACTTGACCCATCTCAGTGTCAATGATATTTCGCTCACAAAACTACCAACTGAGATTGGCAAGTAAGTGTCTTGGCCCATTTTTCTTTTCAAATATTTGCTAGAAACATGCTTGCAGAATGAACCAATAACTAGCGAAGGAACGTAGTTTATCATGATCACTTCCTATGCTGGTTGCCTCTGTTATCTGCAGAAATTTATTGGTGTTTATTGGTTTTCGTGTAGAGATTGTTGATACGATCTGATGAGTGTACACGCTGCAGGCCAAATGTATTGTTTGGTCTTTGGTGTTTCCTCTGCTTCACTTGTTTAACTATGAAAGTGCATGGATTACTTCAGAGATGAGTAAAACCAAACAGCCACCCACAAGCAATACACAAGCATTGTGTTCTTGTGGCCTGCTTGTGGATTGATGGATTTGTAATCAAATGTAATAAAATGGCCAGGTAACAAATGCTTGCTTACTTACCTAGAAGAAGAAGGACGGTCCTGAAGCTAACTCCAAGAGGCTGTTATAGGTACGAAGTGTTAACAACTTCATTTTCTTAGTGCTGATCAATGTGTGGCATGGTGGCCTACTGGTAATGCGTTCAGTGATCATATGGTTGCGGGTTCGACTCCATGTAACAACCCGGCTGAAGGACCTAAAGGAAAGGAAATGAGCGCCTCCCCTGCGTCTCACTTGTGAGATATAGGATACATTACTCAACAGTCCAAAGGCATGACTCCTTTTGTTAACCTCCTAGGATGCATCTCACTTGTGAGATACAGGATACTTTACTCAACAATCCAAAGATGTGACTCCTTTTGTTAACCTCCTACGATGCATCTCGCTTTGAGATATGGGATACTTTACTCGACAATCCAAAGACATGACTCCTTTCGTTAGCCTCCTAGCATGCATCCCGCTTGTGAGATATAGGATACTCTACTCAACAATCCAAAGATGTGACTCCTTTTGTTAACTTCCTAGCATGCATTGGGAGGCTACAAAAGTGTCAAGTTTATTTTTATGTTATTTATTTTTATGTTTTGAAGTTTTCCTCTTATCGTGGCTCTTTTGTTGATTTCAGTTTGTCCAACCTGGAGGCCTTGGAGCTGCGTGATAATGTTCTTAAGTATCTTCCTGTTTCGATGTCAATGCTTCAGAAGCTGCGTCTTCTTGACCTCGGAAGCAACGCCTTTGACGAACTGGTCAGTCGTTCAGCGTTGGACTTATTTAAATTCTCTTACCCTAAATGCGAAGAATTGCTGTGGCACATACGAGGCTGTATCTAACGGAACGCTCGTCTTGTATTGTATACTGTCCTCATTCAGTTTAGTGCCTTTGAGAGGTTTTAAAAGGTGCTTTAAATGGTCAGATGTATAAACATGTGTGCAAGTGCATGTGTGTACATACAGACATACGTCCATGCATGCATACATACTGGCATACATACATGGATACATTCATACATACATAAACACATGTATACATACATAAATGCATACATGCATAAATACATACATACATACATGCATACATACATGCATACATACATACATACATACATACATACATGCATACATACATGGATACATTCATACATACATAAACACATGTATACATACATAAATGCATACATGCATAAATACATACATACATACATGCATACATACATGCATACATACATGCATACATACATACATACATACATACATACATACATGCATACATACATGGATACATTCATACATACATAAACACATGTATACATACATACATACATAAACACATGTATACATACATAAATGCATACATGCATAAATACATACATACATGTACGTTAGACAGATCTTAATTAACATGCAACTTCTTAGTGCCATCGATTGATGCCTTGTTATTAGACAATGCAATTATGCAAATCTTGTAAAAACTTAAAAAGTAAATAAGTAAACATGTACATGCTGTATAATTGGGTAGAGACTCCAAATATATGTACCCATTTTTTGGTGAAATCAGGCTGCACATAAATAAGTTACAGATTTTGGAAAAAACTAAGTAAACGCTTGCAAACTGCATACTTGAAGAAAAAGTGAATAAGACTGCTTATTGCATGCTTACATTGGAGCGTAGTTATGTCGTGGAGGCTTAGTGTGAATTTTAAAGTTTTGTTGGTTGAATATGGAAAGTGGTCTCGGTTTATGTTGTTTAGTTGTATTTTCTGTTTGTTTTCTTGAAGCCTGAAACAATTGGTTCGCTGTCAAGCCTCGAAGAACTCTGGTTGGACAACAATGAACTTGTTTATCTGCCCAGGGTAGGAGTTTTAGGAAGATTTGTTGAACAATAGTATGTTTTTGATGTGTAGCAGCCCATCAGAATTTTGACCTGGCTTCTCCAATGGTGAATTATTTCTGACTAGAGTGTCACGTGAAGTGACCATTGGTTGATGCCTTGTGCATTATGATGACGGTGATATAGAAGTTATTGGATTAGACTAGATGTGCAGCTTGTTTTGGAATGTTATGGTGTGTGTTGCGTTGAGAGCCATTTAGCAAGTTATCGTAAAAGAGCTAAATCATAATACTGAAAGAAATAAAGAAAATTAAATTAAATACTTTATTAAAGAAGAACTTACTTAAATGAATAAAAAAATAAATTAATTGATAATAAATTAATTGAGATCATCATGAGTCATTTTTGTGGCTTTCGTGTGGTGTGTTGTAGGAGATGGGGCACCTTCGTAAGCTGACCCTTCTGGATCTGTCTGAGAACAAGCTGGAACGACTGCCGGAGGAGATGGGAGGAATGGCAAGTCTTTCGGACCTACTGCTCTCGCAGAATCAGCTGGAGTTTCTACCGGACACTTTCGGTAATCGAGCACTAGACATTGCTTGTTGTTAACTGCCTCATTTTAGTGTTTTTATTATTATTTCTGCATATATTAAGATAACATTGGATATTGGAGACGGTTCCAAGCCTGGAACTCACTTGTGAGAATTGTCAAGGGTCGAATGGATGGGTACAGATATGGCTGTTCATAAAGAAAAACAAGAAAGAAATCTAATGCAGTGACGACCGCAGATTATGGACACACGCATTGGACACTTACGGGCTTTCTGCCCATGGATCTTGATGATAATGATGATGATCTATTAAACACCACCATCTAATGTCTAAGCATCAATCAGTGGTGCTGAGCAGTTGTGAGTGAAGGACTTGCTCATGGTCCCTACGCAGTATCCATCTCAGGGAAGGCTAAAAGCCATACTCTCCTCGATACAAGTAAAAAAGTATATATTCAGTTTCAGAACTTTGTTTTAATTTTTTCAACGTTGCTTTCCAGCGACTTAATAGATTTGGGAAGTTTTGGCTGCAGCAGATGCAAATTTTTTTGGGTAATGGTCCAGTTGTTTCTGTCTGCACAGGTCATCTGAAGAAGTTGTCCATTTTGAAAGTCGATCAGAATCATTTACTTCATCTTACGTCTAACATCGGAAAGTGAGTTCCCGCTATTTATTTGTGTATTTTATACCCTAAGTATGTTAGCAAGTAAGCATTTCTCAACATGTCATATATCCATTGACTGACGAATTTGGGAACTATGGAACTGATGCAGGGTATGCCTCGTTTTGTAAAGTTTCTGATAGAATGGGTGATTGGGCCTTTTGGGTCGCTGGCCCTCATGCCTGGAACAGCCTTCTGGCATCCATTCAGGAGTCCAGAAGTGTCAACTTCTTTAAAAAAAACTGAAATTCTATTTACTGTATAACTCTTAGTACTTGGGCTGATCTTTGACATTGTAAAGCACCCTAGAAGTAGCCTGCTACTTACGATGCTATATAAATTGTCATCATTACATTACATAAAACAGTAGGGACTTGAATTGAAAATTGAATTCACCTTTAGGAAATGATTGCATTCTGATGGGACCTCGTTTTAGCGCAGTTCTTGATCTGGTTTCAAAAGGTTGTCTGATAGAAAGGCTGAAATGTATGAAATGCTGTGTAGGCTGGAGTTTATGTTTGAACAGCTCACATTGACTCAGTGTTGCATTTTATATTTAACAGTTTTATTCAAAATAAATCTTATTTTTTGTTTCTTTGGTTTTTTGTTGCCTATTTTAATATTATTGTTGCTGTCAAGGTTTTTTGCTAATATTTTACTGAAATGTTTGTTTTTGATTAGCTGTCAGTTGATGCAGGAGCTTGTCCTAACAGAGAACTTGCTGACAGTAAGTCCATCACTTCTCTGTTTTTTTATTTTCAGTTGAGTAATTACAAATGTATACCTGCAGTAATCTCACCTAATCTAAAGTCTTCTCTTGGAAAGGACTCAAAAGTGCAATATACAACCAATAGCAATGCCAGAATCTGGGTCAATAGAGTACAACCAATAGGGAAGCCAGAATCTGGGTCAGTGGAGCACAACCAATAGGGAAGCCAGAGTATGGATCAGTGGAGGTTCCCAAAAACGTGTAACCAATAGGCAAGTCAGAATCTGGGTCAGTGGCAGGATATAAATATAACATTCCTGATGTATAGTGGGCCAAGTGAAACTGACAGGCAAGCCCAGATCACGGCTAATAAATGTGTGAATTTGCAATTCAGAAGAACAGTCCATGTAAACAAGAATATCACCACTCTTTGAATTTACATAATTAATGTCTAATGTGTGGTCTGCTGGTGCAATTGTAGGAACTGCCCGTCACAATTGGCAAGATGAAGATGCTGTCGGTTCTGAACGCTGACCGCAATCGCCTTACCAACATTCCTCGTGAGGTACGTTCAATCACTGATGAGTTGTTAGAAATTAATTGTTATTAATGACAAACACACTGGTAGGCAGACAAGCACAGAGACAAACAAAGAGCCAAATATGCAGACAGAGAAGCAAGGAAACAAGCAGAGAGACAAGAAAGAGTCAAACAAACAGATAAGGAAATAAACAAGCAGACGAACAGAGAGAAACAAAAACAAAGAAAGAAACAGGCAGACAAATTTCTAATCCAATGACTTACGTAGCGTCGTTTTCATAATGCACAAGCATTCCATAAACAATCAATGGTTGCTTCAGATAAACAAGCAAGCAGACAATCAAACAGATGCTGATTACATATGTAATTAATTAAGTTTAGTTATGGAATGAATTAATTAAGTTTAGTTATGGACAGGGCAAATGTCAAAGCTTGTTCATTTTGTCCTATTCAGATTGGCATGTGTGGTCATCTTGGTGTTCTGTCAGTTCGTGACAATCACATTGTCTTTCTTCCGCCAGAGATCGGCGGCCTTCGTCAGCTCTGTGTCCTTGATGTGTGTGGAAACAGGTGGACTATTTTCTACAGCATCAGTTTTCTTATAAGCTTCGTAGAAAGTTTCCTGTTTTGGTGATATTTTGATTTGTTTTTTCTAGTTATCTTTCATGTATTGATGTTTAGGTCTTAAAGTTTTTAGTTTTTTAATATAGAAAGATATTAAAAGAACTGGATTTCGTTAGCTTAAGGATTCATTTTCAATAAAGCAGTTGTTGTATCACATAGTAAATTAAGTTTACAAATGATCGCTCTATTAAACGTTAAGTTAAGCGTGGTGCAATATATAATTTGTGGCAGAAGACCTTTGGCCAGGAGAGAATTGTGGGGGGATATCCATATAGACTGGGGGATATAGTCTGAACCAGTGGGAGGTAAGACCCATTGGGCCGTAGTGGAATGTATGGGAAAAATGTATCTTCGGTGGGAGATGATCTGAACCAGTTTACCTAGAAAGAGTGAAATGTATGAAGAAAATTTTTCTTCAGTTGGAGGTATTTTAAAGCAGTGGAAAGAAAGACCTGTAGGGGATATTTATCTTCAATCAGAGATATTCTGAACTGGTGGAGGACACGAGTGGGTTGGAGCAACATGTACGAGGAAAATAAATCGTCGTTAGGAGATGAAACCAGTGGCTGATGATGGAGAAGTTCCCCTTTTCTCTCTGCAAATCACCACTTGGGGTTAAAGGAAGACATAAGACAGAAAGAAAGTGTGCTGACACGAACCATTTGTTGTTTGCATAGATTGAGGCACTTGCCGGTTACTCTGGGAAAGTGTAGCCTGAAGGCCATTTGGCTGTCGGAGAATCAGGCCCAGCCTCTGCTCAAGTTCCAACAGGATGTCGATGAGGAGACGGGAGAAAAGGTGCTCATCTGCTATCTTCTTCCGCAACAGGGCTACCATTCCGCCAGCATGGGTAAGTTCTTCGGCTGGTCCACGAATTTGAAATTCCCTGCCAAGTTCTGTTCGTTCTGTCAGTTTTGTGATGTCACTCAGGTCGAAACTTAAAACGCATCTGTTTCAACTTGCTTATGCACCATAGCCTACTGTAGCTTCTTTTGGTTTCTCTGGCCTATTGGAATTCGACCTGGCTTCTCCAATGGATTATGATTTGGGACTGCCTATATGTATATATATCCTATAATTTTCTTGTAATTAAGTAAATTTGCTTCTTGATTTCACAAGATAATTTCTTATTTTGTCACGGTTGCAGTAACATTTCTTTTTGAAGTTTATGAAACTGCTAAGTTTGTTTTGTTTCTCCATTACAGTTCATGAAATTACTTCAAATTTTTGTGGAATTTAATAAATTACTGTAATTGGAAGATTTATTCTGGGTTTCAGAGAATCTTCTGCGATCTACAACGATGACAGATGATAGTCGTGCCAGTTGGGCCGATCATCCGCGTACATCCGCCATTCGCTGGAAGGAAGATGAACTGCCTCCGGAGAAGGAAGACGATGAGGTATAAAATCTTTAAATCTTGTTTAGTTTGGCCAGAGTCTGCCCTCCATGCCAGGGATCATTTATACTGGACCTCCTTATACGGTGGAGACGCCTTACAACACAATTTATTATGACACAAATTCTGATATAACATGGTCAGCATTTCTAAAAGTAATTCAGCTATGTGACAGATGACCTTGTGGATGTTTGTGTATTTATTAAACGCCAATGTCAAGTGATTAAGCATCAGTCAATGGCTCTGAGCAATTATGCTTGAAGGACTTGCTCCATCTTTGCATGGTGAGATTATGACTCCACGTTTTACAGCAGTTCTTGGTATGGCTCCCGAAGATGACGTTATAATGAGTTTCCAGCGAAATTATAAATCTTTGGGAGATACATCAATTAGCAAGTAATTTGTTGTGATGTCATCATGCAAGACTGAATTGAAATTGAGATTCCATGTGCCTGCCCATGTTATATCAGAATTCACATCGTAGTGAAGCATACTATAAGGAAAGTGTTGTATATGATACATTTGTAACTTACTGTAGTTTTATTGGCAGCTTTCATCCGGGTAATTGCTGTCCTTATAGCAGAAGGTGCTTGTGATTTCAATCCTTCTGAGCATGTTAATAAAAATACTTCTTTGAAAGATGAAGCATTTGTTTAGAGAAATTGAAATATTTTATTACATGCAATCACTCTATACCAGATGTCGTTGTCAAGTCCCCAAAACATTGATGAGGTGAGTTTCCATTGCAGGTTGGTCTTAGCATGATGTCGTTGCAAATCCCAGTGACTGTTTCTTGTTTTCCAAAGTGCTTGTTATTCGTGTCTTTGTTTATTAGGAGTCGATGTTGTAGTTTGTTGTTGTTTACAAGCCACTCCTTACTCTGCAGTTTCTGTTACAGTCTTTACAAGTGCTTCTGTACTCCATGCTTACTGGTCAGTCCAGGCCATTTTGAAGAAACTTACAAGTACTAGAGAGTACTGTGTCTATTGAATTTCTCGTCAAGGATGTGGTCTCTGAGGTTATAACAGCTTAACGTTGCAATCTATGATGATTTCACATGATGAGCCTGGAATTCAAACCTGGGTTGTTGAATAGCCAACATGGTAGCAGCTCAGCCACTGTGCAACATCCCAGAATGCATTGTATGTTGAAAGCAAGGAAGAGATCCTTTGCATTTTCTTACATTACTTTACAATGCACTCGACTGGCACCAGATCTGGTGTGTAGTTTCCAGGGATTCCTCTGTCCTTCTGCTTCATTGCTAAGGTTAATTTAATATTAGGAATATTAGATTATTTTGGTGATAATTTGGTGATTCTGGTTTTTGGTTTTTAGGTTGGTTTTGTTATGTTGATGTGATATTTTGTGCTACACTCAAAACCCTAATGTGACTGGAATGGGTTTTGCTTCTTGTCAACTCAGTTTTAATGGCTGATTCCTCACTCACCATTTTTTAACTTTTAAGTCTCTCTTAAGTGTCACAATGTAACTGAAATGCTAGTTAAAAAATGCTGTTGTGAATAATTTTCGAGTAGAAAAAGAAAGCTTCCTTTTGTTCGCACTGTCAATTTTTGCAGTGTCATTGTCATTTTTTGTCATTTTTCATTTTCTGTCATTTTCCTTTTGTTTGCATTGTCAATTTTTGCAATGTCATTGTCATTTTTGTCATTTGTCACTTTTTGTCAATGTCATTTTTCGACTCCATCTGTTCTCGGAGTTGCAACCCAAGTAGTGTCCATTTATCTAAGACTCAGACTGCGCCTCAGGTCAATTGACCGGCTGATTAGTGTAATTTTTACTGCATTTATTACATGTGCAAAGTGTGCGTGAAACACTTATCGACGGTCATTGTGTGGAGTCTGTTCAACAAACTTGAACTTTTATTGATTAGATCCGGTTGAGAGTTTGAAATGTTGATTGAAGTCTTGGCATTGTGATTGCAGATGTTGTGTTTTGTTTGGGGTTTGCAGATGCATCTGATTCGACACAACACGCCCTTCCCCAAGGAACTGCGCACAAGACACCCAAAGCTTCTGAAAGACATCGATGGACATGTCATCCATCACAATCCACATCCTAACCAAGTCATCAGCGTAAGCCCGACTTTTAGTTCCTTGCAGTAAAACGTATCCTCAAAAACTTGTCCACATTGTTTATTTTGGCCGTTGTGTGAAAAGAAGTTTTTCAGCCACAATTTCCATATCTTTTTATCACTGTTTTTTTCTCTTTTTGGAAATTTTTTTTATAATAATAATAATAATAATCAATGTTATATTTTTAATCAGTAATTTTTTATTTTTTCCGGTTTATTCGTTTTTCAGAAGTCGTCTGGACTGCCGACGTCACGGATTTCGGATGCAGAGCTTGACCTGCGTGCGCCTGGTCTTCGGAATGATGTTAAGAAAAACCCCTTGCATAATCCACAACCCCACCCTCAATCTCACCTACAGCCGAAAGACCCTCGTGCCTTGGTGCCCCCCAACAGCAATGGTGGTGAGTGTCACGTTGTACGAGGCCTTTAGACTTCCTCATTACGCTGGAGACTTTTTCAGTTTATCATGAATTTCAGTTTAATATATTCTGGACAATGGATTCGAAATTTAATTATGATATGAGAGCAGCAGCAAACAAAAAAGAAAACCTAATGAAGTCTGGTGTCTTACACGCTACAAGTCATAAGCTGCAAACTTTTAGAGTAAATTCATCTGGCAGCTGAATAACAGTGACTCCATGACCTGTTATAATACCACCTCATTGTTAAATTTTTATTCGTTGTTAAAATAATAATAACAACAAGATGATTTATAGAGCACCATAGTATGTCCGAGGCCGGACAGAGGGCGCTTTACCTGTACAGTTATTCACTGACTGCAGCCATATGCGGCGCAAGTGTCCAATACACGATATTCTGAGGGCCTGAGTTTAAAACTAGTAAATAACACTATATTAAATGATGGTGTGGTATGGCTGATGAAGGTGGCATTTTAAGGAGTGCCCACTTCTTTGCGTTTGTCTGACAGCCATGTATAGAACACTTCAGAAAGAATATCAAGAGGTCCTACTCAGATGTACTACTTTAATTAGAATTGTGCAGCTGCATGCAAGTGGTTATTTTCATTTCAGTGCCTTCATTTTCTTCCAAACCCGGTCCGGTTTCTAGTACCGACTTCCTGCCAAAACGAAATGGAAAACCGTCAAAGTTCAAGGTGGAGGAATCAGAAGAAGAGGATTCGGTTAGATCCAGTTAGCTGCAGGATTTTGCTTGGTGGGGCAAGGTGTAATTGTTTGAGAGAAAAGCTGCAGATGTTGTTACAAACGTTACTAGCTGACAGAGTCTTGTGGCAGTTTTTTCGTACACTTGTTTATGTGCATTCATTTAACTAAATATACAATACATACACAATGCATACAATACATATATCATATAATATAGTATATCAGTTTTTATTTGTTCTTTGTTTTTGGTGATTAATGCATTTGCATTATTAAAACGGAGCTTTATAGGTTTTAAACTAACTTTATGTTATGTTGAATACTGCGTGTATCAGAACATTTATGTAACACCATTTTAAAAAAAATTTTAAATTTTGTTGAGCTTCAGAAATTTTCAAATTACTGTAGGTTAGATTTAAGGACTTTGTTTGCACCGTAGAAATTTTCAGATCAATACGGATTAGATTAAAGACCGTGGAATATGATGAGAACGTGAGTTGCTTGGTCTAAACACTTCGGTTGCTTTTGCAGCAGGAGGAAGCTTCTGATTCTGATGAAAACGAACATCGTGTTGGATTCTCACCGGACACGGTTGACTCGCCATCGAAGGAGAACCGTCTGAGGCGCAAGGACACGCCTCACTACCTCAAAGACAAACGGATATCGTCTGGCGATGTTGCTGGTGCCGATCCCGAAGAGAAAGTGCGCATTCTGCTGGCACAAGGGTCCAAGACAAGGCCAAGCATGAGGCCGTCCGCTTCTGAACACTATTCCGAAGTAATCGCTATTCGATTCGTTGCAGTTATGATATGTAGATACGTCAATTTTGGAGTACGAGTGCGAGATGTATGCATATACTGCATGTATGTTTGTATGTATGTGTGATTGTGTGTATGTATGTGTCTATATACTTGTATGTATGTGTGTTTATATATGCAGTTATCTTTGTATATATGTATGTTTCTGTGTTTTTATATGTACTGCATGTTCAGGGTATGTATGTACGTATATATCTGTTAATGTATTGGGTATGCTTGTATGTATGTGGGAATCTAATCTATTATACAGAGCTTTGCAAATGTGATAAAGGTACTGTAGAAGTCATCAGATTAATTGAAATTTTTTATGTGTATGTACACCTCATGGTTTCTGTGATGTGTTGGATTTTGACTATACCTCTCCAACGGATTATGTTTGATTCTGGACTGTGGTTCCCTTGAAATAACGTATCGGTCTGTTCTGCTTGATAAAGCTGCCATCGAAGTAATTGGATTAGTTAATTAATCTTTCTCTTTTATCAGAATGAAATGGATTCGGATGCAGAGAAAGACGACACGTTGAAAAAGAACCAAGTCTCACGCGTTCGGGGTAACGGTCTTCCCTCCGATGCTACGGATTCCAGGCAGCCAGCTTCAGTTCCAGCAGCCAGGCTGAGCTTTGTCAAAGTTCAGCAGAAGCTTGCCAAACCAGAGGCAGAGGAGGAGGAAGAAGAAGAGGAGGACGAAGACCAGGAAGAGGAGGAGGAGGAGGAAGAAGAAGAATTCAAAGAAGAAACTCTGAACCTGCGAATAGTTCGTGAGCATGGAATGGGGCTTGGCATCAGCATTGCTGGTGGCGTTGGGTCCAATCCGTATCGAGGGGATGACGAGGTTTGTCGCCAGAAATTAAGTTCCAACTGGTCAACTGTTATTCGAAGTTAAGAATTTCTGTTAAGTTTCAGTGAAGATGATGGCATTCACGTTATATGTTTCACTTGAAGCATTATATTTTTCACTTGAAACGACCATCGACTGAAGCCTAGATTAGATATTTAATCTGAATGAAGTGGATGGCTCTGATGAGGCGGCTCCTGTGCGCTGTTGTCTGACTACAATTCAAATGAGAATGAGGGTGGTTAAGTAATCACTTATGAAATTTATTAACAGAACACAGTAAACTGTATGTTTACTGTTGATTTGTTTATTATTTACTCTTGATTTTATTTGCTGTTTATTTGATTTGTTTATTTGTTTGTTGTTTACTCTTTTTTATTACTGATCTCAGCTGATTCTGTGGAGAAGATTTTTTAATGCAATTTTCTTGTGAGCAACCTTCTACTGATGCCTTGCATTTTATGATTATGGTGCTATAGATTAAATTAGATTTGATTAGATGTAACTATAACTTTATGATTTGATTATTGTTGATAGGGTGTTTTCATTTCTCGTGTCACTGAGACGGGTCCCTGCGGGCGTTACGGGTTGAAAGTCGGAGACAAACTCCTTTCGGTAAGTAATTTTTTCCTTTTAAAATATCATTTGCTGATAATCTGACATTTAACTTCTCAAAGTAATTCGTTTAACTGGATTTAATTTTCGTTTGGAAATAACGTCACTTTCCTTGTGAGTCTTGACAGATAGAAGGCCTCTTAGATACACTCGTGGAAGAGCTGTGAACATACATTGTTGAGAATTGTCTGTGTTCTTCATTTTGTTTAAGCATTTTATTATTATTATTATTATTATTAGTTAATTAATTAACAACTTCTGATGTGCCAGTGTCTAATGCTCAAGGCATCAACTGATGGCGCATCTAAGCCTAGCCCACAATCAGGTCATTATCCAGAAGGTCAGTTCACAAGACAGTGTAGTTAGACGTTAAACTGTAAGGTATGTGAAGCTGAGTTATCGTTACCTTTATGTTTGTTTTGCTCAGGTGAATGGGAATACCCTTGTGAATGCTGATCATCTTAGGGCTGTTGCTGTTCTCAAGGATGCAGGAAACGACGTCTCGATGGTAGTGGCTCGTCTTGTTCCCATCCAGAAGGTTCGATATCATTCCAATAATATTTAAAAAAAAATTTATTTGACATATTTCATTTATTTATTTATTTATGTATTTATTAATTTTTTTGGACATATTACATGTAAATCTGAATCTGAGTCACAAGTCAGGTGTGTCCAAACAACTTGTCTTCTGCAACCGTTATGTGGAGCATGCTTGAAGAGATGCTGTATAAACTTATTTGCAGAATGTGTGAATAAATTCTTTGTGCTTATTATTCCTAGGTTTCTCAGAGTCCAAGGAATAAAGCTGCCCAGGCGAGCCCAAGTCACTCGCCGAAGAAGACAGAAATCCCACCATCCATTTTCCAGGAGAACCTCAAAAATCAGTCTCTTCCATCTACTACTACGAAGGATGCTCACAACGCCAGAAAAGTTTCGGAAACCCCGCCACCTGGTGACAGGGGTGTGGAGAAGCAGGTACCTGTGAAAAAGGAAACTGCAGAAGTTGGTCAGTCTGGTAATAAGGAAAACATGTGGAATAAGAACCTTGATGGGAGTCCAAGAAGTCGTCACATGGGTTTGGATGGCAGACGTAAAGTTGGCCTCCATCTGGTAGAAAATACCCCAGAGGGCATTGCAAATTCACCTGAAAACAGATCAAAACCCGGTCTTCTGATTGGCAAGAACAGTCCAGAAAAGCCACACATGCAGGTTAGAAGCCTGTCATTTGTGTAAATACATTTTGTATGTACGTGTCAAAACACGTGATATAATGCCTTGTAAGTTCCTTACAAAAGTGCTGTATGCTTGGTCATCTTACTGATCTAAACAAGTGTGTTTTAAAACAAGATGTGCAGAAGTTTCTGTAGAGATTTTGATTTGGGAAGAAGACGTTTGTATGTAAGTATGTATCACTAAATTTGTAAAGCGCCTTTTAAGTAACTCACAAAGGCGCTGCAGCACGGCTACCGGAAGATCGTTTGCTCCACAGATTTGTCCTGCTGCCATAAGTATGGAGTGCTTAGCTTTGACTTCCTGGAATCCTTCGGTGGGATGTTTCTGGATTTGTTACGTTGAATTGTTCTGCTACTCTCATGGAGTTTCTCTTCTCACTGAAACTGAAGCTGTAAATCCCTCAGTGCTTATTATCTTATCTTTTAGCTTATTATATAAATGTTTCTAATTAAATTATCGTTTGACTGTAGTTAATTTTCTATTGTCTCTTGAACTTATGTACAGTGCCCTTTTCTTCTGCCTCGACTGTGTTACGGCGCTATAGAAATTGTCTTATTATTATTATTATTATCTGTTCCTGAACACTTAAATTATTTTGCCTTTGGATCAATACTAAGGACACTAGAATAAGGGTCCATTACCTCAACCGCATTATATTGGTATTCATTCATTCATTCATTCATTCATGGAGCAATTATGTAACACCCCCTGAAGGTATCTACCCAGAGTCGCTCCCAGGTAAGCCCCGGCAAAAGAGAACAACTTTCATGTTTTAGTGATGATTTCTTATAAGTAGGATTCAATGTGTGTGGACTTTTATGATTTGTTGCTTAATTGCAGACGATAACGACGACTCTTCTACGTGCTGGACAGGGTCTTGGCCTGAGCATAGCTGGTGGAAAGGGATCGATGCCATACAAGGGAAATGATGAGGTGGGCTGACATTCCTTGCTGCCATTCTTCCTGACTGTGTGTTGTTGCATGTAATTCTAACACGTTCATGTAATGTGTAAATGTAACACGTGAATGTAATACGTTAATGTAACATGTAAATGTAATGCATAAATGTAACATAAGTAGACATTCATATTGTGCAACATGATAATCTGTTTGGGAGCTAGCTTGATCTGTGATCCAACGATTGTGGTTTAAAGCCTGCTGAGTGGGCTTCATGTAATGGCCATGGATAAGTTATATGTATGCACTTTTCTCTAACTTTGGATTCAGATGCACTGACTTTGTCTGCATTTAAAGTGCAATGAATAAGTACATATGGTGCCTTCTGAGTACCTTTTAATGGCACTTTGCACTATCACACATGATATTGGAGTTCATCTGCTGGTGAGTGATGCTCAGATGACTTGGTGACACCATCGTAAAGTGAAAAATAGTTCCCACGTCTCTAGTGGAATGTAGGGGAGGCGCTCATTTCCTGCTTTTCAGCCCTGGAGTCAGGCAGTGGACGAATCCAAAGGTCCTGAACATGGGGCCATTGCTTTGTTGGGCTTGCTGTGTACTTCCCGGCGTTTTGCAGGTACCAAATTCTAATGCTTGATGACCGAGGAACGTTTTGCATAAAGAACTTGTCCGGGTTTGTTGAACGGAGACTCAGAAGACTCGAGTCCGCAATATTTCAATTGCATATCCGGCGCACGAACCGAATAAATCACGCTGTACGACGTAGTAGTCTGTTCTTGATGTACTGATTTGATTTGTCTGTTTTGATTTTGTTTAAGTTTGAAGTTGATTTGAACTGAAAGAGATGTCGGTGTTATGCGTTTGGTGGATTGTTGTGCTATGCTGTAACCTTAATGTTGGCAGAGAAAATTAAGGAATTCTTTTGTTCTTTCAGGCTGTCTACGTTTCACGAATAACAAGCAGAGGTACAGCAGAGCGTGACGGTAAACTTAGAGCAGGAGATAAGATCTTATCTGTGAGTTCATTAGCATTTTTCGATTGTATGATTAGTATTATCATTTTTAATATTAGTAATAATTATATTATTTATCTGTCTTTATTTTGTGAATAAGCAAAGGTTTTCTGTTTCTGTTTTTATGTATGATATCTAAGCTGTCAAATCGCAAATGGAAAATTGAGAGCTTATGTCGGACGGTTTGTTCTTATTGTGATCTTTGTGCTTGTTCTTATAGTGATCTTGGTGCTTGTTCTTATTGTGATCTTGGTGCTTGTTCTTATTGTGGTCTTGGTGCTTGTTCTTATTGTGATTTTGGTGCTTGTTCTTATTGTGGTCTTTGTGCTTGTTCTTATTGTGATCTTGGTGCTTGTTCTTATTGTGGTCTTTGTGCTTGTTCTTATAGTGATCTTGGTGCTTGTTCTTATTGTGATCTTGGTGCTTGTTCTTATTGTGATCTTGGTAATAATTTATGAAAAATTTTGTGGCCAAAATTTTACGAACTTATTATTTAAGTGAAACTTTATGTTCAGATAAATGGAAAAAGTGTCGATGGCCTTCGCCATGACGAGGTCGTTGCGTTGCTTACAAGCTGTGACAACATCACGTTCGTCGTTGCACGAGAGATCAGTGACCCTGCGCTCTTGGGGTATGGCCGAGAAGACATTTTGAATCAAAACATCCCACACGTTGACAATGCATTTGCGGGAATGCCCAAAACGCCCTCCTCAAGTGCCAATAATTTGCTTTCCTCTGCCACGCAGCAAATGCCAAATCCTAATCCTATGCCAGCTAGTTCAGTTCATGACACTGATTCCAAGCGTCGATCAAAACGTGCGCAGAGTTCCAGTGCGGAGGTACTTACAGATGTTGCAGGAAATTCGGAGATTTCCATGCCATCGTCCGCTAAGACGACTGCCAAACTCCACCAACATACGAACCCTCGCCAGAATGCTAACGATAGGTCGCCGTCTGTTTCTGAGCCTGTGGCGGTAGCTTCGCCAGTTTTGCCTCCGAATCAGACGTCTGGACCCTCTGTCGTACACACTCAGGACATTTCGCAACCGATTGTGCGACTCGAGACCGAACCTGTCCCCTTGACTGCCAAGATTCAAAGTTCTCCCATCGTGCAACTGAAGATGCGCACATCATCGACAGGGAAAAACAAGTCGCGAGCCAAGAACAACTCCATCACGACTCCTGTCATGACACCTGACGGTGAGGCTCAGCCAGGTTTCGATACAGCGTCGAATGCAAGCAGCAATGTTGCAAACCTCTTTGACGTCCTGGAGAGGAATTACACTGGTGTGTCGAAAGGCTCTTTGCCTAACGGTGACCTCCAGCCGAATGCGAGAAATGGTAGCTCTGCAACCAACAGAGGATCGTATGGATTTAACAGCGTCTATGGTCAGAACCAGCCATATCCAGTTGAGGTGAGTTTGGATGGATATATTTGGTTGGGTGGTTGGCTGACTGGGTGAGTGGGTGGGTGGGAGGGTGGATGGTTGGATGGATGGATGGATCTTTAGTATGTATCTATCTCTGTAGTCTATTGAAATGTGTAAATGGGTCGTAAAGTTGATGTTAGCTCTCTTGAGCTCAGTAGAATGCAGAGCTGCCAGGTAGAATGTCTTTTTCATTTGTAGTTGAATGTTCTTAAAACGAACTTTAGAAATGACAGATTTTCTTATGTTTCATTTTGTTTAGGGGTCTGATGTGGTTTCTGTTTGTTTCCTTTGGGCCTGTGGTCATGGACAGTGATTGTTGACATAGACAGTGATTGCTTGATTGATGTTTATAGCAAATCGTCATCGTGAAAGCAGGTGGACCACTCGGTCTGAGCATCGTTGGTGGTGCCGACCACACCTGTCATCCGTTTGACGTTAACGAGCCAGGTGTCTTCATTTCAAAGGTGTGCACAGTGCCAAATGTAAACAAAGCTTCTTAGAGCAGAAGAAAACTCTTTTCTGTGTCTCACAATTTGATGAAGCGCTTTTGTTTCGTGATGTAAATAAGTAGGTTATTTTATTAGTGCAAGTAAGATTCTTAGTTTGTGGTATCCGTTTGGTGAGAGCGCTTGGCTTAAAACGGAAATTACGGGTTCGAGCCTCCCCTGATTGGGTTAATGTGTAATGACCATGAGCAAGTAACTTGAATCGGCGTCGCTTAGCACCGTCGATTGATGCTTAGTCATTAGATAGTGGCGCTTAATAAATGCAGAAATGATAATAATAAAAACAAATGACAGATGGTGAAGAAAGACATTAGAGAGATCTTAGATGGGCCTAGGCTACATGCTTTGGCAAGAACCTGTCACCCACATTTATGTAGTGCCTTTTGAGAATGTCACAAAGGTGGTACACTGGTTTATGGCATGTAATGTATTCAAGTGCATATGGTAACTGCTGGCATGAACTTTCTTGGTTACTGGGGGCTCATTTATATATCCCTCCCTTCCTGCCTACTTGCCTCTCTTCTAGTGTGTGTTTTGATAACAACACTGTAATATTTTCCAGTTTAGTTTAGATCAGATCTTTTCTTGTGTCAAGTCAGGTGCGCTCACATGTTTCCAGAGCTGGTCAGGTTGGATCTTTGGTTGTCTGTCGTGTTGAGTCAGAGTTTTATTTATGCCATATTTATTGTTTTTTTGTTTGTTTTTGTGGTTTCTAGATCATTCCAGATGGCGCTGCATCGAGGACTAACCTTCGTATTGGAGATCGAGTTCTGGCGGTGAGTCTCATTTGACTGAGTGGGAAGAATGGGGCTTCAGTTGGCCTTAATCCCATCGAGAACATTGGCACACTAGTTTGGCAAAAGTCCCTTTCTGGAGAAATCCCCAGTTTCTCCCCAGTTTTCTGTCTTTCTGCTTTTCTCTCCCTTCCTCTTTTCTCCCTTAACTTTTTCGCAGGCGCCTGAAGGCTGTACTGTTTAACAGAGATTTTACTTGTTCGGGTCTGGAGCACCCCGTTGAGTTTATTCTCTAAGAGGCGCTTTATAAATCTTAAATTACAGTTACAATTACAAGTACAATTACACTGCATCCTCCCTCTGCCCATTTCTGTTCCTTACCTTATTCCCAGGACCCTTCCTCTCCTTTTCCCTCTTTTTACTATGTTTTCATATTATTTGCCAGACTGCTGGTCCATGTATAAGCTAATTGTTATATAGACCATAATGTCTTGTAAGTGTTGTTGAATCTGTGTGGGTGTTTGTTGTAGGTGAATGGCAAGGACATACGTACAGCCACGCATCAGGAGGCAGTCACTGCGCTCATTGCACCCACTTACGAAATCATCCTGGATGTACGGCATGATCCACAGCCTCCTGGCTTACAGGTATATTGATCCGTTTAATTAGAAGGAAATTAATTAGAAGGAATTACTTAGAAGGAAAATGAAAATGAAATTGTGGGAGTTAGTATTTGTGGCATGACGTGGTGTTTATTTATCTTAGGCCAAATGTAATAACAAATCAAAGTGTGATTTTACAGATGTAGTTGAGTTTAACTCATATGAGTTTTGTTGTTATTTTTATTATAGGTGTTATTAATGTAGTTTGTTTTTATATTTGTGTTATTATTTTTACCCGAGGTAGGTTTAATCCAGAAGAGGATTGTTTTCAAAGGTACCTAGGATCCCTCAGGAAAAATTATGTATTTAAACTTGTATCTTTATTATGTGGTTAATTTAGGAAATCAGACTGACGAAGTCATCTAAGCAGAAGCTGGGAATTAGTATTCGAGGAGGATTGAAAAACCAGTTGGGAAATCCGCTTGATACGACAGATGATGGAATCTTCATCTCTAAGGTACCGTTCCAGTCAGGTTTCACGTAAAACTAGTGCTCTTGTTTAAATCAGCATTTAGAAAGTCTTGAAAATAACCAAACACGTTTTGCCCTTGTTTAAATCAGCGTTTAGAAAGTCTCAAAAATAACCAAACACATTTGTTGATTCCTTCATATCTTTTTCTTCTGCTGGCCAGACTGTTTCGTTCCCGTTTATATCTTGGCGTGGCACATGGCAGGGAGATGCACAGGGTAACAGTTAAGCATACAACTGATGAACAGTGGTACTGATAATGACACAAGTAGGATGGAAAGAGAAATGAAGGAAGACTGAATAGACAGTGTAAATTAATACGTAACAAGATTTGGTCTAAACGTGAGAAAGCACTAGTTTTTACAAGTGACTGAGAAGAATGGAGATATTTATTCGCAATCTTTGCACCGAACGGCTGTCATCAAGAACTGATGACAAGATTATGACACTGAGATGACGCTGTGGTGGCTGGTAGTTTCAGAAGTCGTGGTATTATTCCCCACTAGTTCTGGGACATCGAGCCAGGAGCGCCTCTGATGAGTTTTATCTTGAAGTGGACCTTTATAAGTTTTTGATCATAAATATCATTACAATAGGAATCTTAAGCAACCTTAACAGACTTACTCAGCATCATCAGTTCAATTGTTTTCTGATGACGCTGCTATGCATTGTGTAGATAAACGAATAAACTAGTAAGTAAATATCGGATATCTGGTGTTGTTTTAGGTCCAGCCGAATGGTGCAGTGGGAAGAGATGGGCGACTGAAGGTGGGCCAAAGGATTTTAGAGGTGCGTAAAGTAACTCTTTTTCATTTGATTAATTAATTTAATAGAAATTTATGTAGGGTATTTTAACCCTTAACTGACGAGAGAAATTTTTCCGCCTAGGCCCTGACGACGAGCGATTTTTACCGGAAAACGCCTATTAATTAAATAGTTTTCAACTTGTTGTATCTCAGTCAGTTCTTGACCTACAGACATGAGGTTACCATCAATCTTTAGCATTTTATCTGCTCTTCCCATCCATTCGTCTAGTTTTTGATACAAAAAATTTTGGGGTACCCAAAGTTGCCCCAAACCGTACCCCACCCCATGTTTAAAACTTTTTTCATGTTCAGGCTCCTATGGAAAATAAATTTCAGTGACAACATATGTAGTGTCAGCACAAAAATCGTGCAGAAATCAATACCAGACAAAACCTCACAAGAATTTTGAAAATATTTTCATAAATGAAGGAGATACAGTATTTTTAGTATGTAAGATGAAGTCGTACAATTTGAAGGAAATATAAGAAAACACCTGAAAAGTAAGAAATGTCTAACTTATCAGATCTTGGTCATTCTTTGACACACAGACTTGAGGTTAATATCATTCTTTAGCATTTTATTTCCTCTTTCAAACCATGTTTCCAGTTTTTGAGAAAAATCTTTGGAGGTACTCATAGTTGCCCCAAACTGTACCCACCCCATTTGAAAACTTTTTTCATGTTCAAACCCCTATAGAAAACATTTTCAGCAACAACTCATGTAATGTCAGCACATGAACTGTGCAGCAATTAATATCAGACAAAACCTCCAAAAAGTTTGAAAATATTTTCATAAATGAAGGAGATATAATATTTTTAGTATGCAGACAGTAGTCGTACCGGAGGAGTAACAAGAAATGCCTAAAAAGTAAGAAATTTTTAACTTATCAGATCTTGGTAATTTTTGGCATACAGACTTGAGGTTAACATCATTCTTTAGCTTTTTATCTACTCTTTCAATCCTTCTGTCCAGTTTTTGATAGAAAAATTTTGGGGCACTCATGTTGCCTACTCACCCTATCACCTCCCAAACACATACATAGTAATACAACCACGACATCAAAAACACTGCAGCATGCACACCAACAGGACAACAGTAACATTACAACAAGCCAGGCACACAGAGAGGCAAACACACTGAAGTTTGTTTCCTTTTCAAATATTTGGTAGCTCTCAAAAGGGCCATTTTTATGAATGCCTGAGTGCACTGGATGGTCACCTTGAATATGGATGAAGCTCCTGAATCGACTCCTCTTTCTCAATAGACTGCACTGAACAGTTCTAAGAGGACAATTTAGAATGGAAATTTTAAAATTTGTATCGATGTGCTATATAGCTTACCTTCCTTACACTCCACAGAACCACTATCTGATTTTGCTCGTTGCAAATGTGGAAGCATAAAACTTTGCACAAAGCAACTTTACATGCTTCACATTCATATTGAGCCTTCTTGGGGCAGCCTTTGGGATTCTTGATCTTGTTCTCTAAAATAAGATGCTAGAGGAGAAGTAGGTTTCCATTTTATTCTGTGGGGTTTACCTGCCTTCTGTGCATTTGACCTACTCTACTCACCATGCAGGCCTGGTCTGTTCAACTAGCACATCAAAAAAGCTTATCCAAAAGCAGTTAGAAAAATTTCAAAAATGGTGCATCAAGGGCTGGTCTGCCACAGACGCTTGTAAATGGCACAGTTAGGGGTCAAATGGGAAAATTAGCTACTTGTTCAGTCCTGTCTATCACGCCCAAGTCATCCGCCTGACCCAGTTTGACGGTCCGCTAGCATGTATACGTAGCCGTCTAATTCGGTGTCGATGTCAGAATGTTCTTTAGCCAAAACCACTTTATCTTCTTCACTGGTAGCAAAAGACAGGTTTTTATTGTCAGATGAGTCAAAACTGTCATCATCTGATGCAAATTCATCAAGAATTTGCCGAATTTCGTCGTCAGTAAGGCCACAACAACAACACGCCGCCATTTTGGGTTATTTAAATTCGTGATTTAAATGTCCGATTTGATTGGTCGATTTTTATGTTTATAACCGAATTCTAAAAATATCTTCCACTTATTTCTGTACTTAATTATAATATCTTGGCCTAATTGATGTAAGGTTTCAAAAATATAACGTCTGCGATAGGCTGAGAGTGGTCTAGATAATAGTACATGCCCACTACCAATTACTACCTGCTCGTCGTGATACCTACACTACCAATCACTACCTACTCGTCTGTATTGGGTTAAGGTACATGTATCTATTTTTAGCCCAAAAGGGCAGACTTTAGTAATTTTAGTGTAAGCTCACAAATTTCTGAAGTGCCATTTAGAAGCTGAGAACAGGGAACCAGCTTATAGCAAATGCTATGTCAAGTCAGAGGGGTTGTCCAGCAACACCATGTTGAATAGAAAGGCTGCCAGGAAAGCAGAGAGGGAAAAAGACAGAGGAGTTGCTGCAGTGAGTTGTGTTTAGATTGAGAGAAATGGGAAGGCGGCAGATTGGATGGTAAACGGTAAGATTTCTAGAAGACGTGGAACTTCAGTTTCGAATGGAAGGAAATTTTGTTTTTAAGTTGAAAGGATCAGATGCCAGTTTAAACCATGACGTGGCAGGGACGTACGTTAGGCCATGCATCAGGAGGCAGCCGCCGCTCTCATTGCAACATTTATTTATGTATTTAAAATTGTATCTTTATTATCTGGTTAATTTTGGGAATATCAGACGGACAAAGGCATCCAAACAGAAGCTTGCCATAATAAATTATGTAGTTAATTAATTAATTATTAGCAAAATGTCTGATTTGTCGTTTGTTGTCTTAGGTGAATGGTGTGAGTATGTTGGGTGTGAGTCACGAGGATGCGGTAGAAGTCCTTCGATCTGTGGGTGATGAACTCGTGATAATGATCTGCGATGGCTTCGATCCCGTTTTGATCAACGATCAGTCGTCATCAACTCTTCCTCCTATGGTGCGGATGGAGTCAACTTCAAGTATTGATCGAGACTTAGAAACAGCGCCACCGATGAAACGAGTAGGATAAAATTCTGTTGCAATAGATGCAACATTTTAATGATAGTATATTAATTATGCATTTACTGTAATAACAGTATTAATATTAATTTATTATTTGCATTTATTTGCTTATTATTTGCTTACCCACCATAGCCTAACCTCTGGTTTCTCTGACCTATAGGAATTTGACCTGGCTTCTTGAATGGATAAATGATTTTGATTATGATTTCTCTTGAAGCGGCCATCAATTGATGCCTTGGGAATTATGATAACGACACTATAGAAGTCATTAGATTTGATAGATTAGTTTATAGCACTACTATTCATGCCTTTCACTGGCATGACCCGTGTGTGTGTGGAATTCACTACCATATTTCTTTTGCAAGCAATTAAGACACATCATTTTCCAGCTGCCCACGCTTTTTGATTTTTTGTTAATTCATCACAGTAATGACCAGAAGCAAGCGGTTGGAGAGGGTATTAGACACGAAACTGTTGAGTGAAATGATGAGCTTTGGATCATCAGCATACAAGTGGTAATTGTAATCGTTTTATATAGCACATTTATATAGCACCTATTCAAGAAAACTACTTGGAGGTGCTCTGGGGTAGTCAAGAGAGCTATCAGTAAGTTATGAACCAATGGGGTTTAATTTCTGTTTCTTTCAAGTCTTGTAGTTAATTAGTGTATGGACTGATGTGTTTGCGTATATTTATATTTTCAGCCCGATCGACAGCTGCGGGTGACAGAAGAGGAACAAAACCGGAAGACGGAACCTGTCAGGAACGAAGAGGTTTGTCAGTCCAGACTACATAATTCCATTGATCTGCCATTTCTTTATTTAAAGTATAGCCTGACCATTTTGGTCAAGGTGCTGTGTGGTACAACAGAACTATGCATCTCGTCCATTTGTTCAGTTCAGGAGCCTGAGAGTAGTGATATTGAAGAAAACATTTTAATTTAGTATTATTAGATTTATTGCTACTGTACAAATGGAACTTCTGAACTGAATTTAAATTAAGTTGAAGTTAAATGAAAGCACCATTGAAAGTTCTGTAGAAGTGGCTTGTCACGTATGATGCTCTAGACAATTGTCATTTTTCGATTACAATTACACCTTCAGTGAACAGACCTAGCATATTTTATTCTTTATCTGGTTATTTATATAGTGCCTTTTAAGAACCTCTCAAGGACAATGTCAGTGGGAGTCGGGAAGAGTTTCTGAAATATTGTAAGAGGCCCTTTAGGAATGGTCATTGTTGCAGTGGGGTTAATCTTAGGAATGCACTATATAGGGTTAAAAATTATCCGGCTGCTACTTGAGGAATATTACAATGACTCGGTAGAAGTTGGATTGGTCAGTTCAGTTGTTGTAAGGAGGACTTGTTTATAGTAGCGCTATATAAGTTCTTGGACTACTACCAGTATATTTATTTATTATGTAAAGTGCTGTCAGTTTGATTATTAATAAAGGGCTTGTTTAATGAGGCAACAAGTTTGTGGATGATGATAGATTGACTTGGCTGTTTTTTGCAACTGCAGAATAAACCTGTTCTGAATTTCGTCAAGTCGTCACCTCGTCTTCCTTCCGCTTCCGCAGTTGCTGCAGCTTCTTCAGCAACACCTGCTGTCCATCCTCTGAAGCCAGCCGTACGTATAAACGCTGTCTCTAGGCCACTCATTGAATTCTTTTGTCCCTCCATCCCATACTTGAACAAAACAACATGGTAGCTTTGCTGTGTTTGGTCCCTCTTTCTAAAACAGGGTGCCTTGGAACCTACAAAGTGAGATTCTTGCCCCTTCTGTGCCTGTTTTACATGAGATTGAAGACCATTCTATTTGATCGTGTTCTTGTGTTGTCTGGCCAGGAGTAGTTGTCTATAAATGGTGCTATATAAATGTACAATTATGATTACAGTTTTCTTTAGTACCAGTTGAGTTTTGGATATGTTCACGAGAAATTGTAGTTTTCAGATACCTTAAGGTGTTGCGGGATGTATGATTGAACAGTTGTTGGTATTTCTTACTGCATATTTTCAGGTGGCTGCCAAACCGTGGAAGACTCAGAATCGTCATCCAGGCGGAACATCTCTGATGCCAGCATCAGATGCCATTTATTCAGGGAACCAGTCAAATAACGTCACCCAGGTTCCAAGGCAGGAAAAGTCATCAGGGTTTTCGACACAACCAGGGACGCACACTGGACAGGTTTGTGTGAAATATTGCTTAACTTCACTGTGCGTGCTAGCATTGTATCCACACCACTTGGCGACCACATACAATTATTGAGTGATTATTCTACCTTTCTTTACCTTTTTTTGTTGTATCGATTTGATTTGATTTTTTGATCAGATGGATTCATCCAAAGCAGCAAGTCACGGTGCGAAACTGTTTTCTGCAAGGAAGAAGGTGATCGATGAGGAAAATGCTCAGCCTCCCACGTTTCACAAACCATCAGAAGGTATTTGTTGTGATGATACAGGGCAAAGTTTAAATCTGTTAATTTACAGATTTGTTTTTTCTCATCATCATTATTTGCCTTTACACTTTCATCATATCTGACATTATCGTCGTATGTTATGTCATCTTCATAACAGCGGATCGCATTGCTTATCTTTCCTCGTCGTCGATGCTGAGGCTTCAGGAACTCTGAACATGCTACCATCTTTCAATTCTAGTTGGGAATCTGTTGGACTGGCTTTGTGTGTGTATGAACTTGCCACTTGTGACTCTTCTAGTTATCTGAGCAGTGTTTACTAATGGATGGAAGTTCTGTTCTTAATGACATTAACATCGTTAACACTAGCGCACGTGGAGCCCCTCTGATCAGTTTCTCGTGTAACAGCGCTATAGAAATTTCTGATTACGATTACGTCTTCTGCATCGTCAGCAGCAGCATTAAAGTCTTGGTGTCATCATGGTCATCTTCATCAACATCTTAGCATCTTCTTCATCTGAACGTCATCATTATGATGCCAGGCTGACCTAGTGAGGTCATCTTCAGGTGGCAGCACCTGTTTTACGATGAGTGGAACTTGTACTACTTTCTCATTACCTGAGGTGCTTCTGAATAGGTTTGTGGGGGGGGGGGGCGAATTAACTTGCATCAGAGTCTATGATCTTCTTTAAGTTATATGTCTATGTTGCAGAGTCAGAATTTGTTTATTCGACTGATGCTAATTACAAAGATGCAAAGCCACCTACAGTCAGAGCCGTACCAAGGTAAGTAAACAAATGGCCGTAGTCAGTGTGTCCTGTCCAGATGTCCCACTGGTGATTGGTGACAGAAGAAGGGTTGTACTCTGACTTAACATATTGGCTTTATTGGTGACAGTAACTGCCAAAATTGCCACTGACATTGGCAGTCATTGTCAGTAGTTGTTGAGGTTTTTGTTGTATGTATGTGCGTGTGTTTGCGGCACAGTGGTTCTTGCTGTAGCGTGTTTGGTCAGAGATCATGCGGTTACAGGTTCAACTCCGTGTAATGACCCTGGGCAAGTTGTTTGCGCACACCGTGCCTCTGTCACCAAGCAGTATGTTTATCATCATCGTCATCATTATTATTAATCAGATATTTGTATCGTGCTAATTTATGACTTCGCCTCAAAAGTGCAGGTAGCTGGAAAAAGATAAGTCTTCAGTTGTTTGCAAAATGAAATAAGAGAAAGAGAAGGATCCCTCAAAGCTGGTGGTAGTGAATTCCATAGATGTAGACCAGCACGTGAAAAGGCACAAAAACCACACATCTTTTTTGGTAGGTTGGAACAAACCGTTGGCCAGAGGAAGCAGATTTTAAGTTTGACCTGGTGGGATTAAGTGTGAGTGGAAGAGGCTGTTTTTGCATACTTGTTAGGTTATTATCCTGCTAGTATGCTATTCGTAAGTATGTCATTTACTAGCTGCATCCACTGTGTTAACAATCAACATTTGCTGTGTCTGTAGTTCTCCGGTTCGAACCGCCAAGGCCGAGCGTCGGATGCTCGACCGCCTGCAGCAGGAAGGTGGAGGAGGGATGGACGACTCTGGAGATTCATCACAGATGGCGCTTTCGGCTGCTGACGAACGAGAAATGCGAGCGGAGAAGAAGGCTGCCTGGAGGAAGGCAAGGTTCGAGGACCAGTTTCATGCTGTCGGCTTACGTCTTTTTTTTTCAGTAATAGCTGTTAGCAGTAATGAAGCTCCCATGTTCTCCCATAAAGTTCTGCCATGCTGGAACCTACAGGAGGCAAAAGAAGGGTTCCTCAAAGCTGGTGGTAGTGAATTCCACAGACATGGACCAGCATGTGAAAAGGCATGGAAACGGCACATCTTTGTGCCTCTGCGCATACTGATTTCTGGAATGTTCCGGCTGCTACAGTCTTTAGTCTATCCACTTAATCTCTTATCACTAGCTATGTCATGAAGCTATGTCATGCAATATTGAAGTATATTGTAAGATGGATGTATTGCGTTAGGCTTAGTATTTTATTAATATTGTATAGTATTGACTCTATATAATATTTAACGTAGTAGACTCAGTATTTTATTAATATTATATAGTATTAACCAGGCTGGTTGTTCCGAGTCGTATTGTTGGGAACTGTGTATTTTCATTATCTTCTGTACTTGGTCACAGGTCACTTGGCTTTACAGATGATTGCATGGCATGTTTATAGTTGCTTATGTTTGCTTTCTTAGAATGAAGTCACTTGAGGATGCTGCCCTGCGTGCCCAAGCGGTAGTCGCCCAATCAAGAGGACTGACCAACGGTCAACCACCACCTCCACCTGGAATGACCTTCCAAGCGGTCAGCATTGACATCAATAGTAAGTCCACCTGGATTATTAAGTAACGGCAAAGCTGGTGACATTTTAAGTACCTCATGTCATTTGCTTTTGGACAAACTTGGCGTTCTTAACGAATAATAAAGTCATTTACAAGAGCACTTTCCAGAATTATGTAGAAATGTGACCAAGCCTGTGAAAACCCCCACAAGGTCAGAATTAATTTGCAAAAAATATGCTTCAAAGGCAAGTAGGCATAAATTGGGTCAAAATGAGTTTTTGCCTTTTTGTACTCTTTGTTGTGTTATCTTTAAACAATTGTAACTTTTTTACTACTTGTGATAGAAACATGAGATTTCCCCCTAATTATTCCATAATTTCAGACAAATTTGGTAGTATCAAATCCATTTTTACGATACTGTAATATCAGAATTTGATACGCAATGAAGAACATTATGTAGAGGTTTGGTTGTGTTACGCTGTGTTGCCGTTTATTACACGAGCCTGTAATTCTCTGTTTCAGGCAATTCGTAGATACCCAGTGGCCTTCGTTTCGTGAGATCCAGATCTCGCTCTAAGCTTTTCTCATAACTAACGCTGCTTCACTGCCTCGAGGAGTAAGACTGAGTTGAAGCTGCCTCGCCCCAGTCTAGTTTCGACCAGGCTCTAGTAGATGACGCCTCCAGAGATGCAGTGTAAACATGGGACGTTTTACTTATGCAAATTTATGCGGGCATCACGACTGAACATTACTGTGCCGTGCTGGTGCCGAGTTTGTAACTGAGGAAATGTGTTGTTTTTTATATATATATTTGTGTGTATATATAATATGTATATGCACCCATTCTACATTATAGTATACTCAATTATGTAGATTATTACATGGATATTATATATATATATATATATATATATATATATATATATATATATATATATATATATATATATATATATATATATATATATATATAAATATTATATGAAGAAAGGGAACCTGTGTATAGCTTGTGATGTAGATTATGGTATAATAACTGTTTAATAATCATTGTTATTACTGTGGCTTATGAACCTTATGGGCATACATTCATGCACAGATATGAATGTACATGTAGTTATTTTTATATGCATATCTACACTTTGATAAATATGTATGTTTATGTGGGGCATGGTAGCTGATTGGATGGAATGCTTGGCTTGTAACACGAAGAGTACGGGTTTGAACCTCCTCCCCAAGACGTTACTGTGTAGGGACCTTGAGCAAGTCCTTGACTCACAATTGCTCAGCACCCTTGATTGATGTTTAGTCATTAGATAGTGGCGCTTAACAAGTGCAGAAATAACATGAAATAAAAGTAATATATGCACATCTAAGTATCACGGAAAAACAGTTTGAGAACAACATTTTTATTTGATATATGTATTTTTTGTATGTTTTAACACCCGCCGTTGCTGGACCAGCTGTGGATTTTACAAATCAGAAAGTTGAGTAATTGGTTTAAATCAGTTCTTGGCAGGAAGCATTGATGGTAATTTTTCTTCTTGGCAGTTGATTAAGTGAAGCTGAGTTGTGTGCACTTGTCAGTTGTGACCAACAGCTGTGATAGAACTGCTTAAGCAGAAATCATGAGAGGAAACCGAAGTTTATGAATTTTGAGTTAAACTTTTAACATCTTCTGTGTCTAATATAATAATCTGCCAGTTTGTGTCGTTTGCAATAATATGAGATTTTGTTTTAAATTTTACAAAGCAATGTAGATGGTCTTTAGACCAGATTTTGTTCAGTGAGACTAGAAGAGACTGGGAATCGTAGACCACGCAAGTGGCACGAGACCAGATTGTGTGCTATGGAGATTCCAGACGCGGGACCAGAAGAACGCGTTGAAGACTGTTTTTTGGCAGATTAGACATTGTGTAAACAAATTAAGGTGAAGATGAACAGTTTTTAAAATGAGATATTGCAGAACTGCTGCTTAGTTGTCGTTTTTATCTATAACGAATTGTAAATTATGTTAAAATATTCATGCATATCAGTAGTTTTAACATTTATAACGAATTTTGTTGTTTCATTTCCGTTTAGACACGATCAGTGTTCGTTTGTAATTTCAGTAATGAAGCTAATTATAAAAACTGGTTTAGCAGTTCATTGTACATTTGTTAACGGTCATAGTCAACTCTGGATATAAATCCATGGCTGGGTGCCTCGTGTGTGTGAGAGCCCACCAGTGTGGACTTTTCCAGTTATCTGACCATTATTTGCTTGTAGATGAGCATGCTTTTAAGGAATTTTAGCTCCATTTGGCCAGTGAGTGCTGTACTTTTAAGAGGGACTAAACGGCGCTTTATTAAGTATCGGGATATAAAGCCTACAAACAACAGATTTGGGAATGATTAGTTATCTGTTGAAAACACATGTCAGGCGCAGCCATTAGATTTCGATAACATGTTTCAAAATCGCAAGTTTATAAGTAACGACGGCGGCGTATTCGCGAAATTGGCAGCTTCACCTTGATATCTCTGCAGCCTTCGACACCATAGATCACAATATCTTACTCCACCGACTTTCAACCTGGTTTGGTTTTGCTGACACTGCTCTCCTATGGATACAGTCTTATCTCTCCTCCCGCTCTTTCTCTGTTAAAACTTCGGAAGCCTCTTCTAAGTCATGCCCTCTCACATGCGGAGTTCCACAAGGCTCCGTTCTTGGACCTGTTCTGTTTATCCTCTACACTACCCCACTCAGTTCACTCATTAAAGCATCCTCCGTTGACCATCACCTCTATGCTGATGACACCCAACTATTCATCTCTTTCCAAATTGTTTCAATGAGTCTACAGATCGTCTTCTCTGTGTGGTCAAACAAATCTCTTGGATGACATCTAATCTCTTATGTCTGAACCCATCTAAAACTGAATTCATACTTATACGTGACCAGCTCAAGAAAATTCCTGACCCCTCTATCTCCCTCAGCCTGGACTGCCTCCTCCCACACCTTTAATACTAACTCCTCTGTCCGTGATTTCGGTGTTATTTTCGACCAGAACCTTTTTCTGATCATATCATCCATCTTTCCCGCTCTTGCTTTGTGCATATCCGCGACCTTCGCAGAATCCGTCCTATGCTTGACTTCAAAACCGCATCTATCATTGCCACATCCATAGTCTATGCAAAACTTTCACTTTTCCTCAGTATTGACACAACCCAGATAAATCGCCTACAAGCTATCCAGAATGCTCTCGCACGTGCTGTCACCAAAACCCCCAGACGCCATCACATCACCCCTGTTCTCAAATCACTGCACTGGCTTAAAATACCAGAACGAATAGAGTACAAAGTCTTATCCCTCACCTACAACACACTTCAATCCTCCCAACCGTTCTATCTTCGTCAATTATTTACTATCCAACCACTCCGTTCAACCCGCTCCTCATCTGTCCTAACACTTCTCCGCCCTCCCGTCACCTCATCCTTAAAATTTGGAAATCGCTCCATAGCCATAGCTGCCCCACCCCTTTGGAATAAACTCCCGCCAAAACTGCGACAGTTGTCTGGTCAATCATACGAACTCACCAACACTTCACCTCTTTCAGTTTCTGCGCAGGTATTTCACTCAAGACTGAAAACACTTCTTTTCCAAAAATCTTATCCTGATTCTTCCTCTTCCTCTTATCTCTCTTCTCGCTTCAATTTCAAACATCATCCACCGTAGCCGTCCGACTGTCTGAGTGCCTGACTTCTGGATCTTGACCTGGAACCGAACCCTTTTGCCTATCGATTTTGTTTTGACTGAGCGCCTGTGAATAAGCTGGTTCCCGCGACTTAGCTTTTGTTGAGCGCTGTAGAAATATCGAGATTACGATTCCGCTTACGATAACTATGAGGCTCAGTAGGCATTTTGGTGACGGCCATTTTGGAAACCATTTGTTAATCGGCAGCCATTTTGAGAATGTAGGCGTAGCACGGCAGCCATTTTGTTTGGCATCCATTTGTGGATTGTGAGGTAGCCATTTTGTTTTGACTAGGAAGTTTATAGTCGTATTTAATAATGTATTGATGTATTAGTTTATTTGTAATATATTAGTATAATATTAATAATTTGCTGACAAGTTTATGTTATGCAGTGTAAAGAGCAGAAATTTCTCAGAACCATCCAAAACATGCTTTGTCTAGACTAGCATGTACACTGGCACTTAGTCAAGCTAA
This sequence comes from Norana najaformis, assembly GCA_964023275.1. NCBI lineage: Eukaryota > Metazoa > Annelida > Clitellata > Crassiclitellata > Hormogastridae > Norana > Norana najaformis. The sequence continues at coordinate 46,781,957 of OZ029914.1, forward strand.
ATCCCCCAAACCAATGTTTGGCCAGTTGTAATGCTAGAGCCAGTGTAATACAAAGGAAAACATGTTTTTGAAATATTTGCAGGATGGGTGAAGACTAGAACCTAGATAAGAAAATTTAAAGAATTGCGTTTTCGGTTTTGAAAGAAATTGGTCTACTGCAGTCGGAGGGGTATAGGAGGAAGGGCTGGGCTATTGATCAACTGAGAATAATAGACTTGTTGCGGAAGCTTTGGGAGTTTGTTCCACAAATTTGGCACAGCGTCGACAATAATGAAGTGCAGTACACGCTTGTGGATGTCGATCGGTCAGATGAATAAAGTGACGTGCAAGAAGTAGGTTTGATGAGGTTTCTTTTTTTTGTAACCTAAAAACCTAAGAAAGTCCCACCTCAGATTTTAATTTTTTTATATTTTTGTGCTGAAAAACAAATTGTAGGCCCTAATTAACATCGCAGCACTTGCATGTTTGAACAGATCATTCTACACCTTTACTTACTTAGACTTAGACCCTCCCGTTCCAATCGGAGCATTGGTCGACAAGCCTTCGCCATTCCACGCGTTCACCAGCCATCACCATCGCCTCGTCCCAGTCCAATCCCATCCGCTCCAGATCTCCCTTGAAAGCTCGCCCCCAAGTGTTTCTCGGCCGTCCCCTTTTACGTCTTCCACCCTCCGGTACCCAATCCATCGCAGCACTGAAATTGAAGTTAAATTTTTATGCAGCGCCACAGCTACATAGAACTCCGCAAGTGAGAGGGGTGGGAGTAATGCAGAACGTTAAAGGTTAGCGACAGAACTTTTAAATCAATGCTTTGAGGAATTTTTCAGCCAATGCAGTGATTACTTAAGATCGGCGACATGGCGATGCTCAATTATTGGGTGTCCTGGTGCCAAAATCGGGGGAAAATTGTACACGTTTTTCTATAGCGACCGTATGGCCTCGACCCTATCTGGTGAGATTCTTAACCACCACTACACGCCTTTTAAGGTCCCCGTGCTCGGACGGTGCTAGCCCGAGATTAAAATCTCAGAAATAAGCCACGACCGGGACGCGAACTGGGAATCTTCACGTACGCGTTACCGTTGTAGCTAACTAGGCCAGTTATAGCAAGATATGGCAATCTAATCTAAGAACTTCAATAGCGCTACTGTAATAATGCTCAAGGCATCAGTGGATGGTCGCTGCTAGACAAAATCATTGTCCAAGCCAAATTCCATGATGAGTCCGGGTCGAAAAGCCTAAGAGGAGTCCAGAAGACACAGACAGCCTACGGAGGAAATGAGTTCAGGAAGATGTGAGACATTGGGCACTATGGGATTTCTTGGACATTAGATTATTTATTCAGATATTCGAACTAGATTCCTTGCTGTACAATGTAACTTTACAGACTTGTCGAGATTCCGATTTTTGCCGGAGCACTAACTCAAAACTTATAATAAACTGAATTACATCGCTATAAAACATGTGTAACCAGGATGTTGTGATGAAGTTCCGGTCTCGTTTTCGTTTTGATAGTTAACGCCATTTTGGAAGCCACCATTAAATAGCTTTTCATCTGTGGGAGGTTAAAGACGATTTTTTTGGGACTGTTACTCGACTGTTTATATCTAAGAAGTTAGTAATTTGAGAATTTTGTTTCTTTGTATTGGTGCTTATTTGGCTGTACAACAATAGATGCCGGATGCAGTAGATAATGCGTGATTACAAGAATGTTTCTTTGGGGTTGCCCTACGCATTTTGTGGCACGTAGTCCCTTAAATGGAAGTGTAGCGAATTTTCGAAACCGCAATCCCCGAAAATTGACTTTCAACCGGATCCCAGAAATCTTTTAAAGCGAAAGCAAACGTTTCTGCGCAAATCTAACTTGTGTGATATTTTCCTATTATACTGTTAGGGAGATTGGCTGTTATCTTATAGTGTTAGTTGCTATTATTAAGGTGACAGGTTATTTTTTAACTTATAAGATTTTTTATATTTTAGAGTCATGAATTTTGTATAATGGTTAATAAATAAGTATTTTGGGGTTTTTAGTTATTTTATCAAAATATGGCACTATATCATGATTTTTAAATCAGTAGGTTAAATATTTTGTTTTGTCAGGATTTCAGTGGTGGTTTGTATTTTTTTAAATTTATAAGTCCATGGTATAGTGTGAGGCTTTACTTGTTTGCAGTTGGCATTTTAATGTGAAGTTGGCGACTGCTAGTTAAAATAGCACAATTAATTCGTGGTGCTGTATGATTGTGTACCAAGCCTGAAATGTACGCTTAAACTGTTAAGCTAAGCTGCAATAATAATAAACTAACAAGAGTTGTTTTGTTACTGTGTTTTTAGATTTTGATATTAGCCATGCATCACTTAAGTCGTCAGACAATGAGCGGGGGATCCAGAAGAATGGAAGCAGCTAGGTCTTCAGACGTCGACATGCAGCACCAGGGTGCTCGTGCGTTTCGCACAGCACAGTCCAGATCGCTGCAACATCTGCCACACAGAAAACCAATGACGCCAGTCAGGTCATCTGCAAGAAGAAGGTCACCATCTCCCAGACTTCCAGCGATGAATCGTGAAGAGAAACGGTTTCGGTAAATCTCGGAGTTTCTTCAGCTTTGATTTAGCTTCATTTTGTTCAGATTTACTACGAAACGTGGTAATTTGGGCGCAGAACTTCGGTCGGCTGGCTGGATGAGAATCCCGACAAAACCTTCATCATTCCCAAAACACCTAATTCTTTAGCGAACTAGCTTCATTCATGTCCATTTTACAGCATGCAAGCTGCCTCAGCCAACAATGTTTGAAATCCTACAGCTTTCCCCTTAGACCTTGTTGCTAAACTAGCTGAGTCTAGTGAGGGCTGATGCAAAGCAGAAGTACAGAATCAAAGTTCAGATAAGAATTTTCAGAGATCAACTTCTTCAGAAGGTTTTGGAATAATGACGAAAGTGCTACCGAAGAGGTAATCAACACGTCGAACATGAACTGCTGCTGTTTATTGCATTTACTGCAAGAATTTGGTCTGGTTTCTTGGAGAATTATCACAGTTTAAAGCACAATATGCATATGTTCTTTCTGGAATCAAGTTCCTATCATCAGCCACTCTGAAATTAACAGAATCTACTTGATCTTCTTTTCTCCATGAAAGGCATATCCAGTTTTCAGTCCTGCTAAAGTTGCTGGAAGATTTCAGGTTATCTCATGTGGAAGACGGCATTCACGTTTTGTCAGACCTGTACATTTAAGTCTTCACAAATTCCAGATGAAATGCTGCTTAAATTCAACGAGCCTATGTATGTTCGTACACACATGGACATCTTTGAGATCACCTCTAACTGAAAGACTATCTACCAATTCTGTCGTGTCTGCCTGATTGAAGGTTTTGTCCAGTTCCTTTTTAATCCACGATATCCACCATAATTAGGCAGCTTGAGTTTCTTTCTCTTATGACATCATGTCCAAAGAAATGAGCAGCATTGTGGATATTCTGAATTCCGAAATTTACGGCAAAAGGTCCTCTTACATCGACTAAGCCTGAAGATGATTTTGTCATTAAGCAACACCGTGATGGATTATCAGCTGCTTTTTTGTGGTGCTTCCGCAACACCATTTCGTTTTATGGTATATTAGCAGAAAGATTCAATAACCTTTGATAGACAAGAAAGATCCTTTCTATGGTTACCCTGTTGTTGACCAGAAAAGTTTCCAAATATGAAGTTGGCTGTGCTTTAGAATCTTTGCCATGTTTCCCAGCATTCACTTGGAGTGGAATATTTATCATATCGAGTTTTGTCTTGTGGTGTATGAAGTTATTCTCCTTGCTGTTGAAGGGTGGGACCTGAGCTTAGTTTTGAAATGCCTGTTCTTTACGGGATTAGTGTCTCTTATAAAAGGATTTGAAGTATCTACTGTTCGCTTGAAAGATGGATCATCAGTTTGAACGGCTGTACCTATGGGAAAGAATTGAAGATTTGGACTTAGTTTGAATTAATGTATTAGGCCAAGAAACTTGGAATTTTGACTGCATCTGGAATTGATAAAATGGCGTTTATAAAAACTGGTCATCAGATATCTTGACGTCAACTTGGTTCTACCTTCTGGTGTTGGAGATTTCTCATCTGGCTTTGGATGAAAAGCTTAAAATACATCTTCTGCTCCTGTCATCAAGTTCCAAACTGTCATGTTAACAAGGGATGCTTGTGCAAAACTGCTTGTATATCTGCAAAGCTGTCACCTGATGGTCTATCTTCCAGATGCATGTCTCATCATGCCTCATGCTGAACAACCAAGCGCCTATTGTTTCAAGCGGCCTTTCCACGGTGGGCTTGAAATGTTTTGGCTAGTTGTGTGGGGCAAGAACTCCTGAAGCCTTCATTTCGTGAACAGTTGAGACTGACTACTGTAGTTAAGAGCGATAGCTGTGTTTGAGACAGACACAGTATCTCAATGTAGTTTTCTGGTGGGAGCGCCTTTGAGGAGGTTTCTTTAAGTGGCGCAGTATAAGTGTTCGTTCGTGTTACGCTAATATCAACGGCCGAAGTCTTTGATCATGTAAAGAACTGGAAGAAAAGAAAGAACATGAAAAATGCTAGATTCTGCTTCAATGCTGAATTGAAATGACTGATTGCAAGTCATTGTATGAAGAACCTACAGAATTCAGGAGACACTGGTTTGTGATGAAGATTTGGATTCAACGGTCGTATGGATGTGTGTCAGATACAACAACACCTGAAGAACGGCAGAAAAACAGTCGTATGAATGTGTGTCAGATACAAGAACACCTGAAGAACGGCAGAAAAACGGTCGTATGGATGTGTGTCAGATACAACAACACCTGAAGAACGGCAGAAGTATTATCAGAATAAGAAGTAAAGGATTACACATGGCAAGAATGAACATCTATCTGTGAAGAACGAAAAGAACCTACTGAGGATGAAAACAGGGTATCGCACTGAAGAACTATCAATGAAGAATGTTAACAAATAATGAAGAAAGAGTATCACAACAAAGAACTATTATGAAGCATGCCAAGAGTAAACTAAGAATAGCAAAAAAGTATCAGGTGGAAGAACTGTCTATTAAGAATTTCCATAAATGGCAAGAGGGCATTGCAATGAAGAACTATCTAAGATTAATGGCAACAAAGTATAGCTAGAAGGCATCACAATGAAAACTACTATAAAGAATGGCAAGAGTGAACGAAGGATGGAAAAAAGTATCAGCTATGAAGAACTACCTATGAAGAATGTCCAGAAATGATGGCAAGTGAACAACAACGAAAACTGTCTAAGAAGAATAGAGAGAACACAATTAGGATGGGTAAAAAGTACCAGAATGAAGAATGTCAAAGAAGGATGTCAAGAGTGTATCAGAATGAAGAACTCTGTATGAAGATGGCAAAGAATGAACCAAGAATATCAAACCGAGCAATTTTGTTGGTGAAGAATGGCAGATTAATAGGATCTGTTGCAGTATGATAAGAATGTGGAAATGAAAAGCACTGAATACTACAGTTCATGGCGGCCAGTGAAGAACAGAAAGAATGTTAAAATAGACATTGGTGAGAGGTGGTCTTAAAATGGTCCTGAGCTCATTAAAGGTGATGTGGTTCGATGGCATCAAGTCGTGGACTGAATTATTGTTCAACCAGTTATTACAGGATGTGACAGAAGCAGATGGCATAAAATTGTCCGTGGTGTAGACGACACGCAGCATGAGAGTCTGAGCGAAGAACAGAACAAGAATTCCTGTGAAGAAACCGAAACTGGCTGTGAAAACTTCAACTTTTAAAATTGCTGGATGAAAAATCACAATTATTTTCCAAAGGTACTACAGGAAGATTCCACAGATACTTCTACTGTTGGTGCCATCATCATCATCATCTTTGATTTACCATTTTTCCAAAATGTCTGAATGAAAGCCTGTCCAGTTAAAAGACTGGTTTCTGTTTCATCCGTGATTTGCTAAAAGGGGATGTTTACATTGCATACGCGTTGTACAGCTGCAGTCCCAAGACAGGAAGGCATGGCAACAAATTGCCAGAGTTTGACCACAATGCGAGAGAACACCACAGAAATTTGAAATTTTTTGGAGGATCATCCTTTTGGTAGATCATCACTTTACAACAAGTCTGTGTTAGTCGTTTCATTGTCATTACTTTCCGTCAACGCCGTCACCACCTTAAGGTCTGTTGACAGCCATTACTACCATCTTGAAAATGCCTGTTGACTGCTGGCCTTTTGTTGAAATGGAATTAACATGATAACTTGGGCAGTGAAGAATTAAGGTTAAACACACGCAGAATGATGGATGAAAATGGCTTGAGTTTGGTTCTTGTTGAAATGACAAGATGGACCAAATGCAGGCAGACTTCAATTATGCCAGCTGTTATTCTACGTGGCAGTCCTAATGGATTTGGTGGCAAAGCGCACACACAGAAAGGTCTTCATGAAATATATATCATATTTGTATATACATGGTTTTCTTGTTGCTGATCTTGGCTACAAGATTACATGTGACTAGATTATCAGTTTCTTATGGAACAAAGAAATAGAAAGAGATTTGCCAAAATGGCAAAACCTACTCTACAGATCCGAGCAGCTGAAAACGAGAAATGAGATCTCGACCTCTGCCTTTTTTGGCGATCTTCGAGGAAATACATTCTCGTTAGTTTGGCTTGTTTTCTGTAATGTTTTCTTTGCTGAGGACATTTTGTTGTTTTGCTTTGCCTTTTTTTACTAGTGCCAACATTGCCATATTCTTTAATAGAGAACACTTCGACTCGAAAGAGAAGGAAAGACCGGCAGGAGGATACAGGCGAGAGTTTTGGACATCAGAGTTTAACACGTCTGCTCACAGCGCACCACGCATTGCGCACGCTGAACGTGGCTCTCACCGAGGCTTCAGTCCTCGATCGAGAGCAACGTTTCGGCAGATGCCTGAACGCCAGCCAATGCCAGATCCAAGATATGACAACTACAGGCGTGGTGATATGGTATCTGGATACCATAGAGATATGCCTGGCAGAAATGAAGCTCCCATACGAAGGGAGTTTGACGACTCGTTCTACGGAAGAAATGGAAGATTTGACGAACCCGAGCGAGTTTTCCAACACAGGTCACTTACCGGGCCAGCTCAACACTACGAGGAAGGGGACAGAGGTATGTCGACACAGTATCGAGGCCGGCCTTCAAGACGGGGCGGATACGAGCCGAGACCTGACATGTACCGAACCGGCTTCAACAGGGATAGAGGAGATTGGGTGGATGCGAGGAGACCAGGTTCGCCAAAGCGCAGAGAGGAACCAGAAACAAGAATCCAGAATGCTGTTGATGCTCATGGTGGAAAGAGGCATAGGAGTTTTGACCGACCTAGTGTACGAACAAGCTACAAGAGTCTTGTGAGCAGCGATCCTCGAAGAAATGAGAGGCTGAGCGATCGCGTTCGAAAGACTTCCATTTCCCGCAATCCGCAGTCACCGACAGAAGCTGAAACACGCCCAACTCTGAAAATGGGTTCAAACACTCCAAGAGATTCTGCCAGGTCTTCTTCAAGTACCAAGAGAGAGTTTGACCAAGAACTGCGTCCAGAGGAAATCCTTGTGACGAGGAAGTACCAGAACTCCGTTGAGCGCAAGGAGAGTGCTTCAAACGTCTACCCGGATGAGGAGCGCCGTGTGAAGATTGTTCGGGAGCCGTCTAGCGAGGCAGTTGTTTCAAATCCTGGCAAGAACTTGGGAAACGCTAGTGAAAATGCCCAGACTCACACGAGCAATCGGAAATTTGAACTGGATCGAGACAGAGCCAATTCGGAGGTGTCGTCTTCAGGAGGTGCTGCAGAAGAGTCACTTATGGACGCGCATGGTGACACCGATGACAGAATCTTGAACAGAGCTGTGAGGTGATCATAACCTTGTAATATGTTCAACCTTAGAGATAGGTTATAGTTATTTATTGTATTAAGAATTGTTCAAGATTACAGTGGTAGCATTGCTGAATCTTTTTTGATGTCGTCAAAGGAACTAGAAAAGGAAATACAGTAGCTAAACTTCAGTTTGACCATGTCACATGACGCATTTGCAATTGAATTTTGTTTACATTTGCATCCAAAGAAGTTTTTTCAAGCTTTCCCAAACCACACATTTTAGAACTGTTAGATTGCCATGTAAAGTAAAGTTGTAAAGTTACATTGTAAAGTACTTTGAAAGGTGTTACATTAATAGCCAGTTATGTGCATACATGCATTCCCTAAAATCCAGAAACTGTAATGCTTTGAACAGGAGTAAAGCAGGAGCCATCAATTTGCGCTCAAAGCCGCGTGACTTTGGGGATAAAGACGATCGTCCAGACAGGCCAAAGATCACGGAAAAGGAGATTTTCTGCTTTGATGATGATGTTTCCCAGCACAGGAGGTTTGTCAGAAAGTTCCGAAAGTCTTATTACATAAATTCCATAGCACTGGAAATGCTCCATCATGGCGTATCAGTTGATGGTGTTGCAAAAGAAAAATACCAAAGACCCAGTATGCAAAACCTTTATATAAGGGATTGAAAGTGAAGAATTATCTAAAGAACTGTTGATGAATAATTAATTATTATTGATGCCGTCTGCTATGATTTCTCGCTCAGTCAATGGACATTGGGCGTGTTAACAAATGCAGTGCATTACTTAATGTTATTTCTCAACATTTACACCACTTCCTCGTAACGTAAAGTTGATGCAGTTGCTCATACAACTAAAAGTTTTCATTAGCAGGAGTTGAATGACTTGATGTCCGAATTTCTAAGTCAGACTGATGCTCAACTAGTAAATAAAGCATTCCAAAACTGCCCTTGAAAAAGTACAAACCTTCAGAACCAAATAGATGTGAATTTTAGTCTTCTTTATGTTGACTGTCTGCTGTTTCTGGTGATGAGATAGTTTCATTCACTGCACAGTTCTTTTAGGTCCGAGTCACGAGATGACGAAGGACCAAGAGAGCGCTTTGACAGAAGGGTCAACACACGTGACCCGGATGACCTACGAAACAGCCTTGCAAGGCGCCGAAAGATGCAGAACACTGAACCGAGTGACAAGTAATTCAGCCAGTTCCTATTGCTTCTAAGTTATGAATAAATTTTCATATTTACTGAGTCTAATTTTTTTCTGTTTTGGCATAGCCTTTCTATTTTCTTAAAATTCCACGCTTTGTTGATGTTCTACATTTTTAACTTTATGTATTTTGCTATTCGTTGTTGATCCTCCACACACCAGAAACTGAAAACACTATATCGTATCATGAATTCTAATATAGTGGGGTCAGGAACTTGGACCCAAAATTTAAATGCTAACATTTCAGAATAATCTCATTAGCTCATGATGTTGCTATAAGGTGGTTCCTTATGTGGCTTCCAATGACAGCTTGGTATCACGTTTCTGGTGTATTTTTTAATGTTCAGCACTTTTTTAATCTTCAATATCTCTTGAATGTTCATGGTGTTTACCACTTATGAACTGTTTCTCTTACCCATGAGATACTTTTTGATTTCAGGGTGCCTGAGAATGGTCGTCCATCAAGTAGAAAGCCAAGCAAAGAACCATCAAGGGATCCTATAAAACGACGATCAGCAGGTAAATCAATGTGTTTTGTGTTCTTTCGAGTTTGGGAATATGAATAAATCGAGTAAATCAACGTTTCTTTACGATCTTCTGAGCATGGGAATATGAATGAATTTCGTGTATAGTGCAAATTTTTAACACAAAATGCAGGAAATGTGAACAGTTCATGTTAACTGAATTTCTTATCAAACTTTTAAATTTCCATTTATTTAATTTTTTAACATTTATTAAAGCGCGCAAGCTGCGTTACTTTGGTCATATAATGAGACACCCTCGGGACACTATTGAAGCTGGCGTTATGTTGGGTCTCATCGAGGGAAATAGAAGACGTGGAAGACCAAGAATAAGTTGGATTGACAATGTCATGGCATGGACTGGCCTGTCGGGCACGATGATGGTGAACGCTACGCGCAACAGATGGCGTTGGGAGAGGATTGTCCGTACATGTAGTCAACCGTCGCGAAGCGACGATGGCGTTGTGACATGACATGACATGTGAATACAACAGTTGTTGAGTATGGTACCCATAATACTGCACGCACATTTGAACAAACTACACAAATTCATGAATGTCCTGGTTTTGCTTGCTCTGGTACTTCTTTGCATCGAATTGAAGTGTGTTATTTTGTATTTCCAGATGCCTCGCCTTGCAGGTCGAAAGATCGAAGAGAGTCGTCTCCCAAACGCCGCAGACTTTCCGAGGTATTTTAAAACCAGCATCTGTAGTCATAATTTAGTAATGGAATCAATTGTTTAGTAATTTGATTATCTGGAGAGAGTTTACTTTTAAGGGGTTGCTAAAAGGGTGCTATACATTTTCAGCTTATCTGAAGATGCTACTTTTGCCATTTTGTGTCGCAGTAGGGTGTGTTAACTAAACGTAAGTATGTTTATTGGTTTTGGTGTATTTTCATGTGCTGGGCCCCTTCTGTGGATTAAGAGACCCGTCTCTTTCTCTTATTTCACTTTTCAAACAATTGAGGTCAATTTTTTTTTTCCAGCTGCTCGCGCTTTTGAGGTGAATTGATAAATATGCAACATAAGTATTTGATTAATAATAATACTAGTGATAGTGATATTTACATTGGAGTGTGAAGTAACTGTTTAAGTGTTGCAGAACTGGTTAGTGAATAAATTCATTAAAGAACAAGTTGTTTTAGGAAGAAATTCTTCATAATATGATAGTTTCCCATCACTTGTATAAAGGCCAATTATCTTGTTGAAATTATTTCAAGGGTAACATTGGCCTATGTTTGTTTTTCAAATTGTTTTCTTAGGGCCATCACTTCCGACCAGCAGTGCAGACATTCAAGAGACCGTTTGCATTTCCTAGACGCGACTTCAGCTATCGCTCCGCACCTACCTCTTTGTTCCGAGGACGCCGTTATTCAGCAGGTGCTCCATCTAGTGGACGAGGAATGCCACGAGATCTTCCGGGGCGTCGATTTCAGCGACCGCTCTCGCGCGGAAACACATTTCGGCGAGGAGCTGCCCGACAGTAACAACGAATCGTCGAGTGACATTTGCAAAACCTGTTAAGGTTCTGATGATGCGGACGAAGTTTGGACAGTTTCGCTTTGTTTATGCCACTAGTTTCCTCTGTGTTGTCTCCTTTTTGTTAAACGCGTAGTGCAAAGCTTTGTTACTGAAAGTGTATATTGTTTGGTTAAAAATTTTGAAGTTTGTGTACCTGGGATTCTTTTAACTGGTGGTGACTTTTAATGTACAGAAGCCGACTTGAATGGTTTGGGAACCTGGATTTGTGGTTAATAGAACGGTTTGTTTCTGATGGCTAAATGTGATCTTCAGTCAAGTGGACATTTTCTTAGTCTGTTCGTGAGATGTTAAGCCGATTGATTAGACTTTATTTTGTTTTTCTTCTCGTTTCTGTTACAGAACTGTGTTTCAATCGATCAAAAATAATAAAGATCTCGTGTTCCGTTTCTGATTTCTTTTAGGACTTGGTTTTAAAATTTTCGTTGACTGGTTTTCACAAAATGTGAAAGTTTTGGGTTGTGTAATTTTGGCGTACGTCAGTGGCCTTATGCTGACGTGCCGCGAGTTTACATCCAGTTGTATTACTCAGAATAAAGCAGTCCATTGCTGGGCCATAAAAATAACTCATTATAACTCTTGTTCATGGTAGCTCAGACTCTAATATGGTGCAGTTCAGGGCTACGGATGCTAAATGTGTGCTTATCTCCCACTGACTGTTTTTCTCTGTACTTGTATTTCTGCGTCGGTGTGTTGAATGTTGAACATGTCAGAAATCCGGAAACTGGACAAACTACAAATGTGGTTCTAGGTTTGTATCGGTGTCAGAAGGATGTCTGCGTAGGACCAAAGATCTTAAAAATTATAGTGGAACTGTATAATCTGATTCTTGAATTTGACCAGGCGCGTAGTATATCAGTTTTTGCATAATCGTAATCGTAAAATTGGAGATTTGTACAGTGCCAAACGAAAGATAAGTCGCGGTCAAAACAAAATCGATAGGCAGGGTAAAAATAGGTCTCGGGTCAAGATCAGTCACGCCGACAGACGGCTACGTTGGATGGTGTTTGGTATATTGTGTCAGCTGTCGGCAGTTGAGTGGTAAGAATAACCAAACAAAATTACGTTGTAAAGATTTGTATTTATTGGGAAATAAAATGTCTGTCCAGTTTGAACAGTTCTTAATGATGCAAGAGAGGAAACAAGGAAGGAACATCGAGGTAATAGAAGAACGGGAAGGAAGTGTGTAAACAAATTAATAAACAGTGAAAAAGAGTGAAAGACGGAGTCGATGAACACTGGTTAACCGAGTGAACGAGTTTGAACTTTACGAACATAATTATATGCACAGGATGGAACAGGCCTATTCCTGATTACAGTTACCTTCGGGCGAACCTGTATTCCGTCCGTTGTATCGGAAAAGGTTAAGACGAATCGTCACGCATGACTGATCCGGATGATTGGTACTTGTACAAGTAATTCAGCGCTCGGTTGTTTAGTGTTGCGTAGGCGCTGGTGCTTGGGGTATAATGAAGGCGACTGCGCTGAGGTTGATTGCATCCGTGACCTATTTCGATTGCATTGGAATTTTCAACCCGCCCCTCGTCTGTCTTAACACTTCTTTGCCCTCCCGTCACCTCATCCTTAAAATATGGAAATCGCTCTATAGCCATAGCTGCCCCACCCTTCTGGAAAAGACTCCAGCCAGAATTACGACAATTATGTGATCCTTCACATGAACTCACCAACACTTCACCTCTTTCAGTTTCTGCGCTGGTCTTTCACTCAAGACTGAAAACATTTCTTTTCCAAAAATCTTATCCTGATTCTTCCTTTTCCGCTTCCTTTTCCGCTTCCTTTTCCGCTTCTCGCTTCAATTTCAAACACTATCCACCGCAGCCGTCCGACTGCCTGACTCCTGGATCTTGACCTGGAACCGAACCCTTTTGCCTATCGATTTTGTTTTGACTGAGCGCCTGTGAATAAGCTGGTTCCTACGACTTAGCTTTCGTTGGGCGCTGTAGAAATCTCGAGATTACGATTACGATTCTTGCGTTATGACCTTGTTTTATGTCCTTTGCAGAGGGGCATTGAACGACCCCGGGCGCCAGACAGTCGTTGCGTAAAGATTTGGTTGGACAACCGCCTGATCAGTTGATAAGTAGGATTTGTATAAAAGATAATTACCAGCGACATGAGTTTCTTATGAATGTATGTTCGTAGCATTCATTCGTGTGAGAGAGAGATAAGAAAGAGCCTAAGAGGAGGACAGAGAGAGAAAGAGAGAGAGTGAGAGAGAGAGAAAAAAAGAGACAGACAGACAGATGAAGAGAGGGGGAGAGGCTGAGGAAGAGAGAGATATATGAGAATACGATTGCATGCATGGACGGCAACTAACAACTCCAAATCAAAAAACCATTAATAAATTTTTCATCTCCCTTGCGCGCGATATAATGTTCAGCATAGTGTACCGGCAACCGGGTCTCGTTCTTCGCGTTTATCTCGGGACAACCGTGCCGAATTGACGCAGCAGCTTTCGTGAATAATCTAGTATTATGCGCTCAGCTTATGACCAGATTTAGAGCTTATGATTACAGCGCTTGTAAGGCGCTATACAATTCGGGGCATCTATGACGCAGAAGAGTGAGTGTATTGCGTGTTCGGATATTAACAGACCTTCGTTGTAGCGACGATATCCATAAATTAGATGTGACGTCCAGTTATCGTTATTTATGTTCCTGGCGATGGCTTCGTGAGATAAGGATTTGCCCCTACCCTTCTCTCGCTGCTGCTGCCCGGCTGGTTGAAAGGGCCGTTACTAAGACGCCTGCGAGTTGGCGGATCCAGGATTGCTTACGAGGGGAAAGGCACTTCCAGAGCGGCGCCACATTCCTGCAGTCCACCATGCACGGGTCTAGTAAGTAAGTAAGTAAGCAAGCAAGTAAGTGAGTAAGTAAGTAAGCAAGTAATGCATTTGTTAACACGACATATGTCCATCAGTTGTACGAGGACTCGTAGACGTGGATGGGTGTTTTATGCTGAAGTGCAGTCGAGAATATGAGTGCATGCGAATTCGGGTCTGGTTTGAGGGGCGCCGGCACATAGGCCTAACCAAGAGGGGTAAGGGGAACCGGGCCTATAGCTAAATCCGACAATTGGTCAGAGGGACACTGATTTGTTTATATGTGCCTGCTTGTCTGCTTGTGTGTCTGCTTCTGTCCTACTCTCTGACTTTGTCCTGCTGTCTCCTAGTCAGTCAGTTCTTGGCCTCCGTGTATCCCTCACCGCCATTGTTTGAATCTTCCTCGACTGGAGTCCGCACATAGAGATCAGATGGAGGGTGGAGATGACCCCTTCAGGAATTCACATCAGAATTTTGTCCACTTGGGCCGCGATGGCGTGACCCAATTTTCATGTTACAAACAATTGAATTGATACAGCGCCAGTATTAAGCTGGTCTTCCTGACACGGCTTTAGTGTGACGCTGAGAAATTTCACTCAAAACTGAAAACATTCCTCTTCCACAAATCCTGTCCTGATTCCTTCTCTTTCCCTTGTCTCTTTCGCCGCTCTAATTCTGTACATCACCCATCTGACTATCCGCCTGCCTGACCCTTTTATCCTGACTTGGAAACAAATCGGACCTTCCTGCTTACCGATTTGTTTTGACTGAGCGCCTGTGTATAAGTTGGTTCCCGCGACTTGGCTTTCTTTGGGCGCAGTAGAAATCTCGAGTTTACGATTTCGACTGCGATTTAACACAGTAGCTACCCTTTCCAAACTTCGGAACTCGCATACAGCTTTATCAAATCAGAAATAAGAGGGGCTAACACGAATTATAATCCCTATATCTCATCTCTGCGTATCTCCATGCGAATACGGTTACTTCGCCCAAGGGTATAATCACCCTAATGCGATGTCAAATGGGTGAAATATGACATTTCTTAACGTATACTGCATTGTAGAATAACACAATTTGTAAACAAGACACGTCGTACGCCCCGTAACGGGGAGGGGGCTGAGTGGTTCAAAGAAGACTGTTTTATTATTAAATTTAAGTGCCTGTCGGTTGAGGAAATTGTGAAGAGGGCCGATAATTTCATCATCTTTACCCGATAAAAGGCAGAACCATCGGGACCCCAATTTTCCGCTCCGTCAAACAGTGAGCTTCTTCGCCTTTGAGAGCTTGTCGACCTAATGACTGTGTGACATGCAAGCCAAAGAAATTTATGCTATACTCAGTGATACGAAAGCACACAAGAGACGAGGCTCTCAGAAACAATGTCTGCCAAATGCAGACACCAGTGTAAAGGTGAAAGGTAACATCAGAAGCGATGTGTGCTTGGCATCCGTGGAAGTGTAATCGTAATCATAATCGTAATCTCGAGATTTCTACAGCGCCCAACGAAAGCTAAATCGCGGGAACCAGCTTATTCACAGGCGCTCAATCAAAACAAAATCGATAGGCAAAAGGATTGGGTTCCAGGTATGGCAGCAATAGTAATAGTAAACAGAAGTCAGGCAGTCAGTGTGAGCACCCTTGGACCTATGTATGCGCCGGGGAGCAGTATATGAGGAAAATGTGTCTTCAGCCTGCACTATCTTTACAGTGATAACTTGCAGTTACGTTTAATTCTTTTATTAACTACTATAATACGATACAAAATGAGCGGAGAGTCACTACTGAAAGGTTCGATCTTGTAATCGTAATGTCCGCTGTGCGATGCCAATACTCTGACGTCACATCGACGACTATATATCAACCAGAGTTATCCACACTACGAATGAGTCTAATCTCTCTGCAGTCCATTGGGAGAAAGACCTTTTGGTATAGGAGCAAAACGTATGGGAGATACTGTATATCTGAAAATGAGATAGAATGAACCAAAGAGAAGACCTGTAGGGTGGAGCGGAACATTTGGAGAGAAATCTATCTTGAACGGGAGACATATTTGAGATAGTCTGACCAGCAGAGTGGTAGTGAAGGAAGATTTCTTTTCCTCTGTTAAAATCGCACTTTTGAGTAATATATTTCTTAAAACGCATCTAGAGAGACCCATCAGATGAATGTTCAGATCATAAAATATAGTTTTATTGTTGATCTTTCTTTACGAATTTGTTTATTGCTGAACGCGTTGGTCGGTGATGTCAACAAGCCCACAAATTACAAGAAGCAGCTTCTCTACTACTACTACTACCACCTCCGTCTTCCCAGTTATTAAGAGCCCTCTTCGGGTTTCCGAAAGCGAAACCAGGCCAAGTGTATACGACCATAGCACTATATTTATTTATTAAATGGACCAAAGGAGCAAAGTTTATAGAAACTGTCAGTTCACTAACAAGTTTATAGCACTTATGGAATATGGTAAATCTGTCACTGGACTAAATTCACAAGCAGATGCACAGAACACTGCTGCATGAAACTTCTACTACTACTGCTGCTACTGCTACTACTGCTGCTGCTACTACCACCACCGCTACTACTACTACTACTACTACTACTACTCCTGCTGCTGCTGCTGCTACTGCTACTGCTACTACTAGTACCACTACTACTATCACTATTACTGCCACTACTACTACCACTACTACTACCACCTCCGTCTTCTCAATATCTCATTATCATCGCAATCATAATCTTCATTATCATAAATGTCATCTGTAATTCTGGGCCATCATCATCAGATCGTCGTCGCCATCATCATCATCATCATCATCATCGTCATCATCATTATCATCACTTGTACGACCTATTGCGTACAGACACAAGACCGTCATCGGTAACAGTATATTATAGGCTATCTCCGAACATCGTAGCCAGACTAATAGTAACTTAAGCGTGACTGTCATATTCGATTTGGCGCTATATAGTTCATCGTAAGCGTAAACCAATGACATATATAAACGAAACGTTTTTCTAGCGCTAGTGCTGACGCTGTCGGATTCAGGTGTTTACAAGGGTTAGAGGAGCCGTTAAATTTTTCACGACCCTTATGTCGCTAGAATTTTTGATGATCTTTTTCTAGTCATCATAATCTTTTGTCTTCATCAGAATTTCTGTATAGCTTTTTAGTTTTTATTTCTTAGTTTCCCAGATTTTTGCAGGAATTTTTGATGATTATTTCTAGTCATCAGACTCATTTTTATTTAGAGTTTTTTTATAACCGTTAAGTTTTTACTTTTTAGTTTCCCAGATTTTTAGCAGGAATTTTTGATGACAAATTTTCAGCTGATGACCAGTTATTTTAAAGGTGTGCAGTAGTCTTTTCCACTTGCGCCCCTAGCGAACTCAGCTGAAAAATGAGTACACTAACCATACACTGTCGTTGGGAAAATAGACGACCAAGGGACGACTAGCCACCGGTCCGCCAAGAAAAATGAAGTCCTTAAATCTACCGTTGACTGCCAGTCGAGGTTAGATTAAAGGACTGCTTTTCTATTCCCATGAGTTCCTTATATCGTGACCTTCGTATTTATAAGCTTAGGAGGCAAACTTCGACCTAACCAGTTGGGGTAACTCAATAGCGTGCCCTAAATCAAGTGGGGGCCAGGGACCAATTGCCATCCCACGGATCCACCTCTGACTATAAACGACGCTGGAGCGAGACAGTTGCAGCTGACAACAAGTATAGGATTTGAAAGGATCGTTCGGCTTCTTATGAATATTCATCGAGTTAGCATCCTAATTTACGCGCGCAGACCTATTTTTCTTTGACCTCATTTCGGCAGAATTCATTGGACGTTCGGCTGCAGAACCTTCTCAGGCAAAACTGGCGCCAAATAACGGGAACATATAAGCATTCATACTTACGTGCGCACAATCATGTGCAAACATGTAGCCTAATATTATACATGCATACATGAATGCATACATACATAGGTAACATACATATATAGTATACATACATAACATACATATCTACATATATTTACATATATGCATATGTACATATATAAGTACATACATGCATAGATACATAATATGCATACATACATAATATACATAAATAGGCCTGCATAATGTACATACATACATACGTAGAAACATATAAACTGTATGTACATTTATACATTCATCTATACATACATATATACATAGGCCTACGTACATACACGGGTGGCGCTATATAAATTTACGATTACGATTACGATGCATACATACATGTATACACAGATGCATATCATGCACATAGCATACATATTTACATAATTACATTGTATTACGCGCTTCCATTGATGCTTTCACACACGGTGAAACCGGCGCTATAGAAGTTCCTAATTACACACCTTCAGCGAGTTAGGGACCTCTGAACTGCAGAATGAATGAGCTAAAAACAGAGACTGGCCGCAAGTGAAGCGACATCTAGCGACGATGTTGAAGGGACATCTAGCGACGATGTTGAAGGGACATCTAGCGACGATGTTGTATCCAGCGCCCGGCAGAGGGATCAGTGAAGTATAAAGCTGCATCGTTTCCGAGCGCGTTCAGACTATCTGCGAAGCATCGAGCGAACATGGTCTGAAGTAGTGTAGCTTTCTCGTTTATGAAATTATTTGCACTGGAGCTAATCGAATGAAGAGGAGATTTTAAACTGAGTTTAAATTATTCTTGGTTGGAGCTTCATTGCATCGTTCGATGAACTGTTCTTGAATAAACGGTGAAGCGTTCTTCGGTTCTTGATATTCAAACACAAGAATCGTGAACCTGAGTGAGTATTGCGTGGCTACTGAACTCAAATCCGTTCTTGATGCTGAAGAACATTGATAATGCGTGACTGAATATCACTTGCTTCGTAAAGAACTTCATTCAGACCTTGAAAACAGTGAACATCACTTGGTTCTTGCTGCTCAAGAACACTGGATGAAGAGATCCTGAACAACAGCTGGTTCTTGAAGTCGAAGAACATTGATAGTGCGTAACTTAAAATAACGCTGTCCGTCAAGAATATCCAAAGAACACTATTCGATTCTTAATAACAGTCAAAGAACACTATTCGGTTCTAAATAATAACCGAAGAACATTATTTGATTCTTAATAGTAACAGTAAGAACATTATTCGGTTCTTGATAATAGCCGAAGAACAGCAAGTTCTGTCATATGGCGAATTTTTCGTTTGAAGCGGAAGAAGTCACTGGGGTCATGAACTCAACGACTTTGACCCGTGAACAGGAACTAGAATTCATTCGGTCACAGACGATCCTCGTCGTACAGAAAATCCTCTTTCCAATCGTCGTCTGCTTCGGATGCTTTGGAAATACCATCACAATAGTCGTACTGACCAGGTGGGACAATCGCAGTTGTATTCAAACAGTAAGGCAATCACAATATTGTGAGGGACGTTAGCCTATTGGAGAGAGTGCTCTGCTTGTAACGTGGAGAGTACGGGTTCGAAACTCCCCTGAGACGGTGACTGTGTAGAGACCTTGAGCAAGTCCTTCACTCACAATTGCTCGGCGCTATCGATTGACGCTAAGCCATTAAATAGTGGCGCCTAATAAATGCATAGCTAATAATGTTTGAAGTGGAAAGCTGAGACAGTCGAAGTAGTAGTTTAAAAGGTTAAGAAATCGACATATTGTGGCGTTGATTAGATAGGGTTATTGAATTGAATAGTTGAATTGAAAAAGAAAGCAATCACAAATGAGAAGGTAAGAAATCATAAGCCTAATAGTTGTATTAAGAAGAAGTGACATATTGTTGGTAGGGCTGTACGTGTATGCTCGAGCTTGCCATTGTTGACACTTCTAGTTATCTGCTCAGTGTTTACTAATGTTAATCGATTCTTAATGACAGTGAACTTCGTTAGGGCTAGCTCAGAGAGCACTTCGAATTAGTTTCTGCTGAAGGGGCGCTTTACAAATTTCTGATTACACAATTACAATTACAATTTAACGTGGCAATTATGCCATGCCCCTTTCGCATGTAAACGAAAGTTTCTCTTGCACAGAATCTGACTTGTTTACCTTTTCCACCACTTCAGTAAGACCGCATTCCTGTTCAACAAAGGATTGATGTAAAATATTAAATAATAGCCAACCATGAATATGCAAAATCGTTCCTCATTTCCCAGACTTATAAATGCGTAATACAACTGCATGCTGTGGGGTACGTTAGCCGAATGGTTAGAGCTCTCGGCTTGTAACGTAGAGAGTACGGGTTCGAGCCTCCTCTGAGACGGCTATCGTGTAGGGACCTTGAGCAAGTCCTTCACTCACCATTGCTGAGGGCCATCGAGTGAGACTTACTCATTAGATAGTGGCGCTTAATAAAAGCACTAATAGTAATAGTAGTAATAATAATGATGATAATAATAGCGCCTAGCTATAGCAATTCAGCGTTTCAATGCCATTGCCTTTCGTAGCACTTTTGCCATGCCCGAACGTTCCAGGTGATTTATCATTTTCTCCGGATATTTCTCAACCCTGAGGAATTACACATACCTCTGGAAAAAAGGAAAAATGATAATAATGCATATACTACCGTTATGATAATTTTGTACACATGTTATTCCTGCTTTTCATTGACTTCCTATAGGCCCTGGATGAAGTCGTCGACCAACTATTACCTGACAGTTCTCGCCGTCTACGATATCCTCTACCTCGTCTTCGCCCTCTCGATGAGTTTCCAGCACCACCGTTATATCGGTCGTCAGCCGGCCTATATGCTGTACCGGGCCTACGTCGGTCGGTCCCTGACGGACACGTGGAGCAACACCGGCATCTGGTTGACGGTCACCTTCACCGTCGAGCGCTACATCGTCGTCTGCCATCCGATGAAGGGTAAGGTCTGGTGCACGACGCAACGGGCCAAGTACATCCTGGCTGCAGTGTGTCTCGGGGCAGCAGTGGCAACGTTCCCTGAGTTCTTCTCCCTCAAGGTAGCCATGAGGACGAACCAAAGGAACCACACCGTCATGGAGGTGGGTAACACTGGCTCTGATAGATGTTGAGAAATGTGGATGAGGAAAGGGGTTCAGAGTTTCCAGGTAAATCGTAAGCTTGACACTTCTACAGTGCCATACGAAAGTTACGTCGTGGAAACCAGCTAATTCACAGCAGATGCTCAGTCAAAACAAAATCGATAGGCAGGAAGGGTTTGGTTCGAGGTCAAGATCCAAGAGTCAGGCAGGCAGACAGTCAGATGGCTACTGTGGATGGTGTTTGGAATTAGAGCGGAAAGAGAGACAAAGGGAAGTAGGAGAGAGGACACGACACTTTTAGCGTAAGGCCACTGCTCTGTCAAGGATTTAAAAGGCTGAACTTGGCGCTATATAATTTTCAATTACAATTACAACTGACAACTTGTTCTACTTTATCACAACTTATATGTCGGTTGTCGGTCTGTGTTGGAAATGTTTTTGGAAGTCAGCATATTTTGACGATAATTATTTTATCTGTTATACCTTTACCTTCTCATGTTCAGAAGTGGTATATAATTGTTTGGGTGCATCTGGAGGTCAACAGCTCAGTTTGTGGGGCAAGGCCCTGGCCTTCCCTGTAGATCCACCCCTGGCTAGTAAGCTGTCAGATAAAATAATACTTCTAGATAGTACAGTGTGTGAAGCAGTCAAATCTCTGCAAGACCTTTTCGCAGTATATTATATGTGTGTGTTTGTGTGTATTTGTGTGTGTGTGTTTATGTGTGTGTTTGTGTGTATATGTGCTCTGGCGTATTGGTTTGAAGATTTTAAGCCGTATGCATGTCAGATGCAAAAATGAAACTCACTGTTACTTTCTTAGGTACGCGACACGGATTTTGCCAGAACGCCAGGCTACATGTTCGGCTACCAGTACCTCAACCAAGCTCTGTTCACCTTCATGCCTCTCGTGCTTCTGTCGGTATTCAATACGCTGCTGATACGGGCTCTTATTTCTGCGGCCAAGCAGCGAAACGAGATGACTCAGACGAAGGACAGCGCCGGGGCTCAGGGGCGCGATCCCCAACATAGAATCACCCTCATGCTCATCTGTGTCGTCATCGTCTTCCTCTTCTGCCAGCTTCCGTCGGCGGTGGCGCTGCTGTACTGGAACGTCGTCAAGGAAATCTCGACGCGGGAGCAGCAGCTGATGATCCGCATTGTCAATAGCATCTGCAATCTGCTCGTCATGATTAACAGCTCCGTCAACTTCGTCCTCTATTCGTCCTTCAGCACTAAGTTCAGGGTCACCTTCAGGCGCCTCTTCTGCAAGTGCTTTGGCGCCGGCGCCCGCGGAGGCCCTGAGCCACGCACCCCTGCTGGGGCGAAGCAGCCCAGGTCCAAGGTCACGGGAATCTCCTCGTCCAGTGCCAAGTACAGTTCAGTAGCCGGCAGGGGTTTTTAGATGGCACGGTTGGCCAAGCGGTTACCACGTCGGTTTTTCCTCTCTGCAACTGAGTTCGAATCCGGAGCCTTCAAGTTCAATCGACGTGTATTTCATTGTTGCACCGCACGTAACCTTGGAGGTCATCATCTTTGATATGACTGTCTCCTTAAATCCAACACAGCTCAATGCAGCCAGAGGGCCTTGTGTTGTACGGAGTTATCGTGGGACACGGTAGCCGATTGGTTAGGGCGTTGGGTTTGAGCCTCACCTCAGACGGTTATTGTGTAGGAACTTTGAGCAAGTCCTTCAGTAACAATTCCTCAGTGTCATCGACTGATGCTTAGACATTTGATAGTGGCGCTTAATTAATGCAGAAATAATAATAATAATAATAATAAGAAGAAGAAGAAGAATACTACTACTACTACTACTACTACTACTACTACTACTACTACTACTACTACTACTACTACTACTACTACTAATAATAATAATAATAATAATAATAATAATAATAATAATAACAATAATACTGCTGTGTACTTAGTGTTGGGTCGTTGTTGCGTTTTGTTCTTGTAGCATTAGTTTTTCGAAAGGTTTTCTATGGCGAAGTTTTTAAACCTGTCTTCGATTCTTTCAGTTTAAACCTTTAATGGTTAGAGGATATAAATTAACAGATTCGAGTCTGATCTTTACGTTAGAGTCTCAAAACTCGTCTTTTAGCCTCGAATCTTCCAACTTGCTTACCCACCGTGGCTTGCTTTCTGGTTTTGCTGACCTATTGGAATTCGACCTGGCTTCTCCAACTGGTTCTGATTTTTAATTGTGATTTTGACTTGAAGCGACCATCGACTGATGATAACGGCGCTATAGTCGTCTTTAGATTAGATTAGACTTGACTCTGATTATTTCCCACTTTAACAACTTTTCTGACCGCTGCTCATGAAATAAACTGATCCGACGACCTCTAACAATCGCAAAAACTAGCAAAAGCAGATTGAAGCAAAGAGTATTAGTTTTCGATGCGGAGGATATGAACGATTTTCACCCCAAAAGAGATTGGGGGAAAATCTTAGCTTCAGTAGGAAGAAATATTGCTACGAACATTCAAATGCTGCCACAACTCAATTTAATCGACAGCATTAAATCATTGGATGGAAACTGATAGGCGCTGAAACAGATGACATGTCTCTCTTTTGTCACAAGAAACCAGCGTCGAGAGCGCCCAATTTCAGTTATGAAAGTAAGCCCAGCGTTAGTAATTAATTGGGCCAAGAGTTTCAAAAGCGAGCGGAACAAAGTGATATTGTAGCAGAAGTGGGTTATATTTTGATGTTTTTCAGGATGCAATTTATTGATTGGTTTAAATAAATTATAAAATCTTTAATGCATGCTCGAATGTTCGAAAAAACTGATTTTGATTAAAGTAATAGAACGGGCCAGAGACCAGTAGACACGTCATTGGATGTTTGGAGATGTCGTGGGACGAGGCAGGAAGACTGTTTTTGACAGAGATGAATGGTGCAGACCTGCAGAGAATGGACTAAATCTGAACTCTAAATGTGACACTAACAAACAGTTTTTCTGGCGGAGCGAATGCTGACGTGTAATTACTTACTTAATTATTTATTGGGCCATCGCTGGGCGCAGCTTGCAGCGCTCTATTTCTCTCGCAATCTAGGGCGGTCATATTGTTAATCATTAGCTGCCCCAAGCGGCCGAAACCAATATCTACCGAGCTGAACATCGCTTAGGTCAGCAATGTACAGAATATAAAGCAGAGGACCTAAAACAGAACCTTATGGCAGCTCAAATGAGACGAGGGACCAGGTTGACAGAGTGGGACCGAAAACCGCAGCGTGTGCGTGTGTGTGTGCGTGTATGTGTGTGTGTGTGTGATCAGAGAGCAATGAGCGGAACGAAAACAAATCGCTACTCGCAATACAGAACGACGTTTCAAGGAGCTGGAAGAGAATGCTGTGGTCGATGGTATTAAAGCTCCTTTTAAGAGAAATCGTAATATTGACTTGTCTTCAACCGTCCTCGAGCGCAGGATTGGCTGCAC
This sequence comes from Norana najaformis, assembly GCA_964023275.1. Lineage (NCBI taxonomy): Eukaryota > Metazoa > Annelida > Clitellata > Crassiclitellata > Hormogastridae > Norana > Norana najaformis. The sequence continues at coordinate 46,806,407 of OZ029914.1, forward strand.
AACGGACAATTTTGTGCCATCTGCTTCTGTCCCTTGTTTCGTGTAAAAACTGGTCGAACGATAATTCAGTCCACGACTTGATGTTATTGATTCATGTCATCTTGGGTCTTCCCCGAGCTCGGGATCCAAGAATTGTGCTTTGGATGATCTATTTCTCTAAGCAGTCTCCACTCTTTTGTACCACATGTCCAACGTATGAGAGCTATCGTGATGTTACCAAGTCATAATAAATCAGCAAAATAATATTTTGTCCCCAGCTCACCAGTAGCCTAACAAACACGGCTGACTAAAACGATATATTATCCATCGCTTTACACGAGTGTATTCTTGAACCTCCGTATTTACTTAGCCACATCGTAACCGTAATCGTAGGTGCATATTTATATAGCGCCTCTTACAGAGAACTACTTTAGATTTGTTAACTTATTTGTTATTTATTAACTAATTTCATGCAGTTATTATTGTTAAGTTTGACAACTTATAGCCTACATAGCGTAGAATAAGTTGGATTTATTGTATTCTGACAATAATAATATTTTATGGACAGGACACCATATTTTTTATTACGAAGGATTTACCATATCATCATTAATCGTCAATGATAGTCCTAGTCCTAGTCATCAGTTATCATTATCAGTCATTATCAGTCATTATCAGTCATTATCAGTCATTATCAGTCATTATCAGTCATTATCAGTCATTATCAGTCATTATCAGTCATTATCAGTCATTATCAGTCATTATCAGTCATTATCAGTCATTATCAGTCATTATCAGTCATTATCAGTATCGTTGGTTATTATTTATTATCTGACATCAATCCTCCCATCATCATCATTTTTCAGCGTCTTACATGTCTTCGAGTTGCTTAAATATTTGCATAAATAAATTAATAATGATTACGATCTTTATTGTAAAGACGAAACTGGAAGAATAATTGTCTTCATTCACAAGCCAACCGAATGTTTAACTGAAAACAGACGTTTTGTGCAACATTCATTTTAGTTAAGTGAGGCTTATTTTCGACTGAGCTTGGGCGGCTATCACAATTAAACATGAGGGAGAGCGACACCTTCATATTCTTGCGGGTAGCTGGTCTATATGACGAGTCGGTACAGGCAAGTGAAGTCTGTCCAAGCAAGACGATCTTGAATGTTATTCGCTCAGCAACAGGAAGCGAGGCAGTATTTCTCGCATATATTTTCCTATATGCGCGAGTAATTTGACAGGTTGACCGCAGTTGAGCATGCACAGTTGAGAACTAGTGAAAACCTTAGGAATCTAGAGTCAGTTGTATCAAGGTACGCTTACACACAGTTGGGTCTAGATGTGATGTTGTAGCAGATAAAAACCGAACAACAATGCAATATGTTATAATCTGTGAAAAACACACAAATGTATGCCTTTCCAACCACAGACTGGTTAAAAAATTCAACAGATACAAATTGTGCAGTTATGTGATAAAACGTTGTGAAATTCGCAGGTATAGTTTCTAATCACAAAGCAAAAGCAAGTCAGCCCTGCGTCCTATTGAAAGTTGTCACATGTTTGGTCGTGTGTAGGCCTACATGTAAATTTAGTGACAATAGGCGTAACAGTAAGTAAGCCCAAATGACTAATTAAAATGATTGATTCGCATTACGACGTTTAACAATAATATAGACTAAAATTATAAACATGCTCTTCTTTAAAAGAAATCTTAAATCGTGAAAGATAGTGAGCGGCAAAAGCCTCCTGAGCTTATGATCACTCTCAGGTCTGGAGCACCACCAACGAGTTTTATTGTACCTTCGAATGACGCTATATAGATTTGCGATTACAATTAAAATACAATTTGGCTTTCTGTTAACACACCCTGTTCAGATTTTTAGATCCACATCTTGACAACTTACAGTTTTTTCTTAAATTTTGCTATACTGGGTAACTGACCGTCAGTTATTTTCCATTTTCAGTACATTCATCTCAGCTGCTTTAGATATTGCAATAATGTTCTTAGCCATTGAAAACAATGTGGATTGATTATGATCAGGGTCAAACAATGAATTTACCAAGGCCTTCCAAGTTCTTAAAACCATATTTCACAATGTTTCGGTCGAATACATATCGGAGAATGGCATTTTATGGGTTAATAGAAACTTCCACATAACAAAGTTCACATTATTGTAATAACATGTCGCAGTTTTCTGCACATTTGAAATGATTATAGTATGATGATTATAGCAATTGTATAGGCCTACGCTAGGCAGGCTATTCATAGATAAGGAATAGCCAGAAGAGGTGCAAGTAGAAAAATATAACGCAGTAGGGGAAGTCATAAGATACAATGTCTTGTATCGTCATCATCATCTTCTTCTGCACTTTTGTCGTTCTAATCATCGCCATCGGTTGAGACGACTATGATTAGATGTGGTTGCTACGGCTGGGGAGGAACTGTTAGGGTGTGGTCGATCGAAGCGTATATGCACCTATCGAATCCTTCTCTGAAGACAGCAGGAGATCTCTGGCTGCTGCTATATTCCGGGAATGAGCAAGTTCAGCGTAGATTAGATCCTTTGTCCCAGAGTTCTAGAAACAAAATTGCAATATCTATAATTATCATTTTAATAGGTTGAACATCACTGTCTCAATCGCAGCGGAGTTTCGGCGATGGTTTTTTGTAGCATGTCTTTTTAGGTCACGGTTGAGACCTATTTATGGTGAACCATTTCAACTCCATTATTTTGTAGGTTTTCCTTTTATCAACAGCAATATTCAGTAGAAGAAATCTATCGTTTGACACCAATGTCACCCACGTCAGTTCTTTGACCTTATCATGTTTGAGTACTGAAAGACTGGTCTGATGGATCTGTAACTGTTCGCCCTCAGTTGAGCCATGCAATTAACTTTCTAGAGAATCGCCTATTACCTTTTTGCTATCAGCTATTTTGTTTTCGCTCGCTTTATTTCTTAGTATCGCATATCCTAATTTATAAAAAGGTGCTCCAAACGCGATAAAACTCCATCTGTCAAAACATAAGACCGTTTACTAATGTTTTACTAAAATATTATGATTTCAGTTACCTATGCAAATAATGAGAAACGTTGAGTCCATTTTCCGTATTTTTGTATTATTCTTAAACCTTTATTAAGTTATGACATAGAGTAGCCAAATACCGCTATAACACAGCGAGCTTGACTTTGAAAAAACTATTAATAGGTAATGCATGCACTTCCAGCACAGTGTGTGCGACCGCTGTTCTAGTGTAAAACTTTTCATTTAATCGTCGGCTTGCCACCCTAAAAATTGACGTCTATTATCTTGGCTCACGTTTTTATCAGGTTAAATAGCTCGCCTGCAAACGACAGGTATCTGAATGCAAATTTATTGGAAGACTATATGCACAATAAAACGATTATTACTCTATAGACCATCGTCAGATTACCGTGGCCCCCACTGTTTCTGGACTTTATTAAAGTACCTTTTTAAAAATGTTCATACAGCAGATCGCAATCATGCAAAGAGTCATGTTGGCCTGCTTAGCTAGGCCTGAATTTGTTAAAGCATGCGCCAAGGCGCCTCTATGCGCCAAGATACCGAAGCGTATGCCAATCGTGGCTATATTTCAGAGATTTGAATCTCGAGCTGGCTGGCACGGTCCATACACAGGGATCTTAAATGGCATGGCATCCGTTCAAACAGGCAATGGTGATGAAGGATCTCACCAGATAAATTTATGAAAATTGAGCAGGTTCAATGCCATATGCTCGCAATAAGAAACGTGTAGACCTATATTTACAATATACGGAAAGCCTTTACAAAGTGCAGGACAACATGTTTTACTGTTACTGTAGATTAAGGGAAAACACAATAGGATTATAGCCTCAACAAGCTTACCTGGCGAATTTCTGTGGAAATTCTGCGCTATTAAAAAGGGAAATCGCGTCTATTAAAAAAGATGAAATCCAGCTCATGTATCACAGACAAATTATTTCATTAGGCCTATTTCTATTACAAGTAATGAATATGATGATCATAATTATGATTGGCTAATAGTGAATTGATTTTTTCAGGAAATATTCTATGTCTATAACGTGTTTGCGCTTATTAAATAAAAACTTTGTTAGTATATAATTTAAAGCAACAAAAGGCAATTAAAGTTCCACCAATTAGGTAAAAAAGTGACAAAGGGCAAAGGTTATTAAGTTCACCCCAGCTACAGAAAGGTCATGTCATAGCATAAACATTGCCAAAAATACAAGATCGGTAAATTTAGAAATTCATGATTAGCGTTATTTTTAGATTTTACTGAAGATTCTGAATTCGATGAAGTGATAGTCAGTTAGGAATCTTCCATTATTTTCGCTGTCTCCAAAATTACATGTCTAATACCTTGATAAATTTATTTTAAAAATTTTAGAAAAGAAACACGTCGGAGTCTAAGCACAAGAAAGCGCGCAATATTAGGCCAAATTAATTTCATAATTTACCAGAAAATTGCCTCAAAAAGACAACTGAAAATACAACTTTAGGCCTGCTAGTATCAACACGCTTTGATTCTTGATTCTGGCTCAACTAATGTCAATAAATGCGTTACTCACCCATTCACTCGCGCACTTACCTGCTTGCTTGCTTACTTACTTATTTGCTTACAATTTTACAATTGTAATGCTGCCTGGGAACATTTTCGCCGATCCCACTTACCTTCAGCAAATATGAATATTCATGATGCAGTGTAAGCTACAGACCACAGACCTATCAGACTCTGACGTAAAATAATAGTAATGATTTTTGTTACCTATAATATAAATGACGTCAATAATATTACGTGACGGTTTATAGTTTATCTCCATTGTTTTTATATCGTCGTATAATTCGGTTCTTTATTCGAGGCTTAGGTTCTTTTGGTTCATTAAAGATTTCTTTCCTTCAAAGGATATTAATTTCTTAAATGAGGTAAGTTTTTTTATGTATCATGATATCAAGCAATCATGGCTGTTGTAATAACAGAGAGGTGAATAAGCTCCAAAAGCGTGTGAATTGTTCAACAGTCCTTAATCTCATATACTAGCAAAACAGCTCTGCAACTCTATCCATAATCTTTCATAAGTAGGGCTAAAAACCGTCCCGGATTCGCCTGGAGAATCCCGGAATCGGCCTTGCGCATCCCGTATCCCGTACTGATCCCAAAGTCCCGAAACTTGGTGTAAATATCCACTTCACCAAATGTTGTTCTTCTTTTCGCACACTAAACTCGAAAAGCCGGTAGTAAATAAGTTTTACAGAGTGACCATGGAGGGTTAGATATCCAGATGCTTGAAAGCCAGTGAGAAATAGTGAGTTTTCAGGCGTTTCTTGAAAGAAGGAAAGGAGTTCGAACTTCGGAGAAACATTGGTAGACGGTTAGACCCAATAAATGACATCTGCAAATTGCATGCATTATGCATGTATATATGAACTTCGCTCGTGCTAGGCTCTGAAACCTGGTTGGTTAGTGGAATTTAATAAACCTTTTAGCTCTTGAAGTTGATTCAAATTTTATATATAGGCCACTTGTCTCTTGATGATTTGAGTCAAATCACTGACTGTAATTTGTAACGACTATTTGCAGTAGATCCTACATTAAGCTGACTTTACATTCGTTATATACAGTAATATGGACAGGGTAAATTGGTATTGGCATATTGGTGTATGCGGGCGTTCCGGATTGGCAGAACCAAAAGTTGGCAGCTCTATTCATTATAGATAACGTGGCTTATCTTTATATCAAAAACCAATTTCCGTTTCCCCTTTTCATTGTATTTAGTTTCTTTCTAAATGCCTCAACTGTCACCACCTCGAAGACCGAATAGCTCAAATGTTAACAATTCACAGGCTTTTGGAGCTTATTCACCTCACTATTATTCGACAGACCCATTTCTTCCGAGATTTAGGCCTATCTATGATGTTTGCAACACAGTAGACATCAGGCATTGTCACGCTTTTCGCACTCCTGGACAAGAGCGAGGCGTTTGACACGGTGGATCACGACATGCTGCTGACCCTGACTAAGTATCTCGTATGAAGTTGTGGCTCAGTCATCTGAATGGGTTCGCTCTTTTTTGGATAGGTGGACAATGAGGGTGGTCATTGGCTTTCACAACTCAGTTTTGGGCAGATGTTTAATTCGGTGTTCCGCAGGGTTCACTTCACGGGCCACTTCTGAACATTCTATATACAACATTTAACATTTGACGCCACTCCTTCATTCTGACGCACTTGGACTACTGTAACGCTGTCCTTGCAGACCTTCCACCTTTCCGAATACGACAGCTTCAGTCCATCTCCAACTGCGCCGCAAGCGTCGCCAACCTGTCAAATTTCTCGCGTATTTTGAGTCATATGCGAGATACACTTCACTGACTTCTGGTTGAACACTTGACTTGGTAAATTCGCAAATCTGGACGATAGCTGCGATTGTCCTTCGTCGTGAGCTGAGATGCCACAAAAGACGTCAATAGAAGAGCATCCATCAGCCGACGGATAAGTCCACGAATACCAGCTACCGCCAGTGCTATTCTAGTTCTAAAAATAATTCCTAATTCAGTTTTAATTCAGTTCTGTGGTCTTGAATCTGATTTCTAATTCTGCTTTTACTGCACAGATAATTTCAATTATCGTTTTTATTTTAGTTCGCAAGTAATTTCAGTTTTTATTTCAGTTCTCAAAATAATTATTAATTTCAGTTCTGTAAATAGTATTCACACGTAACTACTAAATGTCTTTGTTCAATTTTAAGAACACTCCCATTTCTAAAGTTTTTTAATGCGATTTCTTTGTCCAGCATTCAAGATTCCACATACAGAAAAAATCTTTCCACAAAGGCCTTTACGGCTGGAGCTGACTAAAGATCCTCTGATTTTGCTGAACGAAGTTCGCGTTTCCTTCCAGAAAGCAGGAGGATTCATAGTTTCATTCTCCGTTATGTCCATCAAATAACGACCCAGCTGAGTTGTTACACAGTCCTGGTAGCCTGTATGGACAACCATATCCAAAACGCTGTCCAATCGCTGCTTGTATTCTTTAGAGTCAGTCAGCCACGCGATGACGATTCGGCGTTGAAAACAATCCCCTATTTTCTGGACCTTCAGTGACGCTGGCAGACCTGCATTGTCATACTTACGTTCCAGACCTTGTTTTATATCAAGCAGTTTTTTCTTGCTCGAGATAAGTTCGGTGTTCTTGACATTGTGAAAATAACAAAAGGAAAGTAAACTACTAATTAATGAGCTTATCGAGAATGTTAGCGGGAAGCGAGATAGTTCGGTTTGAGCTTTTTTGGATGAAGCTACCGGCAGGTCTACGTGCCTAGTACAAGACTGAAAAACGACGGAGTTTGTGGAACAACACTTGCTGGGGAAAACACAAGCCATCTGGTTGCTCATCTGCAATGGGGTCTAAATGACTTTACGGGTAACGCATTCTTGATTGTTTTTTTTCATTCTGGGTTGTTTTGTTTTCAGGATCAACAAGAGCTTTGGTTGAATCCATCATATATATTATTGGAACAATGAAGCCAACTGACCAAAGAAGAAGTACGACTATATCAAAGGCCGACCTGAATCTTTCATTTGGCAACCCTGGTTGTCCAGCTGTTGAAAGCATATGTCACTCGTCAGTCCGTCCCATCATTTGGAATCATCGAGTGCTGCTATGGATCGTCTTCGTTTTCTATCTCATTGGTAGGTAATGCAGTTTAACTGGCCTAGGTGGCCAAGTACTTCATGGATTTTAATCGCAATAATATTATACTAGAGCTCATACAAATGCTATCCACGTTACACATTTTTAAAATCACCAAGCCCATTGTTTGAATTTCTTGTGACTTCACCTTCTGATGAAGTTTTATGGTTACTGGGATTGCAGATGTTGAGTTATCGCTCCCGTAATTGATTTATAGCGGTTCAGTCTATATGCCTAACAAAGTGTTGCACAATGAAACTATAAATTTCACCACTACCGATCCTAATGTTAAAAATATCTAATGCTAAAAATAGGATATTACAATGCCTACAAAAGTTTAATAATTCTATTAAAATGTAATGTGATCTGAGCCGATCGAAACTTCACTGTATGCTGTTACTTCGTCTCTTATTGTCTTACCTAGTCTTGTCTTGTCTTCTTTTGTCTTATCTGGACTCGTGTGGTCTGGTCTTGCCTTGCTCTATCCTATCCCACTGTGATCGTAAAATTGCGCTGCTTAGTCAGCAAGTTTTAACCGAGCATTTGTATACGAAATTTTCATGAGTCATTGAGTTGTTGATTTGTTTTTGCACGAGCGGATAACTTACTGGTTGGGACGCATTGAACACGCGTTGGGGTGGTGTAACTGACCCTGCGGGCAGGCGGGCTTACATCTTCTGTGATTCATGCTGATGCGCATTTTATCGCGTGGGCCCTCGCGCGGTCTGCGTTATGATAAATCAGGAGGTGTTTGGAAAACCCACTATTGCGCAATAAAAGATTGCTGGTCTAAACGAGTTTGCACTGATCTGCCGTCTTGGCGGGAAGGGCCCACATTAGCGGACGCAAATGCATTGTTAAGAGAGGGCGAAGATTTGTAACACTGGGTCTGTAGTGGTTTAAGTTGAAAGTTTGAGTTACAAATGTCGCTGATAGAGCCGTGCGTTTAGAAAATGTGACGGTTGAAGAACTGTTGTGATTTAACTGCTTGTTTAAATATAATTCCAAAATGAAAGACTGCGTGAATTTTAACGAGTTATCGCTATGATACGAATCGGGGCAAGTCGACTGTTCGAAGTCAGATGGTTTGATACTACGAAAGATCATTGACACATATCATGTTCCAACTCATCCCATCCCCTCCCGACTCGTCTCATCTTATCTGTTCTAATCTCATCTTATCTTGTCTTGCCTTGTGTTGTCTTATCTTACCTTACCCTCTCATCACAGCTTATGTCAGCTTAGCTCACCTGAGCTCAGCTTAGCATATCCTAATATTTTCTTGTCTTCTTCTAGTTTATGATGAATAATATACACTTGTTATCGTGACACGAAAGAATGAAGTTCACTGTCGTTTTACTCTAAAATCACAATTAGAAATCGTCAACCACTGGTTATATCTAAACGAATGCCGAAAGACCAGATATTCCAGTGGTCAAACAAGCTGTGAATCATAAGTTTCGAGTCCGGACTGAAATGGCGGAAAACGAAGGCTAGAGAAAGTTAAGCCCTTCACCGCTTCTTAAGTTCCCGTCACTTGGGTCGCGGCTTCGCTCCTCCAGTCCGGCCGAAGCCTCCTCCGATTTCCTCTACTTCTTTTTTCAGCTCGCTCCTGTCCTCCCGACCGACGACTCCTTCAGTTCACTCTATCACTCAGCGACTCAGTCAAACCAGCGAATTACCAGTCCTTCTCGTTCCCATTCTACCTTCGCGCCAGTCTTTCCCGTGCATCAAGTAAGGTATCAGCCTACAGCGCATTTTGTGACGCAAATGAATGATAATCCTAAGCCACGTCGTGTTAAATATTCGTTTAATTTAAAATTTCATGTAAGTTAAACGGCTTAAGCGCCATCGAAGCTTTACTGTTGGAAACTGTTACCGTGTAGCCAAAGAAAAAATAAGTATTCAAACTGTGTTTATTTAGGATACAGTGCTGGTGATATTTCGATACCAGTGAATCTTGCTGCGGCTAAAGGTGCAAAAGTTCGTTTGAACTGCTCAACCCAAGAAAACGATTTTGGATCTTGGAGATATGTAAATTTTCTGGCAGGCGACATTGAGAGAATTATATATAAACCCAAATCATCTTTCGAGGAATTTAGGAATCTGTTTTCCGTTGATAACTTTGTAAAGGACCACTACAACCTCCTATTCACTGCGTCGGATAATACTTCTGGAAAATATCTGTGCAAAGCCGGCGTATCAGATACGGATCCTTCTAGCGCAGAGGTGATTGTGTTAGGTTAGTATTCATACGTAATTCTGTGTTGAGAAATGAGTTCTGTACAGTTTGAAGTTAAAAGGCCTACACACTGCTAACAACTGACATAAGCATAAACACAAGCATACGTTGCATAGTTCAACCATCACCACAATGTCTCAAAAATTTTGGCATTCAATTTTCATTTGTTTTCAGTAATATTTCTAATAAAACGCAGTTCACGTTTCACTACTTCTAAACTGTGTTGATTTTAAATCCCTATGCATAACATTTTTATTTATTGTCTTCAGATGCGCAACCGAAATGCTCAAAGGAAGTAACAACTGGCTTTATAAAAGCGAGCTGCAGTATTGGCTACACTGGAAACTGGCCTCCGAAGTTAGAGTGGCGCAACGTGAGCGGAAGACTGGAGACAACTAATTCAAAGACAATTCCAAACAGCCAAGTCACTAATTCTTTGATTGTGCCATTTAATGAAGCTGATCCTGGAGCATCGTACCCTCTTACGTGCACGCCGAAGTTTAACATAGAGGACAAACCAAATGGAACAACAGCAACGAATGTTCCAAAATATCCTGTCAGCTGCACGGTAACAGGTTAGTTCTTTCAGCCACGGCAACGCAGTCACCTTATGTTGCTTTAACTGCTGGTATGTTGAGGCACATTGTATGCATGTGCGAAAACAAAAAAACTCTGCAAAGTAGTGAGCTATAAAGATCATTTTGACACGATGATGATCTATAAGACTGGTTCTCAAATTCTAATCTTTCTCTGAACTAGTAAATATGAGTCAATTCATACTGAAGAAGGCATCCGCCGACAAGATGCACCAGAATTGAAAACTCGTAAGAAAGGCTGAAAGTAAGTGCATTAGTAATCTGCCGCCGTGCCACTGATCGTTAATGTTTGATGATACTACCGATAAAGACTTTAATTACTTCACTAATAATTTCATTATTATTATCGGTTAGTAACTTCTATTGCGCCGGTGTTTAATGCACAAAACATCAACTCAAAATCAAAGCCGTAATTAGGTCAACATCCAGGAGATCAGTCCAATAAGACAGTTCATGTTTCCTAAGCATTTACACTGTATGTTTTAAATTAGGCAACACTCAATCTCTTTATTGACTATAAAAAGTTTTTGGCATTTTGCTATTTTATGGCAAATAACTTTTAAAGTTTCGTTGTATAAAATCACTTGATGGAAAATATTAACCGCAAACATTGCAAACGAATAAAAAGCTATAGTTTATAGTATATCAAACACGTATGTCTAGTTTGGCAAAGTCAGTAAGTCCATATTTATGCATGAAAATAACTATCATCAAATATTTGACTGAACTATCAAAATCGCATCATTGTGTAAAGAAAAAGAGCATGATGAGGAACTTTGGAAGATTTGCTGTTTTATTTGAAGAAGCGCAATCAAAGCAGTCAACAGCTCTTCTTCATCCATCTCCATCACTGTGCATTTTTAACATAGTCTTTGTATTTGTCTTGCAACTGTGGTCTTCTTCCGGATGCTTTACAAGCGGTAAACTGTCTTCGCGATACATTTTAAGTTTATAATTGTGCAGGATACATCATATTCGATTGCGCTCAAATCGCGTGCTTGAGAGAGAGAGAGAGAGAGAGAGAGAGAGAGAGAGAGAGAGAGAGAGAGAGAGAGAACGCCAGTCAAAGGTAATACTGGAATAGACGTCAAGGAACCAGTCTAAGATATTAGGACTTTAGTGAGCCAATTTAAAGGAATTACTAAGCTCAGAGATGACTATGGTACCAGAGTAAGCGTGCTACGAAAGACATTAAGAAAGAACGATCAAACGGAGTAGTTGAAACTTTATTATTATTTAATTATAATTTTCTGTTCGGACATGACTAACGCCAAGAACTAATAACAGGCTTCCATCAATGAGAACTTAAATAAAATTTGTCCTCAATATCTGGGAAATTTTCTTTGTCATCCTTACCTACAGTTAGTCAAAAAGAGTTTAGCATGCACGTACAGAGTAATTAAGCCTATCAAAGAACTTCACTTGTGTAAATGTTTGTGAAATCAGAATATTTTATTGATGTAACGACGAAGAACGATCCACCAAATTAATCGTTTATTAAAGTTCGCTCGAAAACTTAAAAATTATAATAATTACTTGATCGCAAGCCTCTTCAATTGTTTTGAAGGTTTTATGCACAATTTTCTCTAATTTGATATCGGCTTTTCATTTATTTTCTATACTCACTAATAGAAAATTTAGAAGCGATGGCCTTCTTTTTCATACTTTTCGTATACTTTTAATAATTATTAGCGGCGAGTCCAGAAGCGATGGCCTTCTATGGGTGACCGTGAACTCATTCTTTACCAGCCTGGTGTTCAGAGCATACGATCCAGGTTCTACTAACAGATTTGAGAATCCTTTGCTTATTTTGCATATAAATAAAGTTTACCTGATCATTGAAATGAAACAACGAGTGAACTTGAATAAAACTGTAAGAACACTGGCTACAGTTTCTTTGACGAACCAGAGTATTCCACATTACATACATGGATAGCTAATTCTTAGTGGAACACGCTTTAAACTTTAAGTTCATGATTTTACGGCCTCAAACTAGAAATCACAATATTAGAACAAAAAGTAGACTGTTGTATTTTGTAAATTGCTAGCACTAACTTCTTCGTTGAATGCAGCAAAAATTTACGAGGGAAATTTAAACTGTTCACCAAAAATAAAACAAGACCCATATTCCTGTCGAGTGCAGTAGATGCATATTTATGTTAAGTTTGGAGGCCTTAGCATGTGCCGTGTTATTGAGTGATTGCATCATTAAAAACTTTAGCACAAGTGCACTGAGCATCGCTTTAAAACAGATCTAAAATGGTACCATTTAATTGAGTTGAAAATGTTTCCTCAGCTGTCGTTGTCGGAAAGTACTATTTTCCGGGGAATGTTTGCTCCAGAAAGACAAAGAGTTGACATGCTTCTTCCTGAATAGTTTGGCACAAGAAAGCCACGACTCGTTCATCCTCGTACGGTAGCGCATGTCCCCTAAGCTACAGAATGCAATAATCGCCTTCATCCGGGAGGCTCAAGACAGGGAACGTAGATCCCTTATGTGTTTTGGACTCGATGCAACTAGCGAGGCTCATCCCACGAGGAGAATCTTGAATGCAATCTTGTCCTCGACCTTTACCCAGAGTTCGATGTGTTCTATTGTGTTTCGCATAATAGCCAGAAATATGCGAGAATTTGCAGATTTTAACGACGATTGGGCGACACAGTTCAGGATGAATGAAGCTAACATATCAGGAACTTTGGCATTCAGCCAAGAAGAGCATTACAGTAGTCCAGGTGCGTGAGAATTAAGGAATGGATAAGAGTAACAGCCGTATGAAACAATAAATTTCGATGTATGTCTCTGATCTCACGTAGCTGGAAGCTGCAGATAGAGTTGGCATGCTACTTCGTGGATAGTTGTGCATCTAGAATCACTCTAAAGACCCTGTCGATGTGTTCTATTTTCCAACGAAATTGCCTGTTAAAATTCCCTGTCCATCTTTGCACGTGGCTGCAATGTGTCCAGCCATATAGCTACCATCTGGACTCAGTCGCAACCGATTTGAGGACACCTGCTCTGCACATGCGTCACGATTGTATTTTGGACACACAAACCAGACGGACTTAGAGTATTGATGAACCAGAGCGTCTAAAGCGTTGATGATATTGGTTTCGTCGACTGTGTACGGGATGCACATAAATGGCCCAAAGACTGAGCCTTGTGAAACATCGAATGTAATTGGTGCCGATGCTGACTTGTCCGAGCCAATGGTTACCATCATTGTTCGCCTTTGGAGAAAGAGTGATGCCACTTCAACGGCTGTCCATTAACTCCATGAGAAGTGCTTAATTTGGCAAGCAAGATGTCACGGTCAACATTGTGGAACGCCGTGCTCATGTTCTTGAGATTAAGCAGCGTGACATGTCCGTTGTCGATGGCGTCACAGACGTCAGAGATGATTCTTGGCAAGACTGTCCCAGTCGAATTGCCTTTCCTGAAGCCTGATTGTAAACTTGGTATTTGCTTGCACGATTCTAAGTAACGCAGCATCTCTGGCGCAACCACTTTCTCATTAACTTAAGAAGGAACATATAAGGTTAGAAATGAGATGCTAGAATATGATGGAACATATGACAAAATTATGCTTTTTTGTTCAGACTTTCAGCTGCATCGGCTTCAGTAGCATTTCTAGTAATCCGACGTCTTTTAGGTTTTATTGGTGGATTTCTTGACAAGTTTTGACCCATGAAGGTTTTCAGTTAATTCAGTTTGTAAATTTAAAATTTGCGGTATACAAGAGTTTCTCGGTCAAGCTACTCTTGCAGTAGCATGACAGCCTTTGGCTGAAGTCAAACACACGCTAAACAATTCGAGTTTGATTGTCTTAACAAAAACATGATAAAATACGTCTACACAAAGATTGTTCAATTTCCTTACGACAGTGGTGTGTGTTTATTATGATGTATGAATTTAGTGACACGCAATAATATAATAAGGCGAAGTCTAGGAGATAACTCTTCAGTTATCCCAACGGTGATTTGCTTAGAGTGCAAAAGATTCATCAAACTGCTTTTCCCGGTCAAAAATTGACGTCTTTTACCCCACAGTTTCCTATCATTTTAGAGTTTCTGTTCATTCCCTAGAACTTTCCTTTTTCCTCGTATAGTCTCGTTATCTAAAATTGCGTTTGGTTTGATAAAAGAGGCTTCTTCAGAAATCCTAAGTAGATGTACAATGTTCATTAATCATCTGCAAAAGTTCAGTTTAACTTGTGTGATATCAGTTTAGTAATGATTTGTATTGGTTTAAGGTTGTGCCAGTGACGAAGACAATCTAAAGTACAGAACGGACGCTGAAAGACTAGAGAAAAAGAACACGTTGTCTCCACAGCCAAGGAGCCTTCATGCGTAATTATAACCTGGGCTTTAATGAACTATGTTGGACGTTGATATACCATTTTCAAAACGCTTGACTTCTATATTAATATTATGTTAATGTCTCGGTGAATTTTTCGGTTAGTTTTTGGTTAATTATGTTGTACCTAGCAGTTCCATTCTCAGCACACAGTACTCCTATGTTAACGTTGTTAAACGTTAATTTAGCCACGGCTTCGATTATCTAACTGGTACTTCGCAGTTCCATTCCCAGAACGCTTAAGACTCCTATGTTGGCTTTGCCTAGAGTTATATACATACCTTAAAGCTTTGCAATGTTTATAGCCGTATCTCACGCTGTCATTTTTGCATGCAATGTAAATTGTAATATTTTGTACAGTTTATATCGAATAAAAAGCTCGACTGCATTTATAAATTGGTTTTGTCTTCAACCGTGTTCGACCGAGGATTGGCTGCACCACGGACTATTTTGTGCCATCTGCTTCTGTCTCTTGTCTTCTGTAATGACTGGTCAAAAATAATTCAGTCCACGACTTGATGTGGTCTATCCATGTCTCCTTGGGTCTTCCCCAAGCTCGAGATCCAGGGACTATGCTTTGGATGATCTATTTCTTTAAGCAGTCTCCACTCTTTCGTAGCATGTGCCTGAAGTTTCCTCTTTTTGATTACTCCCAGCAGACTCCTCTTTATTCCTGTCAGCTCAAGGACCCACTCATTTTGTTTTCTTGCGGTACTCTAAGAATCTGGCGGAGACAAGTCATTTCAAATGCATTGATTCTTGCCTTATCATCTTTCTTTATGGTCCAGCTCTCACAGCCATACTGTGCCACTGGCCATACAAGAGCTTCCAGAAGTTTTATTTTTGCTGCAAGCAATATGCCATGACTTTTTCATGCAATCTTTAATGTTGCTCCAACATCTTGTCCTTTTGCAAGTCTTGAACGAATCTCTTTACTGCATTCACAGTCTTCGGTTATAAATGAGCCAAGGTATGAATTTGTATCAACCTGCGCCAGTTGATTACCTTATACACTGATGTTGCAGGTTTTACCATTTGTTACCATGATCTTGGATTTGTCCAATTATTATTTTATTACTACAGCGATATTACAGAAATTCGGATATTAGCACATAGATTTAAAATTTACACTTTATTACGCCCAAAGCAGAGAAAAACAACAGTTATAACAGTTATATAAAACCAATTTAAGAGCATGATCTGGGAAATTACTCGTAAATATTGACCATTAACTTTGAATTATAATTGTAGAGAATGCCACTTTATGAATCACCAGCAGAATATTCACCAAATTAACGCAATAAAATATCTCTTAGAAACTTGACGCCAGAAAAATATGATGCAGCGCTTTCAAAGTGTAAAATGTAAGTCCAATCTACCAAAGTCATCAATAAAGTATTTTTAGATTTAAATTATTGAAGATGTATAGCTTTTCATACATAGGATTCCAACATGCTTTCAGTTCGTCTTCCTGCCTCACCGCATACTTAACAACAGAGGAGGCATAAGTCAGTATTGGCCGGCAGTAGCTTTCTTTAAGAGATAATTAGCGAACAGTCTTTATAAGTTCTTTGGCGTATGCATACATAGGGCCTACCGTTACAAGCAGAGAAAATTTTGTCCAAATGTCTCAGTGTCGAAGGTAATTGATTTTCCTGGGTTATTTACTACATCAAGATGTTTTATTTCTTGACACCCATGGAATTGAAGCGTCCTATATAAAACCAGGGATCCATTAATGGAATTCGCCAACTTACCTAGAAGCAGTGCAATAGGATTTTGAGGGATTGAACTGTATGGATATTACACTGGAAACATAAAAGCATAAGTTCAGCATATCTTGCATCCCATTAACAGAGGGACGTAATAGCAGCATATCGTCAGCAGCGACCAGATAACCTGTGAATAATGAGTTCAAGTGACAGCCCATGCCAAGTTGACGCAGTTGCACAACAAAATGTTTGTGAAAATACGAAAAAGAGATGGCTAAAACACAACCCTGCCTCACAAGTTACTGTTGAGCAATTTGAGAAAAAAACTAACTCTCCGCACTTTAAAAAGCAGAGATTTGTAAGACAAAACTAAAGCAGAAGGCATTCCACGGTAACCGATTGGATGGAACACTCGGCTTGTAACGCGTAGAGTAGGGGCTCAAGCCTCTCCTGAGGAGGTTACTGTCTATGGACTTTGAGTTAAGTCCTTTACTCACAATTGCTTCGCCCTTAGATTCAGATTTACAGATTTGAGACCAGTGTCATCACTGGCTTCTTCACCCTATATGGCCTCAGCTGCGACCACTTCGCCATGTTGACCAAATGCACCTCTACCCAAATACACTTACTTCCAGGAAACACTGATGGTGCACCTTAACACTGTCTTAGATCCTCTACTGGCTAAACAGGGTACATAGGACAGGCCGTCGGAGGAGAAAGATAAGCTGTCAATTTAGACAGAAGAAGATTGCGTTCGGCTTCAAAAGGGGACTTTGAAATCAGAAGAGTAAACTTACAGTTTGGTAAAAGAATGTTTGAAGTAGCTGGTCCAGCTGAGTGGAACTCTTTACCTGAATCTATTCGAAGATGCTCTTTCTTCAATAGATACTTTTAAATTAAAACTTAAGACTCATTTATTTTCTCAGTACTATAACTAATTATTATGTTGTAACGCGTCCTTTGAGTAAGACATTGTTTTATTAAGGCGCGTTATAAATATAAGTTGTATTGTATTGTATCGTATAGTATTGACCGGCAGTAGCTTTCTTTAAGAGATAATTAGCGAACAGTCTTTATAAATTCTTTGGCATATGCATGCATAGGGCCTACAGTTACAAGCAGAGAAAATATTGTCCACCTTTCTCAGTGTCGAAGGTAATTAATTTCCCTTGGTTATTCACCATATCAAGGTGTTTTATTCGTGACACCCATGGAACTGATGCGTCCTATATAAAACCAGAGAACTATTAACGGAATTCGCCAACTTACCTAGAAGGTGTGCAATAGAATTTTTAAGATTGAACTATATGGATATTGTACTGAAAATAGAAAAGCATAAGTTCAGCATATCTTGCATCCCATTAACAGAGGGACATAATAGCAGCATATCGTCAGCAGCGACCAGATAACCTGTGAATAATGAGTTCAAGTGACAGCCCATGCCAAGCTGACGCAGTTGCACAACAAACTGTATGTGAAAACACGAAAAAGAGAGGGTTAAAACGCAATCCTACCTCACAAGTTACTGCTGTGCAATATGACAAAAAACTAACTCTCCGCACTTTAAAAAGCAGAGACTTGTAAGACAGACACTAAAGCGGAAGGTATTCCACGGTAACCGATTGGATGGAGCACTCGGCTTGTAACGCGTAGAGTACCGGTTCAAGCCTCTCCTGAGGAGGTTACTGTCTATGGACTTTGAGTAAGTCCTCTACTCACAAATGCTTCGCCCTTAGATTCAGATTTACAGATTTGAGACGAGGGTCATCGCTGGATTCTTCAGCCTATATGGCCTCACCTGCGACCACTTTGGAACGTCTGCCGTGTTGATCAAATGCACCACTGCCCGATACATCCGAACTGATCAAAAACTGGTAGCAAAAACTGGTAAAACAGTAACAGTTTTCGATGGGGACGGTATGAACGATTTTCACCAGAAAAGCGATTCTGAGAAAAATCTTATCTTCAGTAGGAACGAATGTTGCAGCGAACATTCAAATGCTGGTGACTGAACAAAATTGAAATAAACATTAAGGCGAAGGCACAACTTGGATAGTCTTTTTTATTTATATGAAAAGGAAGACATGATACTGATTTATGTAGGCCCTACGTCATTCTCTGATTTTTGGATTCATTCAATTCAATGAATTCGAATGATTCATGATCTGGATCTATTCCGACAATCACAAATCCATCCTCGATTCTCGTCATTTTCAATCCTCTTGTCATTTTAGAAAAAAATCTTTATAATAAACTCAACCTGAAAAGATAAAATATTAGATCCGCAATGTTGCGTCCACAGATTGTGAGAGAAAATAGAGCGCTGCATGCTTAGAAACAGTTATCTGAATAATAAGTAAGTAATCGGTTTTGACGACGACAGGCGCAACGCAAAAAACTCGCAGAATTTACTGTATTTTCTCAAACTGTTTCTTTAAGTAATACAGAATCTTACGCGTTTTTTGATTATTTTGAATAATAAAAGAATTTGAAACAACTCTTGTGTCACATAGTTACGTATTGATTATTTGCTTACTTATTTATTGCATAATTTCCATGTGCTGCGCTCTATTTATTGCGCAATCTCTGGGCGCCATATTGCCGATCAAATTGGTGTTTAAAACGAGAGATTACTAGAAACAGTATTTAGGAGAAATACACATGCCTTTTAATGGAAAGAAATGCAGGATCGCGACTAAACAAAATACTCATAATCTGGCACACAGCAATTTACAGAGTATCATAAATTGTAAAATGTTTTATTGTTGTTTAATGTCCGAAGTACTTATGATCCCTAGGGACTTATAAAAAAATGCTCCGGATAAATAAACTCATTGAGTTGGCTAAATCTCGTCAAGTTTTGGCAGAGAGAAGGTGCTTCGGAAGGCGATATCATTAAATCGTTGGATGACAACTGATAGGCGCTGAAATAGAGAGCATGCCTCTCTTTTGTCATCAGAAACTATCGTCAGAGAGCGCCCAAGTTCAGTTATGAAAGTAAGCCCTGCGTTAGTAATTGGGCCAAGAGTTTCAAAAGCGAGCGGAACAAAATGATATTGTAGCAGAAGTGGGTTATATTTTGATGTTTTTCAGGACGCAATTTATTGATTGGTTTAAATAAATTATAAAATCTTTAATCCATGCAGGAATGTTCGAGAAAACTGATTTTGATTTAAGTAATGGAACTGGCCAGAGACCATCACACACGACATTGGATGTTTGGAGATGTCGTGGGACGAGGAAGGGAGACGGGCGATGGACAGAGTCAAATGGAAAAGCTGCGTTGCCCTTTGTGCAGACCTGCAGAGAATGGACTAAATCTGAACTCTAAATGTGACACTAACAAACAGTTTTTCTGGCGCAGCGCATTCCGACGTGTAATTACTAATTAATTATTTATTGGGCCATCGCTGGGCGCAGCTTGCAGCGCTCTATTTCTCTCGCAATTTGGGGCGGTCATATTATTTATCATTAGCTGTCCCAAGCGGCCGAAACCAATATCTACCGAGTTGAACATCGTTTAGGTCAGTACATGTACAGAATAAAAAGGACAGGACCTAAAATAGGACCTTATGGCAGCTAAAATTAGACGAGGGATCATGTTAACAGAGTGGGACCGAAAACCGCAGCGTGTGTGCGGTCAGAGCGGAATGAGCGCAAACAAAAACAGATCACTACTTGCAATACCAAACGTTGTTTCAAGGCGCTGTAAGAGAATGCTGTGGTCGATGGTGTCAAAGCTCCCTTTTAGGAAATCGTAATATTGTCTTGTCTTGTCTTCAACCGTCCTCGAGCCGAAGATTGGCTGCACAACAGACAATTTTGTGCCATCTGCTTCTGTCCCTCGTCTCTTGTAATAACTGGCCGAACGATAATTCAGTCCACGACTTAATGTTATTGATTCATGTCACCTTGGGTCTTTCACGAGCTCGGGGTCCAAGAATTGTGCTTTCGATGATCTATTTCTCTAAGCAGTTTCCACTCTTTTCTAGCACATGTCCGCAGTATGAAAGCTATCATAATATTACCATAATATCATTACCATAATATCCTAATAATATCAGCACAATAATATTTTGTTCCCAGCTGACCAGTAGCTAAAATTCAATAAGTTAAAACGATATATTATCCATTGCTTTATACGAGTGTATTCTTAAACCTGGGCATCTACTTAGCCACATCGTAACCGTAATAATAATAATGTATTTCATGGTATGTACACCATGTATTTATGACGGAGGTTTTACCATCTCATAATTAATTGTGAATATTAGGCCTAATCTTAGTCATCAGCTATCATTATAATCATCAATATCGTTGGTCATAATTTATTATCAATCATCATCACGGCTATCATTTTTTCAGTTTCTTATATGCGTTTGAGTTGAATGAATAAATTGATAAAGTTAAGGTCGTTATTGTAAATGTGAAACTCGAAGAATAACTGTCCTGATTTGCAGAGCCAGCAAAACATTCAACTGAAAACAGATGTTTCGTGCAACATTCACTTTGGTTCAGTGAGGCTCACATTCGACTGTGCTTGGGCGGCTATAACAAGAGCGAATTTCTTTTCATCAGTTGGTTTATCGGCGTAGACAAGAATGACATATCGACCTGGAGGCAACATGTAGTAATCATGTACTTCGGAATTTGGCAAGAAATTATGTATATTTTCCTCCACAGTATCAATACTCTCATTGTGACGAAGCACATCGCGATCCACAGGAAAACTCTGACCCTTGTCAATCTGAACACACATACGTACACGTAAGAGGGTACAATGCAGTACAAACGAAATTTAATCTCCACATATTTGCCAAATCGCATCGGTGCACTTTGGCTGGATGGTTGGAAGTGGAAGAGAAAGAACTGTCATGAAAGGCAAAACCTATGGGAAAATATAGATTTAATAGAAAACAGTATGAACCAGTGGAAGAAGAATATTTCCTCATCGCATTCAAATTGCACTCCTCAACTTGAAGCTCGCTAGCAGTTAAGTATATTTGCATGACAGGGATAATGTAGTAAGTTTGGCCAGAGATGTGTAGTCATAATTTAGGAATTCATAATTATCTTTAGATACAGTACAACAGCTACTCGTGGCAAAGGTATGGATACAGCACAGTAACAAATTGTGAAGTGAAGTGACAGATATCCCACTCGGAAAATCTGTTAGACCCGGATCCTTAATCAACGATTGTATCTTTAGCACAATTCAGATATAGGCGTTGTAATCGACTTACTCGAATTATGTGGCACCCGATTGCGGGCATTGGCTTCACTGTCTCTTGCAATAAATCAATTAACACGGGTTGACGATCCCTGCCTGTTGTAAAAGTAGACATTATGATTAATCTCAAATTGATTCCCTGTAGCTGATAGTTAAAGTTTAATACCCTTTTCATAGAGAGACTTAGATTTTGCTTTTCAAAAGTTGCTTATAACGAGGACGTCTCGCAAATTATAACATTTACTGAGCAGTACTAACGGTTTAGCCTATTCTTCACAAGAATTTACATCTCTAATATCTGTCTAAATCTGTTTCTCTGTCAGGCAGGATGCCGACTCGAATGCATGGACCGACCGTATTCACCAGACTGTTCTCCTTGTCCGTTTACATAAGACTGTTTTCTGCAGACGGTTCTTTGCCGACTCCTATCCGTAAACTGTTGTCCGCAGACTGATCGGTTCTGGTCTCTGAATTCCTGCTGTATTCCAAAATCATCCTCTCCTTGGATACCTTCCTCATCTCCCCTCTGGGCTAAACATCCTCTCCGGCTTACCAGTATCTGCCTTCTTACATTCTCTTACCAAATTCGTCCTTGGGTGTTTTCCAGCCACAGACTTATCCATAACCGTTTTCCCTTTTGCTATGTTTTCATTTTGTGTGATTCTAGATTTCCAGCTATACTAAGTCTGATTTCTCCAAGGTAAATGTAATTCTCCTACTATTGGCTACTTCTAGTTCCTTGCACTTTCTCTGGCCTGCGTCTGCACTTCGGATAATTATCCTCCAGTCTCTATCTACATCATCCCAGCTAGTTCTCTTCTGCTCATGGGCTGCTCTGTCCATCCCTACTCTTTCCATCCGCTATATTCCGTCTTTCTATAATAACCTTTACGTCCTTACCATTGCTTCTTTTTGCCCAATTTTTCTGTGATATACAGGTTATGTATATGGTTATTTATACAGCGCTTTATCAGAATGGTATAGACTAGACCTGAACTTATTATATGCCTATATTTCATGGAACATTTTTGGCTGAACATACCGCTAGAAGAAAAATAATCAGCTCTATATTGCAGGCGTATCGTCTAATCTGCATACATAACTCAGATACGTGTGTATCAGATACTGCTAGACAAAACAGAACCAATTAGATTTTGTTTTACATTTATACAGCACAACTACCTGATGTCAATGCATCACATTGTATTGTGAGACCATCTGCGAAGATACTAGAGCGTAAAAAGAAAATTGAGCATAAATTACAAGTGCCGCGCACCATTTGGCCGCCGTAGGAAAGAAACTCACCTGGAATCGACAGTCCATACTGTGGATTGTTGGCGAACGAATCGTGGCTGAACTGGCCTCCAGCCGTTACATTCTTCACCCATTCGCCAAACTTGATATCTATTTTTTCTACATTGCCAACACAAATGTTAAGTCTTAAAATCAACTCTGCAGTCAAAGACATCCAGGCGGCAGCCAGAGGATGTCAAATGTTGCTCTAGAAACGTGTGACAGGAGACAAATCAAGTGAAGTAGTGGTAACTGAAATAAAACGTGTATCTATGCATCTAGATAATTATACAGTGCCTCTAGAAACCTTCAAATACAGTAAAGCACGGCTGTCTAACAATCTAGAGAAGTGCGACATAAGGTAAGCTGACAGTGGTTCTTGAGCTGTCGAATGTTATCTAAAACGGTTTCACCGAACTAAAAATAATTACCTTTCTAGTAATGATGTGGTGTAAAACACTGAAGATAACATGGCTTAATATCTATCCTAGTTAACATGTATGCAACTAGTAATACGACAAGTATGCGAGAGATAATTAACTGAGACGAAGATCAGGCGTTTGTATAATGTGCATATATTGAATTGCTATGATGAACAACTAATTGGCTTCATAATGAACTTACTCAGCGTGAAGCTTTGGTTCTTAAATTCCAAAATATTTTCAGCTTCTCGTACAAATAAACATGATTTTTCGGTTAGCGGTCTAGAAAAAAGAACGCAGTAAGTGCTGGTATACCTGAATGCTAATTGATATTTAAAATGCTTTCACATTTACTGTATGGCCAGTAGAGCCTAAACAATAATTCGGTTTTTCCTAGAATAGACTTATACTATGTATGGTTCAAATGGACATAACGTGCATGTTCTGTATCCAGCTAAGAATATTATTTTACAAAGGATTGTTAACTCATTCATTCATGCATTCATTGAGAGCATTCATATAGCACTACTTCAAGATATTTACTCTAGGACACTCCAGCCCAGCCCAGCCCAGCCCTGGTCAATCAAAGAACGGTTTTCAGGTGCTGATAGTGTGACGTCCCTGGCTAGAAGAACACGCAGATCAGGATGGAAGCTCATAAGGTAGATTACCCAAGCTTTGAAAGACACGACGTTGCATAGTGGAAGTGCGTGAAAAAGGAACAATTCGACCTTAGTAGTAGACCAAATATTGCTGCGGCCTGCCAAACCATAAATAGGGCAACAAAGTTATCGCACTTAGATAGTCGCATTCCTCAACTGACGTAACAAAACTCACATGAAAATCTTGAATCCTACATTCAAATAGTCATGGTAAACGTTTGAGAAAAATTTCTAAATTGCTGTATATCGTTAAGACCAGTGGTGAAATTGCAGGAAGATGCGTCAACAAATTGTCACACAGTTCAAACCTGCAGAAATTAGTGGAACAATATTTTTACCTGCATTTAACCTGGCTGGAAGCCGATAGTCGTATGCAGAATGCGCAGGTTAACGGTTCTTCGTCGAGGAAATATGATAAAAATGGCAAAATGAGATAATTTCCCGGCATCAATTCATATTGGAAAAAAGAATCATAGGAATGATAAAAGTTTGTAGTTTTCGTTATTTTCTTAATTGACATCCAGCGTCGATTCTCTATTAGCTGGTCTTTCTCAATCTATAATTAAGCAATCTTCTGTTTTTCAACCAACGACATACTGATTATTCATGGGGTCATATTATGATTCTTTATAATATACTCAGAAATAGCAAGGCGTAACCTCGTCGGATTGCTGTCGTTGTCAGCCGAAATATCCTTTAAATCTTAGGGCCACGTATTTCAGGAATATTTGCTTAGGCAAGTAATCAGAGTATTAATTTTTAACCTGTTTGGACCGAAACATCTTATTTTTATGCTCTTATGAACACGTAACCAGTTTAGAACTGAATGCATAAAGTCGGCGATGCAAACGGTCATACAGATTTCCTTCCGGACAAAATGAAAGCGCCTTTGAGAGGTACTTTTAAAGGCGCTGAATGAACACTTAAATAAATAATAAGTAAGTAAGTAAGTAGTTTATTGCTCCAGAAAAATAAGCATAGAATAAAACATCGCGAATAACAAAAAGAATATACTTGTTAGGATGCAAAAGGTCTACCCAAAAGGGATCAGGGTCCCGCTAATTTAGGGCAACCAATTCATCATCATCATGATCCATGGGCCGAGAGCCCGTAGGTGTCCACTGCATGCATTGTCACTTGTCTCCACAGTTCCCGATCTTGTGCTGTTCTTATCAAGGCGTGCAAGTCTTGCTTACACCAATCCCTTATATCATCTGTCCACTCCCTGTTAGGTCTTCCTCGTCTCCCATTTCCGTCCATAATTCCCATCATCACGCTTTTTATTTTTCTATTGTCATCCATCCTGCATATATGTCCAAACAAGCGTAATTTCCTTCTCATTATTACTTGTATTAGATCTTCTTTTATGCTCAGTCTTCTTCGGACCTCCGTATTTGTTACCTTCATTGTCCAATTCAGATGTAATATTCGTCTATAGCAGTACATTTCAAATGCTAATATCTTATCTTTTTTAGTCTTTTTGATTGTCCATGCCTGAGGTGCCAATTACAGGATAAAATATTAATGGCTAATGTCGAACCGTTGAGCAGCTAATCAATTCTTAACTAAATGAGAACAACAACTGTCAATAAAGAAAAAAATGGCCTAATACTTTAGCATAACAAAAATTCAAATAACTTATATATTATATAGATAGTTACTATCATATATACGAGCAACTAATCAATTCTTAACTAAAACGAGAACATCATCTGTTCATAAAGAAAAAAGCCTATTACTTTGGAATTTCTAATAACTCAAATAGATTATACAATGTTCAGTCGCAAGAAATACTAAAATACCGAATAATCTGCTTCTTGAATAAATTTAAATTAGGTAAAAAAAGTAAATTCTTGGGAATTGAGTTCCATATTGATGGGCCCGCATATTTCAAAGCAAATTGTCTTGTATTAGATCTGGTAAAAATTTTATAGTAATTACACTGAGATCTCGCGGAATATGACTGGCAGTCAGCAACACTCATAAAATAATTACTGAATACAGAAGGCAATGCATTTTGGTAATATCTAAACATGAACAAGGATATTTGATACTTATTTATGTGTTCAAACTTCGTAATATTAAGATCTTTATAACAATGTTCAGTAGTCATTCCATGTAACTTCCAGGCGATCATTCTAACCGAATGTCGTTGTAAAATAGATAAGCTTGATATTATGGAGTGGTAATTAGATGCCCAAACGAGATTACAGTATGTTAGGTAAATATTCCAATACTTTCAGCTATTACATGTAAATACATGTAGATATAAGTTATTGTTCACTGCTCAAAGCAACTATGCAAAGTTAGCGGGATATCCTTTTTATAAGTTTTGCTCCACAGAATAAGTAATCAATGAATTTTGTTCCAGTGATTTGATAACACTGGCCAACAGAAAAAATTTTTTTCTTGTTGCCTTCGGTTTTAGACCTGTTCTTGGGGTAATTTTGGGCGCTGATTCAGAAAATGTCATTGGATTGAGTGCATCAGGTCTAGTTTCTCAGATATCGTCGATTTTGTAAAGAAAACCCAGTCCACTCTTTAAACGATGTCTTTGACAAAACTAAAATGTCATAATAAGCTTTATTTATGGCTAATTATAATTCTTGCTGATTCATATAATGCCTACATCCTTATAATGTAAAATCAGCATATCTTGCCGCGTGCTGAGATATTGCTGATTCAACGAAATAACTATTCCGTAGCCTACAGCTTACTCAGCACTAAATTCATGGCCTCATTTAGAATTTATTTGTGCTTATACAGCGTTTCATGGTTTCGAACTATGTAAATAGATTATGCTGAAGTCAGCATTTATAGCCTATATAAACCGCCTCCTGAAAGCTAGAGCAGCCGCAGTCGTCTTAGGGCATATTAAGAGTTGGTCGCAAGAACAATCTGTGAATGTGAACATTAAATAACTACATGTTCTTACTATTTTTTAGGTTAGTCACTTAATTCCTCAGATGCGAACATACTTAAGGTTATGGTTACTTCCAGACGGAGCTGCATTAACCATCCAGACATATTCTGCTACATTTGTGGGGAATACACACTAAAAGCAAACAGGAAACCGATTTCTGAGTTTGTAAAAAGAGCATATGTAGGTTATTTTGGTGTCAAACTTGGAGATCAAGATAAGCAATGGGCTCCTCATACAGTATGCAAAACTTGTATTGAACAATTGCGCCACTGGACAACTGGAAAGAGAAGCTGCCTGAAATTTGGTGTACCGATGGTTTGGAGGGAACAGATAAACCACTTCGACGACTGTTACTTTTGTATGGTTAATATCATAGGCATCAATCGAAATAATCGTCACAAGTTGTCTTACCCTGATATACCTTCAGCCAGGAGACCTGTTCCGCATTCGGATATTGTACCAGTTCCACCTTTTCGCGAACTACCTCAGCTCTCAGACGATGACACTTGCATGTCCAATATCGGACAAGATGACGAAAGTGAAGAAAGTGGGGGCAGTGACAGTGATTTCCAATCGACTTCACACAGTGAACGTTTTGACCAAATAGAGTTGAGTGATCTGATCAGGGACTTAAATCTTTCCAAAGAGTCCTCTGAATTGCTTGCGTCCAGACTAAAGGAAAAGAATGCACTTCAGCCTGGAACGAAAATTACAATTTATAGAAACAGAGAAAAGGATTTGCTGCCATTCTTTACCGAAGACAACAACCTAGTATTCTGTAATGACATCAGCAACTTATTGAAGAAAATTGGTCTGTCGGATTACAGCCCAAATGAGTGGCGTCTTTTTATCAACAGTTCAAAACGTAGTCTGAAATGTGTGCTTTTAAATAACGGCAACAAATTTGGTTCTATTCCAATCGGTCACTCCACCAGGATGAAAGAAGAGTACAATGCCATCTCTTTAGTACTGGAAAAGATAAAATACAAAGAACATCAATGGGTAATTTGTGTAGACTTGAAGATGGTAAATTTCCTCCTTGGTCAACAAAGTGGCTACACAAAGTATCCCTGCTTTTTGTGTCTTTGGGACAGTAGAGCCAAGCATGAACATTGGACAAGAAAAGATTGGCCTTCGAGGAAAGACATGGTGGTTGGAGCTCAAAACGTAATCAAGGAATCTTTGGTGGCACGAGATAGGATCATACTGCCACCACTACATATAAAGCTAGGCCTGATGAAACAATTTGTCAGGGCTTTGAATAAAGAAGGTTCATGCTTCGAATACATAGTACACAAGTTACCAGGAATTACAATGGAAAAATTGAAGGCTGGAATCTTCGATGGTCCACAGATCAGGCAACTTATGAATGACCCACTTTTCATACCATCAATGAATGAAATCGAATCTTGTGCCTGGTCTTCCTTTCTTCTTGTAACTAAAAATTTTCTTGGCAACAAGAAGGCAGACAATTATGCACAACTAGTAGAGGATATGCTTCTTCATTTCAACAAGCTTGGCTGCAACATGAGCATTAAAGTCCATTATCTCCACAGTCACTTAGATCGCTTTCCAGAGAATCTTGGTGACTTCAGCGAAGAGCAAGGTGAAAGATTTCACCAAGACATCAAAACAATGGAAAATCGATATCAAGGAAGATGGGATGCACACATGATGGCAGACTATTGCTGGAATATTATGCGCGATTGTTCCGGCAGATGCCACACTCGGAAATCGTACAAAAGGAGCTTCTTCGGTGTCGAATGACTTGAAATTTTTATAACAAACTTGTTCTGTTTGGTATCATATAAGTACAGTTTCAGGTACTACCATTTTCTTTTAAGTATTTGTATTATTATGTTTATTTAGTGTATCACATAATAAATTGAGCACTACATAATTATAGCTATAGCCTTATGTTTTATGGGCGAGCAGAGGCAAGGACTGGTATATGGCATAATGTTCTATATCTCGAAAACTAGACCTGCTGGGAGAAAACTGGTGCCTTTTCTGGAATCAGCAGGTCAAATATACCCAGAAACAGTTCTAACATTTGAGGCAACAAATTATGTGTTGGCCAGTGTAATATTACTTCGGCCATCGTGATAGAGGTAATTATCACCCAAAGCTTGATTACATAGCGTGACTTCAATAAGACTTACAGATAGATGCAAACTATAAACTAATATTATAGAAATCCGCTGTCTTCCCATTTTCAAGCCATTGCCTTCCCATTTCCAATCCGCTGCTTTCCCATTTCTCTCAACCTAAACGCAACCCACCCTAACAGTTCCTTTCCCCCTTCTCTCCCTGGTGTTCAGGCAACCGGACTTGGTTCTTGACTTGGCATCTTTGTACAACCCCACTGACTTGACGCAGCCTCGTAAATAACCTGGTGCCCTGAGCTTAGCTTTTAAGTGACGCTTTAGAAATTTGGAGTTTACGATTACCATTACAATGGACAGGTAAAGCAGTAGAGATAAAACGATAAAGAAGCATAAAAGGAAGAAGGCTTTATGCATTTACCTCGAAAACATCTAAACCAGCCTTTGGAAGTGTCTCTAAATCTCGCCTGCACCGCAGTTGTAGCGTAAGCGTTACTGGTTTCTCGCTTCCTTTGATATCTATTTATAATTAATACATTGTAAGATCGCTATGTTCGAATATGCTGGTTACCGTTTAATAATGGCTGTTAATTTTGCTTTCCGCAACATAGTATCTACTGATGTTACCTAAATTCCTAACATAAAATTATTGATAATTATGCCTATTACCGGAATAAAGCGATGTTTTAGAATGACAAAATTGTAATAAATTATTGATAAGCAGATAGTTATTTGTCCTTTGGGCTATAGTTGCCCAATCTTAAGAAGCCCGAATTATTCTGGAGTTGGAGAATCTTTTGGCTGATTGAAAACATGAGAACATAAACCCAACATAAAGGCAATCTTCTATTAGCTTTTCACATAGTTTGATAACGGATTGTTAAATTCAAATGATAGAATTCAGTGTTTAACGACATATTAGGGGCTCAGGTCACAGATTGAGAACGCTTTGTTCAGATACGGTCCTGCAATCTCGGCCTTAATAGATGCATATGTATCCCTTTTTAGAAAACCGTTTTTTTTCTTTTAGAATTATTCGTTATTGTTATCAATCTTGCTGTCGAAAGAAATTCTACTAACTCTTGTTAAAAAACAACTTGGATAAGAATGCCATCGAGGTTTTTCGCTGGCTGTCTCTCTACACCTTCCACAGTGATCAATCAAATAAATAATCTCACTGAAGCAGAGAAACTATGGAATCAAGTTCACATGTTTGAAAGATGTGAATGGGTTTGGGAATAAGGGAACCACGTGGTAGGCGTGGGTACGGAACAGTCAGCTGATTGGCTTTTTGCTTAAGGCAAACAGCCCCATTCGGGCAATCAGGCTGTAGCCCGATGTATAAGTTAGTTCAGAACCATTGGATGTCGCAAAATTTATTTCCCAACTTTAACAGCTAAGCTGCGGGCTTATATTAGGTAGTCGAATACAATGAAGTGAGCCTGTGAATTAATCTTAATGCATGGGCGCATGCCTGAAATAAATGATGGCAAATTGCTCTGGCATTGTGTAGTCTTGACCAACCCCTTCTTATGCAACAGAAGAAGTGAATATTGAACGTGGACTATCTACGTTTATATTAAATATATTTCCATTCTGACATCGACCTTAAATGATGCTTAGGGATTGGATGCAGAGGTGAAAGTCCATCCTTTTAAGAATTGCTATCCAACTGTCAAACCTTACGTTTTAAACGGCCAAGATGATCATAGTTGTCTTTCATTGTTATAAAGTTGTCTTTATTTGTTTGTTATGACAATATGAATATGCACCTGGAATATCCAAAAGAAATTTCGAATTTTTCATTCTATTTTCCATCAGCCAGTGGTCCACCGATGTTTCGTCTTTCCATTCTCCAAATATATTCAAGACACAAGCAGCTGATATAAAACCAAAACAAACTTTATACAAACCAAACATTAATCGAATTGCTTGGATATGCATGACCACATTACCAACAAAACAGTTCAAACGGTCTACTGCTCATAGCAAGCAGACAAACAGAATAAATGCGCACACCGGGTTTGAATGATACTTTTATTGTCATCGTTTTTGGTATAAACTAAGACTTGTTGTACCTGCAAGAAACTAAATCTAAAATAAGCTAGCTAGCTCTATTGACACAGTCTAAAGGCAGTTTGGATCTAAGTTAAATAATATCGATTCAGAGATTTAACCTGTAACTCCCTTCTTAGCTGATCAACAAGATACGATAAGTTCGTTCTTACTCACTTACTTTACTAGCAAGTTGATATCAATACAAACTTGGGGTTCGTCACCTACTATGATAATTAGTGGTTTGACTTAAGCTTGCCTGTGATATCTAATGGAAATTGCAATGGTCTTGCAATAGCTCGTTAAATCCACTATCTACAATATTCATTTATATTTGATTTTAATAAAGTTTTCAAAGTTCGTCAATACAAATCAATTCAAATGTATTCGAATGTCAGATTCTTAACCAGCTCTTAACTAGGCCGACTTCTTATTTAAGTCTTTATTATGATTCTAGCCTCCCACGTTGAATTATGGCCATTTACTACCCTTGAATTCTGACTTCTACTTGCAGTAGATGTCTTGCAATTGACTTGTTTCTCTGACTATTATCTTTAGAATGTCCAATTCCAGACTCTCTTTCATGACCATCTCACACGATACGTCGACAGACTACGAAGATGAGGCGTTCCTCTTCCTCTCATAGTCTGTACTCACGACTCGCTCGTTATAGTCCCAAGAATGGGTCTTTGACGACTCAAAGCTTATAAAGATAAGTCTGTTTTGCAACTCGCATGGATTAGATCCACGACCGTTCGACGATAGTTCTTACCTCAACTCCGTCGTAACGCAACAGATACAGTAGGCTAAACGATGCTATGAGCTATTTCCAGCTCATCCACGAGAATGCAGTCGACTAGACGATAAGTCCGACTAAACTGCCTGACATCTCGGAGTTACGCTGAGATCTACATCAACCTTTCCCGTCCAACAACCAGCGGTAAACTAACTCGCAAACGCTGTATTCGCCTCCTTTTGCATCGAAGATTCGATACAGATGTCACATTACGATTGGCTGAACCAATCGACTGATAATTTCATCCCACTTCACTGTGCTGACGACTGGATCGTCTTCAGAATATCGTCTGCTACCTTACATACATTAGATTCGCAGTCACAATATAGACGCCTTCTCATTGGCTTCGGATCTCTCCGCAGCAATGAATTGTTCGCAACGTCATTAGTCATTATCCCAACAATGTAATTCTGTTATTGGCTAATAATCCAAGCGTCCATTTGTCAAGGCAAAATCGACTCTCAAACTCTTGCAAAATGTCACCAAACTAATCCGTTGCCATCCAGACTAATTGGTCATAAAATAAGTTCAAACAATACTCTTAATTTTCCCCAGCTTAGTTGATTTTTACCATCTACGCTGGCACTGCTATTTTTAATATTAGTATCGTCTAAAGCCGCAAATTTTATTTTAGTAAACGCGTTAGTGAACTCAAATCTTATGCTAAAAATACTCATAAACACATCAATATTAATTACTGATAATACAACGAAAATTACTACTAAAATTACTATAAAATGCAAGGATAATCATTAGACTTAGTCTACATAACCAATGAATCAAACCCAAGCGTTGAATCATGTTTTCAGACCATCACAGTTTTATTTATTTATTATTTATTTATTTATTTAAAGTACTTGTAACGAGCGCAATGTCACTACACCTGAATCTGAGGCGCGGATGCATGTTCGCTAGGCCCCAAGATGGAATCATGCAAAAGCCGGGGTGAAGTAGTTAGTCTTAAGAAGTGATTTAAAAGTTGATAGCGAGTATGCAAGTCGGGCCAGGGTAGACGATTCCAAATGCGAGGAGCACAGCAGCTAAAGGCACGTGATCCTACAATTGCCCTGAACCTAGGTTCTTGCAACAAACCAGTATCAGAAGAACGCAAGAATCCGGGAGGGCAATATGGAGTCAGCAAAATATTAAAATATGATGGAAGGCCAGTGTTCTGAACCTTAAAGGTCAAGCATGCAATTTTAAACTTAATACGCCACTCAACAGGAAGCCAGTGAAGTTCACGAAGGCGATCTAATACAATTGATGAAGAACATGTAACAACCCTAGAAAGAGAGTTTTGAACCCTCTGGAGCTTTTTTACATTAAAAGAGGATATACAGTATAACACTGCATTTGCATAGTCTAATCGAGAACCAGCAAGTGCACATGACACTGTTTTAGCCATGTCATTAGTCAGAGAATGTCTGACATGACGAAATATCTTGATGTTATAGAAACAAGACCTGCAAATCGAAGATACGTGTGAAGTCATAGTGAGCGAGTTGTCAAGGGTGACACCGAGAGTTTTGATATTGTCTGATAGTGGGATTTTGGTTCCTGCAAGTTCAATTGAAGAATGCGAACTGAAAGATTGCATACGCCGGTGGGTTGAGAAAAGAATTGCCTCTGACTTATTTGGATTTACTGTAAGATCCTTAAAGCAGAACCAAGTGTGAAGAGAGGACAAACTGTGTTCGAGTTCAGTTTTAGCTGAGGGATCTGTTGCAGAGAGAGCAACGTAGAGTTGAGTATCATCAGCATATTGCTGGACCAATGTATTATGCATGGGTGCAATTTGACAAATGGGCGAAATAAAGATAGAAAATAGGAGATGCCCAAGGACACCTGAGGTACACCTGAACGACAGGCAATAGGATCAGAGCGAGATGAGTTTATTGCTACTCAGTGAGAACGATCATTGAGATAATAAGATATCCAGTGAAGAGCAGGACCAGTACTTCCAAAAGATGTATAGAGTCGAGACAGCAAAATACCATGATCTACAGTATCAAATGCAGCACTCAAATCAAGAGGTATAAGAAGAGATGCTTTGCCAGAATCCATTGAATTAAATATATTGTTAAGTGTGCCAGTAAGAGCAGTTGAATGATGTTTACAAAAAGCCGACTGAAAAGAACTAAAATCAGGAGAAGATGTTACATGCCCCTGAAGACGTATTAGAAATAGGCGTTCAAGCAGTTTGGAGATATGATTCAGATTGGAAATAGGCCGATAATTAGCCAGACAGTCCTTATCAAGATGAGGTTTTTTTAGTAGAGATGCCACAAGAGCAATTTTAAAAGCAGAGGGAAAACGGCCTTCACAAAAGGAGAGATAAGCCAGGTGAGCAATGAGGACAGAAAACACATTTGAACAGGATTTAATAAGGGAAGTTAGAATGAAGTTCAGTTGTGACGATTTAGATGGAACAGTTCCGATGAGTCTATCAGCTTCCTGTACTGTAACGGCAGGTAAGGTACAAAACTCATTACCAGGATGTCCAACATCAAGAAACAGTTTTGCTCTGTCTAAACCAGACCTACGCTTTGATATGGCGTATTTTAAGTTAGATATTTTGGCAGCAAACAATTTTGAAAAACCTAGACAGAGCTTTTTGTCCTCAAGGCCACTAGATAAATTGGCAGCACTGTTCGAGGAGTGAAGCAGCTTCTTCATGATTTCCAAGAAGCTTAGTAGCCATTTATTTTTTGACGGAAAGAACCCTCGGAATTTATCGATAAAATTTTTAGCATGGTCTTCTGCAACTATAAACCCCTTGCACTAATAAATATGAATACTGTCATGACAGAAAGACATCGAATCGTCTTGAATTTTGTTGAACAACTTGTCCGCATGCGTAAAGATTATTGTCCAACAAATTTTAAAACAACCTGGTAGATTCGATTTCGGAGCGTATAGTAGAATCGACTGCAGTCTCTTAATAACACTATTTTTCTACTGGAATCAAAGTCTGGTTTGCAGATTTGCGGTTGTTTTAAACTGTGGTAAGAATTTTAGCCAGTTACAGTTGTGCGATCAGCATCAGTTGTGTTTCAAGTTGAAGTTAAATTACGTAGTATCTACCAGTTTGTTTGTTATCGGATTTCATGCTGTATAATGGAGGATCTGGATTTCCATATAGAGCAACTGGATATTCATTCATTTGACTGCCAAATGACAAAATGCTTTACTAAATACAATGCAGATAATATGCTTAAAGTCACAAATAATCAATAGAAAGAATATAATGATCCTATATTTACTACTGACTAGTAATACAAAGCTGTATTTATACTCGTTGACTTCACTCCGGCTTTAGTGTCGATATATCTTTCTTATTCAATTTTTGGCATCTCATAAACTGTTTTGTTTCCTACCTCTGTACAATCTGAATAAATTTGCAATGGCTTTCTCGATTAATACAAAGCTCTTTGCAATTTGCGTATTACAATTGGATTTGTTCACATTATTCTATTATAATATCAACAAAATGTCATTCAATTAAAGCAGAGAATGACGAAAATTTTTCTCTTACCTGCATTTAACCTGGCTGGAAGCCAAAATTCGTATGCAGAATTCGCAGGTAATCGGATCACAGTTATAGAAGAATGGCAAAAGGAGATAATTTCCCGGCATCACTTCATATTTCAAAGAATTATCACCGGAATATCGAACAGTTGTCCTATTACAGATTTCATTCATTGACATCCAACGTCTCCCCTCTATTATTTCATCTTTTTCAACCTATAATGACGGTTGTTTCAGTTTCATGTCTAAGAAAGAAATTTTATATAAGCGTTCATGCAGTATTATCATGAGAAACTCGTTAATCAGTGATTTCATGTCCTTGAACTGTTGTCGTTGGCAGCATATATATCTTTTAAATCCTGGGATCACGCATTTGAGAAATGTTTTCTTAGGCGCGTAGTCTGGTGCATAACCTTTTAACTTGTTTCAGACCGAACAGTTTTATTACAGATTTCTGTGCGCTTATGAACGCGTACTCAGTTTAGAAACGAATGCATGAAGTTGATGATGCAGATTTCCATTCAGCGAAAATGAAAACGCCTTTGAGAGGTGCTTATAGAGGCAATAAATCAGTACCTAGATAAATTCAATGTATTTATTGTATTTATAAATACAATGTATTTATCTAGTGGAAGTCATAAACGATAGGCAAAAGGAACACACCGAGATTCAAGTAAACGAAAACGGTGAGTTGACAATTTATGCTAAATTACTGCGTGTATGTCATTCTTCTATGACACTGACTAAGCCGAGAGTAATTTGGACCCCATACTTCTGCTGACCTTTAGAATTATGTTCTATGCCTTGGGTCCTTTCCTGGAAATTTATTCCTGCAATGTCAGAGTTACCCCTTTTGTATTTGCAATATTTTGTCTTCTTGAATTGAACTGCACTTGCATCACAGTATACAAGACTTGCAAGTAAATGAAAGTCATTGAAGGAGGAGCGCTACCGCGGCCATATGGCGATTAACGAGCCTCAACATCAACTGCTATAAGAATCATGGACTGCACTATGTATTATGTACATAAACATTTCCTTGGCGCTTACAGCAGATTATTTGAAACATGAATGTCACCATTGCATCAGTATTTTTGTTTGGAAGACACACCGTTTACACCAGATCTGACTCGTTTATCTGGCGCCTTGCTTCATGCAATCATTCTAGTACCCTACGAAAGAATAAAATTACTGTGTTAAAGTGCTCAGATGTGTGACGGGAAGATGTTCTGACATTTAGGAATAAACTTTTTAAAGCAGCAGCAAACTGAATCAAGTTCTGCGCATGTCCGCGACCATAATGGTCGTTGTCTATCTCCGTGCTCATTTTGACGGATTATTTTGTTTAAACGTAACACCTCCTTGGTAATTTTAGCAGTTTGGATTTTTTCTGTTGCCGAGTTGGCGCGGTGGAATTAGTTTTCGTTTCCAAAACGGAATTATTGCGTTTCGGACGTTTTTGTTCCGTGAATGGACTGGTCCACCCTCGGGGAGGGGGGCAGGATTCCTGCGTGACATTCTAACCCCAGACCTACTGACCTACGCCGGGAAATCTCGGATTCGGTGAAGAAGGGCGAAAAGAGTCTTTGGAGCGGCACCAACTGTCCGCTACGGAATGGTTCAGCTACCTGCCGAAAGGCGGGCGACGAAAACCTGTCCGGCGCATATCTGATGGTTTGATTAATCTCCGCTCGCCGCATCGTCTGCCATCCACGAGAGACTGCTGAACGATGGGACAACCGTGAGCCATTGGCGGCGGATCACATCGCCCATGGTCGCTCCTCATCCTCGTTGCTACGTGCTTCAGAAACTCCGAACATGCTGTCTTCATTCAACTCTAGTTGGTAACCTATTGGTTTGGCTTTGCGTTTGTGCGCGAGATTCCCACTGGTGACTCTTCTAGTCATCTGAGCAATGTTTACTAATGGACGAGTGCTCCGTTCTTAATGACATTTAACATCGTTAGCGCAGAGAGCGCCTCTGATGAGTTTATCTTGAAAAGGCGCTATACAAATTTGAAATTACAATTACAATTACAAGATAACCATATTCTTCTGCATGTGCGAATTGAACCAACAGAACGAAAAACTTTTAGAGGGAATTCAGGTAAGCCAAACCACAAAAGCCTTGGAACTCGATTCTTTGTTCCACAAGAATGTTTGATGAAACGTGCACGTAAGAGAGTGTTTCTGGAGGCAATTCAGCCAGTGGAAGGAGCAGGCTAGACGGGGTTATCAAAAGTCGCTTCAAAAGTGGAGATTGTGCAGTTGAAGGACAGGGAGGTGATCGAGTTGGTTCAAAGAATGATTCCAAACAGGAAAATGTCCGTCAGTTCATCCGTCGCCTGACAGCTCGTGAAAGTCATTATGGCGGCAAAAAGTGTTAGATTGTACCTGTTCTCTTCCCTAAAAAGCATCAACCATGTGTGGAAAAATGTATGCAGCAGAATGCATCACAGACCAGTCGAAATTTGGATACCGCATGTTTTACAATGTTTCTGTGAATAATTTTAATGTCGGCTTCTCAGGTCCTGCATGAGATACTTGTACGACATGCGACTGTCTTAGAAATCAGTTACGAGTTTGTCCAACGGGGCAACAAAAAGAGCTGGTGATTAAGCTTCCTGTACATAAGCTGTGCATAAGCTGAGCTAAGACATTTTATGACCTCCTGAAAGAAAGGGATGATGGTATTTACACAGTCACTTATAAACTCAGGAAGAGTAGTATTCAAGGCAATTGTCACTTTATAACTTTGGATTATGTGACACGAATAATAATAAAAATTATTCATACACCTGGCCAGGGTCACATGGTTCAAGAGGTTCTAATGAAGTCACCAGTGTTGTTTGTCATTTCCTGGACCAACACCTGCCCCAGTCACACAATTTCAACACTGTACAGAAGGTTCGCCTTGTCAGTGATGGGTGTGGAGGTCAAAATAAAAATAATATCATTGTGGGAATGATGAATTCATGGTTATTTCAAGCCCCAGACAAATAAAGTTGGCTGAGCTCATTTCTTCAGTTATAGGACATTCGTTTCTGCCACGTGATCGTGTTTTGGTAGGAATAAAAAAGAATTACGAACCCGGAATTCCATCCTATATCCCGCCGAGTATCATGAAATTTTCAGTCATCTCTAGCATTGTAGACAAAGAGTGAGCAATTGGAAAGTTGGCAAACACTACAAATATTCAGGACCTGAAGCGCATAATTCTTACAAAATCCGTGAGCACAAGGGTCGAGTTGTCATCATGACCACAGGCGAAGTCAATTACCGAAGTTACACTGATACATCCGTATGTCTTCAGAAGAGAGGAAAGTCTCATGGAAACGTTCACCCAGGCTTTTTGCCCAGCAGACGTCCAACTTCGAAAGCGAAGTTGAACGATGTTCATCGATTGCTTAACGTTACTTTTGGGGCTAACTCGAAAGACATGCCACAAACAGAAGTTTATCGAAATCTTTCTTGTGCCACACAGATCAGGATGACATTGGCACACCAGCAGCAGAGTGTAACTGTGCAGATGAAGACTATGGCTTTCAAATATAAAATGTTGTTAAAATAAACACTCATAAAGTGTCAGTGCTTTAGTTTAAATTATAAAATTTAGATTTTAGTTTTTAGATAAAATGGGTTTCAGATTAAAGAAATGACTTGTGGGTTACTATCGCAGTATTACTCCAAACATGCCTGTGTTAAGAAGAGCAGTAACAAATTAAGTTCTAGGCATTTGCTGAAGTCAAAACAGACATTTGGTCTCACTCCTTGACATGCAAAACAGATAAATTAAATTTTATGTGCAAATCCTGATAATTCCAAAATTTAAACCTTTACATCAACTCTGCCAAAATGAGAAGATTTTCAAAAACTGGTTTAATTAACTCTGGTATCCTGTAAATTATCAGAGGAATTAGTAAATTACTTAATTTTTGTCAAATTTTTACGTTCTCAGTTTTCCTCATTTTTCTCAGAATAGTTGAAAATTAATTTGTCTGGTTCTGCATATCAACTCTTTAGTCATGTTGATATAAATTAATGTTCACTGCACAAAGCAACTGCGCAAAGTAGGCGGAACATCCGAATCTCAAATTTCATAAAAGTTTTGGTCTACAGAATTGTTAATCGACGGATTTCGTTCCAGTGACTTGCATTCTTTGGCCATTGTAGATAAGTACTTACCATATGAAGCTCGATAACATAGCATGATATGAATAAGAGTTACATAAAGATAGATGTAAACTGTAAAAGAATAGAAACATAGACAACAGTAGAGAAAAATCGATAAAAGAAGCGTAGAAGGAAACAGGCTTCATGCATTTACCTTGAAAAAATCTAAATCAGGCAATAAATCTTCATCTAAATCTCGATTACGCCGTAGTTGCAGAACAAGCGTTACTTGTTGTTCGCTTCCTTTGATATCTAGTTAATATTAACACATTGTAAAATTGTTAGGTTTGATTATACTGGTAGCCTTTTAATAACGACTGTTAATTTTGCTTTCTGGATCATATTGTCTATTGATGATGCCTAAATTCATAACATAAAATTATTCATACTTATGCGCATAATCGAGATAAAGCGAAGTTTTGCAATGATCAAAATGTAAACTAATGATAATCAGCTAACAGTTATTTTGTATGTGTGGGCAGTAGTTGTCTAATCGAAAGATGTCTGAATTATTCTGAAGTTGGATAATCTTTTAGCTGAATCAAAACATGACACAATAAATCCAACAAACAGTAAAGGCAGTCTTCTATCACCTCTTACGAATTGTTAGATTCAAATGATACTGTAGTATCCAGTGTTTAACAATATCTTATGGTCACAGAGTCATTAACGTTGACCTTAAATGATGCTTTTGGGTTGGGTGCAGCTGTGAAAGTCCTTCCCTTTGGGAATTACCATCTAGCTGTTCACCATGCCGTTTCAAACGGTCAAGATATCCATAGAAATTGTCGCTGATTGCTAAAAGGTTGTCTCTATTCGTTTGCTATGCCAATATGAATATGTACCTGGAATCGTCAAAAGAAATTTCGGATTTTTCATTTTATTTTCTGAGCTGCCAGCCGCCGTTTCGCCTTTCCATTCACCGAAGATATTCAAGACACAGGCAGCTGATATAAAAACCAAAACGAACTTTATACAAACCAAACATTAATCGAACAGTTTGGATCTGCATTGCCACATAAACAGTTCAAACGGTCTCGTGATTGTTGCAAACGGATAAACGGATAAATTTACACAGCTGGTTTGAATACTACTTTTATAGTCATCGCGTTTGGCTTGAACTAGGATTCTAAACCTGTTCGAACTGCAAGAAAATGACTCTTAAATAAGCTAGCTGCTTTGACAAAATTTAAAGGCAGATTGGATCTACGTTAAA
This sequence comes from Norana najaformis, assembly GCA_964023275.1. NCBI lineage: Eukaryota > Metazoa > Annelida > Clitellata > Crassiclitellata > Hormogastridae > Norana > Norana najaformis. Next base: position 46,847,412 of record OZ029914.1, read on the forward strand.
TAATCTCATATAAGAGATTTAATCAATGAATCAATCCCAAACGTCTAATTGTGTCTTCCGACCATAGAATGTTATCATTGAATATTATAGCCTTAGCAGCGATTTATTCGCCGACTTATGAAACGCTTGCAATAATTCTATAAATATTTAGCGTGGTCTTCTGTAACTATACACTTCTTGTACTGATAAATATGAATGCTGTCAAGACAGAAAGATATCGTATCGTCTTGCATTTTGTTGAACAACTTGCCCGTATGCGTAATGATTATTTTTCAGTAGGTTTTCAAATCAGCCTAATACACTTATTTTTAATAATCAGGAAACTCAAAGTAAGATTTGACACGTCTAAGTCCCACAGTGCAATAGAATCGACTGTTGTTCTTAATAAAACTAATCTCCTTTTTGAATCAAAGTCTGATTTGCAGATTTGCGTTCGTCCTAAACTGAGCTAAGGATTTTAGTCAGTTACAGCTGTGCGATCAGAATCCGCTCTTGTTCAAGTTGAAGTTAAATTAGTATTTACCAGTTTGTTTGTTATCAGGTTGCAGGCTGTTGAATGTAGGATCTGGTTTTCCATATAGAGCAACTGGATATTCATTCATTTTTCTGTCAAATGACACAACGCTTTACTAAACGCAATGCAGGCAATATACTTACAATCACAAATAATCAATAGAAAGTCTATAATATCCCTATATTTGTTTTTTAAAGCGTAGTTGAGGGCAATAGCGTTGAGGTGTTTATAGGAGTCGACAATTTAAAAGTACCCAACTAAACTTTCATATGAATAACTTTAACCGTAAGTTACCTTATAGATACCCAGTAATTTCTAGATTGCTAGTATAGTTAAATTATTGGGAAGAAAAGATACGCAAATTTCACTTGTGAATGCATTTTCAGTATTGCTTTTCCGAGTTAATAAAGAAACGAAATAAGAATGGTGGTTACCTGCAATTAGTATTCACATTCGTAAAGATCCTGATACAGAACGATTTACTAAAGGGTGGCTTTCGACGAATGTGATAATAGTAAGGTACCAGCAGGTAATCTCCTGTTGACAATTTATACAGGTAAGTCGAGGTAAGACATCCATTGTGTGACTTCTCTGCTGCTGCCTGTTCATTAAGGCTCATCCATAGACGATTGTTTCGGACTTCTTCTTTTTCTACCTGTTAGATTAATTTTGGGATTTTTATTGCAAGAACGTATTTGGTCTTTCTTGGACACAACTTTTTAGATTTGTTTGTTTTCGGAAATCAGATCGTATAACTAATTCTTATATTGCATGAGATGATGTTGCGAAAATGCCACTATAGGCTACTATACATAAAAATACGTCAACTCTAATACAGTTTTTATTCCAATCAAAGAATAATAATATTAATAGTGCACATGTACGTTTACTGATGATTTGTTATGCAAATTGTTCTCACCATAAGTAAGTCGATCATTCCATACAGGGCATCATTGTCGTCTGTACTATTTGCTGGATTTTCATGGTACCATGTTAGCTCTATCACGACAGGCACCGCGTTCACGTTATTCTGTCCTATAACAGAAATTCACAATTATTATTTTAAACCAAAATGTGTAGCGCGACCAAAGTCACGCAGAAATGCGAATCTGAGGCGAAATGATATTATAACAATTAAAAATTCTAAAGACTTTTTCTTTGTTTTTTAATACTAACTTTTTTATTGGTTTTTGAAAAATTTGGATTAGATTGAAAAGGTGGTTTTAACTGGTTCTGCAAGATAGTTTGAAGACCCCTTTGCCAGTTTTAAATATGTCTGTTTTATGAAAGTAGTTTTTCCTTTGCCTTACTTTAAATATTTTTAGTTTGTATCTGCAACGTTTGAGGTAAATGGCCAGTACGAATTCATTAGTAATTGGACACAGGATTTATAATTTAACAAGAAGGTTAAGTTCAGTGAGTTTAAACCATGCATCAATGTTTTCAGCCGATTATGCTATGCTTTGCATCTAATTCTTTTACCTGGAATCGTCAAGATAAATCGCGGATTTCTCATTTTCTTATTGTCCTCGTCTCCAGCGGCTGTTTTACCATGCCATTCGCCAAGAATATTGATAACTTTGTCTACAAAATTGTAACTACTAACATCTGTATGGAGCATTTCCTACAGCCTATCGGACTCCTCAATAGCTGGTCCGAAGCTTTGGAATTCGCTGCCCAGTTCTGTCCTTTTGTTCAGCGCTATGGCTTCGTTCAGTTCCACACTCAAGACTAATCTGCCTCAATTCTCCTGACCTTTTACAATTTCGACTGGATTTCTCCTGCGGATTAAGACTGCGGCTGTGGTTTCACTTCCATGTGACCAGCAACTGATGTCTTGAACATTATTATGACGGCGCTATGAACACCGTCGGATAAGATCAGATGAACAATATTTTGGGCATCAGCTAACAAGCTGGTGTTATCCTATACGTTTGTGGAAATTAGACTTCCAGCTTCATGTTACAGCCAATGTTAAAATTTTGTAAAAATTTAATATAATTTAATTGTAGTAACGATAACTCGTATTGTATGAGTAGCGAGCTGCTTCTAGGGTGCTTTACAAAGTTAATTGTCATCGCAAAGTTAGAAGTTACAAAATTATAGATCGATATGTTGTAAATAGCTTATTTCGAGCAGAATATCTGCGCACTATTTTGAACAAAAGTCCAACCGAATCCTAAAACATTTATGGCGCCGCTATCGTAATGCCCAAGGCATTTATCGACAGTTGTTTCTAAGCAAAATTACATTCCAAAATTGCCAATCCACTGGACAGAGTCACGCAATTAAGATTGTGAAGCCTCTGAGACTGAAAGACGGGCTACGGGGGTTTAAACAATTTGAAACATATTATTTTTCAATCCTGACCTAAAAAACATAACAGAACCAACGGATTAACAGAAACATGGGATGAATTCCAGAGCCTTTGCCGCCAACAGAGAAAGACGGGGAACTCAGTACTGATTTGGATCGGAGGACAGTAAGAGTCACAGCATCCAATGAACGATTGCAGTATTTGTGAATCTGAGGGATTTTAAAAGACGAAAGATAAGTTTCAGTGTACAATAGAATCGACTGTTGCTTCTTAATAAAACTAGTCTCCTTCTTTGCAGATGTGCGTTCGTCCTAAACTGATCTAAGGATTTTAGTCAGTTACAGGTGTGCGATCAGAATCAGCTGTTGTTCAAGTTGAAGATAAATTCCTACTTACCAGTTTTTTTCTTATCGGGTTGCAGGCTGTCGAACGTAGGATCTGGTTTTCCATATAGAGCAACTGGATATACATTCATTTGACTGTCAGATGACAAAATGCTTTACTAAATGGAATGCAGGCAATATACTTACAATCACAAATAATTAATATCCCTACATTTGATGCTGACTAGTAATACAGAGCTGCATTTATACTCGCTGACTTGCCTTTGATTTTAGGGCAAATAACTCTATCTTATTCAAGTTATGAATCACTCTTTTGGCATCTCATGCTCTTCCGTTAAACGGATTTGTTTCCTAACTCCCTATAGTATGAATAAATATGCGATGCTTTCTCTTTTGATGCAAAGCTATCATGATTTTTGTAATTTGCATGTTATTATTCGATTTGATAATATTATCCCATCACAACATCAGCAACATGTCATGCTATTCGAGCCAGCAAATAATAATGAATGAAATCGTTTTTTATACCTGCATTCGACCTCGCTGGAAGCCAAAATTCGTATGCAGAATGCTCCGGTAATCGGTTCATCGTCATCGATGAATGGCAAAAGGAGATATTTTCCCGGCTTCAGTTCATATTTGCAAGAATAATCACCCGTAAGTCGATGAGTTGCCTTATTAGTGATTTGATTCATTGAGATCCAACTTCGTTCCTCTATTGTTTCATCGCCTATAATCTATAACGACGGATGCTTCAATTTCATGTGTAAGAAAGAAATTTTTATATTTGGGTTCATACATTATTATCGCGAGAAACTCGTTAATCAACGATTTGGAATTCTTGAACTGTTGTCGTTGGCAGACGAAATATCTTTTAAATCCTGGGACCAGATATTTTGTAATGTTTTCGTAGGCGCGTTGTCAGGTGCGTACCTTTGAAATATGTTTCAGACCATACAGTATTATTACTTATTTCTGTGCGCGTATGAAAGCGTACTCAGTTTAGAAACGAATGCATGAAGTTGATGATGGAATCCGTCAAACAGATTTACGTTCAGAGAAAATGAAAGCGCATTTTAGAGGTGTTTATAAAGGCGCTATATCAGTAGCAAGATAATTACCACATATGTATCTAGTGGTAGTCGTAAGGGTACATCGAAAGGATCACACCGAGATTTGAGCATCGGAAAACTGTGAGTTGACAATTTTTGCTAAATTACTGTGTATATGGCATCATACGATGGGCTAAGTCAAGAGGAATTTGAACCTCGTGATTCTGCTGACCTCTAGAATTATGTTCTATACCTTGGGTCCATTCCTGGAAATTTATTCCTGCAATGTCAGTGTTAGCCTATTTATAGGTGCAATATTTTGACTTCTTGAATTGAACTGTACTTACTCCACAGTATTCAAGACAAGGTTCGAGGTTATTGAAGGTCATTGAAAGAGAAGCGCTATCAAGGCCATATGGCGATCAGCCAGACCCAACATCAACTACTATAAGATTCATGGACTGCTCTACGTATTATGTACATAAGCATTTCCTTGGTGCTTGCAGTAGATTGCTAGAAGCATGATTATCATCATTTGCGCAAACTAATTGTTGATTTACTTATTTTGAAGGTACACCGATCTGACTTATTTATCTGGCGCCTTGCTTCATGCAACCATACTAGTACCCTACGGAAGAATGAAATTACTGTGCTAAAGTGCTCACAGGAGTCATTGGAAGATGTTCTGACATTTAGGAATAAACTTTTTAAAAGCAGCAGCCAACTGAATCAAGACAACAATATTCTTCTGCATGTGCAAATTGAACGAATAAAACGAAAAACTTTTAGAGGGTATTGAGTTACGCCAAAACACAGAAGAATTCAGGCTCGATTCTTTATTCGATAGGTGTTTGATAAAACGTGTTTTTCAGATGGTTTTTCAGCAGGGAATTCAGCCAGTGGAAGGAACAGGCTAGACGGTGTTATTAAGCTTCACTTGAAAACTGGAGTATGAAGTTGATGGACAAGGAGATTAACCAATTGGTTAAAAGAGTGATTCCAAACAGGAAAATGTACGTCAGTTCATCCGTCGCCTGACAGCTCGTGAAAGTCATTTTGGCCGGCAAAAAGTGTTAGAGTTTACCTCTCCTCTTCTCTAAAAACATCAACAATGTGCGGCAAATGTACACAGCCGAATGCATCACAGACCAAACGAAATTTGAATACCGCTTGTTTTACAATGTTTCTGTGAATAATTTTAATGTCGGCTTTTCAGGTCTTGCATGAGATACCTGTATGATACGCGAATGTCTTAGAAATCAGTTACGAGTTTGTCCAGTGAAGCAAAAGAAAGACCAGGTGACTAAGCTTCGTGTACACAAGATTCGAGCTAAGGCATTTATGACCTCTTGAAAGAAAGGGACGATGGTATTTACACAGTCACTTATGACCTCCAGCAAGTACAGTCACTGCCAAAACTCACTGTTGGGAAACAGTAGTACTCAAGGTATTTGTCACTTGTAACTTTGGATTATGTGACATGAATAATATTAAGGTTAGGGTAACAGGCTGCAGGAGGGTATAATGAAGTCGCCAGTGTTCTTTGTCATTACCTGGACCAACATCTGCCCCAGTCACCCACTTTCAACACTGTACAGAAGGTTCGCCCTGTCAGTGATGGGTGTGGAGGTCAAAATAAAAATAATGACACTGTGGGAATGTCGCAGTCTAGCTATTTCAAGCTCCAGACAACAATGAGATTGCTGAGCTCATTTCTTCACTTATAGGACATTTGTTTCTGCCACTTGATCGTATTGTGGTAGGAATGAGAAAGAATTACGAACTCGGGATTCTATCCTAGATCCAGCCGCCTATCGCGAAATTTTCAGTCATCTTTTTTCGACATTAACATTGTTAACATTGTAGACAAAGACCGGAAGGTTAGCGATTGGAAGCTGGAAGTTCACAAGGACTACAAAACAATGCAGAATATCCGGGACTTGAAGCGCATAATTCTTACAAAATCCGTGAGCACAAGGGTTAAGTTGTGATAATGGCAACAGGCGAAGTCAACTACCGAAGTAACACTGGTACATCCATATGTTTTCAGAATAGAGGAAAGTCTCATGGAAACGTGCACCCAGACTTTCTGTCTGCAGACGTTCAATTTAGAAAGCGAAATTGAACGATGTTCGTAGTTGCTTAACGTTTCGGACTAACTGGAAAGACATGCCATAAACAGAAGTTTATCGAAGTCTATCTTGTGCCGACACAGATTAGGATGACATTAACACAGCAGCAGAGCGAAACTGTGCAGATGAAGACATTGGCTTTCAAATATAAAATGTTACTAAAATAAACACTCATAAAGTGTTTAGTTTAAACTCTAAAGTGTGTAGTTTAAACTATAACATTTAGGTTTCAGGTTTTTAGATAAAATGGCTTTAAGATAAAAGAAGTGACTTTTGGGTTATTAGGGCTGCATTTCTCCAAAATGTATGTGTTAAAAAGTACAGTAACAAATTAAGTTCTGGGCATTGTTGAAGTCAAAACAGACGTATGGTCTCACTCATTGACATGCAAAACAGATAAATTAAAATTTTATGTGTAAAACCCGATAATTCCAAAATATAAACATTTATGTCAACTCTACCAATACGAGAATTTTTTCAAAAACTGGTTTAATTAAATCTGGTTCCTTTTAAAAATGTCAGAGGAATTGGTAAATTGCTCAATCTTTGTCAAATTTTTACGTTCACTTTTCTCAGAAAAGTTGAAAATGGATTTGTCTGGTTCTGCATATCAACTCTTCAGTCATGTAGATATAAATTAATGTTCACTGCACAAAGCAACTGCGCAAAGTAGGCGGAATACCCGAATCTCAAATTTAAAAAAAAATTGCTGTACACAATAGTTAATTAACGGATTTCGATCCAGTGAGTTGTATTCTTCGGCCATTGTAGATAGGTAATTACGACCTGAATCTTGATATCATAGCATGATATCAATAAGAGTTACATGAAGATAGAAGTAAACTGTAAAAGAATAGAAACATAGACAACAGTAGAGAAAAAACGACAAAAGAAGCGTAGAAGGTAAAAGGATTTTTGCATTTACCTTGAAAACATCTAACTGAGGCAGTAACATTTCCTCTGCATCTCGACTGCACCGCAGTTGCAGAACAAGCGTTTCTTGTTGTCCACTTCCTTTGATATCTAGTTATCATTAAAAAATTGTAAATTGGTAATGTTCGATTTTGCTGGTTACCGTTTAATAATGACTATTAATTTTACTTTCTGCATTATATTGTCTATTGATGTTGCCTAAATTTATTACATAATATTGTTCATTATTATGCGCAAAAACGAGATAAAGCGATGTTTTACAATGATCAAAATATAATAAACTAATGATTCTCAGTTAACAGTTATTTTGTACGCGTGAGCAGTAGTTGTATAATCGGAAGATGTCTGAATTCTTCTGTAGTTGGATAATGTTTTGGCTGAATCAAAATATGACGTAATAAATCCAACATAAAGCAGACTTCTATCACCTCTTACGAATTGTTAGATTGGAATGTAGTATCCAGTGCTTAACAATATCTCATAATACCAGAGTCATCGACGTACTTAAATGTTGATTAGGGATTCGGTGCAGCTGTGAAAGTCCTCCCGTTTGGGAATTGCCATCTAGCTGTTCAACCTTCCGTTTCAAATGGTCAAGATATCCATAGTAATTGTCAGTGATTACTAAAAGGTTGTCTCTATTCGTTTGCTATCACAATATGAATATGTACCTGGTATCGTCAAAAGAAATTTCGGATTTTTCATTTTATTTGCTTCGCAACCACCCGCCGTTTCGTCTTTCCATTCACCGAAGATATTCAAGACACAGGCAGCTGATATAAAAACCAAAATGATCTTCATACAAACGGAACATTAATCGAACAGTTTGGATCTACATGACCACATAAACAGTTCAAACGGTCTCGTGATTGTTGCAAGCGGATAAACGGATTAATTTACAAAGCCGGTTTGATGCTACTCTTATAGTCATCGCGTTTGGCTTGAACTAGGATTCTAAACCTGTCAAAACAGCAAGAAAAATAAATCTTAAATAAGCTAGCTGCATTACAAAATTTTAAGGCAGTTAGATCTACGTTAAATCATCTCATATAAGAGATTTAATCACTGAATCAATCCGAAACATCTGATCGTGTTTTCAGACGACCACAGAAGATTATCAATAGCTTTAGCTGTGATTTATTTGCCGACCTAAGAAACGCTTCCAGTAATTCGATAAATATATAGCATGGTCTTCTGTAACTATACACCTCTTGTACTGATAAATATGTATGTTGTCAAGACAGAAAGATATCGCATCGTCTTGCATTCTGTTGAACAACTTGCCCGTATGCGAAATGAATATATTTCAATAGATTTTGAAATCGCCTTGTTACACTTAATTTTAATAATCAGGGGAAATCAAAGTAAGATTTGACACGTCTAAGTTTCAGAGTGCAAAAGATTCGACTGATGTTTCTTAATAAAACTAATCTCCTTCTTGAATCAAAGTCTGGTTTGCAGATTTGTGTTCGTCCTAAACTGAGCTAAGGATTTTAGTCAGTTACAGCTGTGCGATCAGAATCAGCTGTTGTTCAAGTTGAAGTAAAATTAGTACTTACCAGTTTGTTTGTTATCGGGTTGCAGGCTGTCGAACGTAGGATCTGGTTTTCCATATAGAGCAACTGGATATTCATTCATTTGACTGTCAAATGACCAATGATTTACTAAACGCAATGCAGGCAATATACTTAGAATCACAGGTAATCAGTAGAAAGTCTATTATAACCCTATATTTTTTAAAAGCGTAGTTGAGGGCTATAGGGTTGGGTTTTTTAGGACTCGGCAATTTTAAGGTATCGAACTAAACTATCATTTGAACGACTTTAACCGTAAGTTACCTTATACATGCCGAGTTATTTCTTAATTGCTGGTATATTTTAATCATTGTGAAGAAAAGATACGCTAATTTCACTTGTGAGTGCATTTTCAGTATTGCTTTTCCAAGTTAATAAAGAAAGAAAGGATGTGATAATTGTGCTTACCTGCAACTAATATTCACATTCGTAAAGATCCTGATGCAGAACGATTTACTAATAGGTGGCTTTGCACGACTGTCATAATAGTAAGGTAACAGCAGATAATCTCCTGTTGCCAATTTGCACAGGTAAGTGGAGGTACGGCATCCAATGTGTGACTTCTCTGCTGCTGCCTGTTCATTAAGGCTTATCCATAGACGATTGTTTCGAACTTCTTCTTTTTCGACCTGTTAGATTAATTTTGGGATTTTTACTGCAAGAACCTATTTGGTCTTTCTTGGACACAACTTTTTAGATTTGTTTAGTTTTGGAAATCATATTGCTTGACTAATTCTTATATTTCATCAGGTGAAGTTGCAAAAATACCTCTTTAGGCTACTATACATAAAAATTCGGCAACTCTAATACAGTTTTATTCCAGTCAAATAATATTAATATTAAGTAGTGCATATGCACTTTTACCGATGATTTGTTATGCTAATTATTCTCACCCTAAATAAGTCGATCACTCCATACAGGTCATCATTGTCGTCTGCACTATTTGCTGGATTTTCTTGCTGTCGAGTTATCTCTATCACGACAGGCACTGCCTTCACGTTATTCTGCCCTATAACGGCAATTCACAATTATTTTAAACCAAAATGTGTAGCTCGGCCAAAGTCATGGAGAAATGCTAATCTGAGGCGAAATGAAATGAAAATATAAACAATTAAGGTTTCTACAGACTTTTTCTTTGCTTTTTAATACTAACTTTTATATTGGTTTTTGAAAATTTTGGAATAGATTGAAAAGGTAGTTTTAACTGGTTCTGCAAGATACTTTGAAGACCGTTTTGCCAATTTTAAATATGTCTATTTTTAAAAGTAGTAGTTTGTATCTGCAAAGTTTGGGTTCAGTGACCAGTACGAATTCATTAGTAATTGGACCCAGGATTTATAATTAAACGAGAAGGTTAAGTTCAGTGAGTTTAAACCATGCATCAATGTTGTCAGCCGATTGTGCTATGCTTTGCATCTAATTCTTTTACCTGGAATCGTCAGGATAAATCGCGGATTTCTCATTTTGTTCTCGTCGTCGTCTCCAGCGGCTGTTTCACCATGCCATTCGCCAAGAATATTGATAACTTTATCTACAAATTTATAAGAATAAAAATTTCTATGGAGTATTTCCTACAGCCTGAATGCTATCGGACTCCTCAGTAGCTGATTCGAACCTTTGGAATTCGCTGCCCAGTTCTGTCCTTTTGTTATGGTGTCTTTCAGTTCGAGACTCAATTAAAACATTTTTATCCTGCCTTCCTCTTTCTCCTGACCTGTTTCAATTTCGACTGGATTTATCCCGCGGATTAAGATTGCGGCTGTGGTTTCACTTCCATGCGACCAGCAACTGATATCTTGAACATTATAATGACGGGGCTATGAACACCGTCGGATAAAATCAGATGCGCAATATTTTCGGCATCAGCTAGCAACCTGGTGTTACCCAGTACGTGTGTCGAAGTTAGACTTCCAGCTTCATGTTACAGCCAATGTCATTTTTTGTAAACGTTTAATATAGTGTAACTGTAATAACGACAACTCGTATTGCATGAGTAGCGAGCTGCTTCTAGGGTGCTTTACAATGTTAATTGTCATCGCAAAGCTAGGAATTAAAAATATAGATCGATATATTGTAACTAGCCTATTTCGAGCAGAATATCTGCGCACTATTTTGGACAAATGTCCAACCGAATCCTAAAACATTTATGGCGCCGCTATCGTAATGCCCAAGGCATTTATCGACAGTTGTTTCTAAGCAAAATTACATTCCAAAATTGCCAATCCACTGGACAGAGTCACGCAATTAAGATTGTGAAGCCTCTGAGACTGAAAGACGGGCTACGGGGGTTTAAACAATTTGAAACATATTATTTTTCAATCCTGACCTAAAAAACATAACAGAACCAACGGATTAACAGAAACATGTGACGAATTTCATAGCCTTTTGCCGGCAACAGAGAAAGACGGGGAAATCAGTACTGATTTGGATCGGAGCACAATAAGAGTCACAGCATCCAATGAACGATTGCAGTATTTGTGAATCTGAGGGATTTTAAAAGACGAAAGATAAGTTGACTGGCAGATGTTACTTTATGAACTATAAGAAAATGTCTCTCAAAATGCCCCATATGGGGATAATCCACTGTTCCTGCCAGTTTCGCTATCTACCCTTCTTTCCCTCCAATCAACCCATCTAAGTGGACAAATGACCTACCAACCGAACGCCCATATAACTGCACTAAATAAACAGGGGCTACGGCTACATGTGTTTTAGCCTTTATATAATTGATATAGTTACTTAATCCGTCGTCTTTTCTGAATCCATCTTCATCAAAATTTGGAATCCTGTCGCAGACATATATATATTTAAAGCGATGGAAGAAGTCCACCATGTCGATCCAGAACTCTCCTATATCAAGATAGAGATCACGTTCTTTTCGTAAAGCATCGCTGACTTCCTTTGATTCCGTTGATATGTGCGACCTACGACCTTCCCTTTCGCCATCGTTGACTCGTCTGTTAGTTTTCTGCTTCTCTCCCCAAAGATTTCTTATCTTCACCAGCCTGGTGACTTTTAGCGGGCGTTCCACCTGTTGAACACAGACGCATCTCGTTCATTTATTGGTCGTCGTTCAAGGCATGAACTAAAGGGGTCAACAGCTAAAGCCCAAGCACAACATTAACAATAAGCAAAGTGGCTTCTCCATTCCATTACGAGCTACAGTTTTCACCATGGATTCAGCTGAAGCGACCATTGACTTATGCCGTGTGCATTATGATAAAGGTGCTATAGAAGTCATTAGATTAGATTGACATGGAATGGATTGGTTTAGACTGAACCTTAACGTTGACTTGCATGCAAACTAGTTCATGAAGTCCACAAAAGAATAAAAGCAGAGCCGTTTTAAGGTTGTCGTTGAGCCTAGGCACTCTCGCATTCGTAGGCCCCAACTGCCAACTCTGCATTAGAGCTAAACACATTCACATTATTTCTTGACATCATGTCACTCATCTGTACTCATGTTTAATCATGATTCGTAAACGCACCCAGCTTTGATTTTAAATTTCAAGTAACTTTTTGTGATATTGATTATTCAATGCACTGTTGCAGTATTTCCGGTTTTACGATCTTTCGTCTTAAAAAATGGCAACCGTTTTATAATATTTTATGTGAATGCTCACGGCGTTAAAAGTTTTTTAACTTGGCAGATCTTTTTCAAGTGATGAAATAGTTTCTAAAGCCAAGGCATTAATTGAGATATATCTATCAGATCTGGAAGAGGCATTTAGAGATGAGTTTCTTTTGTTTTCACGAATGTTTGCTGACACAAAAACTGTGGCTGAAATGATAATGGCACAGATAAAGGATAAGCTGGTGACAAGTTTTCCAAATGTAAATATTGCTTTTCGAATCTATGTCTACATTTTTGGAACAAGTTCTGAAGGTGAACGCTCTTTTTCGAAACTCAAACTTATCAAAAATTATTTGCGGTCAACGATGGGACAAGAACGACTATCTTCCATTGCACTACTTTAAATTGAAAACGACTTAATGCGGGAAACGACACTTGAGGACATTATATGTGATTTTGCTAATACAAAGGGCCGCAAAGTTAACATAATATAACACAGCTTAACTTAAACTGTTTCAGTACAAACTTTAGGGTTATTAAATTTGTATTTCATTTTTCAATTTTCGAGTCAAACAATAAATTTATTTGTTCCTATTCTTTTGTCTTTCGTAGGCCCCTATAAAGTTCGTGGGCCATAGGCACAGTACCTACTGTGCCTAATGGATAAGAAGGCCGTGAATAAAAATAACCTGGATAAATGCAGAAATAAATGAATGGATATATGGTGATCGGGACAAAGTTTAGGTTGGAGGGTGCTCAGTCTGATAGCTGCCTGGATGTACAAGTGACTATAAATCAATTAGTACAGTATTAAATGTTAGCCAATTAGCGATGTTTGAACAGTCTTAACGAAAAACTGAACACTGATTTTGAAATGGCTTCGATATCGCATCACAATAAGCAAACACGTTTTCAATAAACTGCTTTAATCCAATGCAAGACTTTCCGGTCCACTCTAAGTTTAATCGACGAAATTACATAAAGCACCGATGTAATATAGCTGCTTACCTTTAGGGTCTCTGTTACAGAATAACCGTGTAGCAACTCATCTGTAATCTATAATTCAGAACTATTTCAATCATAAAACTGTGAGTATCGCAATAAGACAAACTTAAATGTTTCTGCTCTCTCAAATTGCTTAGTTGACGTTCCTGAATACAAAACACTCAACTCGTGTACAAAGTTCTATCAAAAGGATTAGTAACATGCAGGGTTGGGTTTGCGAGGTTTGGTGGTTTGACCCTTAAAGTTGACTTCCATGCAAAGTAGTTAAGAAAGTCCACATTTGACTAAATGTAGCATACATACATACACGCATCCATATATGCATGCATACACACATACATACATTCAAACATACATGCATACATGTATACATACATACATGCATGCATGCATGAATACATGCATACGTACGTATATGCATGCGTATTTTTCGTGCCTAAGAAAACCCTTTCAAAGTTTACTAAAATTCGAAAAATAGTTTTCATATGCATTGAAATGGGTTGGAAGCGCTGAATACTTTGGTGAAAACCGCATATTGTTTTATCACAAAGAGCAAAGCAGTGACATTTTATATATACATCTCCACCCGAATATTTTAATAAAATCGCGACTAAAATCTTACCTAAAATTTAGACGTCTTGCGTAAATTAAATAGGTTTTTATGCAATAATAATTATATAACATGAAGCTTAATTGGAGACCTTATTAGTGAAATATTATAATGCACTGCTGTGAAAATTATGTGCAAAACAATCTCGGACGTATTTTGAGCGTAACGGTCTTCTGGGTCCATTTCTCGCATATTGATTTTTTCCTACTTTGTGAGGGTTTTATCAGGCATGGCTACATGTAACGTAGTCATTAAAAAGCTCCAGTTTGTTTTACTAAGGCGTCACAGTTTAGCCGGTGGCAACACGAGAAGGTAAATGCTTACTTTTGAAATGCCGGTGAGCACAATGGACCCTGACTTCAGAGCACTGTCAATACGTTCAAATAATTTCTCAGGAGGGAGAAAATTGTCGTTTTTCCTACGTTGTATAGTCTTGAATTCCTCAACCAATCCTCCTGTCAGCAGTCGGAAGAAATCGGATGGGTCTCCCGCTATTTTCGGATAGCTTCCGTACAGTCTTTATAAAATCAAAATAATGCAAAGGACACTGCGTGAATCTGGGGCAGGTCAAAGAATATAGAATTTTAACATAAGAACAAGAGCAATTTTATGGATGGCGCGTGATTTCTAAATTCGGTTTTCCATGTTTCCATTCATTGTAAAAGATTTCTGAAACACAACATACGTTTAGCTTTTGGGGGTTTTCGAAATGTTTTCAGCTAAGTTTACGCTTACGTTAAAGCTTTACTACAGGAATACGAGAATCACATTGGCTATTTAGGTTTTAAGCGACAATATGCACGTATCCAGTCGCATCATTTAAGGTATTTTCAAAAGCAACCTCTCATTTCCGTGATTATTTATAGATGAAAACAAAATTCAAGTCATCTGGGAATAGAGCATGCACGTGACTATTGAGTCATGTTTTATCCTGCTCGATTTCATAACTCTGTAATGGTACGAACTACACCAGTCGTTCTTTCTCTAGATTTTCTTCTCTTTCGATTGAAATGAAACTTTTCATTAACATCTGTAATGGTACGAACTACACCAGTCGTTCTTTCTCTAGATTTTCTTCTCTTTCGATTGACAGGAAACTTTTCATTAACATTTCAAAACGACGTTCATTCCTTGGGCTAAGATCACTTCCATGGTGTGGAATGGCATGTGTGTATGAAACTGCGTCACAGCTAGTATATTGACTGTTAAACAGAGTTGTGCTCTGTAAATGCAGTTAAGGTTTATTCAAGTATAGTCTACCCGATGCTAACGGTTTATTGCATAGCTCATCCACTACGCGAGGTCTCGCTTTATTTTTCTGTCTATCTGTCTTATATGTTTTGTTTATTTGTCTGTCTTTCTATCTTTCTGTCTCTTTGTATATCTTTCTTGACGACATTGTAAATCTCTTAGCTTGCTAGTTGATATTGGGCACGGTAGCCGATTGGATAGAGCGAGCGCTCGGCTTGTAACGCAGAGAGTACGGGTTCAAGCCTCCCTTCAGATGGTTACTGTGTAGGGACCTTGAGCAAGTCTTTCACTCACAGTTGCTCAGCGTTATCGATTCATGATAAGTGAACTGAAGGTGGCGCTTAATAAATGCAGAAATAATAATAATTTTATGAAGAACCTGGCTAGAGCTTTTTCTACCAGCGGAACCCAGACAATATCTTTTTCGTAAGAATGTCCTGCAACGTATTCGTCTGAGTCATCGTAGCATGGCAGAACGTCATCCGTATAGACGTCTAACCATTCTCCCATCCACCAAAATCGACAGTGAACGATGCCAGTGTATTTGCCGGGTTCTGTTTCATACGCATCTTCTGGAAAAATCTAAAAATCAGACGTTTGTTTTCAATTTGTAGTTTAATAGTGAGAAATGTCTCTGCAGATTACACTGGTCAACATAGAAATCGTTACTGACTGGAAAAGGCCCTAATGTGTAGCATCTTGGTGTTCTGAACACGAATATAACCATAAAACTTTTTTATTGGCTCTCGTTTTGAAAATATTTCATATAGTTCATTTTTTATGTTTCACCATGTAAATTTATGCAGTAGGACTGCGACAATATCCTAATTAAGTCTAGAATGATGTAATATTCCACCTCATTGCATAATCCCATCATGGACACATCATGCACAGTTGATTACGTCATTTTCTGATGCAATGTAAAACTACAGCCAGTCGGCTGCTGACGTAAGATGACGTCAGCAGTGTACTATATAAAGCGAGTCGGAACGGTTGAGCATTTACAATATTACAGACTTTGTGCGAGACAGTTTAAGTTACTGTTTTATAAAACTATTATTACTTTATTCATTTAGATACAATACAGAACAGTAATGCCTCGGAAGTGCGTAAATACTGTGGACAACTTTTGTTACATTTGTGGGGAAGTGACATTTGCCAACCAGAAGAAAAGTATCACTTATCAAGTCAAGAAGGCATATCATGCTTACTTCGAATGCAAGGTTGGTGACCAAGACAAGCCATGGGCCCCGCATATATGCTGTGCTACATGTACAACACAGCTTTCACAGTGGTTGAATGGCAAAAGACCATCAATGCCGTTTGCAGTTCCCATGGTGTGGAGAGAGCAAAGCAACCACGTAGATGACTGTTACTTCTGCTTGGTTCCTCCTCTTTCCGGTGGAATAACGAAGCAAAAGAAGTCGACAATAGTCTACCCAAACATTCCGTCAGCATTGAGACCAGTTCCACATGGTGATGGACTTCCTATTCCAGAACCTCCAGCAGAATATATTTTCCTTGATTCATCTGATGAGGACAAGGGTGAGCCGACATGTTCTTCTCCTGGTCCGTCAGCGTGCAGTGATCCCGATTTTCACTGTGGTGCATCATCAACCCCACACAGAATAACACAGGAAGAACTAAATGACCTTGTTCGTGATTTGGACTTATCCAAAAACAAGGCAGAATTGCTAGGATCAAGACTCCAACAATGGAATCTTCTAGAAGAAGATGTCACAATTACTTCATATAGAAAGCGCCATCAGCAGTTGGAACCTTTCTTTATGAAGGAAGGTAATCTGGTATTCTGTTCCAATATTGACGACCTCATGAATGCCTTACAGATCACTCATGACCCACAAGAATGGAGACTCTTTGTAGACTCTTCAACACTGAGTCTTAAGGCTGTGCTTTTGCACAATGGAAACCGTCTTCCATCTATTCCATTAGCGCATGCTGTCCACATGAAAGAGACACACGATAACCTAAAACAGCTACTGCATTCCATTGACTATAACAGGTACAAATGGCACCTGTGTGGTGATTTGAAGGTAGTTGCCATTTTAATGGGACTGCAGCAAGGATATACAAAATATATGTGTTTCTTGTGTGAGTGGGATAGCCGAGCAAGAGAGTTGCACTACGTGCGGAAGGAATGGACTCCCAGACAAAACATGGCAGTTGGACAGAAGAATATCCAGCACCCAGCTCTGGTCGAGGCTCACAAAATCCTACTACCACCCCTTCACATCAAACTAGGTTTGGTGAAGAACTTCGTGAAAGCCATGGACCGCACTTCGCCAGCTTTCCGATACCTGCATGAAAAATTCCCTCGACTCAGCGAAGCAAAGATTAAAGAGGGAGTTTTTGTGGGTCCTCAGATTAGAGAACTCTTCAAAGATGACCGCTTCAACAACTTGCTGGAGCGTGATGCGAAACAAGCATGGAATGCTTTTCGTCTAGTGTCTACAGACTTTCTGGGGAATGTTAGGGCAGAAAACTACAAGGAACTAGTAGAAGACATGCTCAAGCAGTACCAGAAATATCGCTGCAATATTTCTCTGAAGATGCATTTCCTTCATTCCCATCTGGATTTCTTCCCTGACAACTGTGGTATGGTTAGTGACGAACATGGCGAACGTTTTCATCAAGATATCGCAACAATGGAGCAAAGGTACCAGGGAAAATGTTGGCACTACAATGTTGGCTGACTACTGCTGGACACTCCGCAGAGATGCTCCCGAACAGCTGTACAAGAGACAGGCAAAAAAATCTAAGAACTAGTGTATGACCTGGTTTTTACAAATATTAACTGTAAGTGTATCACTATTGTATCATGCATTGTGCGATATAAAATTACTTCATTTCAGATTACAAAAAAACTAGAGCCAATTCGGCATTTTCACTGTCATATTCGTGTTCAGCACATACAAATTGATAAGAACTGACTAATTTCATTTCAGTAACATGACTGTTGTAAAAATTTGTTGTCCAGTGTTACTTACTGATTGACTGAAACGGTGGGTCACTGAAGCTGATTCCATCGCTGCACCACAAGCAGATTAAACACCTTAATAAACTTTAAAACATCCAAACATTTGTTGGTTCTTATGGTGGTTTTTAATCATTCTCCTGATTTTCTCGCCTGTTCTGCTTTTCTTCTGCTAAATTTGAGACTGGCATGTCCAACTTAGTAAGTTCTAGTTCGGGAATTTCTTATTACATTCAGCCAATAGTTACTGCATTCATTTGTTTTTGGACTGGGCATTTGCATTTGTATTGCAAAAAAAAAATTAAACGTAAAGACTTAAAAAAATTATTGGTGGACAGGTGAATAATCTTAAGGTTACAACTTTTTACTCGTTATTTTTGATTTCTAAACTGTTGGATTTATAAATAAGTTCAAGCAAGTAAGAAGTAAGAGCTGCTGAAAGAAATTACTATGCTGACGGATTATGATTGTTAAAATGCTAAAATGACCTCATAAAAACCTGGGTTGACTTCATTGTAGAACACGGAATTGAATAATAAATTTATCATTGTCATCTTATTTATAATTCAATCTCACAGTTAAAGACTTTGAACCAAGCCAATATTTATGGAGGAGTTTTTTGTCTCTTAATCTAACTGCTAGCTGGAGTTTTTAAACATGTAGGAAATTTGTTTACCTGCTTAATGTACTCTGGATGGTCAGCTAAGGCTGATAAGGTGGACATGAAAAAACAATCGCTGCCTTCACCCTTCTTAACGCAGTACCCGTTGATGGCATCTCCAAATAGTCTGACGTTTGAAGTTAAATCCTATTAAAAGTCAAAATCCACACAGACGAATACAAATGCTTTGCGACTGTAATAGTGGTTGTAATTTGAAATATTTATTTCGCCGCTTCAAGAGAAACCAATCAGAGACGCTCACTAAGATAACCTAGGCGATGTTAAACGTCATTAAGAACAGAAAGTTCATTAGTTTTTGCAGGCAATGGTCAGATAACTAGAAAAGTCACCATTAGTGGGTGCCGCATACACGTAGAGCTCAACCAACTGATTAGTATAAAGTCGGTGCACTTATGTAGTGGGTGGTAGTTGAGCAGAAATCTTGAAATGTCTTTTAGTGAGAAACATCAAGCTTTGGCTTGACAGCCCAGCAAAATAACTATAAGACAATCGTATTATCGTTTTAAAAACAAACCACGTTCTATTTAGAGGTTACTGAGATAGTTTAATCCTACCATTGGCCTCTTCCATGTGAGTTTGATAGGTTCGCCATCCCTGTCTTCCTGAAACACGTGTGGGAATGTTGTATCTGTCCATGGCTGCCCAGTAGTTGCTTTTGGTTTCCGCATTGTATGCGCGTCATAAGGCAGGAACTGACGAGCTTTTAATGTCCTTTCGTGACGGCCTAGGACCAGACTTGGTGCAGACAATAAGTCTGTTTGTTCTCGCTCTTCTATTTTCAACTTTTTATTAGCAACAACATTATCCGAGACGACATTGCTTGATTCAGCTTCCGGAATAGAAGGAGAAACCTGCCCTGTAAACTCCTTCGAACAACAGGCGCCCATTGCAATAAAATCTTGATGAATGTCAGACATCTGTCTTCATCAGTTTACTAATCAAAACTACCACCACATAGACCAGGTTGGATGGACAGCACAGTTACCAGCTGGCTCATACGGGTTTTATGTTACTTGAACTGGGTCATTTTCAGAGTCCACTTCAGAGTAACTGTAGTGGACTTTGAAAACGACGCACTTCAACTATATATCAACAATGTACTTCCTCTTTCAGGGCATTTGCAGTTTATTTTTACAATTATTGAATCATATTTAGATATATTTGTGTAAGACAGAAAAACTGACAGGCAAAGAGAGATTGAGATTCACATGTCCTGAAAGAGGAAGTACAACGTTGATATATAGTGGAAATGGGTCGTTTTCAAAGTCCACTACATTTAGTCTGAAGTCGCTCTTACCGTGATGTCCGATAAAAGTTTGTACGCGTTGCTTAGATGCGTTACACAATAAATCACTTAGCTCTATAATAAATATCATGCTTATGAGATTATCGAGTAGGCCTATTAAAAATGCGCGACAATGCGATATTATATACATGAAAACATTAATTTTTAGGTATGCTTGATATGGTACCTTAGGACCATAAATTAACGCAGATAAGAAGCTTCCTGTAAGAATTATCTTCACGCTAACATGAAGCAATGCAATATAAGTTTAATGCAGTGTAATGTACTGTGTATAAAGCGTATAAAGTATAAAGTACAGTATATATTATATATATATATATTATATATAAAGTGTTTCTTGCATAGTAAGTTGTCAGCGAGACTATCCAAATGATTGAAATCCGTGGAAAAATAACATGCCTTTTGCACTAGGAATTGTTGTAAATCAACAGGTCAAAATAATCGTCTCCGAGCAAACAATTCATTTGGTAATAAAATGGAAATAGATCAATTTGAGGAGGATGGGAAACCATTATGTCTAGTCAGTTATAGCTAGCAGTCATACACACGCCTACGCTATATTTCGGAGATTTAAATCTCGGACTAGCTCGGTCCGTACTCGGAAACCTTAAATGGCGTCGTACCATCAAACGGGCAGCGGTGGTGAAGCATCTCATAAGATTAATTCATTGAAAAAATGAGAAGATTCGAGGCCATACGGTCGCTATAGACAAACGTGTGCATTTATGTTTTACGAAGGAAATATGCGGAGCTGACAGGCGAAGACATTGTATTGTTTTACTTCTCGTCACCACACGCATTATTGCGACTTCATAGTCGTAAACACCAAACTTCTAAAGCACTACTTAAAGCTAAGCGCAGGGTTCAGCTTATTCACCAGTCAGTGGGGTTGTCCAAAGTTGCCATGTCAAGAACCAAGTCCGGTTGCCAGGAGACCAGAGAGAGAAGGGGGAAAGGAACCGTTAGGATGGGCTGTGTTTAACTTGCGGTGCTAGGCAACGCAGAAACGTTCTTGATAACATTTCAAGCACACTGATTATAAAGCACTTTCGTTGAGGAAGTTCTGAACTTAAAAATACTGAATGAGATACATACACGGCGGTCGTGTAGTGTCTATCTGATTTTCAATCTCTTTGCTTGTCAGTTTGTCATCATCATCGTCACCTTTTCCTTCACACGACAAATGCAACGCTACCTCCTATGGTTAATTAAAACGATTTATTTTTCACCACCACCACCACCACCACCACCACCATCACCACCACCACCACCACCACCACCACCACCGCCACCACCGCCACCACCGCCACCACCACCACCACCACCACCACCGCCACCACCACCACCACCACCAACCACCACCACCACCACCACCACCTTGTCTTTCACAAGCAAAATGCAACGCTAGAGTCGCATCATCGCAGCGTGAGTTGTCATGCAACATGTTAACGTAAGAGAGCCACGTTTTAACACGAGACTATCATTCTACTTATAATTTATGGACGTAAAAAAGTCAAACGATAAGAATTATACCGGTATTTCTTAATATATCATGACTCAAAATGTATCAATTGAAAATTTGAGTTCAAAAATACAACTTTGATACATATGTTTTCGAAGTATTCTTCACCAGTAAAAACTTATTTTGGAAATTTCAGTCTATTATGAGCGCAAATTAGAAGCAAAAATGCATTTTAGAGAACATCTTTTGCAGAAATGTTAATATGGCTTTTCAAATCGATGCATAACACGTGGTTTTTGTATACATGCCGTTGAGCATAAAATTCATAAAGTTCTTTTCCTTTCCTTCTTGACTAATATTATTTGATAAATATTTTTAAAATGTCTCTGCTTAGGCCTACCTGTCATTCACAAAATGAATGAACATGCGATTCTAATTCTTGCAACGACGTTCTCTCAACTTCTATCCACTTCTGTATGTTAAATAAGTCAAAATGTGCACACTATAACGACTTCTTAATAAAAATAATAATAATTTGAAAAGGCTACTGGCTAAGTATTTGTTCTATTTTAGCGCTACCCCTATGTGCGTGATATGACGCTATGTATGGTCAACTGTTTCAAGTCGATTATAGTTATTTTGCACCTCATTCAAATAAAGAAGAGCGACATTCAAAACATAGTTTTACAAGCGCTCAGTCAAACATAAAATCGATCGGCAAGAACGGTTCTGTTCTAGCTCAAGATCCAAGAGTCAGACAGGCAGGCAGTCAGACGGCTACGGTGGGTGGTGTTTGGAAATGGTTCCTCATGATAGGTAAGTGGGAGAAGAGGAATCAGGATAGGATCTGCAGAAGAGGAGTGTTTTCAGTTTTGAGTGGAAGACCTGATCTAATATAAGCTAATCTAATCTTATCTATTCTAATCTGATCTAATCTAAAGAATTCTGCATGTCCAGTTATCATAATGCCCAAGGCATCAGTCGATGGAAGTGAAAATTGCAGTCAAAAGTCATAAGCGGGGTCGAATTCCAATGGGTCAGAGAAACCAGAAGCCAGGCTAAGGTGGGTAAACAAGTTGGAAGAGAAGTTTCTTAAGTTTGATACCGGTTTATCTACAACATTTGATACCGGTTTATCTACAAGAATAGTGTCAAAAGTAAAAACTACTCGCAACTGCACGCTGAAAGACACGTCTTTTTCGGCATACCCTATGAACTTTAGTCTGCTTGTAACTTATTGAATTCATGAGCAATATAATTCCGCATTTTATTTGACTGAATATTGACTAAGCTAACAATAAAACATCAAAAAATGCATTTATATAACTAATCTCACGCTATCAAAAGTGAAATACAGTGGAGACATGAAGTGCGACAGTTGTGAAATTTTTACCAAAGGGTGAGTATTGAATGTAGATAGGTTAGCTGATTTAAATGTACTTCCCTTGTGAATTAGAAGACAGATTTTGAATGAATTCTTTCTTCAAAGGGCAGCCATTTACTGCGCACAGGTCGCAAAGGGTGAAGTGATGGTGAGTTCGTATGATGGATCAGTTAATTGTCGTAATGAGAATGACCGTTAACGGCAACCAGTGGCGGATCCAGGATTGCTTGCATGGGGGCCAAAGGCATTTCCCAATGATATATACTCTATAGATGGAGCGCAGCCGGCAAATAACGCTGCGCGTTGTGAAGCCACCGTCGCTACGCGACCTTGACCCGCTGGTTGTGGGTAGTCCATGTGTGTACAATGGGATGCCGCTTTAAACCATCGAAATGCTTTTAATTTATTCTGTTTCTTTGTTCGTATTTTTTCAAGTACAGAAAAGTAACAAATTTTCTTTGAAAGCGAGAAGAAAAAATGCAAATTATACTGTTTTATTTACGTTAGAAAATATTACTAGCCTACGAAGCCCTATATACAAATGGCATTCGTAACCATTACATTTAGCAAGTGATGTGATGTACGTTTATGAATAAATACTGTATTGCTTTGGCATTGTGGCTAGACAAAATGACTGTTTGCCTGAAAATAGATATTTGCTTCATTCTACCTTCACCAAACTCGTATATAACAGAGACATATCATTACTTGTCTTTAGGTTATCTTTTTATCAGAGCTGTAAATTGTACCATACAATACACCTCAAATTTGTTAATGCCCCCCTTACATAGTTCATAAGTGCTCTTGAAGCAGGGTTATATAAGAACAACACCGTTGCAACAAATGTCCTTTTGAATTAAGTTTTCATGTTTGCCAAATATTTCCAGCCCAGAAATAAAAGTGTAATTTCTTTAAGCCAACAAAAGAAATGCTGAAGAAAACTAAATCAGACAGTAGTAATCACGTCTCTGTTATTCATATAGCAGGCAGTTCTCAGCAGTTGTAAGTGCAAATATTTTTATAGCACCTCTTTAAGAAATTTCAGAAGTGCTCCTGACCTGACAAGGCAGAACCAGAGAATTGACAGGCAGCTCAGTAGCATAAATTTTTCATCTGAATCAAAACTCCACACATGAAACTGCATTTGGGTTGCAGGATGCAAGAAAGCAAGTTCAGGTATGCAGCCACGGAGAAATATTTGCGAACCAAGGTGTTGATTATATACATATAACAAATCAATTTCACAAACTCTGATGAGCAATATTTATTTAAAATTCCACAAACTCAAATCATCAGTTTTTTCATTAAGAAATTGTTCACACATGCAAAAATGAAAAAATAACAAAATGAGACCATTACTGAATGCGATTTATCACAACACAAACGCTAATCGGCTGTAACATGGTTGCTAAACAACTGTAATATAAATGCTAATTAATTGCAACATAGATGCTAAATCAACTGTAACATACTGCTAACCAGCTGTCACATTAACGTTAATTTGCTGCAACATAAACTTTAATCAACAGTAACATAAATGTTAATCTGCTGTACAATAGGTGCTAATCAACTGGAATATAAATGTTAATCTGCTGTAACATCAGATAGTCTGCCATACGCTTTAGAGCTGAAAAGACCTCATTATGAAAGCCAGGATTTCCATCTATGCAGCTGTACCAAGCTGCCAATGTCTTTGGATGTGGAAGACAGTTTCCAAACTGGCTTCGAACAAAGTCGTATGCTTTAGCAGAATAAAAATGCAGTGACAAAGCGAAGTTCCGTAGCTCAGGAGGATACTGAGCTTTAACCTTCCCAGAAGCTGCATTTCTCACGCATCTAGTGATCACAGCCAAAGCAGACTCACTAAACGAAGACAAAAGATTTTGTTCAGCCTGTTCTGTTATTAGCTGCTTTTTTTGTATTTCTGCTAAGAGATCTTTGACACACTTTATTTTCTTATTCAAACGTCGATTAGACTGCTGTGCAAGTTTCAGCTTCTTTTTAGCTGTTACCAGAGCACTTAGTGTTGCATCAAGTTTACGCTTGATCTTCTTTGGTGAGTGCAGAAAATATGAATGATCACCTGTTATCGCAATTTGGCTGCAAATTTGTTGTGAGTGCGCAGCAGAACTTGTTACATGGAAATCAGCAGCAACACGGTGTTTCGCAATGGGTGATGTGCGTACCCGTCGCACTGTATGTTTCTTTGGCTGCAAATGAGCTGGAAAGTTGAACAGCGTTGGTTCAGCCCCTTAAAAGAAGAACAAGAATATTGTGCAGGATCAACCAAAAAATACTTTTAGCATTTATCTGTTACAGATATAGATATTTGACTTATTATATCACACCATGTCACGACATTGCAAACTTTGTCTCCTAGATTGACTTATTAAATGGAAACACCTCCAGAATTACATCATTTTCCATTCTCAGCCCTCCTCGTTCCGAGATTCGGCCGCATCATGAACAATGTTCCTCCAGTGTCCTCTGTCCTCCAGCAACCTGATCATCTCCGCCATTGTTAGCCCAGTCCATGTCCTGATGTTGCCCAACCAGTTTATTCTCGGTCTTCCTCTTTTCCGTCCTCCCGGTATTGTGCCCTGTATTATCTCCTTCTCGATGCATGTTCCCTCCTTCCTCATGATGTGTCCAAAATAGATCATTTTCCTTTTTCTTACTGTCTTCAATAGATTCCTTTCTACTCCAGCCGTTTCCAGTACCCACTCATTTGACCGCTTTTCCACCCACGATATTTGCATGATCATTCTTAGACATTTCATCTCGAACGCTTCTATCCTCCTCTCTTCCTCTTTCCTCAAAGTCCAGCTCTCACATCCGTATAGTGCCACCGGCCATACCAACGTCCTCAAGAATTACAACCGGACCATTAATGCAAGATTTCACAAGATCTCACAGCCATCACATTGAGCTATATCGGGATATTGTTGTAGTATTTTGGTGCAGTGTTGCGGTAGTTTATCTGAATTTGGACACTGCATAATTACTGATTGCAAGCTGGGCTGACATAATCTTAGTGCTAAAGCTGTAATGGGATTAAGTGAAAAAGCCACAAATTTCATATAGGATATTCACATATTATTAAAGTCATAGTAGACAGGCAAACCTGGTATTAGTCTCTTGCGTATGCCACTGTTGTAGAAGCATCCATCTTCGAAATGAACGGAACAGATACGTGAGTAATCAGTTGGTTCCCAGTTGTCGCGGTGCACACGGACTGCCCATTTCTTTCTCGTTTTAAGATCCTTTGGAAACCTATAACAGAATGTGAAAACGTTATTCCCTTGCACCGTGATTTGTTTGCTAGTAATAAATAGTTAGGCCCATGTTTGTTCCAAAATCGTAATCGTAATCCCTAGATTTCTACAGCGCCCAACGAAAGCCATGTCACGGGGACCAGCTCATTCACAGGCGCTCAGTCAAAACAAAATCGATAGGCAAAAGGGTTCGGTTCCAGAAACAAAACATGGAAACACAAATATGGAACAAAAACACTTTCTAGAATTATTGTTTTATTTGTTCCAATAGAAAACATGACAGACGTTGCATAAACGAGACTGGATTTCATTTCGAGGCTTATATATTAAACAAAAATACTAAAACACACAAATAAAATTTAATATATATATCGCGGACGATTGAACGATAAATTTGCCAACATGCGACCGACCGACACAGGCTTAAACGAGACTGTTTGCATTTCATTTCGAAGGTTACGCATTAAACAAAAGTACAAAAACACAAAAATAAACAACTTACCGATGAAATGATATTCCGGCGGCCTTGGTTTCGGGCGTGAAAAAATTGTTACATCCATATGCCACACAATTTAAATTCGATCGTTTCGACATTTTCACACAGCTATTTAGTCCCACAACCAGTCGGCCAAGGCCGTTTTATACGGCGGCTTCAAGCAAATGACGTCATACTCTCTCTAGTGTAAGTAGTATAACCTCTTTGGCATTTCCAGAGGGGCGCCACATTCTAACAGTCAACCATGCAAGGATATGGTGTGAGAGAGGCCGGTATATAACCAATATGAGCGCGGGGACGAATCGCTCACTCCCAATCTATGGCTGAATCCGCCACCGGTTTAGGCCTTTAGGAATCATAATCCTTCTAACCAATAGCAGTGAACCGCGAAACGTAAAACTACTGCTGCCTTCTAGGGAGTCGAAGTGTTTGTAATCTAGACTGTCGAAGTGTTATTTCGTTTGTTCCACACCACTATTTCCTAGTTTCTTATTATTATTTATACCATCAACGCTCTGGGAGGTTGAATATGATGTGAATTTCAAATCAAGATTTTTGGCGCAGGTTTCGCCTGCTATGGAAGAGAAAAATTATACTCATACCCTATGTGAGATCTAGTATGGCAATTCTAGACAGAAATAAGATTCGTGGTGAAATCCCTGACAGCACTTTTGTTGTTCCATTGTACTAATTATAATACGGAGACGGATCGGGCCCAGTAACGTCACTGACTCGGTTATTATATAATATGGCTATTTTCGAAACCACTTGTGCATGCTTTGTATAGGAAGGAGGAAAGCCTCCAATGGTGCGGAGTCTATTGGAAATCCCATTGAAGATGGACTCTCCCATATTTTGTTCCTGTCCAAAAGTCGTCCCGCACTGTAACCAGCCATAAATCACACACTGGAAAATGTCGTATTTATAATGCATTAAAGCAGATTACTAAGCACCGAAGGGTAATGCAAATCGGCAATGTGACATCAAATTCCAGATAAATAGGAAACAGTAGGTTTTTAAAATTTAAAATGTCATCTAGGTCATCATCGTATGATAGCTTTATTTATTTAAAATGTACTTGAGCGTAAATTAAACAGTAAATGAGAAAACGCGGCCTTTCCTTGTCGATATTAAGCTTCTTAAATTTTAATGCTTTTCTGCTGAGTTCAATCCTGTGAATTAGTTGCTTCGGTGCTGAAGAAATGTGAAATGCTAACCTTAGTCGGTAGCCATAGGCCTACAAGAATAGGCTTACATTGGCTAATCTGTAAAGCAGAGATTTCTGCTGATACAGAACTTATGATAGCTTTATTTATTTGACGCATTTCGTGTTACTCTAATTTTGTAATCTGAGTTTGGGTGAAAGTAACACGTTTGTAGAAATGCGTTCGAAAATGTTGTAATCCCAGATAATAGGATGCGCTGAAAATTACACGAAAAACTTAGGGGGATGCAGGAAGATGAAACAATATTAATAAAAGCGATAAATAAATCTTAAGATTTGATAAAAATGGATAGCGGCCAATGATATACATGCTCCATGATAGCGCAATCTTCAACAAAAATTGTAGCGCTAAATAAGTCGTGATATTTAAAATACCGGAAATTATAAGTAATCTGGTCTTCGTATCGCCATTGTTTTGTAGTGAAGCAGACTGACTTAACTAAAATCCATCAGTCAATTGTGACTTAGAACAGATTGTCATCTAAATTCTGGTCCTGGTTAAGAACAATTTTACCATGGATCTATTAACTGTGCCAACTAGGTAGATTCAGAATTTAATTTTCATTGATTTTAATGGACGATGCGAACGACACTTGACTGATGTACTACTATTCACAGTATCGATTCGCCGAACAGAATTGACCTACGCCAACACAAATTCATGCATATGCCCCACAGACTGACGCAAAGCCTTCGACAGGTTCTTAGTAGGCGCTATGTAGATGTACATAGACTTTGTCGTACTTCTAAATGTAGTGGCATTACCAGCGAACTGTGGTGAATTAATAATTTTTAATAAACTATAAGTGAAAATTTTCGGGCCTTGAGAATGACAGAAGTATTGTACGTCAACTTAGCCTATCTGTCTCGCCCTGGAACTGAATCTGACACAGTCTTTGCTTTTGAAGATTTGCCATGACTTGACACTTTATTACAATTGGTTTGAATAACTTCGG
This sequence comes from Norana najaformis, assembly GCA_964023275.1. Classification (NCBI taxonomy): domain Eukaryota; kingdom Metazoa; phylum Annelida; class Clitellata; order Crassiclitellata; family Hormogastridae; genus Norana; species Norana najaformis. The sequence goes on from OZ029914.1 coordinate 46,876,499, forward strand.
TTTATAAGCTCAGAAGAAAGGGAGTGTTTATGATTATCATTTGGACTGTTAAGTCTGTTTTGTTTTTTCTGTTTCTTCCAGAAAGCGGCAGAGGAGCGCTGATTCAGATTACGACCAGTCCCTGCCAATCTCAAAGCGCATTAATCAGCTTCATATACGGTATTTTTGTCCTTGGCTTTAACTTTTGCTGTAAGCAAAACAATGGATAGGGTTAAAAAAGAGTAACGCTCGTGTTTACATGCCTGTACAGAAACTCTTCAGGTCCTGATGGCAAAGTATCAATCAGATGAGGCGCTCACACGACCACAGCGATCAATAACAGGTCTTGGTCCATACATGGGGATCTTAAATGGCATGACGCCCATTTGAACGGGCTGCAGTGGTGAGGATCTTACCCGATAAATTCATCAAAAGTGAGCAGGGTCAAAAGTTCTTTTGTGCAGAGATTAAAACCCTAAACTCAGTTGTAATTGAATTGTAGAAAGCTAAGTTTGAAGTCGATTGATGTAAATAACAATTTTGAAATGACAAGTCCAGAACTCAATTTGTAAACATGGCATAATTCTCCATTTCATTTGCTGTCACAAATATTATATCTTGTGACTCAGGTTCAAATCCCAACCCTTGTGAAATCGATGTAAATTGCATCAGTTTTTGAACGGTATGTAACTTCAGAGACCATCATTGACAGTTAAGCTAACTTAATGGCTGGTTTTTGTTTGACAGAGCTAGATATAGATGATTTTTTCTTTTAGGCCATCATTAGATGGACTTGAGGCTTCAGGATCTAACGAGCAATGGCAGAACAACGGTGCTGTGAGTGAAACAAGTCTCATTTTTATTTAATTGGTTTTGTAGGTCTCTCACATGGTTGTCCAGTTTAAACCTCATGAGAAAGACATATCATTTGAGATTTCTGCTTTTGTTTTGTGCAATAATGTACTTGGGGTGAAGTGAGTACATCGATTTGTAGGCTGTCAGTGGACAGGTCTGATGGCAAGGGAGAACTGACTACCCACTGCCATATGCTGAGGCCAAGAAAATGAAGTTGCTAGCATTTCAAATGCATGGCTGCTTCACGGGGTTTGATTAAGGGACTACGTAATGTATTGTAGTTATTTGAACTGTGGATTTTTATGAAAATCCTGTTCTAGACAGCTGATGAAAAGAAGATGGAATGCGTTGTTCAAAAATTTTTTATTTTTGTAATTATATGCAACGTTTGAGAGATTCTCCAAATTGGCAGAATTCAGTGCATGTCCACTGGGCTCCAAATTCTGTTAAATTGCATCAAATTTATATATGGATAGAATTGTGCTAGTTAAGGTACAAGGTTTGAAGGGTACTGCGGTGCTAAATTTGTGTATGAAATGCACTCTAGATTCTACACGTAGTAGGCCTATATCAGATTTATGATTTGGCAGGTTAAGAAGTTCCAGAAATTTGAAACATTTTGACACATTTGGTTGATGTACTTTCACCTTTTTTTATAATTTGAAAGGAATATAACATAACCAAGGGTTGCTGCTCACAGAATATTTGCTTTTGTTTATAATATGTTTTGCCAGCATTTATTTAAGGCAATTCTGATAATTTACACTTCCTGCTTAATTGGAAGTCAGTTTAATGTCAGATTTCTTTACAATTTCTTTAAAATTCTTATTGTTAAAGTCATCTTTGATTGATGCCTCTTGTAATTATTGCATTAGTGCTATAGAAGTTTTCCAATTAGATGAAAGAGTAATAAAGATTATTCTTATTTCCCATTTTGTGCTTTAGATGCATAAATTTGATTTAGAATGAACACGTCTACTTTAATTTCATGGCGTTGATTTTTAGACGCAGTGGGCAAATGTTCCAACAAGTGAGATGCTATCAGCGCCAAATCATCTGCAGGCATTCTCAGCAACCCCTGCTTCGTCTTACCCGCATTCACCCTATGCCCTCGGGGCCCCGTCTTTCGCCAACCACTGCTACCCAAACCATCTTCAAGCAATGGGTGCTCACCAGCCTGTGGAGTACGCCTGCAACGGACAACACGATGAGGAGGACCCTGATGCGATGAGGTACGAACCGGAACTGACTGCAGACGAGAATCCTTTCTATTATTCCGTTAACGAACAACTGTTCCACCTGCACGTTGAGCGACTACGGCGGCAGAAGAACATTTAATGGGAGAGGGACGCTTTGTAATGGAAACAATACAACAGACTGCAGAAAAATAAACTGTGGAGTCACTACTGGGTGCAGTCTCGAATTCTTTTACACACCAAAACGATATCGTCTGCACTTGTGAAAATACTGTCGAGAGACAAAAACTGGAGTTCGTTTGTTGCCTGCTTCAAATACTTATCGATTTTATTTAATTTTTCTTAGAATTTTTATCACCAAAATTAATTATTCCTAAGATTTTGTTCTTGTGGGTCAGGTGATTATTGGGACTTGACACATTTTTATATGCTAGTGTCTGATTATGTTGCAGTATAAATCATTATTCTTTTCTGAACTTGAAGGATAATGTACGAAGAGTGAGGAAAAAAATTGAAATTTGTTTATTATTATTTTTTACACCTGAGACATTTCTTTACCTGGAACCAGCTAATTACACGGTGGACTGATTAAAAGTATTATTGCTTTTATTATGAAAGTTATTGTTTTTCACATTTTATCTTATGCCATATTTGGAAATTACCTCAGAGGTGCCGATGGCGAGTGAAGTAATTTTCAGACTGGTAGAGTTTTTTATAGGCATGCTTTCCTTCTTTAACTGTGGTATAAAAGTTTCAATCCCAGTGCTTGCAAGTGCGTTTGCAGCTAAGCTGTCAAATCTGGTAACCATGGGCCATCCGTTTTGCGCGGTTGAATGTCACTAGGATGGGTGATGGCACGTGTTTGGTACCAGTACAGTACAGTGATCTCTGTAAAGTTTTGTATGTGAACCATTACACTTTTATGGTGCATGAAATTTTATAAAGTTTATCACAGGCATCAATTTTCAATATTAAGATGGTGGTTTTGAATGATCATGCAGCATAATGGAGCTCAGCAGAACATTTCTACCTCTGCTTTGGTGACAACTGCTTAGTAGTTGTCAGCTTGTAACTGGATAATGATGGACCATGAAATGGAGTACTTACCCTAGAAGCCTACACCCTGATTCTTAAAATTTCTTAATTGGAAAGAAAAATTAATAAACTCATTAGGGTACTTTGAAAAAATGTATATTTTGAAAAAGTGGATTTTGTGTTGAGTCTATGATGTAATTAGTGCATAGGAAAATTTGTTCATAGCTGTCGGTGTCATGAAGCTTTTGTGTATTCCTTTGCTTCCTGTAGTCTAGTGACTGGTAACTTAGTTTCAGATTATTGAGTTTGGACTTGAAACAAATCTCGTGAAGTCTTTCATATCCGTGTGTGAAATACAAAGTCAAGTGAAGTGTTTTGTGCGTTTTTCAGTCAAAAGTTCTTTTGGGGCTAGTCAAAGTTTCGTGTATGAACGAACTGAATTGTGTCGAGTGCATTTGCAAATCAGGCAGTGGCAGATCCACGATTCTTTGCATGGGGGAAAAAGCATTTCCAGAGGGGTCCACATTCTAAACCTGCCACTGAAACGTAGCACAGTGGATTGAACTGGAGAGACGACCTTAGAAATATGGTTGGACTGTGTTGACTCTGTCTGCTTCCTACCCAGGGTTCTAAATGCAAATGAAAAATGTAATTTCTTGTGCATCTCTTGTACATTCAGTGACCACAAGTACATTCCACTGGCAGTGCGAGTCAGAACAGCCAAAACGACCCATGTTGCTGCTATTAAGAGCCCTTCTAAAGTGTACTGTTGTAAGAACAGTTATAAGCATACAGAAAGTCTCAGTGTTGCTACCTGCTTTTGTCACTTGCTATATCTCTCTTGTTCACTGTCTTTCTCTGTCGCTGTCTGTTTCTAAACCTACAGCGTGCCACGTTCCATTGCAAATTAACACATGCATTGTATTTTTACTCGGTACTTCAGCTCAATGTTCTAACAACCTAAGGATGTTGCCTCTTCCAACTAGCAAAGCCAGAGACTGAAGTGTGTAGTATTTCTTAATCCGTGGATTGGATCGGAGGGTTTCATGGCTTCCTCAAATAGAAACTGAAATTTTTGTACAGATTCTACCCTTTTTCCTCTTGGATGTCGCTTCCTGCAAAGTTTGCAGTGTCGTAGTTTGCAGTGACTTATTTTCCAGTTACCCCTTAAGCACAATGTTTTAAAAGAATGTCCAGTGGCTACCAAGAGGTCCACTTTTGCTATTTGCTCCATTTCAGACTTTCTAAATAAGCATCTACTGGAGACTCGCTAGAATTAACAGATCACATGTTGAGTGTTGTGAAATAAACCTCTGGATGTTTCTTCTGCTGGTAGCCTCGTATGTTCTCAAATGTTTACAAACGTTATTCGGTAAACTCACACTCACAGTAAATTAAAAGATAGGGGCTGCACAAATTCGTCCGCAAGCACAGTAGGCCGAATGGTATTTTTAAGGGGTTTGCAAAAATTGTACACGTTTTTCTATAGCGACCATATGGCCTCGACCCTTTCATGTGAGATCGTTCACCACTGCTAGACGCCATTTAAGGTCCCCGAGTACGGACCGTGCTAGCCCGATATTCAAATCTCTGAAATAAGCCCCAACCGGGATGTGAACCGGGGATCCTCACGCACAGAGACTTCCTTGGCGTACGCGCTTACCGATGTAGCTAACTAGGCAGATGGTAGAAACAAACTCCAAACTACCGACTGTACAGCCATATGAAGCTTGCAAACGTAACATTAATCGTTAAATTTATTAAAGTTTTAAGTGCAAAACCAGCAGAAGTCGTGCCTTTCTCAGTTAGCAACCAGCCAATAGGAGGCTCCAGTCTCTGACTGCATTAGGGTGTCCGCCATTCGTCTGCCTGGTATCGCCTGCAGTTCACACTTACACGGCTGACCCAAAGATGGCGGGCGACGTAGACAGAAGGCTGTGCACTTTTCATTTAGTAAGCAGGCGTTGGAGCAGAACATCAGGCCACAGCTAGGATTGTCCACGACCTCCAGAGGACACGCCTTTATACATCCTTTCGATGCAACTCTTCGCAACATCATTGACTTCATGAAGGGGTCGTCGTTACGGTTTAGAGCTGCGATTATACAAAAATAATTTCAATGCCGTATATATATATATATACATACATATATGAATGTATGTATGTGTGCGTTGTACCTACGTATGCATGCCAGTATATATGTATGTGGGTATATACTTACATGTACATACTTACGTTCGTATGTATTTATGTACGAGTATGTATGTTTTTGTATCGCGATTTAGGCCATATAGAAAGCATGTGATAGATTCTAAGCCTATGTTAGATTCGAAGGCATTCACACTTTACTATCATGTAGAACTGAAGGTCTCATTCGGAGAATCAGAATGAAATGGTGTTTTCAAAAATTCAGATTTTCTGAGTCAAAATCAACGGAACAGATTCAATATAACTGATGTCCGGGATTTCCAAAGTGCAAGCACATGAAGTTTACCTGTATTTCCAAAGTGCAAGCACATGAAGTTTACCTGTATTTCCAAAGTAGTAACCAAATGCGATTGTAAGTGATCCGTTGAATGTCATTGTGAGGTTGTTGACTCTAGTCAGAGTTTCGTCTCTGAACGCAACCAAAATGTTTTCACCGACCTTGTCTCCTCTACCAATGGCCATCATGTTATGTTCCCATGAAATCCAATAGAAAATTAAAGGTGAACTCGGCGTAGGCGACGAACTGTAGTCATTGCTAGCCACCTTAATATCTGACCTGTAAAAGCATAGACTATAAAAGACTTGCTCCTTAAAACCCCTTAAATTACAGATTTTGATTTTCGACCGAAACAAAACACACTGCATGAAATCCAACTATTCATGCCCCCTTGGTTGAAATACAAGCATACTCATCAGTACTCCTTATATCGGCTCCGTACAATTGGCACACAAGAGTAATTCAAGCTCAGTCAAGACATACTAACAAGCCCGAGAGTTGTTGATAATAGTAGTGAGACCCACTGATAGAACAACCATCCATCCCTTTTGATTGGGTTTATATGACAGTCTGTTACAGAGGTGCTTTCATGGTTCCTAATATCTCGGTGTAGGCCTAAGCTCTCGTAAGGGTCCGGCCAGACTTTGGCATCATATAATGTAAATAAGGCGTTGAAAGTATTTTGGGTCATTTTTCCTTTCGTGAATGGGGCCCACTGTACTTTGTGCCACCGGGGCCCCTCTTTGTTCACACCGAATACGCCAATTTTAAAAGCCCCTCTGAGTCTGTACATTTAAAACCAGTAGCCCGACTGGATTGAAAAACTTGGGCAATTTGTACGACCAATAAACATTCCACCCAACAGACCCAAGTAAAGAACTTAGCAAAATATCGCAATTCAAGAAAGTTGGCACTGAATTGAGTCGACTGATACGAATTGATTTAGTGCGAGGGTGCAGGTAAGGTGCTAGCCGAGTGGAATGGCATTTTAAGAGCATGACCAACCAGTGTTCCAGATGGTGAAGGAGTAAAATCTAAAATGTAGAATGTAGACATTTGCTGCAATTTGTCTTTTGCTATAATAAAGGAGTACACCTCTACTATCTACCCTACTGTATATCACACCAGTTGAGCAGCAATACCAGACAACTATGTATTAGCCCCACTAATTGCAGCTGTTACAAATATAGAGGCATAACTCGCATTACATGCACAGTGAAGGTCTATTAATAGCCAATGTGTCACGTAAAATAATTTTATATAGCAGTTATTTAGCCAATGCACCTTTAGGACAACATTTGTCAACGCAATAACGTCATAGCTGAAAATCCGTAGGGACGGTCGGCGGCTTTTATTACTGACCTATATATGTATGGTTTCAGTGGAAGACCGGCCAAGATGTAAGGCGCATTGTCGGTCATTAAGTCTGCCCTGAGAAAGGAATTATAACTGTCGACTTGAACTACTATCGACTTTCGTTTAAAGATTAGTATCTCTTCCAGATTCACGACTCTCGTCACATCCGGCTGTCCAGGAAATGTAATGTCTAGACAAATGCAAGAAAACGTCACCTATTCCTCCAAATAATTCTAATTCCATCTCATTACATTTCACAAAACTCGAGACGAAACTCGCGCGAAAATTCAATGGATAGAGCAGAGCCTTAAATAAAGAATGAATTGTCGGCACGGATCGCATAAATGTTTTTTAAGGCATTTGTTGGATGTAGGCCTACATTAAAAGTTGTCGGTAATAAAACGTATTCCATTCTCGAAGAGATGAATGGTAATGTAAGTTCCGTGTAACGAACTGTAATAGAAATAGAAATATTTATAAATATATTAGTTATTTAGAATTATTAGTTTTTTCCTTTTAGTTTCTCTCTAAGTGTCTAGTCAGCAATGAAAACATTGTAAGCAATTGCAAGCGTTTACTCACTTTTGCAGATAACTGTGTCGTATGCTGAAACAACAGAATTTGTAATAACATTCTAATAACTGGTTTGTTGTGTAGCCCCCCCATGCTAGGTAATTTTAAAATTAAGAAATATCACAAGCGATTCATGAAGATGGCCTTAAGTATAGTTTTTGCTCAGTCAAATCGCCTTCCGTCACAGAAGCTTTCCTTACTTGTTACATGGATCTGTAACAAATTGTTCATTTCACATGAAGTTCCAGGTATTCCTTAGGCACTGGCGAGTGAAGGTCGAAGCATTAACTCTGTCTCTCTTTGTCCATCTTTGTTTCTGTCTTTCCGTGTGTGTGTGTGTGTGTGTGTGTGTGTGCGTGTGTGTGTTGGCGAACTCAGCTGAGTGTAACCGTGCCTACGACGAGATGCCAAGCAGTTTTGTCATGCGCTTTCGTCGTCATCACAACACATTGGCAGAAAGAAATTCGCCAAGCCACTTGCCAGGCAGGCTAATGTAGACGGTTGACCTATTTCATGCGCATATCTAATAGGAACTAATCAGTTATAACTCGTTCAGATAGACCTATTAATCCAGTCAGAATATGCTCTATATCTTAGATTTAGTGTGATGCTGTTCAAAAAGCCGACGTATGTTTACTGTGTGTCGTTTTAGAATTGTAAATTAGTTAAATTATGAGAATGTATTAAAGGGATCAACTATGGTCTACAAATGCAGTCCTTACCTTGTACATCGTTGGTAAAGTTTAGCTTTACTGTGGCTGTGTGGAAAAAAGAAAAATGAGAAAAAATCAAGCACAGATGTCGCCATGTTGGACTCAGCATCAGTGATTGTAATTTTTATGCTATATATTTATTTTGATCAAAATCACTTAAAGTAGTTGCAAAATTTTATATGCAGCCAATTGCAGGAAAACTCGTAGAAGACACCTATCTGACAACTCAGAACAATGCACTATTAGTTTATTTTAAAAACGATGTCACTTATGAATATGGTTTAGATGATTACGTAACAATATAATTTATAACTTCTTCTCAGTATTTCTATTGTCTTCATCGCGCTTCTATACAAAAATTCCTGGGTCTTAATTAGGCGCAACAAGTCAGTACAGAACGAAACCTAAGTCTACTGCATAGTGCCGGAAATAAGAATTTGAAACGCGGTTGATATGATTATTAATATTGAATTAAACAAACCGGATGGACTCTGGTCTTGTTTGTAAGGAATTGTAAACTGGGCGCTATCAATACCGAATGAAGAGACGGCTACTGTCGTTGCAGAGATTATGGGAGTCGTGTCGGAATAGTATAGAAAGCTGTTATTTCCGACAACGTTGCCTGTTCCAGCTGTCACGACGCCATTTGCCCATGAGATCCACAACCAAACTGGTTGGGTTGCATTCATCAAGATGCCGGACGTTCTCGCTTTACCCAGGTTTGCTCCCAAAGTGACAAATCTGAAAATCGAAGACCTGGCTACTTTTAATAAAGTATGTATTGATAAGCACACATAGTAGGCCTAAGTCTGAAGTGGTAAATCTGAAAATTGAAGATTTGGCTACTTTTAATAAAAATATGTATTCATGAGCACACTTTGTAGGCATCGTACTTCATAAACTACAAATGATTCAAAATTCTTTGGCCAGAATGAGGGACTGATGATTAATTAATATTCATATTGTTTGAATAATTAATACTAATGTTTAATTAATATTTATACTGTTTGAATAATTAATACTGATGATTAATTAATATTAATTTTGTTTGACCTTTATGGCCGGTGGTAGCAATATGTAAGCAAAATGTCTTCGTAATTTTACCTTAGCCTTGAGTTCGAATTCGGAATCGAGCGAAATACTATTTCGCACATGGCAGATGTGTAGTTCCCGGGAGTCGTAACAATCGCCACTTGGACATTGTCGTTGGCAACTACTTGGAAAACGAGACTCTGCTTTCCGGTTATGTCGATTCCAGTCTCGACGTAGCCGTAGCTCGAAACATTCGTCTGAAATGAAGCTATTGCACAGACAGGAATAAGTCTGAAGTTCTGTTGCATTAGATCATGACACAAATTTTGTACGAACTGTCTTCTGAAAACGGGTGTGATAATATGGTTGACCTATTGGAGGTGGTTACATGGCAGAAAGTGTCAATGTGATGAGGGGTGATCTCTGTTGTTTCCAACTCTTTTCAGTGACGTAATTGGCCAATCAGACATTGAACTGGATTTCTGAAGGAAGGAAATGGAGGAAGGGAAGACCACGGAAGAACTGTCCAGAGACCATTTGAGACGACTTTTGATGCTTGGAAATGCCTTGGTACGAGACAGGAAGACTGGCGGTCGACAGAGATGAATGGAGAAGCTGCGTTGCCCGATGTGCAGCCTTGCACAGGAAGGACTAAGTATTAAGTATTCAATTCTATTATGAAGCAATCCATCGCATGACAATGGAACAATAGATCAAAAGACTTGCATCCAATTTACTCTGCGTAGTGGCATCGATTATGTTTACAAACTGAGTCTGTCACGGTTCTGTTTCAATTCAACGTCGGCAGGGCCAACGACTACATCCGGTTTACCATTTAATAAGCCTCTTTGATAACGTAACGGAAGACGGACAATGTATTACATAAGCTAACATGACTTGCGTCATGTAAGCTAATATGACGGACAATGTATTGCATAAGCTAATATGACTTGCGGAGCACCATTACCCTAATATATGAAGCTTTACCAATCGATGGTCGCTTAAGATGAAATTGGATTCCGTTCGAAGACCTGGTCAACATCCCTGGTCAGTAATCGAGGTCAAGGCTCATTTTAACCGTACAGGAGGAGTAACAACTGGTCAATGCTACAATGATATTTGTCGGGTTACTTGCGATGTTCAGGCAAAACGAAGTCAAAATAGTATTTATGAATTTGTGTAGCGCCTTTAAAAAGGCTTTAGAAACCGTTAAATACGTCTTATAAGGAAAGAGTGACTCACATGCGCTTGCAGTTTGCCCTGTTACATTTGTTTCACAGAAGACGGCAACTAGAAGCGCAACGACCATCCAATCTACAACAGAATCGTTATTAGGCTGCGTGGCCTCGTTGAATTGAGTCCATCTTCCACTTCTGCCTACGACGTTTGAATTCTAGATCCCATGTTTGTAAGAATCAGGACATCTAATATAGCGCATTTTATTTTTTTCGGAATCGTCATCCCTTAAGAAAAGTTCCTGCCTTGTTGTTGTTAAAGTTCAGCTCAACCGAATGTTTTTTTGCTTAACGGCTGTATATTTCATATAAAGAATTAAAGCTAATGACTGCGCGTGACCGATTGCCGCGTGCGTTGGGCCTACAGGGAGGGGGGGCTACAACTGACCACCGGTTGCCGTCAGTGACATCATGTGGGCCACTAAGGGCTCATTGATCGAGGCTATCTGGAAATAAATAGTTCTGTAAATAATATGACCATTACCTCACCCAATCATTACGTTATTCTTAATGACATTTTTAGTAATTAAGTAGGCCTATATTTGATGAAACATTGGCCTATAACTAATCGCACATCGGATAACAAGTATTTAAGAACACAAGAAAAACTTAATAGGCATACAGCATCCTAATAATAAAAGGTTTAAGCGTTAAACTATCAGCCGGAGGAATAGTACCGTCATGGGTGTGGGCCGTAGGGAATAACTGAGGGTTTTAACCGTTTAGTCAAGTAGAACCGTTATAAGAATTTTGTATTGGATACTGGATAGTCATTGATACAAGTGGAGAATCCTTTTCTCCTCAGTTCAGTTTAGACGCATGCTTTTGTTGGCATAGTATAGCAGTTAAGCGAATGAAACTGTTTCTAATGTGAGCAATGATGTGCAACTAAATAGGAACTCTAAAGACGTCAACGGCCATTAGCCATCGTTAAATTTTTGAAATAATTATATTGTCGTATAAATTTATACTGTAAATATAATCTACTACAAAATTTCTAATCAAAATACGGGTTTGTTCCAAGGGAATTCCCGATGAGGAATAATTATAGCATCTACTAAAAATTTGAGCCTTATTTATTTTATTTTATTCATTTAATTGTTATTCAATGAGAATTTCCAAAGAAAATTTCTAAATATCTCACCTTTCCTTTCCAAGAAAGCCAGATTTGCCCAAGAAGTCATTTCGACCAACGTGACTCTCTTCTGCAAACCCGATTCTTCTTCCAGGCGTTTTATATCGGCGCCGACTGTTCAAACAGAGTCTCCAAATATAAACAAAGAGCGTGAGAACAATACATCAAATTCGTGGGCGCATTGTCGATGAGCTATTAGAGTCATTTAGCGGCCAGCATCGTATGTTTCACTAATGAATGATTGCCGCAATTATCAGCCGTTTGCATAATCATCACTAATCAAGCTTTAGTCACTCTGACTCAACGGTAGTTAGTACGAGCTGTGCTGATACTGAAGCCTTTTTATCGGGGCCTCCAATCTGTTATCTTTAATTCATCTGGTTAAGAATCAGTGTGAGGCAAAATGAATCAATTGCAGAGATTGTGGCTTAAGACATTAAGAACCTGAAGTGTTATGGCTGCAGCTAAAGAATGACGTGAAATCATTAAACCTCATTCGATGCAATTAGGTATCGATTTGGAAAGACGTGTTTCTTTGCGATTATGGAAACATTCAAGTCGGTTTAAAATTGTATCGTAACGTTTCGCTTTAGAAGCTTAGAAGCTGGAAAACAATGGAAGTCTCTAATGCTTATTAAATGATGGTCGTTTCTGTAGATGGACTAAATTGACTGAATCTTTTCAAACATCGACTTTTGCTTCGCTGATGTATTGATGCAACGAACCCTTCTTTTGAATTTCTTTCTGCATTTCTAAACAGCGGTGCAAGATAGGTGCGTCACTTATAACTCATGTTCTGTTAATTTTAAACGCCATGTCAACATAATTATGCTGATAACGTTCATAGTAATAGATAGCCCACATGCCGGGCCACTCCAAAGGAAAACGATTATGAATGTGGTGTACTTTTGAAGTCACCATCGACTAATGTCTTGCTCATTGTGATAACAGCACAATAGAAGTTATTAGATTAGCTTAAATTAGACGCATACATGAACTCTGCAAAGGATAAACACACTGTCGACTCACAAAGTTGGTGGTCCTTTTCAAGCAGCAACACTGCTGTAACCCTCTGATCAGGATTGCTTGCGCGGGGGCAAAAGCATTTTCAGAGGGGCGCCACATTCTGGCAGTCCATCAAGCACGGGTCTGGTCTGAGGGGCGCCGGCATGTAACGAAAAGAGACGTAGGGAACGGGCGAACCGTTCCCACGCCTATAGCTATATCCGCCACGGCATCTCATTATTTATGCGACACACTAGCAAAGGGGGAGTCACATCTAGCCTAGTGCATATACTGCTACCTACACCAACAGAACGATTCCCAGATTTCGGTTTCTTTGATCCCTAATTATAATCCTCACAACTTCATTCAGCGTAACCAACAAATATCGATTATTAAAGAGGAAAATGTCGCATCCTGACTTCAACCTATCTTCATGCACAAGCACATTACATCGCCTTAAATCTGTTTAATGTAAAATTTGTAGACAGTCAGTGTATGCTGAAACTCTAATTAATATATTAGAGCATATAGCAGTTCAAAACATTTGACATCGACTAAAGGCAAGTAAGCAATCAATTGTCCCATGTATATCTATCGTGATCCAAGAAAAACCATTTTGCGAATTATTAGAGTCATACTCTACACACATTTTCAATTTGCATTGCTACCAAATGACCAACTTCACGCGCTTTCAAACTCAATCCATATGTTAAAGATCTTTCGATAAATACGTAGTTCGTCTGTGTTGTTTCATAAAACGGCACATTGATAAATGTTCAAGCCGATAATTTGATTACCGAATCTAAAGAGACTGAACAGTTTTTCTCTTGTACGAAAGTGAACAACACATTTGCGTTTTCGATATAGAATTTATGCAGCTTAACGTCTCTGGTAAGGCCTTTATGAACACTGGCTGGTGAGAAGACCATTTTGAGAATGACAAGCAACAAATATGTGCTTTGTTTAGTCATTTACTTAGTTATTTGCTTTCGTTTATTTATTTACTAATCTAGTACAGACGCGACTATTTGCTTTTTGTTGTAAGTCTCAGAATGGTCCTCTCGTTGAATCCAGCCAGTGTTCACAGAGGCCTATTTAGAATTTTATTTAATTGACGCTATGCAAAGACTCCAATAATTCCATTACATCATATCACATTTCATTGTTTTATAGCAACTGCTACCTTGCTTTGATAATATGCGTAAGATGCGGAGTTCGAAAGAGCCTTCGACACACAGACATCGTAGAGGAGACGCTAGATTTTAAAGGCTAGATAATATCACAGCCACAGATCATAGACTATGGTACTATCACTGATAATGTAACACTAATAGGTTTGAAATTCTTAAGGTTTTCTAGTTGCACAGCTGAGCCATGTCTCTCAGTTGACGAGAAGCCAGTAGGAGGCTACGGTCTCTGACTGCATTAGGGCGTCCGCCATAGGTGTGCCTGGTATCGCCTGCAATTCACACGTACACGGCTGACCCGCAGACGGGAGCCGGCGGAGACAAAAGGCCGTGCACTTTTTATTTAGTATACAGGCGTTGGAACAGAACGTCAAATTGCAGCTGGGATTGTCGACGACCTCCAGAGGACACGCCTTTATACATCCGTTCGATGCAACCTTTTCTAGCATCATTGACCGCATAAGGGATCCATCGTTACGAGATAGAGCTATGAAAACGAACAAAGATTTACTGCAACTTTATACAGTGATTTCAATAGACGCCGTTAATTTATTGGCTGATATTTAGTTTTAGACAGCCTATTGTTTAGATATGTTTAACAGCTTTAATTTGATAAATTTAAGCTGACTTTTCAATTGAGATATGCTGGCAGTGCTTGGGAATTCAATTTGTCGCGATTTCATTTCAATTATCCTTATTTCGCTCAGTTCGCGCCTCATGTGTGCGATTTATAAAAAGCTACGATTGATTCAGCGCTGGTTCTATCGTTCAAGTTATCCTAAGCATTTTACTAACGGAGTACAGCTTTATCGTTCTTACCTATATTTCCAAAGTAGTATCCAAAGGAGAGTGTGAGTGATCCGTTGAATTTCACTGTGATGTTGCTGACGTTAATCAAAGTTTGATCGTTGTATAAAATCAAAATGTTTTCACCAACCTTGTCTCCTCTACCAACGGCCATCATGTTATGTTCCCATGAAATCCAATAGAAAGCCAAAGGTGAACTCAGCGCAGGCAATGAATTGTAGTTAATACCCATCACCATTACACTAGACCTGAAGAGGTATAAATGACAATGCCACTGAAGTGTATCTATATGTATGTACGTTTGTCTATATGTATGCATGTATATATGAATGTATCTATATATTTGCGTATTTAAATGAATGTATGTATATGCAGGTATGCCTATGTGTGTTTATGTAAGTAAGCAAGTAAGTTGGTAAGTAAGTGTGTATGTAAGTGTGTACAGGTATCTATTATTAAAACACAGGATTCACTTTTATTACCATTTATAATTATTACCAGGCTATCGATAGTTTACAATACAATTTTCTCATAAATATTGATAATAATTTAGTTATTATTGATCCTCAGCCTTGTGTGATGGGTCTCATGTGTTTATCAGTTTTCACCCTTATTGTTGTTACGTTTCTGTATAATTAATACCCTTTCTAGTTATGGTTCTGGGTTGAATGATCTCCCAGTTGAAAGGCAGAAAAGATCATCATAATTAAACCACCGGACAAATTATCTTATAAAAATACACTCCGTTGCACCAAAAGCACCAGTCGTGTAAGCAGTGATTCCAAGGATCGGCTTGCTAACATTTCGACATCTTCAAGGTCTTACTAGGGTTAAGTACATGTAAATGGTTTAAAAGCAAGTGTAGCAGACTATCTTGTTTCAGTTAATACAACCGATACTTACAAGAAGACGCTTTTGTTCGCTTTTATTTAGCTGACGCTGCGGTGGTTTAGACAGAGATGAATGGTGTACTTAGTTTGAAACGAGTTACGTTTTATCATGTTATGTTATGTTATGTTAAAAGCCGGTCTCTTTTTCTATATGTCTGCTATCGTGCTCACCTAAATATGGATGGACTCAGTGGAAGACCGGCCAAGATGTAAGGCGCATTGTCGGTCATTAAGTCTGCCCTGAGAAAGGATTTGTAACTGTCGACTTGAAATACTATCGACTTTCTTTTAAAGATTAGGATATCTTCCAGATTCACGACTTTCGTCACGTCTGATTGTCCGTGGAACGTAATGTCTAGACAAACGCAATTTTATGATTTGAAATCAAAATCTAGCTTCAATTATTACACCAAATTTTATTGCCATCCACAAATATGTCATATGCTGCTGCTTATGCAAACAGTAATGCAAAAAGGGACAGAATTGGTTCTATCGGACAGTGAGTACCGTGTTTCTTAAGAATTCTTAATTGAAACAATATTTATTAATTAATGAAGGTTCCTGAAAGAAACTCTTATCCGAGCAACGGCCAAATCAGCCAGAATACAAAACGATTTGCCTGACGAGTCCAAGGACAAGGAACAAGGAAAGAACATTAACAAAACCAATGAGTAAGAACTAGGATAGAGAGAACATCCGTGGAAGATTTCCCCGGATTTGACATCCTCGAAGAAGCACTTCTTCTATGGAAGGCGTTCATAGAAAGAGGCAAAATTCAAACACAACAGAAATCCAACAATTTTCTGCACATCTTGTAAGGTCAAAGTGCTGATAAAAATTTATATGCCTACCGAGAAATTGCAAATCAAACAATTCAATGCGATTTTGAACTCTCTTCTTGAACTGCTCGTTCTGCTCTTGTGTCATTTCGATCTTAACTTAAGAATTACTTTTTCAGTTGGCTTATTCCCCAAAGGCTGCCTGTCTGCTTCAACAGACTGACAAGCATCTTAATTTGATGGGCCATCGGATGATGCATTGTGCATTAGACATCGGTGATATAGAAGTTGCAAATAACAATTACAATAACAATTCGAATCGTGATTGTAAGGAACAAGCCATCTTTGAAATTAGAAAACAACTTTTGTAGGTCTACTCACCGTTGCAGATATCTGTGTCGTATACTGAAACAACAGAATTTGTTAGTAGAATAATAATAAAATTTTGATTCATTTACATGATTCCAAATATAAAAATAAAATTTAGTGACTCAAGAGTGAGCACTTACTAAAATGCAAGAACGATTCACGAGCCACATTTCTGCTTTGGTTTAAATTAAACCGTATCACATCTGATAATACAGCACACACGATTCTACGTTTAACTACACATCACAATTGAAGCCCACGGATGGAAACTGGTTATAAAAGCTTAGGAAGGTAGAGCCATAAGCAAACAGCTAGAAAATCAATTCGATAGACTTAATACTTCTTATCGCATCCATTTCTGAGCGTTTTGTCGTTTGGTTAGAAGCTAGTCATTGTAAGGGCTTGTTGAAGCTTTGAATCATATCTATTTACAAATTAATTAAACCGTTAGAATATATTCAACGATAGACTATATTTATTATTTGACATATTTCTTACCTCCTACAGCATTGGTGAAGATTAGCTTCGGAACGGCTGTGCAAAAACGAGAAGAATGAAATTTCATTTACAGATGTCAGCTTTTGAGCTTAATGGCAACAATTGTTCCTAGTCTTATGTTTTATTCATGTCTTGAAATCAAAATCAGTTAAGGTTGTCGCAAATTTATATAGAGCACGAAATTGCAGAGAAATTCTTCATAGGTGCAGCCGACCTGACAATGCAAATCAACCGCACAACACAATATGTGACTGTGAGAATGGGTTATAATTCCTCTTACCATTATCTCACTTTCCGGTTCAATTCCAAACCACCCACCATATGACTATCTGCCTGCCTGACTCTTTGATCTTGACCAGGAACCGAAGTGTTCCTGTCTATCGATTTTGTTTTGACTTAGCACCCTTGAATTCGCTGGTTCCCGCGACTTAGCTTTCATTGGGTGCTGAGAAATCTCGAGCTTACGATTACGAATCCTTATAAATACGAATTTGGATGACTGTAACAGTGTGGGCTAAATTAAAGCACATTGTCACAGTTTCGTCGAATTTGCCCTTCTGTCAAATTATTCCTTGGCTTGAGAAACAATAACTTATTCACAGTGGCATGCGAGGATATACTTTGCTACATAATGCTACTCTGAGTCCATAAGGCGCCGAGACAGTTAGAACCTGATTAATTGTCATAATGACCGTTATTAACATGTGAATTGAAAAAACCTGAGGTGTTCTGGTCTTGGTTATAGGGAATTGTGAATTGGACGGTGTCAGTATCGAATGAGGATACAGCTACTGTTGTCGCACTGGCTATAGGCGATATGTCGGGAAAGTACAGAAAGCTGTTTTTCCCCACAATGTTGCCCGTTCCAGCTGTAAAGGCGTCGTTAGCCCATGAAATCCACAGCCAAACTGGTTGAGTTGCGTTCATCAAGATGCCGGGCGTTTTCGCATTACACAGCTGTTTTCCCAAAGCAGGCTTCCTGAATATGTAATCATGTTGCAATATGAAGACCAAGTAATTATTGATGAACAAGGGACATACAACATGACTGGTATGCATGGACCACTGCTATATCTTAGTTCTCGCCAACTGGACTTGCATATGGTGTACTATTAGTTTCCTCTCATGCACGGTTTGTACATAGCTTATTTCAGTTTGCCTGTGCCTTCACTATATAGTGAATAGTGCTATTGTTATACTTCGATAGCCATTTGTGAAATGTGGCATGCTGCATTTGGGATCAGTAAAAGAGTTAACGATGCTGATATATGCGCATAAATATGTGTGTGTGTGTGCGTGCGTGTGACAAGAAAATAGAATCACTGTAACACATCATGCCCATGGCTGCGCCTCGGGAATTATCTTCTACCTTACATGTGCTAAGTTTCCATTGATACATCCATTGACTTTATTCCTGGAATTCGTTTAAACCATTTGACAGAACTTTATAGGGGCTGTAGCAATAAATATGTAGCAAGATCTCTTCAGTTGACTTACCTCAGCATTGTGAATGATTTCGGAAGCGAACGAAATACTATTTCGTACATATTGTTATTGTAGTCTCCGGGAGTCGTAACAATCGCCACTTGGGCATTGTCGTTGGCAACTACCTGGAAAACGAGACTCTGCTTTCCGGTTATGTCGACTCCAGTCTCGACGTAGCCGTAGCCCGTCACAGTCCTCTGAAATGAAGCTATAACACAGACAGGAATAAGTCTGAAAGAAAGGACTGCAAGTTGGTTATTAAGGAGTAACGGTATGTTCCGTAGTAAATGAACGATTACTTCTTCCTGCTGGCTGGAATTAATCCCTCCTAGGGGAGGGATCAGCCACACGAATCCTTCTTTTCCATTTCTTTCTATCTCCAATATCTTTTTTCTTCAGTCTGAGAGGCTTTAGGTCTTGCTGAATCGTGGCTCCCCATCTCTTCTTTTGTCTTCCCCGACTGCGGCGTCCATAACCTCTGCTGTCATAATTATTTTAATGCAGTTTCCTCTTCTCTCCTCATCACATGACCATACAATCTCAGCCTGGCTTCTGGTACCTTGTCAGACGTACTTGCCACTCCCAATTTATGTCTGATATACTTATTCCTTTTCTAGTCTTTCAGTGAGATTCCAAGTTTCCATCGCAGCATTCTCATTTCTGTTCTCTCCAGCAGCCTCTCCTCCTCTTTCATCAATGTCCAGGCTTCTGCTCCATATATCATCACTGGTCTTATCATTGAAATGATAAGACTAGTGATATACGATAAGTAAATGAACGACTACAGATATGTTCAATGGCAGACATCTGCACATAAGAGACTTCCCGTCAGGATAGGCAGATGTTTCGAGATTTCTGCTGATCTCGAGTCAGCTGAAGTATGACTTCACTGACCGTACATTCTCGGTGGTAAGATCAGGCAGAGAGGGAGAGGATTAGCCAACCAACCTCCTATGCCGAGACCAAGACGTTTGAAGTTGCTAACAGTTCATGTCCATAGCTGTCTCTCGAGACTAGAACCTTAATGGACTGTTCATTAACTTCTACTACGAAACATATCCCCAACAGCAACGTCAAAGTAGGACATAATGTTATTACTATTATGCAACATATGATATTATACCATGACATTATTACTATTATACAGTATGTGATAATATATCATAATATTATTAGTAATATACGGTATGTGATATAATACGGTATATGATATTATACCCTAACAAAATTACTATTATTATTAATATCGTCACAGTCCTTACTGGTTCGCTGAACACAACCATACGACAGAGCATCGTTGGCGCTGAGCAGTTATAAGTGAAGGACTTGCTCAAGGTACCTACACAGTAACCGTCTCAGGGGAGGTTCGAACCCGACACTCCACGTTACAAGCCGAGCTCTCTAACCAACCGGCTCCCATCCCCCGTATATGAAGCCCCTGTCCAGCAAGGTATTGACTTTTGTTGTAATTTAAGATTTATAAAGCGCCTCTTAGAGAATAAACTCATCAGGGGCGCTCTTGACCCGAACAAGTAAAATCACTGTTAAACAGCACAGTCTTCAGTCATCTGCGAAACCTTGAGAGGGGAAGAGAGAGGAGCTCGAGTCGCAGATCTCGAGAGAGACAGTTCCAGCAGGTGGGACCGACATACGCAAAGCTTCTGGACTGGGCGGTAGCAGTTCGCATGCGAGGGACAAACAAGAGATCATGGGTGGCCGAGTGGAGGGTGTTACGGCCCGGTAATGGCCTGGGGATGCCGTATAAACACGCCGTAGAAGACTAGTTACTCTAGATTAGTTCTTCTGTAGTGCTGAAATTTTTAGGGATTAGGTATTCTGGACAGGAAAAAAGTTATCCTTTGGTAAAGGCCTTTTGTTGACGACATTCTATGCATTGTTCCGTGTTTCATGTTTTAGCATAGTTGTTTATCATGAACAGTGGCAATGACACTCATTATGAATATTTTATGTATTTAGTCTTGAATCACTAGTACAAACTGAAAAATGTTCAGAATGAAAAACACTGAGTTACTAAAATGTTAAACAGTATCATACATAAGGTGCGTCTCTCAGCTAAACTAATTCCCCAGGAGTTGATTGTTATCGCAAAGGCTCTTCCCCAGTTAAGGGTTTAGCTAAATTCACTTAATTCTAATTGCATCGCTCTTGTTTCTCAAACTCAAAAGCACATATTTGCCATTTAACAGGTAGTCGCGTATCGAATCGACCGCCTCTCGGAGATTCCTAGAAAGTAGTGTACAACTGTTCCTATGCAGTTGCAATAATCAATTTGTATGTTTTTGCCATCGACAAAGAACACTGGAAACGTCGTCTTCTTTGTGTTCCAGCATAAACTAGGCCTTTGTCGTTAAAGACTTCTATAGCGCCGTTATCATAATGCCCAGGACATCAGTCGATGGTCGCTTCAAGTCAAAATTGCAATCAAAATTATAATTTTTGGAGAAGCCGGGTTGAATTCCAGCACTATGCTTGCTGGCACCCCAACGGTGGTAAAGAAAAGCAAGAATTCCAGACAATTCATACTATAAGATACAGTATTGTTATTATGTAACGCCAATACCACAAACACGAGGCATCAATCGATGGTAGCTCAAGTTTAGGTTAGGTACAAGCACGACTTGGTCAATATCCCAGATCAATATTCCACGTCAAAGCTCATTTGAGCCGCACGGTTAGATCGATAAATGGTTGATGACAGAACAGGTACTTCACAAGCTTCGATTTCCAGGATAAGACTTAAATATCAGTATTTGCACGTATGCGTGTATTTCTATAGCGCTTTTAAATAGGCTTTTGATAGCATTTAAATGGTTCTATTAATGAGGAAAATGACTTACGTCCACTGTTAGCTTGCGCTGTTACAGTTAGTCCACAGGAAAACACGATCAGGAGCACGGAGATTATCAGATCTACAACAGAATCCTATCACAGTGTCCTTCTGATTCAATTTCAGTCTAAGTTGTATCGTCGCATCATGCTATGTTTAAATTCTATTGCAGACTCGTGCAACAATCTTGCAACTCGTAAGAAATGGTTGCGCTGGTGTTGCATTGCGTTGTCACATTAGCGGTGCAACCAGAGGGTAGGAGATATTTGCGCGTGTAAGAAGTGCTTTAAACAAAATGAAAAAATTAAATTGTATGAGGTCAAGTACAGGTCGAAATAAAGAAACAAAATGTTACTGTCCTTATCTAATCATACCTTATCATACCTTGCTTTACGTTACCTTTTCTTATCTTACCTTGCCTTGCGTTACCTTGCCGTACCTCGTCCTACCTTTCATTGTTTTACCTTGCTTACCGTACCGTACAGTCCAAGATTGATGATTTACATGTACTGTAGAACATTCATTGGGATTGAGCTGTAGGATTGTGTCGTCTATCTAAGAAACTCGTGTACTCTCGCTGCTTCATTGACGATACATTGGTCAAGTTTCGTTCTTGTATGTCTGTTTTAGCATCCAACAACCATGAAAATTGCTGCTAGAACGTTTTTTAAAAGGCCTTACATAAATGTTATGACTTTATTACTGTTTTATGCGCTGCTGTTTCTAAAGTGTGGGGTTGTGTCTCGGGTCAATAAATTTCACTTATGCCAGATATCGTATAGAAGGTCACAGTTTAACGGTTGCATTCGAATTGTTCGTTGATACTGTACTGATATGGGAAGCTTTTCACTTTAATCGGCCACTCGTTCCTTTATCATTCATAAAAATCTACTGAACGGTTTTTAAAAGAAATCATATAGAAGGCCTCCGTTCTAATTGCTTTTAATTTTCTTAGCACAATTGGATATGCTTTGTTGGAATTTGATAATCTTTTCTCTGTGGTTTAACTGTGGACAACTGTTAATGCTGGGCATTATATAGATAAAATAAATTTATGATGTGTTGCTAAATAAATGTCAGACCAAATCAAACGTAACCCAATATAATCTAGTATGAAATATTTGTGGCGTTACTACCATTTCCTGGAAGAGGCATCAGTCAACGGCAAATCAGACAAGAAACTTAAATCCTGAATTGTTTTGGTCGACTATTCTCAGGGAGGGATAGGTCTATGAGTTTCATTTAGTTTGAGTTTAAAATTTAGTTGTATTCGTTACGATTTGAGAACTTCTACAAAGAAATGTCAAGATATCTTACCTGTTCTGGTAAAAAAAACTGAAGTTGTTCGAGAAGTCATACCGATCGCAGCAATATGTCTTCAGCAACACAGGTTTTTCGTTCATATGTTTTTTATGGGCGTCTAATGTTTTCAAGGCTTAAAATAACAGACACCAACATCAAAATTAAACGTCCAAGAAAAATACATGAAATCCATTATAAACAGCATTTTCGGCGAGCTATTACAGCCGCGTATCGACCCCTCAACGTATTAGTTTCGCCATGAAAGGGTTGCCGTAATTATCAACTCCTGGCGCAATTATTAAGCAGGCGCCAGTGTGTCTCGCTAAAATTAATACAAAATAAAAACATACGTAGTTCTTGCGAACTCTCCTACTACTACAGTCTGAAAGCCTGGTCTTAAATCTGATCACTGATTTATCTCGCTACCAATCTGTGCAACGCTACATGCAACTATCACAGATTATGGCTCAAGAAATTTGCGAACCTGAAGCGGTGTGGCAACATCCATAGGAACATACCAGGCTGACATGAAATAATTAAGTCCAATTCGATGCAATTACCTATCGATTTTAAAGACCTGTTTATCGGTAATTATGGAAACGTTCTTGTTGGCATAAAAGGGAATCGCAGCGTGTCCGCATTGGGAAACTAAAGCCTGGTAAAACAATGGAAGTCGCTGATTCGTTTTAAAATATTATCGCTCTTTCGTGATTTCAGCAATTCTGACTTCTCCAAACGTCAGGTTTCGTGACTTGGATGTATTAACGCAATGAAACTCTTATCCGAACGGCCGGCCAGCAATTCTAAGCACCCTGCCGACAAAATTATGTAGATCGATCCGAGAAAAGTAATTGCCAACATACACGAAACCGTGCCAGCGCATGAATTCACTGGCGACTCGCGAAAGAGTGCCTTTCAAATGGCAGCACTGTTTTCAACACACGAACATATGGTTGCACGTCTTGTGTGCGGTAGATATTATGAAATCTACGTCATGGCAGTAATGTCTGCTAAGGGCAGATATTATTGTGGCTGATATGATGGAGACAAGGGGTGTTAGTTCAGACAGATCCTGGCTGTTTAAAGGTTTATTTCGCCCCACAACGGACGTGGTCACCGTAGATCCCTATCTTTCATAACGGTTAGCTGCCTGCTCATTCTGGTTGTGCGCACTGCCATCATGCAATATTGCGTCTTTTAAGTTACATGTATGACACCATCTGTCCAGAATGGCTTTGCTTGTCCTCCGAAGTCTGTCTTCCGGTCTTCGAGGTCTCACGGATCTCTACCAATGGACTGTGTTCACGAATTGAGATTCTGCTTCGAAGTGATAATCGATTGATACCTTTTACATTATGATAACTACGCTACAGAAGTTCATAGATTAGATTTGATTAAATGTTCTTCAGTTATCGCCTTGTCTTGCCAAACCGCAGCTACTGTAACCCTCTTGTCTGAAATTTAAGACTGATGTTTGATTTGATTGTCCATAGCTGGGAGCACGTATTATTTAATACCTTGAAGCTTACATTACATTGCCTTTCAAACATTGACAACTATCATCGTAATTGGGCGCCATAATGTCAACGTGTCATATGTCGGTATTCAAATAAAGTGTTTCATGGCAGTCCACAGCGTCTGTGCTTTTTTCAGGCGGGTTATATGCGTCTATAGTAAGCATCGGATCAAACTAGTGTCTGTTTTAACCAGCAATTACTCTCTGAGCTTTTACCTTCTCTAATGGTTGACGGTCGACGAATAATTGCTATCAGGACGGTGTTCTGAAGTTCCTAAACGATGGAGTTGATGTCGTGTGCATTGAAAGGAGGCAAAATGGCACGCAGTAATCTGTTTATGTCCCAGTTTGGCGCCATTGGCAACTGCCACACGACGATCCATGTCAGGAAAACGAGACCTTTGTTCATAAGCTGCTTCAAGACGAATGTTCCTATGCCGTGATCGTTTCTTGATTCACAATAAACAAGCCAACTTTTTCGACAATTGAAGTTATCGGGATATGGCCGAACGAATATCGGTTAGGTTAGGTGAGGCAGGGGAAACATAGGGTAAAGGCCATAGGAAGTAGGAAACGTCGGGTAAAGGCAATAGCAAGTAGGAAAGGTCGGGTAAAGGCAACAGGAAATAGGAAATGTAGGATAAAGGAAATAGGAAATAGGAAACGTAGGCATTAGAAAATAAGAAACATAGGGTAAAGGTAATGGGAAAGGTATCATAAAGTAACGTAAGGTCAAGTTAGGTAAGATGAGTTGAGGTAAGGTATAAGACGAAGCAAATCGAAAAAAGTTAAGGTAAAGTAAAGCACGGTAAATTAAGTTAAGATAAGGTAGCAAACGGAAATATAGTGTAACGTTTACTAATTAAGGTAAAGGATGGTAAGGTAAGGTACTACAAGCTAACGTCAGGTAAGTTAAAAGGTACGGAAGGGACAGGACATGTGAGGCAATTTCAAGTCAAGATCAGGCACGATAAGGTATCGCAATAAAAGGCTTGCGGTGCAGGATTTGCAAGATTTTTTTCCTGAAAATCAATTAAATCAACAAAAACTAACTAAACGCCATTTCATAGTTGTCTTTATTGACTATCAAGCTTTGTCTTTCTGATGGCGCACGAGTTGCCTATTCAGCAGGCGAACAATAGGCCTACCTAACGAATCGACTGTGAAATATAGGCCATTGTTCGGGGCCAAATTGCATATTTCAAATATATTGACCGCGTATAAGTTGTTTACAGATCTTAAGCGGACCAGCTTCTTATCTAAGATATTGTCATACGAGACTTGTCATGTTTTATAAATGTCATCTATGCCAATCTTAGCTTTCGTTGGGTGCTGAAGAAATCTCGAGATTACAATTACCATGATCCCGAGATTTGAACCCCTTTCACAGAGGTGAAAAGTCAACGCTTTAGTCTGTTAATTACATCCGCTGTTGCTCTAGTTAGGACCCAGGAACACGTCACCAGGTCTTTTGTAATTGTAATTGTAATTTGAGATTTATAAAGCGCCTCTCAGAGGATAAACTCAACAAAGGTGCTTCCGACCCGAAAAGCTAAAATCACTGTTGAACTGTACTAGTCTTCAGGCGCCTACGGAACACTGAGAGGGGAAAGAAAGGAGCTCAAGTCGCAATTCTCGGGGGTCTTAGATAACACATGGGTGGATCGCCTGTTGGAACATCGACCTGAAGGGCTTGTCAGCGTTTTTTTATGCAATGTATACTATGAGAAATGGCGTAATTGTAATTGTCATCATCAGGTTTGTTACCGCTACCTCAGCTGATGGAGGTTGCATGTGAAAATCAGCGCTTTTAAGTAGCGTTTTAGAACTTGTTAAGTATATGATTCTAATTGACAATATATCGCCTTACATGACCCGTCGGGATTTGAACCCCGAGCGCAGAGGTTATAGGCAAATTACTATAATTCTGTCACTCTACCACTGAAGCATTACTCAGTCATGATTGGCGGAAAGTGCTGCCTTCTAGCGAGTGCATTATATTACATCCTACGTTCGTCGGCAACTCCTCGGAGATTATTATTTTAACCTCTAACGACTGCATGACAAAGTCAGCACCAGATATGAACAAATCGTCTTACAGCAACCTGTAAATGCAAGTGTAAATATAAATACAAAATGTGAATGTAAATCTCCCAGCGCCACACAAAAGCCCCGTCAGGGAGATCAGGTGTTATATCAAATCAAGTCCGTAAGACTTGATTTCTGTGCCAGGTCAGAATCAAGGGTCAAGCCTTGGAGACAGCATGGTGCTACAGTGTAAACCGTTGGTAATGATGGTCATGGCATGGTGCAGGAGGGTAAGGCTTGATACAAACATACATATATACATGCATGCATACATACATACATGCATACATACATACATACATACATGCGTGCATGCATGCATGCATACATGCATGCATACATACACACATACATCCATTACATACATACATACATACACACATACATACACACATACATACACACATACATACACATACATACATACCTACACACATACATTGATACATACATGCATGCATACATTCATACATTCATACATACATACATTCATACATACATACTTACATTCATACATACATACCTACATACATACATTCATACATACATGCATACATACATACATACATTCATACATACATGCATGCATGCATACATACATACATACATACATACATACATTCATACATACATACATACATGCATACATACATGCATGCATACATACATACATACATAAATGCATGCATGCATACATACATACATACATACATGCATACATGCATACAAACCTAAGATTCCTCGCAAAGCTGAATCTTTTATCGTCGCATTCAATGCCAATTTACTTCCAATGCGCCCTAAGATGATCAAAACTAATAACTCCTGTGAAGGACCTTTAGAAATTATAGATCGCAGTGCACTGCTTGACCTGTACGAAATAGATGGACTTCCGCTCGTATTCTGTCTATTAGAAGTAATAAAGTCGTTGACTACTGATAATAAACTGACCGGGTTCTAGCTAAAAAATGCCAGACATTTGTTTCAAAGAGTTGAGGGCCATCATCGCATAAAAACAGTACTCAAAAACTTTGCCTTACGGAGGTTTAGGGTTAAATGGATCGTAACACCCTCATAAAGCAACATCTGAAAACGCCGGCCAATAAACATGTACCTTACCTCCATACATATAAATCCCAAACGATGTACTTTTTGCGGCCGATGCCTTTTTATCGTCTGGACTTTCTGGTTACACAGCCGACAAAGGCTTGAAACGAACTGGCAAGAACAGTGTGACGGTAGCAACTAGTTCGACATTTAACATAATTCATATGTTTTTTTAGAAATTAATTTTTTTTTTGATCAAGCTACATGTAAGACATGAAACTGTTGACATCTTACTAAACCTTTTGATTCACGAACAAATACTTAAAGACTAAAACCAAAGTAAGTACGGTCTTTCCAGAACGAACCCAACTAAACTGTTGTGACATTGTCAGGAAAACGTGGCTAAATTTGACATTCTTAGCTGTTGGTCTTATTTTATTGCTTATCGTCTCCCCGGTATCTTAAAGCCCACAAAACTAGAAAGCAAAAATCTTGGGTCAATGCAGATGAAGTTGGGTAGTGTTGACTTTAAGGAAAATAAAGTCACTAATATTTCATACCCATGGATGCCTCTAAGGATAGGCTTAAGATGTGTTCTTTATCTACTTTTTCTTTCCCCAACAGCTTGTTTTGGTACTCATTCACCGCATCAGTAAGAATGGACCTACACTCCAATATGGGACCCATATAAGGCCCATATGAGTCACATCAAATGTCTATGGGCATGCTGTCAGGGGTATACATCGTTAAATTTCTAAATTCATTTGTTGCAAATTAGGTGGATGACAGACAGTGACAAGCCATCCGAGCCCAACCGCACAGTTGGCTACTCGATGTATTCGCGAAAGTTGACCAACCGCTCATTGTAAGGTTGGTCACCAGCCTTTTATAAAAGACCGACTACTAGAGTTAAAATAAAGTTCCCATTTCTCCTTCTGCGGCCTTTGAGCCGAAATTGGACGAATTCTAAGGTCCTGGACACGGCACTCGCGCATCGCAGGACTTGAGTGTACTTCCAAGCTTATTCCAGTACTAATTTAGGCTGCTTGGTGAATGAGGCACATGTGTGCAAATAACTTACCCAGGAGAACTACACGGAGTCCATTCAGCAGGTGCGAACCCGTAATCGTCGGATTACAGACTCTGGGCGCTAGACTACCGCGTCGCACTTGGGCTAATTACTTTCGGCAATTTTAATTTATTCATAAAAAAGAGGACTTGGACATAGCATTAGTATATATTCACTATTTCCTTTGATATATTAGCGCAATACAACGGTGAAACTGATTCTCATGGTATGTTTCCTAGTTACGGATGGAGTATTGTAACTTCCTGTTTCCATAAAGTACGCGGTACGCAGAGTGAAAACATCAGAGAGACCGGTTTTGAATTGTTCTAAGCGTAGCTGGCAACGCTGGCATGCCGAATAGGCAATCGATTAAACGTCTCAAAGATGAACGCGTGTTGTTTTAAAACACGATGGAGATTTTCTTTGTTTGCTAACACTATGTTGCCGAAATATTGCAGCCTTGTTCCAACAATGCATTCATGTTCAACGACTAAATGTCACCAAATGCATGTGCTTGGGGCAAATGTTTGTTCTCAGGGGAGATTTATGTCCAAAGCCGCGCAACTTGTTATTAAAGTGTCAATGCTTTTTCCCGCCTGCGTAACTCACGTCGTAAATCTGTGTTTGGTTCATTCTGTATTCACGATTTTCAGCTTATAAAGATGAAAGCTGGAACGCCAGATCAAAGGCGCGACTTCATAAATGTTTTGTCGAGCAGCTTGTGTTACTTTCTCTACGTTGACTGACGTGTTGCAAAATAGACCACGCTGTATAATG
Organism: Norana najaformis; assembly: GCA_964023275.1. NCBI lineage: Eukaryota > Metazoa > Annelida > Clitellata > Crassiclitellata > Hormogastridae > Norana > Norana najaformis. The sequence goes on from OZ029914.1 coordinate 46,905,757, forward strand.
ACCAACCGTAGTAGAACATTCTTGAATTTCTAAGGAAGAAAGTTGCGTGTCGTAATTCACTTTCGAACAACGTAATCGGTTTCAACAAAACTGCCTCTGTTATTTCTAATCAAATTCAACATGCGATTGAATCTGGCCGTTTTTCAGGTTCCATGGCTACGCACGGCTCTTATTAAAGCTCTCAGCCGTAGAGATTTTGCGTGCGTTCTTGCCTAGATTTCTGGAGATGGCTTCTAGAATTCTCTGCTCCGCTTCGGACAAACACGGTAAGTAACTCTACTGTTATTGCAGATATTCAGAACTCAAACTCGAATTTTATCAAGCACTAATGCTTATCAGCATATGACAGTTTTGCTCAAGATTTTACAGTGAAAGTGTCAGGGGTTGAAGCGCTGAAGGAATTATGTTATCGCTCTTAAAGGGTCCCCGGTTACTTATTTAAAATACTAATTTGATGGCCGGCAACATATTTTACTCCACTAAGAGCACACGAGTGGTTGAAAGAACTTCGTTTATAAAACAGATAATTATGATAAATCAAACATAAAACTGTCAGAACGTAAGCTGTCCCGCAAGCCTCAGACAATCTTCTAAAACAGCCGACATTCATAACAGCTATTTAGTTCAGAGACTAGAGATACGCTACGTGGCAAATGTTTTCCAGATAGCTTGGCATCGAAAACAAGCATAAAACTGAAATTAATAAAATATCAGACCTTACTAAAATAATTCATAAGTACTGTTTGTAAACTGTCCGCAATTATTTAATGAATTTAAGTCTTAAAGAAAGATATAGTGCATACTAAATAATTAAGAGGCCAAGTGTTGTAAGAGTTTATCTTTAATTTATGGAATTAATTAATATTTTTAGAATATTGCTGGATTAGCTTGGTTTTTCTACTTGCATTAAATTATGAATCAACCGTCAGAGCTCAAACGACTAGCATACGTGAGTAGAATAACTCAAGTGTTTAGAAAAATGAAATCTCGAATACAATATATTTGTATCAGCATTTATGTGACGTTACTTGACTTTTCTCCAGTTTGCTTCACTTTACTTGATTCGTTTTACCTTCCTTACCTTACCTTCTATCATCTTACCTTACCGTAAGGTAAGATATTAAGAGCAAGATAATGTTTTGTAATTACTTTACCTTGTTATCTTCATTTTCCTTGGACAGCCAAATTTAACTTACTCTTTATGGCGGAACTTAATTTTTTGAAGATAAAGTTGTCTAAAATTGCACGGTATTTTTAAACTTCATATTTATCTTACACTAGGGATACCTCTTCAACCACAATCAAAGGTGGTCAAATGTTTATCTCAGCCTGAGTAAGAAGTAATAGTTAAATTTGTAGGCATAGAACATTCTTCACACACTTCTCAGAATCATGGCCAGACATTGCACGATCCTTCGGCTGAAACGCAAACACAGCCACTCGTTAAACACAATCACTCCGTTAAATCTAGTGTAAAGCAAAAGAAAAACTCCCATTTCTTCTAATGGCGCTAATTCCTAGCTCAGTTTTGCATATCAAAGACCAATTATTTTGTTTGTTTCTTACATAATGCAGCTGCGTTTCGAGGAACGACAACCGGATATGGCTACATCCCAACAGGCGTCAACTTGAGCGGGAGACAGAGTCTTGTGTTCCAGGTGAAATCGAGTGACAATGCCCAGGTGGCCATACTGACTACGCCAGGAGATTACTATAACAATATGTTTGAAATCGTTTATCGATCCATGCCTGGAAGATACACCAGTGTTAAGTAGGTCGATATATCGAAGCATTAATTTCAAGCAAAATGCTCGCCATTTATCTAATTATCTAATCTGTTATTACATTTCATTTACTTTTTACTGCTGCTGATGCTACTACTACGACTACTATTATTATTACTACAACTACTGCTACTACCATTACTACTCTGGCAGTATCCATACCTGCGAAATTCTGGTTACGTCAGCTCCATCCCTTTTCGACCTGGTACTTTTGAGGTCCCCATATGTTCGGATACATGCATACATACACACATACATACAAAATGAGTACATTGGTCATACACTATCGGTGGAATGAAAATTCGGCGATGGACAGAACTGGACACGCGCCCTTAAAAACCAAGGTTAAGAAAACTGAACACTGCATACCCACAACTTCCTCGCGGTGTTAGCTGGGCTCTGCTCTTCTACTTCCTCATCATCATCATTTTCTTCTTCTTCTTTTCCTCTTCTTTCTTCTCCTTTTTCCTCTTCTTTTCTTTTCCGTAGCATTCTTCTTCTCATTCTTATTTCCATAACAATTTGTATTCCATTTTAAAGAAACTTCACAAAGGGGTCGATGATTAATTATGCAAAAGTTGCGGAGGATTTCATGAAGGGCGGACTGGAGCCGGTATGGTTGTGGATCTCGTGGTCGCAGACAATTCTGACGACCGGTACAGGCAACGTTGTTGGCAAAAACATCTTTCTCATCCATAACGATGGCTTACGGATCAGTTCTGCGACCACTGTTGATGTTAGTTCTTACGCAACTGACACGGCCGACTGGATGATCCCATACGAACAAGGCAAACAAGGTCAGTAACTGGCATGCAACTGGAGATTTAGGAACTTCCTAAAGGAACTGAAACATGGCTGTTGAATGGGATCTGAAAAGGTGCGACTTCAGCTGAAAATTGTTCACTGGCTCATTTGGACTATAGGTACAGTTTTGAAATCAGAGTAGAAAACATTTTTCTCGCAAGATACTTAAGATTTTTATGGTGTTAGTTTTCTTACAATATGTGTTTTTTATCATTGTTTATGAAGTTAGACTTTAAAACTTTTTATAATATTGCATTAATTTTTTACTGGCGTTGCGCTTCTTTTCTTACTGTATCGTATGCATCATTGTTGCAAATTGTTGAGTTTGTCTCGAACTAATAAACGTTACTTATAAATTCCTAAATTTCACATATTCACATTCATCAAACGTGATCACATTATACCCAGTGAAGTTGCCGACTTATTCTTAGAGACATCCCAAAATTTCATTTGAGTAGTGACCTGTGCAATGTCTTAAATTTACTTAAGACGATATCTCGTCTTGAGCTATAATATCGCATCTCAAAATTTCTGCTTTAGCTTGCATGTGTAATACTGACAGTCCAATGGTTTTCAAGATGCATATGTATAGTGATGCCGATACGTATTCTCAGCATTTTTCATTTGCCATTGCGCCCGAGCATTAAGTTTATGCCAGGCTTTCATTCTGGAATAATGATGAATATTTGTTATACAATTGGAGCATATCTAGCTGTTCATATGGTAACATTACCGACTTTTGATTACCATAGTTAAGATCTAGATATTGGGCTTTACCTGGAGTTCAACACTAATTCATATTCACCTGTGGAGTTTTGTTATGTTCAGTGTTCACAGGTTTAGATATTCCCTACAGCATCCAGTTTCTAGGTAAGAATTACAGTATTACTTGGATACCATAATTCGTCCAACCCACCGCCTTCCCATTTCTCTCAATCTAAACACAATCCACCATAACCTCTTCTCTATGCCCACCTCTCTCTATTTTTATTTTTATTATTAAATATATTAATAATGATATTAATAATAATATTTATTATTACTATTTTTATCATCATCATCATCGTTATTCGTCAAAATATAAAAATCTTACGAAAATATTTACATTCTTTTAGATTATGATACCAACGTATGCAAAAGTAAGTTGCGTTTTTCTCTTTGCTAATTCTAATGATGATGTTGATGATGATGAGTTCTCTGCCCTAAGGCAGGTCCATTGGCTTTATGCCATCCGGGGATGAGATGAGTGAGGTGGTTTCCAATTGAATTAAAATGGCTCTGCCTTTGAGAATCTTGGAACTCAGTGTGCAGCTCAGCTCAGTCGGTGGTAGTTTCTGTTAAACGAAGCTTGTCATAACAGAGACGATTAGCCTTGCCATCCTCCTTTATCCAGGTTTCGGACTGGCACTACCCGAGAAAAGGTAGTGGTGGCGTTTATCTGAATCTCATGCCGACTTACTGACTGACTGTCTAGCTGGCTGATTGATCGACTGACTGACTGACTGACTGACTGAATGACTGACTGACTGACTGACTAAATGTAGTAGGCCAAATCTAAATACAACAATGTCAGTTACACTACCGCAAGTCTAGAGTTAGATGTTTGTTCCAGAAAGTCGTTTACTACATCAAGCTAACAGCTCTTGTTGTTCTTAAGCAGATTTGACATTTCCTGGAGATCCAGATGTGACTTCAGTGGTAAACATTCAGCCTATCCTCCAGGGAAGAACTTCGCTATTGTTTCAAACGGACAGCTATACGTCTTTTGTCAAAGTTATCATGACTACCGACAATCAGACTGAATACTCCATCACAGGTCTTCCTATGAGGACGTACATTTACAAGTACGCGCAGGCAAAACTACCACAAAGATATCGATGACGTAATGTATTAGAATGGAATGTAAATATGATAATTTATATATTGCAGTTCCATTAAACATCAATTTCAAGAGCGCTTTACGGAGAAGTTAGCATATACGACAGCCGCAATATGATTTACGAAAATGGAAATACAGCAGCATCATACCTGCCCCATTGATGTTGGTTTTGACTAAGCACCTGTGAATAAGATTGTTCCCACAACTTAGCTTTATTAGGCGCTGAAGAAATTTGGTGATTACGATTACGATACTGTGTACGACTTAACTTTGCAGCGGGTGTAGGTAGCTAAAGTGTGAGAAGTAATCGTAATCGTAATCGTAAACTCATGATTTCTACAGCATCCAACGAAGCTAAGTCGCGTTAACCAGCTTATGCACAGACGCTCAGTCAAAACAAACTCGATAGGCAAGAAGGGTTCGGTTCCAGGACAAGATTCAAGAGTCAGTCAGGCAGGCAGGCAGTCAGACGGCTACGATGGTTAATGTCTTGAATTGGATCTGCAGGATAGAAAAGGGGAAGAAGAGGATCTGCGGAAGAGGAGTGTTTTCAGTTTTGAGCGGAAGATCTGGAAGCGTGTATTATTATTATTATTATTATTATTATTATTATTATTATTATTATTATTATTATGAACACTTATTTTATTATTAGCAAGAACATTTAGTAGCCTCTCACTAATAGTGACTACCACCTTTTTGCTCATTCAGGTTCGATGTGTCGATGTCAGCCGGCAAAGTGACTTGGTTGCCTCCCATAAGCGGTCCACAGGGACTATACTGGTTGTCGTGGTCGAATGGGATGATTGCGGTTGGCAGAGGCGATGTATTTGGCCAAAGCACCCTTGGCGTTTCTCTTACTCAAGCCAACATCACCTTCACGAACATCACGATGATGTTTAATGGCTCGTTGACTGTTCCCTTCGGCTATTACTTCGGATTTTCAGGTAAGAAAATCAGATGATAATGAATCCATCTTGGCCCCTAGCGAACGTACATCCGCGCCTCTGATTCAGGTTTACTGACACTGCGCGCGTTACAAGTTCTTTAAATAAATAAATAAATAAATAAATAAATAAATAGAAAGGGATGAAATAGGTCTTTTTGAAAGAAATATGAGCTAATAAAACACTATGATAATGATGATGATTATATGACGATGATTAATGATGATGATGATGATAATTATGATGATGATGATGATAACGACAACGATGATGATGACGTATGCATAGTGAGAGAAACAGAGACAGATAAACGATGACGATGATGGTGATGATGATAGTGATAATAATAATGATGATGATGATGATGATGACAATGTAGCAATGTTGTTAAATATTGGTTTTTGCCTTCTGGGGAAATAAAGTAAAAATGGTGAAAAGGTGTTCATTTTATTCCACACAAAAAGGAATGTAAACTGCATGCACTTTGTAACATAGCTTTAACCCGCAACGACGGTTTCCGTGTGAGATCGCTCCAGTTAAAGAAAGTTGCATCGAACGGATGCATCGACGCCTGTCCCGTGGAGACCGTGGAAAATCCCGACTGTGGTCTGACGTTTTGCTCCAACGCCTGCATTTCGAACAGAATCTGCACAGCGTTCTGTCTACGCCAGCCACAGTTTTCGCGTCAGCCGTGTACGTGTGAACTGCAGGCGATACCGGGCAGTCCGCTGTCGGATGCACTAATGCGAGCGGAGACTGGAGCTTCATATTGGAAAATCATCAGCTAAATCAGAATAGGCTACTTATGGGTGACAGTAATCCCTTTGGGCTTCAAATGTCATTATATGGTCAAATATTGTAGGGCATATGAAGCCTGTCTCTGAATATGGGCCTCATATATCCTATGTAGATGTAAATGCAAATGTACACGTTTTTCAATAGCGATTTTTTTCTTTTTTCTTTATCAGTGAATTAATCGGGTGACATCTTTCACCACCGCTGATACTGCTTATGGCTTTGCAGTCGGGGCAATGGCCAACTGGTTGAGCGCTCACCTTGTGCGGTTTCAATTCCTTTGAGGTCACATTACTTTGAAGAGATCTTGAATAAATTCTTAACAATTGAACATATATGAGATACTGGAGACATATAAAGGCGACACACAGACCTAATGAAGAAAATCACGCTGATCACACTGAGTAAGCTTTCAAGGAATAGAAAACAAGGATCGTTTCAAATTTGTACAAGTTCCATCTTATTTATGAAATTATGTGCATCTCGAAAGCGATGCACAAGTAAACCAGTTTGTAAATGTTTGCATATTAGCAGTCTATATGTCATCTATGAAATTTACATTACATAACATAGGTAATCATTTAGAACTCTTGAATTGTAGTAATCGATGAAAAAAATTGTTTTACTTGTGCCTCCTAGCGAAAGTAGCTATAAATGAGTACATTGACCGTGCACTATAGGTGGGAAGGTCAGGCGGCGAGGATAAGGACTGGACTCGGTAACAGGACAATAACCCCCCGGACAATTACCGGTTATTGTCCGGGAGTTATTGTCAGGGGGGGTAATTGTCCGAGGGGTTATTTTCCTGGAAGCCTGGACTCTCACATGCTGTCGAGTGGCTAGACCCTACATTGTCTCGACTTCCATTGTATGTAGGCCTAATACAGGTCCAGTGTTCTCTTTTCTGGTTGAGTTCAGTAGATGGCACTATTGGGGATATGTTAATTATTGTAAATGATAGGTTGATCTAAAATAACAATCATATCTCTAATCATTTTAACAATCATTACACGCCGTGTGGGCCAAAATTGACCATCAAATCGTAGAGAAGAAAACATATAAGAAGAACAAGAAGCAGCAGCAGCTTTACTGTATGTTTTATAATAGAAGTTGTTAATCGATTTTTAGGTCCTGCCACTTTTTAGATTTCCAGAGCTTAATAATTATGATTTTGCAAGATAACAAGTCTAGAAGTTGCAGAGGTGTCCCTAGCTTCTGTGATAAAGAAATAATGTTCATCAAAACACTTAGTCGGTTGGAATGAAGAATTATATGTTGCATCTACGCATTTACTTATGTACATGTGAAGGCCTATATAAAAACCCAAAACCATCGCCATTGTATATAGAGGGTTAATGTTTGTTTTTCTAGAAGTTTAAAAGTTTAAAGTTGAAGAGAAACTGTGAAGACCAACTAACTTTGAAAACACAGCTGGTTTGTTTACTGTGCTCTTTATAAACTGGCCACTTCAAGTGAGCCTAAACTTAATGTATCTGAAACGCGAATAGCGTTTCAACTACAGAAGAGCGAACAGTTGAAAGTCCACACGGCTTTATGCACGTCTAGTGCAAAGTTCATATAGCCAGAGTATGTTAACTGCAGTCAGTTGTAATTCTGCCAGATGTTCTGAGAATAAACTGCACGAACTGTAGAAAAACTCCGTGGCTTCAAAATATTTTGTCAGGTAATTTTCAAAGGCTTTTAATGCCCGCAAATGCTTGTCTAACTTTATCATAGGACTGTTAGCCGTTACCAATGATATCTGTAGAGACAACAGTTAAAGAGCAAGATACACTCTTGCTAGAAGGACACACAACAAATCTCAAATGACACGTGAATGACTTTGAAAACCTTCCATATCTTATTACTGATCATCTCTCCCATCAGTAAGATTCAAAAGCAGCCTAACTGCTTATAGTTTTTTGCTATTTTCATAATACGCCATTTCTTCTGTGTCGACGTTAACATCGTTTCATATTCTGTAAAGTTATCTCGTTATCTCGTAACAAGTTGTTAAATGATATCCTTTTTCTCCCTTTTTCTTTCTTCGCTCGGTTCAGTCCGACAGTGAACTTGAAAACAACTTTTACAGATCCAACATTCTAGGCCAGTATATTGGTACGTACATCAAGTGTACTACAGTATACTTGTTGAAAGTTAAGCATACTCTGTGCGTTAACCGGACTTTGCTCTCTTCCCATTTCTCTCAGCTAAAACACTACCGATCCTAACCTCCTCTCCCCTGCCTTCTCTGGTCTCCGGGCAACCGGACTTGGTTCTTGACATGGCATCTTTGGGTAACCCCACTGACTTGACGCAGCGCTCGTGAATAGGCTGGTACCCTGCGCGTAGCTTTTAAGTAGCGCTTTAGAAATTTTGAGTTCACGATTACGATCTTTTCAGTCCAATATGTCGCTGATGATAGATAGGAGTTTACCGATGGACGAACATTTTTGTCCTTAATGACACTTAACATCATTATGATTAGCACAGAGAGCGACTTTGATTAGTTTCTCTTGAAGAGGCGCTATACAAATTTCTGATTACAAAATCTTAAAAGTGATGCTGCCGATCCCGTTTACCATCTGCGCGCCTTGAGTTCAAAAAGCAGTAACATGCCGGCCGTAAACTTATTTTTCACAGCCTTCTCCGTGCACTATCCAGGTAATCTAATGCAGCCAATTTAAGATAAAGTAAAGTTCAATGTAAACACTACGGTAATGTAATGTCAAGCGAAGGTTAATGTAAAGCTTAATATTAGGCTTAATGTAAACCATAGTTGTAGGCGCATAGTTTAATGTAAGTCAATGTAAAGTTTAAAGTAAGGTTTAAGAATGTTTGGGAATGAAGTTTAATGCAAAGCTTAATGTAAAGCTTAATGTAAGGCTTCAAGTAAGGCTTAACGTAAAGCCTAGTGTTAAGTGCAATCTAATAAAAACATGAATGTAATAAGAAGCGTAATTAATGTAAAGTTTAATGCAATGCATAAATTAATTACTTTAAGATAGTTAGTCTTAACTTATGTCAGATGGCGAAGGAGTTGTGTCGAAATCGAACTCACGAGACGAAGCTTATCAGCCATTTGCCACACGAATATCGTTTCAGCGATGGCTCAAAGTCTTTGGTTGTCGATTACGCCACGACCGACGAGCTCGGTCAATGTCGGAAGTTGATTGAAGATGCAGAGTTGAGAGGTAGATCTTCCCTGTAATTCTTAAGCAAGGAAATCTTATCCATGACTGTATTCATGTACATATGGCACACATGCAATCTTGGATGTGTGATGTGCGCTTATAAGAAATAATAGCGCACAATGATGACGATGAATGTTTTTACGTGCTTCCATACATATATAAAAGAGGAGGTGAGGGCCTTTCAAAGTCACTGCTTTCGGCTTCGGATGTTTATCTATGAAGCACGAGAAAAAGAGTACGAAACGACCAATTAGAGACAATTTGAGACCGTTTAAGATACAAAGACAAGACGTATACAGAGAGACAGAGTCAGATATAGATAAAAGGAGAGTGGCAGAGAGATTAAGTGAGAGACAGAGGGAACAAGCGAAGGAAGTAGGAACTAAGTGGGTGTTAAAAAGCAATGGAGGAATAAAGAAAGTAAAAAAGAGAAAATTACTTCGTCTAAAGCCGTTAGTATAAAGAATACTAATACCCGTACACAAAGTAATTCTTCCACACTGGAACAGATTTACGCAATTTCTTTCATAGCCTCTTTCTAACGAAAGAAACAGAGATTTTTTTCAGACAGGACATTTTACCGAACTAACATGTATGATTGTATATATGTATGCATATACCTATGCACGTATATATACATACATGTATTTATGCTCTTTCTTTTACCCCTTTCCCATTTCCTCCCTCAATGCAGGTGACAACGTCGGAGTTGACGAGTACGAACGCGACAGTTGGTCAATTGAGATGCTGTTTGACATATCTGAGATCTTCCAGGCGTACGACCCTCTCAGCGGACACATCGAGGCCTTCATGTTTATCCAGCCGTGCCTCTATCAACGCACTTACGACCCATGCACAGCCAGCGTATATGTCTTCCGAACTAAAGACATAGACGATGAAGTGTATGCGGAGCTGATGAGTCTAGTGGCCGAGTTTGCAATAGCGATCGATAGAGGTTATACTCAATGTTTCACCCAAGTGGCTCTGTGTCTTCACGGTCTTGTCTTGCAGCTGAGGAGAAGAGGATTTCTAGCAGTAGTCGTACTACCGGATTGGATCAACATCGCTGGCGCCAGCGTCAGAGATAACGCAATCATGGTTAAGGATTTCGGATTGCCTGAGAGACCGGTATGGCAAAAAGGAAATGCAGACTTGTAACGACATTGCTTATCATATTTTTTCGACTATTTAGACTTACTTCGTATCAAGGACGTTACCGGCATGTGAAATGTTGAGTGTAGCCACTTTAATTTTACTTCTTCTGAAAGTTTTTATTTAATTTTAAATTTGGTCTGTAAGAGGCGATATTTCTCCCTTTATGTTTGAATGCATTCAATTCTTCGCTTCGAGTTTAGCCCGTTCTCGGTGAACTGATGAACCAGTCTCCCAATGGCAAACGTTTTTACTGATATCATTCAAAGTGCAACTGTGTAGTCATAATTATGATGCCAAAGCTGGTGTGTCATTAACGAGGGCCAATTTTACAGCAGTCCAAGCCTATATGTCGAATCGGCTCCATCTGAATCTAATCAAAAGCATACAAAATGTGGATTGGAACCCAACCGCCGTGGGGAGCCGTATGCAAATATCCGCATTATGTTTACGAGTTCTATGTGTTCACTGGTAATTCTTCTATTCCGATTAATTCGTCTAAAGAAGTCTTTAAAATGTTGTTTTTTTTGCAGTTAAAATCGTCTGAAGACGTGTTGAAACGTTTGAAGTCTGTTGCGACGCCTGAAAAGATGTTCAAAGAATATACAAGCGTAGATATCCCACAAATCCCAGGCCTTCCAAGAACTTTCCTTCTCGAGAATGGCACTAAACTAATCATGCGTAATGCGAGGAAAGACGAGGATCACATTCTATATGAAATGTTTACCGATGCTGTGGAGAAAGGCGACGGATACTCAGTGCATGAATTCCCGTCACTGAACATCATGCGCTTGGATATGCTCGCCGATGGCTACACGGCGCTAATAGAAGAAGAAAAGACGAAAAAGTTGATGGGGTTTCTAGTCTTTCACGATGCTGCGATGTCTCGAAGTGGAAAAGGAAGAGTGTGCGACGAGTCTATTATAATCAGTGCAGAACTTAGAGGAAAGGGTTTCGGTGTTTCCATCGAGTCAATGGTCAGTTTTGTTCACAGTGTCCTAGGATACGAGAAAGTGATGCGGGACACTTTTCTTAATAACACTAGGGCTTTGAAATTGAGTAGACATTTTGATATTTCTGTTTGTGGAGTTCTGCCCAGATGTGCTTTCCAGAAGGGGGTCGGATGGATGGACTTGGTTATATCTATACAAGAGGTTAAAAACAAACCCAAAGGAAATTTACAAGAGACCAAAAAATGTCGTCTATAACTGCAGCTCGTTTATTTTGTGCTAAATCCAGCTTTTTACATATTTTATGAGTGCCCTCACCAAGTTCTTCTTCTGCGTGGTCCATTGGCAAAAATAATCTTCAGCCAGCAATTATTTCAGAGGGGTATTAAATTGCACGACTTACTGTGCATGTATTATATTGCTAGTAGCAATATATATATATATATATATATATATAGCCAATGGTAACTAAGAATATTCTTTGTGAATTCAACTTCTTTCTGCATGCTCTGTAAACGCATTACTTTCACCTGAAAACCTCTTGTGCTGCTTGAATCTTTTATTGTGTTCATTACTATGGTGTACATTTTTCCTTTGTTCGATAGAATGTAAAAATTGTACATGAATTAATGAAAATTTTTCACATACGATCCTCTCATGGGCGCATACCTATATTTGGTCATTTAACTTGTATTTGTGAATATATGAGCTTTTAAAATTGCTACTAAACTTACGCTATTGTCTTGGCTTTTGCATGACTAAGTAAGCTAGTGAATCTTCGCACAGAAGAACAAAGGCGATGAGATTTCCGGTTACGACATGAATATTTCTCTATTTATTCTATGCTATGTCCATTTTAGTTATTTATTTTTTATTGACTACAGTTTTGAAAATTTAATTTGTATATTTTGTTATCATATCCTGAAACATTTGGTTTATAGTAATGAATCTATCGAAATGACGCATGAACAACGCACGTGCCACTATCATTATAACTAAGACCCATTAATATTATATCATAATATGTGGATGTTACCATCATTACATCGAGCAAAGAATCCAGTTTAAAATCTTTCTCTACAGTTCACAAATTACTCTTACTTTATCTCTGCGCATTACTGGTCATTGACATGGTATCTGGCGGCTAATAGCAGTTTTAATGAAGGACAAGAGCGTACAATTGGAAGTTCATACAACACAACGCATTGCAAATTCCAAGTTCATACGAGTTGAGTATTTTAACCTTAGTCCATTGTAATTTTGCCAGTTGTTCTGAGAACAACCCTTCAGAATTGTCGACCAAACTCCAGGACATAAATAAATTTTCAGGTAATTTTTAAACGATTTTCGTGTTGAATTAAGTTTTCTAACGCCAGTGATATCGAGGACGGTTAGCCGATACTACTACACCTGTAGAGAAAATACTTGAAGAGTGATATCTGGAACTTCACACGACAGATCTTAAATGACATGCGAGGAAAGGTAAAATTAAACGCCCATATTTTCAATGCTTACTACTGGTCATATTTCCCAACAGCCTGGTCTAAAGGTAGGGCTAACTCTTTTAGTTTATGATGCTTTAAAAATACGGCACTTCTGCTGTTTGGATCTTAACACTGATTCCTATACTGCTCTATTACGAGTCCAATATATCGCAGCTGCTGGGATATTGAACAGCTAGCTTAGTCATTGTAACCGTCTGACGCCTGAACATCAGAAAGCAGTAACATGTTTTGTCGACTATTGTACAGGGTAGCGATAAGCATAATGTAAAGAATAATGTAAAACATTATCTAAAGCGTAATCTCTGCGCATGGTTTTCACTCAAAACTGAAAACTCTGCTGTTTCACAATGCCTATCCTGATTCCTTCTCTTCCCATAACCTCACTTGCCGCTCCAATTCCAAACATCATGCATCGTAGCCGTCTAACTCTCTGTCTGCCTGATCCTTGGATCTCGACCTGGAACCGAATCTGACCCTTCCTGCAGCTTATCGATTTTCTTTTGACTGAGCACACATGAAAAAACTCGTTCCCGCACCTTAGCTTTCTTTGGGCGCTGTGAAAATCTCGAGATTACGATTACGATATACTGTAAAATAAATTGCTTCATATAGTTAGTCTTAACTTATGTCAGATGGCGAAGGAATTGTGTCGAAATCGAACTTTCGAGACGGGGTTTATCAGCCATTTGCCACACGAATATCGTTTCAGCGATGGCTCAAAGTCTTTGGTTGTTGATTGCGCCACGACCGACCACGTTAAATCTCTGTGCAAAGTTGTCGCAAATCTGCTCATTTTAATATGTTATGGACACTGATACAAAGGCCAATTTCTACTTCTCCGTGGTCCATTAAAACAAATAAGGTTCAGCAGCTTTAATATGCATTTACTTACCTGCATATGTTCAATATAAAATGCTCCTCTCACATTAAACCTTTCCATCAGTATTAATTTACGATAGTACGATTATACCATGAACCTCTTGAGCCACTTAGAGTAACCCTAAGCAAAATCAGTTTACGCCAAGGACATCTTACGCAAACGTTTTTATGTGGCTTATCGTAACCTCTTCTTCCCACGTTTGTTAATGAAAGACTTTAGTTTTAAATGGAATGTATGAGAATTGATAGATAGATGCTTGAGTCAGTTGATGATGAGTGAAGGACAGCCGTGGAGGAAAGGAGAATTTGTAGAATTCAGGTGGGAGATCGTTCCAGAATCGAGGTGCATTTTGGGACATCGATCGGTTAAAGAACAATGAAGAAAGCACACTTGCAACTTCTATCTAATCTGTTCTGATGACTTCTATAGCGCCGTTATCACAATGTTGAAGGCATCAATCGATGGTCGCTTCAAGTAAAATCGCAGTCAAAAGTCATATACCTTTGGAGAAGCCGGGTCGAATTCCAATGAGTCTAACCGATATAAAAAGTTGCGCTGTGCTACTGAGGGATAACAGCATGAACGGCTCTGATGCATAAATTGCGTGAGCGATTGTTATCTTTATGAGTTTGATCCTCTAGTTTTGATCCATGAACATCTGGCCCGCCTCAATCTGGTCCGTGGGTTTGGTACAAAGGAGTTCGAGATTTGTTCTTAGTCCTGGCAGAGTTTATTACACCAACACACACAAATTTAACAATTTGTTTACAATTTGTGGTAATCCTTGTGCCATATATATTGTACAATGACTAGAATTTTGGATGGCTAGCTTGCGCATCATTGTTTAGCCGCATGTCGTTTCCTACCGTTGTTCAGAATAACCATGGTAATGTCATCTTTGTTTCATCATCTTAGTATACAGATCCTAGGGAGTGAATTTATGACTGTAGGTTATGCGGAAGCTACAACGCTATCAGTGGAAATCAGCCGAACGCGTTTGCTTTGATGACCGGAGGATTGGTGGAAAGGCTGAAAATTAAACAGCGAGACCAGGAAGATATTATACTTCAACCGGACTCAGTTTTCGCCCGAGTACAACAGGCTCTGAATTTTGGGTCAACAGTTTTGACGTCTATCGATGAGGTATAAATCAAATAAGTGCACTTCAGATTTGATAAGACAGTCACTACGTAGTTGAACTTTTGGCTTAGACTATAATATTTCACTTTGATATACGCGATAATTAATTGGCAAGCTAACATTTCCGCATGTCTTTCAATCTGCACGTCTCATAGTAGTATTCTTTGTTCTATTTTGATGCATCATTTGAATTTGTATCCTGCGTTTAATCATTGGAAATATAAATACAAATTATCAGTTAGACAACAATAATATTTCTAACAAAATCTTTATAGGCTGCGATAACAGAATGCTTCCTTCTGCAGTGAAGGACTGGAACTAGTTGCTTCAGTTAAACGGAAGTGTCTAGTTGTACGTCACAATAACTAGTTTGCCGGGTAGCTGATCAGCTATACTTGTTGCCCATCTCTTTTACAATCTGGTTTCAACACTTACATTGCAAGATGCTTTCATGGCCAGATTCCCATCAATCTCTGTGGTCTCACCTATTCAGACCCTCTCTGGTGAATGCGCTCATCTGCAGCGTCAAGAGGCCCAGGCCAAGGCCAAGGCCAAACATTACGAGTTCAAGGCTGAGCCGAGATGGCTAAAGTTTGCCTCGAGGCTTAACCACACTGGTCATCACGATCATGCCATGACTACTTAGTTATTATGACACCTTCCAGTACCTTACAAAAGCGCTGCCTAGGCGAGCATAAATGATGCTAGTCATTAACAAATCTGGCGAGCTCCCGCAGACATGTAGAGCCCATTCGAAGGATTCCCATCGAGTTTTGATAGTTGTCACCGTGTTCAGAGTCCCTGGACTGCGTTGCATTGAGTTAAGGAATGACGTCGTCTGTAACTGGAAAATGTTTCATTCAGTGGTGGAAGGGCGAAGAAAGTCCTTTGGGTTGCGTCGACCGTCAACTTCTGAGACGAATGTCTGCCCTGCACAGTCATTGTGTCTCGTGAGATATTTGAAAGCTCTACTGGGTGGTGAGGTTGTAGTGTGCTGCAGAATTACTCGTTGCATTGGTCATCTTTTCTTAACTCAGACCAGGATTTTCATGTCGCAGCACAGCTCAGCTGACAGTGGTTGGCTCGATGTGCAAAACTTGGCTTTTTCCGCCGGGCTCTCCTGCCGATAGGTCAGATTAGTTTTACTCTGAAACAGGCTCCATATCAATCTACTAATGCAATACACATTACTTTTAAGAACTAGTATTTAACGAGGTTTCAAGATAGGCCTCCCGAACAAAGTCTAGGTAAACTCTCTGCATATTCAAGCTATAAAATCTAAACTAGACCTTTCACTACGTTAACTCCATTAATAGTTACCCAGTATGAACGCTTATGAATAAATTAGAGCGTCATGGCAAAGCTTAGAGCAAAATACTTGTGCGTCATAAAATCCACTTCTAACGAACACGACTCTTTATCTCTGCACTTGAAACATGCAAACCGTTTTAGAATGAAATGCGTGAAAGATTGTTAAAGGTAGCCTACTATACAATTATAAAGGTGAATGCCTCTATAAATACTTTATGATTTCTTAAACTTCTTGCAGGAAAAAGCCAACAATCCTCATCTAAAAGGTTTAGTAACTAATCACGCCTATGCCATAAATGCAGCCATTAAGGTAAGCACAGTCCAACTCATTCCCTTCGCACTTTCTCATGTGTTGGACCACTCATCTGGAACAGTCTTCCACTGCAGTTTCGTAGTGTTTCATTTTACTCTGCTCAGCATGCTTTTTCTGCCAAACTTAAAACGCATTTGTTTAGAGCAGTAAAATACTCATGCGAACAGCGTTTCTGCGATGTATTTAAAAGGTGCTACATTTTGTCTTGACACATGCATATTTATACATACGTTGGAATCTACAATCGTTTGTGAGATTTACGTGTTAAAAGCCAATAGCAGAACATGTGAACTTAAAATGGTGGCCTCAAGGTCAGAAGCAACAGATAACGTGCTGAGGCCAGAAGCAGTGAGGTTACAGCCTAGGCCAAGGTCAGATGCCACGAGGCCCAGGACCAGGCCAAGGCCAAACGTTACAAGTACGAGTTCAAGGCCGAGCAGAGATGCCTAAAGTTTGCCTCGAGGCTTAACATCATCATGATCACACCATAATAATATTCTTAATCACCTTCATCATTGCCTTTATTATCATCACCTCCATCAAAATCTTTATAATCATCTTTAAAATAATCTTATAAGCATCAGAATTAACAGCAACAGCATCTCTATCATCATCTTCATCATCATCATCATTGTCTTTATTCTTAAGCGTTTTTATTCTGAAAACATAACACGGATGATGACAAAGATGGCGATGACGACGACGACGCTGATGATAATGAAGACAACAATGATGACTATGCTGCTGTAGATGCAGCATCGTAATGGAACTGCTGAGCTGTTGAGAATACGAAACCCATGGGGTAAGGCGAATCAAGTGAAGCCAATTAATGAAAATGGCGACTGGAGAGGTCGGTGGTCTTACAAATCATCCGAGTGGAACGAGGTGGGCGAAGATTTGCGCAAACGATACAACGTTCAATTCGAAACTGGAGGAGAGTTCTGGGTCTGCATTGAAGACTTCTATAAAATCTTTGCACACATCTTTATCGCAGACACAATTCCGAATTTCGACGAAGAAGGATTCAGAAAAGCCGATCAACTGAGTACGTATAGAAACTAAATGATAATACAAAATTCTTTCATATATTAGAGAGAGAGTATGACACTAAGGTCTCGGTCTCTTTGATCTTTTGGAACGACCTTCTGGATATTGACCCGATTGCGGTGTTGGCTTTGGTGCGCCATCGGTTGATGCCTTGTGCATTAGACACCGGCGCGCTAGAAGTGATTATTATTGTTGTTGTTGTTGTTGTTGTTAACGTTATTATGCCCAGGACGCAGTCTCACATCCATACCCAATTCGTTATGGTAAGAAGGGAAATATGTCTCTGAATAACATATTATTTTGTCGCAATGTTAATGTCTGTCTACTTGTTTCTTTCCTCGTCTGGTTACTTGGTTCTTTTGCTCTGTACGTCTGCCTGTCTGTCCCTCTGTTGCTTCGCCATAGCTCTTTTCACATAACCGTGTACTTTCCAGTTTATTTTAGGTTAGCAAAGAAGGAGCTCTTCCAGGGGTATTTTGAAGGTCTAATATTAATGTCAACAATTATTTACAGCATGTATGTATGTACATGTATGCATATATGCATGTATGTATGCATATACTTATGTATGTATGTATGCATATATGCATGTATGTATGCATATACTTATGTATGTATGTATGCATGTATGTATGTATGTATGCATGTATATATGTATGTGTGTATGTATGCATGTATATATGTATGT
The DNA here is from genome assembly GCA_964023275.1 of Norana najaformis. Classification (NCBI taxonomy): domain Eukaryota; kingdom Metazoa; phylum Annelida; class Clitellata; order Crassiclitellata; family Hormogastridae; genus Norana; species Norana najaformis. Next base: position 46,924,146 of record OZ029914.1, read on the forward strand.
GTGTATGCATGCATGTATGTATGCATGTATATATGTATGTATGTATGTATGCATGTATATAGGTATGTATGTATGTAGGCCTATGCATGCATGTATGTATGTATGTATGTATGTATGTAGGCTTATGCATGTATGTATGTATGAACGTAGCCAGCCGAAATTAGGTCAAAGTTCCTCATTGGGCAAACTAGTTCCTTCATGATAAAATGTAGCATTTCAACCGTTATTTTTTCTAAATCTTCTGTTGTATTTGTCGCATAATTTCAGACAAAGTCATTAATATACTGGGAGATTGGCATGGAGAAACTGCTGCAGGCAACGACATGAAAAATAAGTTTAGAAATCCACGTTTTTTGCTTACAATACCAAGCAAAGGTATGATCAAGGCAACAAAATGGGAATTGTTAGTTTTTACTACTACTATTACTACTACTACCACAACTAATACTGGAACGTTGTTGTTTTATATCTGAGGTAGAGAGAGGTAGAAACGATTTGGAAAAAGTGCATCGCCGAACTTGCCCTTTACTTTCCAGGTTATGCCGGTACCAAATTCTACTGCTTGGAGACAGAGGCACGGTGTGCGCAACTTGCCCAGGGTCTAACCCGCGACCACATGACCAAACGCGTTATCGATAGACCACCATGCCGTACGGTTGCAAGATGGTATTATATTTAGCCATTGAATTTTGGACTGCAATCAAAGCAGCAACACCAGCCGCTAACTCCGCTAGTGCCGTATTCGGGTGGTACTATCCCATGCCTGAATAAAGGAGAACTGCGATGCTAATCAACTTTATTATGATACAACGTCGTTGAACAGATATTGCACACCTACCTACCACAATCTTCTGTTTTCAACACACGAACATATGGTTGCACGTCTTGTGTGCGGTAGATATTATGAAATCTACGTCATGGCAGTAATGTCTGCTAAGGGCAGATATTATTGTGGCTGATATGATGGAGACAAGGGGGTGTTAGTTCAGACAGATCCTGGCTGTTTAAAGGTTTATGTCGCCCCACAACGGGCGTGGTCACCGCAGATCCCTATCTTTCATAGGGGTTAGCTGCCTGGTCATTCTTGTTGCGCGCACTGCCATCAAGCAATATTGCGTCTTTTAAGTTACATGTATGACACCATCTGTCCAGAACGGCTTTGCTTGTCTTCAGAAGTCTGTCTTCCGGTCTTCGAGGTCTCACGGATCTCTACCAATGGACTGTGTTCACGAATTGAGATTCTGCTTCGAAGTGATAATCGATTGATACCTTTTACATTATGATAACTACGCTATAGAAGTTCATAGATTAGATTTGATCAAATGCTCTTCAGTTATCGCCTTGTCTTGCCAAACCGCAGCTACTGTAACCCTCTTGTCTGAAATTTAAGACTGATGTTTGATTTGATTGTCCGTAGCTGGGGGCACGTATTAGTTAATACCTTGAAGCTTACATTACATTGCCTTTCAAAAATTGACAACTATCATCGTAATTGGGCGCCATAATGCCAAGTGTCATATGTCGGTAATCAAATAAAGTGTTTCATGGCAGTCCACAGCGTCTGTGCTTTTTTCAGGCGGGTTATATGCGTCTATAGTAAGCATCGGATCAAACTAGTGTCTGTTTTAACCAGCCATTACTCTCTGAGCTTTCACCTTCTCTAATGCTTGACGGTCGACGAATAATTGCTATCAGGACAGTGTTCTGAAGTTCCTAAACGATGGAGTTGATGTCGTGTGCACTGAAAGGAGGCAAAATGGCACGCAGTAATCTGTTTATGTCCCAGTTTGGCGCTATTGGCAACTACCACACGACGATCCATGTCAGGAAAACGAGACCTTTGTTCAAAAGCTGCTTCAAGACGAATGTTCCTATGCCGTGATCGTTTCTTGAATCACAATGAACAAGCCAACTTTTTCGACAATTGAAGTTATCGGGATATGGCCGAACGAATATCGGTTAGGTAAGATGAGGCAGGGGAAACATAGGGTAAAGGCCACAGGAAATAGGAAACGTCGGGTAAAGGCAATAGCAAGTAGGAAAGGTAGGGTAAAGGCAACAGGAAATAGGAAATGTAGGATAAAGGGAATAGGAAATAGGAAACGTAGGCATTAGGAAATAAGAAACATAGGGTAAAGGTAATGGGAAAGGTATCATAAAGTAACGTAAGGTCAGGTTAGGTAAGATGAGTTGAGGTAAGGTATAAGACGAAGCAAATCGAAAAAAAGTTAAGGTAAAGTAAAGCACGGTAAATTAAGTTAAGATAAGGTAGCAAACGGAAATATAGTGTAACGTTTACTAAGTAAGGTAAAGGATGGTAAGGTAAGGTAATACAAGCTAACGTCAGGTAAGTTAATGTGCGGAAGGGGCAGGACATGTGAGGCAATTTCAAGTCAGTTCAGATCAGGCACGATAAGGTATCGCAATAAAAGGCTTACGGTGCAGGATTTGCAAGATTTTTTTTCATGAAAATCAATTAAATCAACAAAAACTTACTAAACGCCATTTCATAGTTGTCTTTATTGACTATCAAGCTTTGTCTTTCTGATGGCGCACGAGTTGCCTATTCAGCAGGCGAAAAATAGGCCTACCTAACGAATCGACTGTGAAATATAGGCCATTGTTCGGGGCCAAATTGCATATTTCAAATATATTGACCGCGTATCAGTTGCTTACAGATCTTAAGAGGACCCGCTTCTTATCTAAGATATTGTCATACGAGACTTGGCATGTTTTGTAAATGTCATCTATGCCAATCTTAGCTTTCGTTGGGCGCTGCAGAAATCTCGAGATTACAATTACCACGATCCCGAGATTTGAACCCCTTTCACAGAGGTAAAAAGTCAGCGCTTTAGTCTGTTAATTACATCCGCTGTTGCTCTAGTTAGGACCCAGGAACACGTCACCAGGTCTTTTGTAATTGTAATTATAATTTGAGATTTATAAAGCGCCTCTCAGATGATAAACTCAACAAAGGTGCTTCCAACCCGAAATGCTAAAATCACTGTTGAACAGTACAGTCTTCAGGCGCCTACGGAACACTGAGAGGGGAGAGAAAGGAGCTCAAGTCGCAATTCTCGGGGTCTTAGATAACACATGGGTGGATTGTCTGTTGGAACATCGACCTGAAGGGCTTGTCAGCGTATTTTTTGTAATTTTTACTATGAGACATGGCGTAATTGTCATCCTCAGGTTTGTCACCGCTACCGCAGCTGATGGAGGTTGCATGTAAAAATCTGCGCTTTTAAGTAGCGTTTTAGAACTTGTTAAGTTTATGATTCTAATTGACAATATATTGTCTTACATGACCCGTCGGGATTCGAACCCCGAGCGCATAGGTTATAGGCATATTTCTGTAATTCTTCCACTCTACCACTGAAGCATTACTCAGTCATGATTGGCGAAAAGTGCTGCCATCTAGCGAGTGCAATGTATTACACCCTAAGCTCATAAAATATCATCGACAACTCCTCGGAGATTATTATTTTAACCTCTAACAACTGCATGACAAAGTCAGCACCAGATATGAACAAATCGTCTCACAGCAGCCTGTAAATGCAAGTGTAAGTATAAATACAAAATGTAAATGTAAATCTTTCAGCGCCACACAAAAGCCGCGTCAGGGAGACCAGATGTTATATCAAATCAAGTCCGTAAGTCATACGTACATGCATTCAAACAGGGTCAGTTTCTGTGTCACTTCAGAATCAAGGGTCAAGCCGTGGAGACAGCATGATGCTACGGTATAAACCGTTGGCGATGATGGTCATGGCATGGTGCATGAGAGTAAGGCTTGATACATACATATAGATACATCCATACATACATACATCCATAAATACATACATACATGCATACATACATATAGATATACATACATGCATACATATATACATACATAAATGCATACATATATACATACATACATGCATACATACATACATGCATATTTACATACATGCATACATACATACATGCATACTTACATACATGCATAAAAACATACAAACATAAAAACAAACAAACATACATACATACATACATACATACATACATACATACATACATACATACGTGCATACAAACTTGATTCCTGGCAAAGCTGAAGCCTTTATCGTCGCATTCAATGCCAATTTACTTCCAATGCGCGATCAAAACTAATAACTCCTTTGAAGGACCTTTAGAAATTATAGATCGCAGTGCATCGCTTGACCTGTACGAAATCGATGGACTTCCGCTCGTATTCTGTCTGTTAGAAGTAATAAAGTCGTTGACTACTGATAATAAACTGACCGGGTTCTAGCTCAAAAATGCCAGACATTTGTTTCAAAGCGTTGAGGGCCAACATCGCATAAAAACAGTACTGAAAAACTGTGCCTTACGAAGGTTTATGGTTATATGGATCGTAACACCCTCATAAAATAGCATCTGAAAAACGCCGGCCAATAAACACGTACCTTACCTCCATACAAATAAATCCCTTCGTTGTTCTTTTTGCGGCCGATGCATACGTATCGTCTAGACATTATAATTACAAACGCATGAAACGAATTGGCAAGAACAATGTGACGGTGGGACCTAGTTCTTAATTTAAAATACTTCATATTTCTTTTTAAAAGTAGTTGTTTTGAGATCGAGCTATATGTAAGGCTTGAAACAACTGACATCTAACTAAACCTTTTGATTCACGAACAAATGCTTAAAGACTAAAACCAAAGTAAGTGCGATCTTTGCAGAACGAACCTAACTAAACAGTTGTGACATCGTCAGGACAGATGTGGCTAAATAATGATATTCTTAGCTGCTGGTCTTATTTTATTGCTTATTATCTCCCCGCTGTCTTAATGCCCACGAAACTAGAGCGAAATAACCTTGGGTCATTGCAGGTGAAGTTAGGTAGTGTTGACGTTAATTAAAAACAAAGTAACTAATATTTCATACCCATGGATACCTCTAGGGATAGGATTAAGGAAGTGTTCTTCATCTTCTTTTTCTTTTATGTTAGATGCATTTATACACTGCCACTGTCCAAATGAGTAATTTTAACTAGGCCCATATATTTTTTCTTAACATAAAGGTTATGCCCCACACACTTCTATGGAACCTCTTTGGGCCGAGGCGCACACACAACTATAGTAATTCAAATACAATACTTGCTTTCCCCAACAACTTGGTTTGGTACTCATTCACCGCATCAGTAAGAATGGACTTACATTCCCTTATGGGGCCCATATAAAGCCCATATGAGTCACATCAAATGTCTGTGGGTATGCTGTCAGAGGTATACATCGTTAAATTTCTAAATTCATTTGTTGCAAATTAGGTGGATGACAGACAGTGACAAGCCATCCGAAGCCCAACCTCCTTATTCGCACAGTTGGCCACTCGATGTATTCGCGAGGTTGACCACCCGCTCATTTGTTTGGTTGGCCACCAGCCTTTTTTAAAAGACCGACTAATTTACTAAAAATAAAGTTCCCATGATCCCAGTGGGAAGGCGCTCATTTCTCCCTCTGCCGCCTTGCTGTCGGCAGTGGACGAATCTCAAGGTTTTGGACACGGAACCAGCGCATCAGAGAACTTGCCGTTTACTTCCAAGCTTACGCCGGTACCAGTTCATACAGCTTGATGAATGAGGTACGTGGGTGCATGCAACTTGCCCAAAGGCGTTACACAGAATCCATTCAGCAGGTGCGAACACGCAATCGTCGGATTACAGACCCAGGGAGTTATCGAGTAGATCAAAGCGTCGCATTTGAGCTAGTTACGTTTAGCAACTTTAATTTTTTCATAAAAAGAAAATAGAAACTGATTTTCATGGTATGTTTCCTAGTTACGGATGGAGTATTGTAACTTCCTATTTCCATAAATCACGCTGTACATAGAGTGAAAACACCAGAGAGACCGGTTTTGAATTGTTTTAAGCGTAGCTGGCAACGCTGGCATGCCGAATAGGCAATCGATTAAACGTCTCAAAGATGAACGCGTGTTGTTTTAAAACACGATGGAGATTTCGTTTGTTTGCCAACACTATGTTGCCGAAATATTGCAGCCTTGTTCCAACAATGAATCCATGTTCAACGACTAAATGTCACCAAATGCATGTGCTTGGGGCAAATGTTTGTTCTCAGAGGAGATTTATGTCCAAAGCCGCGCGAGTAATTAGTAAAGCGTCAGTGCTTTTTCCGTCCTGCGTAACTCACGTCGTAAATCTCTGTTTGGTTCAATCTGCATTCACGATTTTCAGAAAGATGAAAGCTGGAACGCCAGATCAAAGGTGCGACTTCATAAATGTTTTGTCGTGCAGCTTCTGTTACTTTCTATACGTTGACTGACGTGTTGCAAAATAGACCACGCTGTATAATGACCAACCGTAGTAGAACATTCTTGAATTTTTAAGGAAGAAAGTTGCGTGTCGTAATTCACTTTCGAACAACGTAATCGGTTTCAACAAAACTGCCTCTGTTATTTCTAATCAAATTCAACATGCGATTGAATCTGGCCGTTTTTCAGGTTCCATGGCTACGCACGGCTCTTATTAAAGCTCTCAGCCGTAGAGATTTTGCGTGAGTTCTTGCCTAGATTTCTAGAGATGGCTTCTAGAATTCTCTGCTCCGCTTCGGTCAAACACGGTAACTCAACTGTTATTACAGATATTCAGAACTCAAACTCGAATTTTATCAAGCACTAATGCTTATCTGCATATGACAGTTTTGCTCAAGATTTTACAGTGAAAGTGTCAGGGGTTGAAGCGCTGAAGGAATTATGTTATCGCTCTTAAAGGGTCCCCGGTTACTTATTTAAAATACTAATTTGATGGCCGGCAACATATTTAACTCCACTAAGAGCACACGAGTGGTTGAAAGAACTTCGTTTATAAAACAGATAATTATGATTAATCAAACATAAAACTGTCAGAACGTAAGCTCTCCCGCAAGCCTCAGACAATCTTCTAAAACAGCCGACATTCATAACAGCTATTTTGTTCAGAGACTTGAGATACGCTACGAGGCAAGTGTTTTCCAGATAGCTTGGCATCGAAAACAAGCATAAAACTGAAATTAATAAAATATCAGACCTTACTAAAATAATTCATAAGTACTGTGTTTAAACTGTCCGCAATTATTCAATGAATTTAAGTCTTAAAGAAAGATATAGTGTATACTATATAATTATGAGGCCAATTGTTGTAACAGTTTATCTTTAATTTATGGAATTAATTAATATTTTTAGAATATTGCTGGATTAGCTTGGTTTTTCTACTTGCATTAAATTATGAATCAACCGTCAGAGCTCAAACGACTAGCATACGTGAGTAGAATAACTCAAGTGTTTAGAAAAATGAAATCTCGAATACAATATATCGGTAGCAGCATTTACGTGACTTTACTTGACTTTTCTCCAGTTTGTCTCACTTTACTTGATTCGTTTCACCTTCCTTACCTTACCTTCTATCATCTTACCTTACCGTAAGGTAAGATATTAAGAGCAAGATAATGTTTTGTAATTAGATTACCTTGTTCTCTTCATATACCTTGGATAGCCAAATTTAACTTATTCTTCATAGCGGAACTTAATTTTTTGAATATAGTCAAAGTTGTCTAAAATTGCACAGTATTTTTAAACTTCATATTTATCTTACAATAGGGATACCTCTTCAACCACAATCAAAGGTGGTCAAATGTTTATCTCAGCCTGAGTGAGAAGTAATAGTTAAATTTGTAAGCATAGAACATTCTTCACACACTTCTCAGAATCATGGCCAGACATTGCACGATCCCTCGGCTGAAACGCAAACACAGCCACTCGTTAAACACAATCACTCCGTTAAATCTAGTGTAAAGCAAAAGAAAAACTCCCATTTCTTCTAATGGCGCTAATTCCTTGCTCAGTTTTGCATCTCAAAGACCAATTATTTTGTTTGTTTCTTACATACTGCAGCTGCGTTTCGAGGTACGACAACCGGATATGGCTACATCCCAACAGGCGTCAACTTGACCGGGAGACAGAGTCTTGTGTTCCAGGTGAAATCGAGTGACAATGCCCAGGTGGCCATACTGACTACGCCAGGAGATTACTATAACAATATGTTTGAAATCGTTTATCGATCCATGCCTGGAAGATACACCAGTGTTAAGTAGGTCGATATATCGAACCATTAATTTCAAGCAAAATGCTCGCCATTTATCTAATTATCTACTCTGTTATTACATTTCATTTACTTTTAACTGCTGCTGATGCTACTACTACGACTACTATTATTATTACTACTACTACTACTACCACCATTACTACTCTGGCAGTATGCATACCTGCGAAATTCTGGTTACGTCAGCTCCATCCCTTTTCGACCTGGTACTTTTGAGGGCGCCATATGTTCGGATACATACATACATACATATATACATACAAAATGAGTACATCGGTCATATACTATCGGTGGAAAGAAAATTCGGCGATGGACAGAACTGGACACGCGCCCTTAAAAACCAAGGTTAAGAAAACTGAACACTGCATACCCACAACTTCCTCGCGGTGTTAGCTGGGCTCTGCTCTTCTACTTCCTCATCATCATCATTTTCTTCTTCTTCTTTTCCTCTTCTTTCTTCTCCTTTTTCCTCTTCTTTTCTTTTCCGTAGCATTCTTCTTCTCATTCTTATCTCCATAACAATTTTTATTCCATTTTAAAGAAACTTCACAAAGGGGTCGATGATTAATTATGCAAAAGTTGCGGAGGATTTCATGAAGGGCGGACTGGAGCCGGTATGGCTGTGGATCTCGTGGTCGCAGACAATTCTGACGACCGGTACAGGCAACGTTGTTGGCAAAAACATCTTTCTCATCCACAACGATGGCTTACGGATCAGTTCCGCAACCACTGTTGATGTTAGTTCTTATGCAACTGACACGGCCGACTGGATGATCCCATACGAGCAAGGCAAACAAGGTCAGTAACTAGCATGCAGCTGGGGATTTAAGAACTTCCTAAAGGAACTGAAGCTTAGCTGTTAAATGGGATCTGAACTGGCGCGACTTCAGCTGAAAATTGTTCACTGGCTCTTTTGGACTCTCTGTACAGTTTTGAAATCAGAGTAGAAAACATTTTTCTCGCAAGATACTTAAGATTTTTATGGTGTTAGTTTTCTTACAATATGTGTTTTTTATCATTGTTTATGAAGTTAGACTTTAAAACTTTTTTTTAATATTGCATTAATTTTTTACTGGCGTTGCGCTTCTTTTCTTACTGTATCGTATGCATCATTGTTGCAAATTGTTGAGTTTGTCTCGCACTAATAAATGTTACTTATAAATTCCTAAATTTCACATATTCACATTCATCAAACGTGACCACATTATACACAGTGAAGTTGCCGACTTATTCTTAGAGACATCCCAAAATTTCATTTGAGTAGTGACCTGTGTAATGTCTTAAATTTACTTAAGACGATATCTCGTCTTGAGCTATAATATCGCATCTCAAAATTTCTGCTTTAGCTTGCACGCGTAATACTGACAGTCCAATGGTTTTCAAGATGCATATGTATAGTGATGCCGATACGTATTCTCAGCATTTATCATTTGCCATTGCGCCCGAACATTAAGTTTATGCCAGGCTTTCATTCTGGAATAATGATGAATATTTGTTATACAATTGGAGCATATCTAGCTGTTCATATGGTAACATTACCGACTTTTGATTACCATAGTTAAGATCTAGATATTGGGCTTTACCTGGAGTTCAACACTAATTCATATTCATCTGTGGAGTTTTGTTATGTTCAGTGTTCACAGGTTTAGATATTCCCTACAGCATCCAGTTTCTAGGTAAGAATTACAGTATTACTTGGATACCATAATTCGTCCAATCCACCGCCTTCCCATTTCTCTCAATCTAAACACAATCCACCATAACCTCTTCTCTATGCCCACCTCTCTTTATTTTTATTTTTATTATTAAATATAATTATTAATAATGATATGAATAATAATTATTATTACTATTTTTATCATCATCATCATCGTAATTCGTCAAAATATAAAAATCTTACGAAAATATTTACATTCTTTTAGATTATGATACCAACGTATGCAAAAGTAAGTAGCGTTTTTCTCTTTGCTAATTCTAATGATGATGATGATGAGTTCTCTGCCCTAAGGCAGGTCCATTGGCTTTATGCCATCCGGGGATGAGATGAGTGAGGTGGTTTCCCATTGAATTAAAATGGCTCTGCCTTTGAGAATCTTGGAACTCAGTGTGCAGCTCAGCTCAGTCGGTGGTAGTTTCTGTTAAACGAAGCTTGTCATAACAGAGACGATTAGCCTTGCCATCCTCCTTTAACCAGGTTTCGGACTGGCACTACCCGAGAAAAGGTAGTGGTGGCTTTTACCTCAATCTCATGTCGACTTACTGACTGTCTAGCTGGCTGATTGATCGACTGACTAACTGACTGACTGACTGACCGACTGACTGAATGACTGACTGAATGACTGACTGACTAATTGTAGTAGACCAAATCTAAATACAACAATGTCAGTTGCACTACCGCAAGTCTAGAGTTAGATGTTTGTTCCAGAAAGTCGTTTACTACATCAAGTAACAGCTCTTGTTGTTCTTAAGCAGATTTGACATTTCCTGGAGATCCAGATGTGACTTCAGTGGTAAACATTCAGCCTATCCTCCAGGGAAGAACTTCGCTATTGTTTCAAACTGACAGCTATACGTCTTTCGTCAAAGTTATTATGACTACCGACAATCAGACTGAATACTCCATCACAGGTCTTCCTGTGAGGACGTACATTTACAAGTACGCACAGGCAAAGCCACCACAAAGATATCGATAATGTATTGTATAAGAATGGAATGTAAATATGATAATTTATATATTGCAGTTCCATTAAACATCAATTTCAAGAGCGCTTTACGGAGAAGTATGCATTTACGACAGCCGCAATATGATTTACAAAAATGGAAATACAGCAGTATCATACCTGCCCCATTGATGTTGGTTTTGACTAAGCACCTGTGAATAAGATTGTTTCCACAACTTAGCTTTATTAGGCGCTGAAGAAATCTGATGATTACGGTTACGATTACGATACTGTGTACGACTTAACTTTGCAGCGGGTGTAGGTAGCTAAAGTGTGAGAAGTAATCGTAATCGTAATCGTAAACTCGAGATTTCTACAGCATCCAACGGAAGCTAAGTCTCGTTAACCAGCTTATGCACAGACGCTCAGTCAAAACAAACTCGATAAGCAAGAAGGGTTCGGTTCCAGGACAAGATTCAAGAGTCAGTCAGGCAGGCAGGCAGTCAGACGGCTACAATGGTTAATGTTTGGAATTGGATCTTCAGGATAGATAACGGGAAGAAGAGGATCTGCGGAAGAGGAGTGTTTTCAGTTTTGAGTGGAAGATCTGGAAGCGTGTATTATTATTATTATTATTATTGTTATTATTATTATTATGAACACTTATTTTATTATTAGCAAGAACATTTAGTAGCCTCTCACTAATAGTGACTACCACCTTTTTGCTCATACAGGTTCGAGGTGTCGATGTCAGCCGGTAAAGTGACTTGGTTGCCTCCCATAAGCGGTCCACAGGGACTATACTGGTTGTCGTGGTCGAATGGGATGATTGCGGTTGGCAGAGGCGATGTATTTGGCCAAAACACCCTTGGTGTTTCTCTTACTCAAGCCAACATCACCTTCACGAACATCACGATGATGTTTAATGGCTCGATGACTGTTCCCTTCGGCTATTACTTCGGATTTTCAGGTAAGAAAATCAGATGATAATGATTCCATCTTGACCCCTAGCGAACGTACATCCGCGCCTCTGATTCAGGTTTACTGACACTGCGCGCGTTACCAGTTCTTTAAATAAATAAATAAATAAATAAATAGAAAGGGATGAAATAGGTCTTTTTGAAAGAAATATGAGCTAATAAAATACTATGATAATGATGATGATTATATGACAATGATTAATGATGATGATGATGATGATGATGATAATAATTATGATAATGATGATGATAACGACAACGATGATGATGACGTATGCATAGTGAGAGAAACAGAGACAGATAAACGATGACGATGATGGGGATGATGATAGTGATAAGAATAATGATGATGATGATGACAATGTAGCAATGTTGTTAAATATTGGTTTTGCCTTCTGGAGAAATAAAGTAAAAATGGTGAAAAGGTGTTCATTTTATTCCACACAAAAAGGAATCTAAACTGCATGCACTTTGTATCATAGCTTTAACCCGCAACGACGGTTTCCGTGTGAGATCGCTCCAGTTGAAGAAAGTTGCATCGAACGGATGCATCGACGCCTGTCCCGTGGAGACCGTGGAAAATCCCGACTGTGGTCTGACGTTTTGCTCCAACGCCTGCATTTCGAACAGAATCTGTACAGCGTTCTGTCTACGCCAGCCACCTTCTGCGAGTCAGCCGTGTACGTGTGAACTACAGGCGATACCGGGCAGTCCGCTGTTGGATGCACTAATGCGAGCGGAGACTGGAGCTTCATATTGGAAAATCATCAGCTAAATCAGAATAGGCTACTTATGGGTGACAGTAATCCCTTTGGGCTTCAAATGTCATTATATGGTCAAATATTGTAGGGCATATGAAGCCTGTCTCTGAATATGGGCCTCATATATCCTATGTAGATGTAAATGCAAATGTACACGTTTTTCAATAGCGATTTTTTTCTTTTTTCTTTATCAGTGAATTAATCGGGTGACATCTTTCACCACCGCTGATACTGCTTATGGCTTTGCAGTCGGGGCAATGGCCAACTGGTTGAGCGCTCACCTTGTGCGGTTTCAATTCCTTTGAGGTCACATTACTTTGAAGAGATCTTGAATAAATTCTTAACAATTGAACATATATGAGATACTGGAGACATATAAAGGCGACACACAGACCTAATGAAGAAAATCACGCTGATCACACTGAGTAAGCTTTCAAGGAATAGAAAACAAGGATCGTTTCAAATTTGTACAAGTTCCATCTTATTTATGAAATTATGTGCATCTCGAAAGCGATGCACAAGTAAACCAGTTTGTAAATGTTTGCATATTAGCAGTCTATATGTCATCTATGAAATTTACATTACATAACATAGGTAATCATTTAGAACTCTTGAATTGTAGTAATCGATGAAAAAAATTGTTTTACTTGTGCCTCCTAGCGAAAGTAGCTATAAATGAGTACATTGACCGTGCACTATAGGTGGGAAGGTCAGGCGGCGAGGATAAGGACTGGACTCGGTAACAGGACAATAACCCCCCGGACAATTACCGGTTATTGTCCGGGAGTTATTGTCAGGGGGGGTAATTGTCCGAGGGGTTATTTTCCTGGAAGCCTGGACTCTCACATGCTGTCGAGTGGCTAGACCCTACATTGTCTCGACTTCCATTGTATGTAGGCCTAATACAGGTCCAGTGTTCTCTTTTCTGGTTGAGTTCAGTAGATGGCACTATTGGGGATATGTTAATTATTGTAAATGATAGGTTGATCTAAAATAACAATCATATCTCTAATCATTTTAACAATCATTACACGCCGTGTGGGCCAAAATTGACCATCAAATCGTAGAGAAGAAAACATATAAGAAGAACAAGAAGCAGCAGCAGCTTTACTGTATGTTTTATAATAGAAGTTGTTAATCGATTTTTAGTTCCTGCCACTTTTTAGATTTCCAGAGCTTAATAATTATGAATTTGCAAGATAACAAGTCTAGAAGTTGCACAGGTGTCCCTAGCTTCTGTGATAAAGAAATAATGTTCATCAAAACACTTAGTCGGTTGGAATGAAGAATTATATGTTGCATCTACGCATTTACTTATGTACATGTGAAGGCCTATATAAAAACCCAAAACCATCGCCATTGTATATAGAGGGTTAATGTTTGTTTTCCTAGAAGTTTAAAAGTTTAAAGTTGAAGAGAAACTGTGAAGACCAACTAACTTTGAAAACACAGCTGGTTTGTTTAATCTGCTCTTTAACTGGCCACTTCAAGTGAGCCTAAACTTAATGTATCTGAAACGCGAATAGCGTTTCAACTACAGATAAGCGAACAGTTGAAAGTCCACACGGTTTTATGCACGTCTAGTGCAAAGTTCATATAGCCAGAGTACTGTATGTTAACTGCAGTCAATTGTAATTCTGCCAGATGTTCTGAGAATAAACTGCACGAACTGTAGAAAAATTCCGTGGCTTCAAAAAATTTCATCAGGTAATTTTCAAAGGCTTTTAATGCCCGCAAAAGCTTGTCTAACTTTATTATAGGACTGTTAGCCGTTACCAATGATATCTGAAGAGTCAACAGTTAAAGAGCAAGATACACTCTTGCGAGAAGGACACACAACAAATCTCAAATGACACGCGAATGACTTTGAAAACCTTCCATATCTTATTACTGGTCATCTTTCCCATCAGTAAGATTCAAAAGCAGCCTAACTGCTTATAGTTTTTTGCTATTTTCATAATACGCCATTTCTTCTGTGTCGACGTTAACATCGTTTCATATACTGTAAAGTTATCTGGTTATCTCGTAACAAGTTGTTAAATGATATCCTTTTTCTCCCTTTTTCTTTCTTCGTTCGGTTCAGTCCGACAGTGAACTTGAAAACAACCTTTACATCATTCGACATTCTAGGCCAGTATATTGGTACGTACATCAAGTGTACTACAGTATACTTGTTGAAAGTTAAGCATACTCTGTGCGTTAACCGGACTTTGATCTCTTCCCATTTCTCTCAGCTACAACACTACCCATCCTAACCTCCTCTTTCCTGCCTTCTCTGGTCTCCGGGCAACCGGACTTGGTTCTTGACATGGCATCTTTGGGTAACCCCACTGACTTGACGCAGCGCTCGTGAATAGGCTGGTGACCTGCGCTTAGCTCTTAAGTAGCGCTTTAGAAATTTCGAGTTTACAATTACGATTACGATCTTTTCAGTCCAATATGTCGCTGATGATAGGAGTTTACTAATGGACGAATGTTCTGTCCTTAATGACATTTAACATCACTATGATTAGCAGAGCGACTTTGATTACTTTCTCTTGAAGAGGCGCTATATAAATTTATGATTACAAAATCTTAAAAGTGATGCTGCCGATCCCGTTTACCACCTGCGTGCCTTGAGTTCAAAAAGCAGTAACATGCCGGCCGTAAACTTATTTTTCACAGCCTTCTCCGTGCACTACCCAGGTAATCTAATGCAGCCAATTTAAGATAAAGTAAAGTTCAATGTAAACACTACGGTAATGTAATGTCAAGCGAAGGTTAATGTAAAGCTTAATATTAGGCTTAATGTAAACCATAGTTGTAGGTGCATAGTTTAATGTAAGTCAATGTAAAGTTTAAAGTAAGGTTTAAGAATGTTTGGGAATGAAGTTTAATGCAAAGCTTAATGTAAAGCTTAATGTAAGGCTTCAATTAAGGCTTAACGTAAAGCCTAGTGCTAAGTGCAATCTAATAAAAATATAAATATAATAAGAAGCGTAATTAATGTAAAGTTTAATGCAATGCATAAATTAATTACTTTAAGATAGTTAGTCTTATGTCAGATGGCGAAGGAGTTGTGTCGAAATCGAACTTTCGAGACGAAGCTTATCAGCCATTTGCCACACGAATATCGTTTCAGCGATGGCTCAAAGTCTTTGGTTGTCGATTACGCCACGACCGACGAGCTCGGTCAATGTCGGAAGTTGATTGAAGACGCAGCGTTGAGAGGTAGATCTTCCCTGTAATTCTTAAGCAAGGAAATCTCATCCATGACTGTATTCATGTACATATGGCACACGTGCACTCTTGGATGTGTGATGTGCGCTTACAAGAAATAATAGCGCACAGTGATGACGATGAATGTTTTTACGTGCTTCCATACATATATAAAAGAGGAGGTGAGGGCCTTTCAAAGTCACTGCTTTCTGCTTCGGATGTTTATCTATGAAGCACGAGAAAAAGAGTACGAAACGACCAATTAGAGACAATTTGAGACATGTAAGATACAAAGACAAGACGTATACAGAGAGACAGAGTCAGATTTAGATAAAAGGAGAGTGGCAGAGAGATTAAGTGAGAGACAGAGGGAACAAGCGAAGGAAGTAGGAACTAAGTAGGTATTAAAAAGCAATAGAGGGATAAAGAAAGTAAAAAAGAGAAAATTACTTCGTCTAAAGCCGTTAGTATAAAGAATACTAATACCCTTAGACAAAGTAATTTTTCCACACTGGAACAGATTTACGCAATTGCTTTCACAGCCTCTTTCTAACGAAAGAAACAGAGATTTTTTCAGACAGGACATTTTACCGAACTAACATGTATGATTGTATATATGTATGCATATACCTATGCACGTATACATGCATACAGTTAAGCTCTTTCTTTTACCCCTTTCCCATATCAGCAATTTTCCTCTCTCAATGCAGGCGACAACGTCGGAGTTGACGAGTACGAACGCGACAGTTGGTCGACTGAGATGCTGTTTGACATATCTGAGATCTTCCAGGCGTACGACCCTCTCAGCGGACACATCGAGGCCTTCATGTTTATCCAGCCGTGCCTCTATCAACGCACTTACGACCCATGTACAGCCAGCGTATATGTCTTCCGTACTAAAGACATACACGACGAAGTGTATGCGGAGCTGATGAGTCTAGTGGCCGAGTTTGCAATAGCGATCGATAGGGGTTATACTCAATGTTTCACCCAAGTGGCTCTGTGTCTTAACGGTCTTGTCTTGCAGCTCAGGAGAAGAGGGTTTCTAACAGTAGCCGTACTACCGGATTGGATCAACATCGCTTGCGCCAGCGTCAGAGATAACGCAATCATGATTAAGGATTTCGGATTGCCTGAGAGACCGGTATGTCTTTAAGCTAACACAGACTTGAAACGAAATTGTTTATCTTATTTTGCATCGTATCAAGGACGTTACCGGTATGTGAACTGTTGCAGGTGTAGCCACTTGAATATTCCTTTCTTCTGAAAATGTTTTTCATTTTGGATTTGGTTTTTAACATCCGATGTATCTCTTGACGTTCGAATATATTCAACCTTCGCTTCGAGTTTAGCCCGTTCTCAGTGAAATGATGATTCCAGTCTTATAATGCAAAGGTTTTTGCTGATATCATTCAGAATGCAACCGTGTAGTCATAATTATGATGTTAAAGCCTGTGTGTCATTAACGAGGGCCAATTTTTACTGACATCTAAGCCCGTATGTCGACTGGGCTCCATCAGAATCTAATCAAGACCATAAAAATGTGGCCGGGCATTCAGACGCCTTAGAGAGCGCTGTACAAATACCTGCACATAAGCATACATTTGCTTTACATGTTCTGAATGTGCAATGATAATTTTTCTATTCACATATATTCGTCTAAAGGCGTGTTTAAAATGTTGTTTTCTTTGCAGTTAAAATCGTCTGCAGACGTCTTGAGAATGATGGCGTTTCGTTGTATGCCTGAAAAGATGTTCAAAGAATATACAAGCGTAGATATCCCACAAATCCCAGGCCTTCCAAGAACTTTCCTTCTCGAGAATGGCGCTAAAGTAATTATGCGTAATGCGAGGAAAGACGAGGATCACATTCTATATGAAACGTTTACCGATGCTGTGGAGAAAGGCTACGGATACTCAGTGCATGAATTCCCGTCACTGGACATCATGCGCTTGGATATGCTCGCCGATGGCTACACGGCGCTAATAGAAGAAGAAAAGACAAAAAAGTTGATAGGGTTTCTAGTCTTTCACGATTGTGCGATGTCTCGAAGTGGAAAAGGAAGAGTGTGCGACGAGTCTATTATAATCAGTGCAGAACTTAGAGGGAAGGGGTTCGGTGCTTCCTTCAAGTCATTGGCCAATTTTGTTCATAGGCTCCTAGGATATGAGAAAGTGATGCGGGACACTTTTCTTACTAACACTAGGGCTTTAAAACTGAGTAGAACTTATGAGGTTTCCATTTGTGGAGTTCTGCCCAGATGTGCTTTCCAGAAGGGAGTCGGATGGATGGACTTGGTTATATCTATACAAGTGGTTAAAAACAAACCCAATGGAAATTTACAAGAGACCAAAAAATGTCGCCTTTAACCTCAGCACGTTAAGTACGTGTAACAAATCTGCTTATTTAACTATTCTATAATTACTCTCACCAATTCAACTTCTCTGTGGTCCACTGACAAAAATAATGGTAGCTAGAATTTTTAAGAGCAGTATTAAATTTTACAACTTATTGTTTATGTATATATATTATTAGTAAGAATATATATATCCATTGGTAACTGAGAAAACTCTTTTTGAACTTAACAACTTCTTTCTACGTAGATTGTAAGGCACATTAGTTTTATGGGAATAGTTTAGATGTGGCTTTAACCTGTTGGTGGTGTTGATATGTTGGAATGAAATTAAGAAATCAAGCAGAAATATCTGAATTTTGGTAGCATAAGATCCGTCAATGGGCATGAACTTGTGACGATTCATATAATTCGCTTTGCGGGTAGGTAAACTTTTAAAATTTGCTTTTAAACTTAGGTTAGCGTTTTGTCCTTCGACTTGACTGATACAGATTATTAGCGCAGAGGAATACAAAACGATTTGATACCGATATAGAATATTTGCCTATGTACTCTGTAAAAGCTACATTTTATTTAGTAATTGAGTAGACCAACAGAATATTTGCCTATATACTCTGTAGTAGGTCTATTTTTTATAAATTAATAGAGTAAACCAACAGATCTGGAGATTTACTTTTTACCAAGTGTCGCTAAATTTGGTTTATAGCAATGAATGAATGGCCTCAAGAATTTAACCTCTTTGACCCTATCTGTGCAAACTTTACTCATAATTAAATTTCCATAAGGACTGCTTATCTACCTCTTCGAGGAAATCAGATATGTTGACTTATTGTCCTTTAACAAGGAGCGTTCTGATACAGATCTGCCGTTTAAAAATTACAATTAAACGTAGTTAGCAGCTCAAATTCAACAATATAATCTTAAATTTATTGTAAGGTTTCTTATTTTGAGAATATTTATGTAGAGTTCAATGGAGCTTGGAATGCAGTCCCAGTTTTCTACAATATAAATGCATATTTCTCAGAAAAGCATATAAGATGCTTCGCGATGAAGGCATAATTACTGAAGACTTATGCAGACTGGAAAATTATGCAAGGAAAAAATTTAATCTATCGAAGTAAAGCATGAGCCATGCTATTGATACTACCCATATATGAATAGCAGACATCTTAATATCAGTATATAATGTGAATATTGCCTTTATCACACTGGCTATCCACTGAGAAAAGAATCCAATTTTTAATCTATCTTATAGTTTATAAAGTACTACATTTAAATCAGCCAACAAATCCCTGGTGCATTCTCATTATTTACCGGTTTGCCAACAAATATTGCACTAGATCAATAGACATTGTGACTCTTCTGCCTCATACCAGCACAGGGTTGGGTTCTCAGGTGTTCTTGGTGGCCAGCACAACGCTTTGGAATTTGCTGCCCATTTCCGCTCGTTATTTCAGTTCTTTTATATCATTCAGGTCTAAGTTGAAGACTCATCTCTTTCAAACTGCTACCTACCGTAACCTAAATTCGGTAACCGATTAGTTACAGTAGAGCACTTGGCTTGCAACACGGAGAGTACGGGTTCGAGCCGTCTACGAGACGGTTACTGTGTAGGAACTTTGAGCAAATACTTCTCTCACAATCTATGGCTCGACGGCATCGATCGATGCTTAGTCACTAGATAGTGGCGCTTAATAATTGTAGAAGTAGTAATAGTCTGTAGAAAACAGTCGAGCAGATTGTCTATGCATTCGAGTCGGCATTCTGCCCAATTCAGGATAAGATTTAGGTAGATATTAGAAATTTCCGGTTCATGTAAAGAATAGGCTTAGCTCTTAGCACTGCTCGATATTTGTTCCCATATGAGAGATAAGCTTATATTGACTTACGATTTTGCTAAGTTGACACCATAAAGGCATTGTATGAATTCCCGTCACTGAACATAATGCTCTTGAATGGATACAAAGCCCTAATAGAAGAAGAAAACCAGTGATGCTTAATTAAGGTTTTTTTTACTAAACAATTAAAATTAAAATTAGTTACCAAGCAAATTAATAAGTTTAGAATTAATTAATTACCTAACACTAAAAACACGAATAAGTTGATAGGCTTACTAGTGGTTTGCAACACTGCGGTGTCTCTAAGTGGATAAGGAATAATGTGTGACTAGTCTATAATGATCAGTGCATTGCTTAGAGGGAAAGGATTAGGGGTTCCATTCACTCAGTGGTCCCTTTTGTAGATATGATCTTAGGATTCGAGGAACTGATGCAGGACACTTTCCTTGCTATCATTCGGGCTATGAAACTGCGGAGAAATGATGGTATTTCTGCTTGTGGAGTTCTTCCCAGAAGTGCTTTACAGAAGGCAGTCGGATGGGTGGACTTGGTTATATCCATACACGAGGTTGAATACATACCCAATGGGCTTTTGCAAGAGACGAAAAAATGTTGTCTATAACTCACGTTAATTTCTTGTGGAAAGTTGTCACAAATCTTCTTATTTTAATATGCTATGGATACTGAAACGAAGACCAATTTCTACTTCTCGGCGATTCATTAAAAGAAATAAGGTTCAGCTGCTTTAATATGCATTTAATTACTTGCCTATGTTCAATGTGAAATGCTCCTCTCACAGTAAACCTTTCCATCAATATTAATTTACAATCGTACGATTATACCATGAACCACTTGAGCCACTTAGACTAACCCTAAGCAAAATCTATTTACGTCAAGGACATCTTACGCAAACGTTCTTGTGTGAATTATCGCAGCCTCTTCTTCCCACGTTTGTTTTTGAAATGTTTGGCAAATTTATTGTGCATGCCAATCCCTTGCAACTAAGCAGTTGCTCTATGGTTGTATTCAGTGACTTTCCGAATATATAAACAATGCACTTTCTCTTTCAGGAATTCTCATTTTGGTTTTACAATTACTTGATCATAAGTATGCGGATTCGAAAGATTCTTATAATTCCAGAGCTGTCGAGAGCTTGGGTGGATATATTTGTATAAGACAGGCAGAAATTTAAAGTCCGATACACACGACAGGAACACGGTTTATGTACAGACCAACTTATTAAGTGGACACGAGCAGTCATCCAGTGTTCGTAAATTCATAACTTCCTCATTGAAAGTCCTTTGTAATCAATGTGCTTGTACATGTTTTCAAGAACGTTTCTACGTCGCTTAGCACCGCAAGTTAGGTAATACGTGTGGTGACTAGAAGTGAAACAGTCTCGTATATTCTCCGTTACGTTGCACATTAACCTTCCCAGGTTCCTGTATTGATGCTAGAATAAGCCGTGCTTTCTTAAACTGAATGACGGCTAATTTAACAGCATTGAACTCGCGATTACAGTAAGACGGATCATCTATCTAGATCCTTTGAATATCAGAGGTAAAGCTTTACGTACATGCTTTCATTAGCAATAGTTTTCATAAGGGGGCTCAACACACAGCCGACATGTGCTGTTGGATCGACTTCTGTGCTGTAAACGAATAATTTTGAGAGGCAATGGTCACAGAAGACGACTCAACTGGCTTTTCGGGCAGTCTTGGATCTGATTGGATTGCAATATACGCCCTTCTGTATGACGCTAGTAAGCATGGTGGCATCAAAGGTAGTTTCATGCAACCAAGTAGCCGACTGGCTTTGCAGGTCCCATGGGAGGGGACCTGTCGGCTTGACCCTCATGCCGTGGAGGAGTGGGCCTTCCCTTGTGAAGCCATTGTAACTAACATATCGGCAGATTCTTATCATACCCGAATTAGTGAAACTCGGGTGGTTCTGCTCAAATAGCACCTGAAAGAATAATCACCAAATTCACTGTTGACTGTCCGCATACTGAATTGTTGACTTAGCGTTTGACACTCTTTTGACTCAAAACAAGCAATAAAGTCGCGCTTTGCCAACCACTTTGGTGAATGTAATGTCCTCTCTTGGCCTATTATCCGGTGCCTCAATTAAATCGCTTTCCACAATACGTTAATCCCCCATAACATCGGCGAACACTATCAAGAACAATAGATAATTGTATTATTGTACAATTGTATTGGGCTGATAGATCATTTACTCTGCAGGTTAAGTAGTAATAGCAGCATCAGCATCAGGAGGAGCCGCAGTAGTAGTATTTGTAGTAGTTCAAGCAGCGGCAGCGGCAGTAGTAGTAGTACTAACGAAGATTGGCGATTTCAAAACAACACGCCAAACACTTATTTTCCAAATTGCGTGGAATCCTTTCTACGTTGGGACAAATTAGTACTTGTAACACTTACAACAGTAATAATAAAGATAATAATGATGTCGTGAATTGGACGTTCTAGTGCAGGAAAATGGGAATTTGCTGTTCGAAGAACCTGAACGTCGTCCATCCTGTCCAGAATGATACGCCGGCTAAAAAGATCTCAACACGTGGATTAAACAAATCACCCCTAGTAACTTCAGCTGCAGCAACTTTAATCTTCGGCCGACACGAGAGAACCGTAAAAGCTCGCCAGTTTCATCCATATGATTCGCATACGATGACGAAGCCAACTGTTTCAGTAGGTACGCCATGGAAAGATGGAAAGTTTCCGTTCGTTATAGACCAAGACAAAAAGGAAAAGCCCGTGAAGCTGTCTTGGAAAAGACCTACGGTAAATTTATTGATTAATAATAGGTATTTCAATATTATGCTGAAGCTATGCATTCGTTATTAATAACAGGTACTTCAATATTATGCTGAACCTATGCATGCAGTAGTGCTGTTTAAGAAATATTGCTTTTAGTTTCACTGACTGTCAAAAGCGTGTTGACGGTATTCATCGATGACACTGTGGACCGTTACTCTACAAATTACCGTTACTCTACAAATTAGTTTGCTTCACCAAAATCTACTTGCCATTTGTTCGTAAAGTAGTCGCAAAAATGTCAGCTCTTATCCTTCCACTTAATGCTCAACTACGTTGCGATTTCATGATAGCTAATATACTTAACCTTTTTATCAATATTGAAAACTGGCCGCAGTTATCATCCCGCGTTGAGTCAGGTTGAAATACTATACGTACAAGCATTAATAATAAACGTAACAGTGATCACTTTGCAACGCAGGTTATGAAGGCTTGATTTATCCATAAGTCTTGTAGAAGCTTGAGGAAATCGCTTGCGCTCAATGCTTTAACGTCGTGGACAGATTTTTGTCATTACTTAGTGAGATATTGTAGTGCAAAAACATGAAGTTTCGGTTTTTCTCAAAAGGAGTTTGCCAATGATGTCTGCCTATTTGGAGACACGATCAACCGCTACTCCGTGAAACAAGGTCAAGTTGGCGATTGTTTCTTTATGTCTACCATATCAGCACTAGCTGACAATCCAGAGTACGTCAAGCAGGTAACGAACTGAAACTTTCCTGGTATAAGAAAGAAATTGTGTTTAAGTGTCGATTATTAATAGCATACTCAATTATTATTGGCGCTTATCTTTCTAGAGGTGACTTAGCGCCCATTTCATGTATAATTTACGATTAATTTTATCTATTAATTATGCTATCGACGCAATTGGCAGTTGGTGGCTCATTGTCTGCTAGCTGCTGTATGCGAAGATTATTCGTCAGTTGTTGAAGTTGAAAGATAAGATATAAACACTATGTTACAGGATGGTTCTCTGGTGTTGTACATACGATGCTTGCAAGACGGTGAAGTAAAGGATAATCAAGCTGGTTTATCAGCAATAAGGTGCTTCAAAGCTAGAACATTCCTATAAGGGTTTTAATGGGGGCGTACAAGCAATTATGCTATCAACGTATGGATCCTGGTTTGTTATTTATCATTTTATCTTTACGTCGCTACAGTGAGAAAAGTAAGATACAGTTGAAGTGAGTAATGCTCATCTGGACTGTCCATAGATCATGCCGCCGGATGCCTATGAGACGGATCCTAGCAAATACAGCGGAGTATTTCACTGTCGCTTCTGGTGGATGGGTGAATGGATCGATGTCTACACAGATGACCTCTTGCCATACAACGAAGACAGCGGCCGAGTCTACGGAGGTCGCTCAAAAGACAAGAACGTCGTCTGGGTCCCACTAATGGAAAAAGCGTTAGCAAGGTAAGTGTGAAAGCCTTCGGAAGATTCTGCACCTTACGTACGATAGCACAAGAAGTTCTTAACTATAGAGATTTGATCCTTAGATATTTGGTCCGCAAGAGTTTGTTTCTCCATAAGAAAATCCATATGAAATCGGTCTTGGTGGGTCATCTGTAGGATTTAGCTTCCAAAAGTTGGTCCTTAGTAGTTTAGTTTATAAAAATTTGGGCCGTCTGGGCTACGTCCTTAGGTTTTGGTCTCAACAGAGTTTGGAGATCTACCATGTCATTATTGCTTTGAAGTTTGGCTTATCCTCAACAGACATAATTAAAAAGAAAAGCTGCAAAACTTCTTGCTTGCACATTTTGACAAAGTTGACTAATCTAATCTAATCTAATCTAGTCTAATCTAGTCTCATCTAGTCTAGTATAATCCAATCCAATCCAATCCAATGACTTCTAGAATGCCGTTAGCCTAACGCACATAGCATCAATCAATTGTCGCTTTAAATAAAACCAGTCAAAATCTGTAATCCGTTAGAAAAGCCTGGTCTACATGTGATAAGTCTTCATAGAATTAACCTATAGCCGAATATTGATACCCAGAAGCACCATGAGTTTTAAGCGACTCACGTTTTTGCATAATCTTCATGCGGAACAATTCATTCGAAATTTTTATCATTTGTCCGGAAGTTCATGTTGTTAATATAACCGACCTGGCATAATTCTGTCGTAGGCTATGCGGAAGTTACAAATCAGTAAGTGGAAACCAAGCGAATGCTTATGCTTTGATGACCGGAGGATTAGTGGAAAAGCTGAAGATTAAGAAACGAGAAGCGAAAGATGTAATACTTCAGCCAGACTCCGTTTTCGCCCGAATCAAACAAGCTCTGCATTCGGGATCAACTGTTCTGACAAGCATCGATGAGGTATGGTCTAAGTCAGCCCAACAGACTTTCGAGCTGGTTAAGACAATGACAACGTTTTTGAATTATTGGCTAAGACAATGATACTTGACTTTGGCTAATGTAGCCTTTGACAAGCTAACGATCTGAATATGATTATCACAAACATCCTCTTCTGTCGTTGTGCAAACAATTGATACAACTCATTTAATACTATGTTATTACCGTAACATAACTTTGACAAGTAAGAATACTCTTACATTAATGTCAGCCTGAGCGGCAAATAATCAACATACATGCAAATGTCCCTCAGACAGTTAATGTCAGTTACTTGGAAAAGCCTCCAAAATATTCTGTTCAATACATTTGTCAACAACGCATACTAACTTTTGGTGAGTGTAACACATTCGCATGCATAGATAAATACCAGCTTACAATGTGTCTCGAACAAATGCAATAGGACCATTTCATACATGAGCCCTTTAGCTTTAGATGGAATAATTATTAAAAAGCCTTATAAAATTTGCAAATTGCTTCACTAAAACTCAGATTAAACTGATTCAAGCAAATAGACTCCTAATGCAATACACGTTACATTTAATAACAGTCAGAGCCGCAACCCTATCTTAAACAAAAGGCTTTTGAACGTTTACTTTGTGAAAGATTATGCTTCAGATAATACCTGCACATTGCCATTAATAGGCCTCTCGAACAAAATTCAAGGTGAACTGTTTGCACATTCGCTCTATAAAATTGAAACTTTGACCTTTTAATACATTGACGTAATTAATATTTACCTCAGCATAAACTTCGACTATGGTTCGGCAGAATTTAGTGCAGAAAATAACCTGATAATCTTACATAGCATTAGAGTTTTGTGGCAAAATGCTGTAGCAAGATACGTATGCGTCAAAAAATTCACTCCCCACAACATCAACCTTTGACTACTCTACACTTGAACCATGCAGCGTTCTTAAAATGATAAATGTGGAAAGTTTTTAAAGGAGCTGTATGAATATGCTTCTTTTTCTAAATTTATTACAGAAAGAAGCCAACAGTCCTCATCTAAAAGGTCTGGTTACTAATCACGCCTACGCCATAAATGCAGCTATTCAGGTGAAACACGCTCTTCAACTCCAGCCCATCTCATGTTGAACCGTCCTGTTTGAACAGTCTCCCATTGCAGTTTCGTGTGTTTCATCTTACTCTGTTTGGCACACTTTTCCTGTCTACCTTAAACATACTTGTTTAAATCAGTTAGATGGCGATGTGTGCAGCGCCTTTGTGAGGAAGGTAAGAAAATTCCTATACAAAGGTATGCTTTCTCAATAATGCAAGAATTACGTTCACACCTGCATGCATACGTGCAAATATCTATAATAGTCTTTGCAGGTATTCTCATAAGTAAAATGAGAAAATCGACAGCTAGGAGAAAGGTTTTACATTTAGAACCTACTTATTACAAGTAAGCAGCAGAATAAAACTGCATCTAAAACATGGTGGCCGAGGCCAACGGAAAAATCAAGATGTCAAGGTCAGAAGCCACGAGGCAAGGACGTATACCAGACATTACGAATCCAGCGTCGATGCGAGACGGGTAAACTTGGCTTCGAGGCCAGAGCCAAGCCTTGAGGCTTAACATCCTTGGTCGTCATTATGATTATATTTCCACCATAATACTCTTAATCAACTTCAGCGTAGCCTTTATTATCACCTTTATCATAATCTTTATAATCATCTTTATGATAATTTTTATAATCATCAGCGTTAACAACAACATCACTTTTATCATCGTCACAATCATTTGCTCGAAAATGCCACACGTATCGAAACAATATTTTTAAGCGGATCACGATGTCGACGATGTTGATGACGACGATGGTGCTAATTCTGTAGATTCAGCATCGCAATGCAACTGCTATGCTGTTGAAGATACGCAATCCATGGGGTGAGACGAGCAAAGTGAAGCCAATCAATGAAAATGGCGAATGGAAGGGTCGTTGGTCTTACGAATCTTCGGAGTGGAAAGAAGTGAGCGAAGCTTTACGCAAACAGCACAACGTTCACTTCGAAGATGGAGGAGAGTTCTGGGTCTGCATTGAAGACTTCTATAAGATCTTTGAAGACATCTTTATCGCAGACACAATTCCGAATTTCGACGAAGACGGATTCAGAAAAGCCGATCAACTGAGTACGTATAGAAGCTGATATATAATACAAAACTCTCCAACGGTATATGATTTTTGACTGCGATTCTGACTTGAAGCGATCATGGATTGAACTAGTCGACGTGTAAATGGTAGACTGATATATGTTGTGTGGGACTTGAAAATCTCTGATTTCGTGATAGATCGGCGAGGCAGAGTATTTTGAGTGGCTTCGAGCGTCAGTAACGGTAAAATTCTACTACCAATCCACCGGATGAATACCTATCTTGTACAAACCTGGTAGCCTTAGAGATATCCGGATGCTGCGCCTTCTACCGTCTGCGAAGGAGTGCCGGTCAGTGAGCGTGGCCAAGTGCTGTAGACTTAATTCTTTTGTCGTCGTTCCTTCTTCTCCGTTAAGCGCGGCCAGGAACTCTGATCACGTTGTGTACTGTCAGCTCTGTATGGGGCTCCGCTGTTTGAGTTCTATGTGTCTGCAGGGTCCAGTCAGTGGTGACTTTTGCAGTTATTTGAGCATGATGTGCTTACAATGAACTCGTTATTCCTAATTAACATGACATCATTTAGACTAGCATAGACATCGCTTTTGAGAGGCACTTATAAGGCGCTATATTAAAAGTATAGATGTATGTATATATGTACGTACGTATGTATGTATGTATGTTGTTACGTGCTGGCGTTCGAGCTTGTTGGCCTTCGGGGTATGGACCAGCAAACAACGTAACACTGTTAAAATTCTCTTTTTCTCCGACGACATCAGACCATTTGCATTCAAGACATCAACGTTTCAACACCAGTTCGTCAAGAAGAAAGAAGAACGAAGAAAGAAGAACTAAGAACCCTCCTACTGTTTAAGCTCTCTCTTTTATACTATTTTTCACGCTTAGTGAGGCACCAATCCTTCAGACACTCCCAAATATCCAAACATCTATTATCTCACAGATGTTACAAGGACACTTGTCTCCACCAAAACACCTACTCCCTCAGATCACACGCGAACTTGTAACAATGTATGTATGTATGCATTTACGAACGTGTGTAAGCCAGCCAACTTCATAACAAAATTCCAACAAGTTCCAACACAAAGGTGCTGTATTTTTGTAAGTATACTACTTGATTAAATTTAGTATTTCAGCCAATCGCTGTTCTAGTTTCCAGTTATGTCCTACATTTGCAGATAAAGTCATTAACATACTTGGAGAATGGCATGGCAAAACAGCTGCAGGCGACGATATGAAAAATATATTTCAAAATCCACGTTTTCTGTTAAACATACCAAACAAAGGTACGCATTGGTTGATTAGGCTATTAATATTATGCTATTTCTATTATTATTGTTATTATTAGTTATATTTCTTGTATTGTTATTGTTTTTTATTTTTTGTTTTCTTTATTTAAATATTTTTTCTCGAGGTATATATGATCTCTTAGGATTTAAAAAAAATTCAGGAAAATGGCGTTACTGCTGTTATTAATTAATTAATATTAGTATAAATATTATTATTATTATTATTAGTAGTAGTATTATTATTGTTGTTGTTGCTGTTTGTGTTGTTGTTGTTGTTAGACCTATTGTCATTTGTTAGTGTTAGTAGCGTTTTTTTATAAAATGTGATGGCTCCTTGTGAAGACATAACATTTCTTAATCCTGTTCAGCATCTCAATTCTCAAGCTACTTGAATAAAAAAACATTAGTTGTCGAACTTTAAAAAAAATTCTGCAATTACTTTAATTTTCAGCATTCATATTAAGCTCCAAGTTGCTGTCCTCGTCTAGGTTTTTGATGTGGTTACATACCACATCAACTAGCTTACCCAGCGTAGACTTGCTACAAGTTTCCCTGAACTATCGGAATTCGACCAGGCTTGTCCAATGGATTATAATTTTCATTACTATTTCACTTGAGGCGACCATCGATTGTTGCCTTGGATATTACGTTAACGGCGTTATAGAAGGCATTATATTAGATTAGACCTAAATCACATTTGTGCTTGATGTCATATTCAGGTCTGAAGCGTGACAAGAAATTGCCGCTTGTCTTGCAAATGATTCAACAGTATAACCATCCAGTCACAGATCTGGAAAATAACACGAACCAGCTTTACTGTCATATTAGCGTGTTTCGGGTAAAATATGACTTAGGGCTGTTCAATAATAATTGAAGCCTCCTATATTCTTTCTTAGGCCCTATGCTGGCAATGAAAGAACCCAAAAATTTTGCATTCTTGTTCATGTGTGATGAACAGTACATCACACATGACTTACCATTTATTTCCGATGTTACGAATAATCTTCGATGACAGAACCGTCTTTGTGTACATTGTAAATGTCACAGTGTTTTAAAGCTGACGCTGACTGTCAGAAATTCTCACGAGCAGAAAGCCGTGGAAAGGCTCTCGATTTTTTATGCAACTCGATTATTTACACATCTTAAGCAACGCTGACTATTAAACTACGCTTAGGTTACTTTCGTCTCATTATTAACTAAAACTTAAACAAATTTTATCTAGCAACACTTTTTATCATTATATGCTAGTTTCGTTAAATTTTTTTACAAAAGGCCAAACGATGAAACCCACAAAGGGCAAACTGTCCTGCTAATATTAGGGCGCCAAATTACCAAGATAAAATATTTTCTGAGTTACAAGAATTTTATTAAGATACAATATGAGGGAGCACCCAGCTGAGTTATGGTACCTTAAAATATCTTATTGGTGTGCTTATAGTTTTGGGTTATTGATTTAATGTGGGTCTTGAAATTCTATTGACAGGTCAAGACAGGATTAGATTTCCGTGTTGACCGATTTTTCAAGAATTAATTGATTTTCGTTAACAGATAGAGAACGAGGAAATTCGCGACAATCGGCTTCACATGTGCCACACTGATATTTCAAGTACGAATGTGTATATGGCAAGCCGTGAAAACATCTATCGGTATAAATTAACTCCAGGAAAGTACCTGTTAGTTCCAAACTACCGTGAGAAAAACGCAAAACCGCCAGTCAGCCGGTCCTTCTGTGTACGAATATTTACAGCTATAGACGTTGAGTGCAGGTATTAATGTATGTCATGTCTGCCTTCTAATTCATAAGCCATTCATTCTGGAACTACTGCACGATCTCACAACTCATCGGTTTTTGAGATGTTCTAAACGTGAACTTTAAAGCGTGCATATATTTGTGAATGTGTTAATAATTGTTAATTGTTTCCAAAAAGCCTTCAAATACTGTATTAACTTTTTACTGTCTTGAAAAATACACACTGTTATTTCAAAGCCCTGAATTTATTCCAGATCAAAACTTTACATTAAAAGATATGACCAGATCAAACTCTCCAAACACTAAGGGCAAAAGCCATAAGCCCAACCAGACAATAACATGAACTCCCTCTCATTAGTAATCATCGCTTTCGCTCACTTCATTAGTTCTATTCCGTACTTGATAGGCGTGATAATAAAATCCACGGAGAACACAATTTACACGACTTGAACTCTCAAAGCCTACCATCTATGACAAGCCACGCTTTGAACTTTAGTTTAGCGTCCCCGGATGAGGCAGTGGGGCGGTCTTATTATCCAATTTGAAATATTAAAGAAGTATAGAACTGTGTTTTCACAATTTCAGCCAGTTACTGGAAGATCCGGTGGCAATGATTGGAAAACCATGCGAGACGTTTGAAAACATTGATAGCCCTCCAGAGAACCAAGGTACTTTAATACTGACGGGATATCTGACATTAAACAAAATTTATTGCAAAATGAGCGGGTTTGAGGCCATACGGCCGCTATATAAAGCCTATACATTTACATTTAAACACTAGCAGAACAACCTCTGTATTCCACTGTCCGTATAAATATGCCCCACTTGTAGTAAAAATTAGGTTTCACTTTGTGCTATTTTTATTAAATTGAAGATGCCACTATCGAGGTTTCTGTGACCCCGGGACAAATATAGAATGTACCAACCTATGATGTTCGTTTACGAAATTTGAAACACTGCAATTGCTCGTGATGATCAAATGAAATTGGTCAGTGTTGAAGATGCCAGAATGGGCCATTTTTTCGCTCTGTCCCGGCATTTCCCTTGTCGAGATCTTCCATGCCTAAGGTGTTGACCGGTCTTACTGGTTAATACCTTGTACAGTGGAAAATGCTGACATAAATTTATAGGATTTGGTCATCAGAATAGGTTGCTAGGTATAAAGAGAAATTTACATTTAAAGTAAAACGTTGCAACTGCTCATCAAAACCTGCCAATCATTATGCTGACATTGCGTTGTAGCTGAACGATACCTTAGTTAGCATCAATAGATGAAATTCGAAATTAGACCCCAATCCACAATGTTTATCCGTTGGAGAAGCCTATTGAAACCCAATTGGTCAGCAAGAAATGAAAATAGATTACGGTGTAAAAGACGAATTCCAGCTAAACTTTATATAATTAATTGGTATCCAGGTTAAAATTATTACTATAAAAGTTTAGCCACTGACATATTCACAAATTCAAAATACTTTGAGTTCCTCCGAATTGCTTGTTCGCATAGTTTATGCTACAAACATTTTTGGAGAGTGGACAGGAGAAACTGCCGCAGGTTCTGATCCAGGCAATCGCATGAAGAACCCCAGGTTCATTCTGACCATTCCAGGTTTGGTCAAATCTATGTCAAGTTTATACAGATAAGTACATATTTATTTGATAAATACCGACATGCAGGCCCTTAGAATATTCTGGCCACATTATAGCTGTTGCTAATAGCAGATATTGCATTAAGTATGAGTAGTGACCGATATTATGACTGATTAATTTATTTTTGTGTGCTCTGACACGACAAAAGTTCCTCATTTATTTAAATAAACGGAAGAGTCTTGACATTTTATGAGGTTCTTAAAATCTGAATTATTGCTAATATTTCTTAATTGACTTTGATGCCATTTATTTAAAGCTCTTTAGAAGAAGTTTCGAAGCTCTGAAAATTTATAAAGTACTGTTATTGGAAAATTCATGCACAGATTAGTCAGATATTAAGCCTTTGGCATAATTACCTTGCTATTGGTTTCTAAAGATATGTAAATAGGCCAACATTTAAACTATTGTTGAAACGTTACAACTGTTACTGCGTTGAAATTAAAGGCATGCTATTAAACATGGCATTCTTGCCTCTGCAGAAAATCGTAAAGCCAGAATCGGTTTCCAGTTGAGAACAAGACGAGACATAAATAGAACTCTTCATTGTCGTCTGGATGTCTTCAAGGTAATAAGCATGTAGGCCTATAGGCTGATTCAATCCCATACATCCATCCAACCATCGGTTCATCCATTAGTAGTTTGGCTCACTTTTAAAAGGCGCCACAAAACGTATGTAATACATCACTGTATTTTAATAGATTGATGCGGAGGCTACGCGGAACAACCGTCGCTGGATGTTGTTGAACCAAATAACTAACATGGAAACATTCATGGGTGGAGGGGAGGTTTCGTATCAGTATGAACTGGCATCTGGAAAATTCCTTCTGCTGCCAAATTATATGGAAAAAGATCGTATTACCTGCGCCTTCTGCATACGCCTTCTGGCTTTTGTCGAAATACAGTGCAGGTAGAGAAGTTCATTTAAGTATTTGAAAGCCGTTGCAACACTCCAATGTGACGAATTTCAATAAAAGTCAGTGCTAAGCGTTTTTGCGCTATTTTGCGGTAAATTGGTAGCCACTGTTCCGATAAGAAATTTGGCCGCGATATTTTAAACCAACTGGGGTTGTTAAGTTATGTTATCTGACACCAGAAACATCAGTGTTTTGATGTCGAATGTGAATCAGTTTTAACAGCAAACATTAAAGATAGATGCAGCATAACCGGTAAACATGCAGAGAAAAACGCGAAATCGAGAATTTGCAATTAAAGTCTACGTTTAACTAGCAGAATTAGTTACATTTAACAATCATAAATGGTTAAGATAATTTAACACTCATCCACATTGGTCGTGAAAGCCACGTTATTGCATACCTGGGGTCCGTCTGGACGCCAACGGTTAAAATGCATGCTTCGAGTGATATTTGCATTCCGACATAGAAACAGCCTAAGTTCTTCTTTAAACATATTAACACATAATAGTTTTCATTAAGTAGGTCCTAACTTGTCATGGAAATAATATTTTTATTACACAAATCAGATACCCGGCAAATGTTAGGTAATGAATGTAACAGGTCGCTCATCAAAGCAAACTGTTCAATTTAAGCTTAGTTTAATTCAAGAATTTCAATTGAATGAAGAAAGTTATTAAGTTAAGCACAAATCTTGGTTTAATCTTCAGTTGATATGTTTAGGGGTCGTCTGTTACATACACTTGGCCCACATAGCGCAAGGTGTCGAGTGATCCATGCAGACATTCCTGCGGCAGAGCAGTGCACTCTCGTTTCACCTTTCTGTCAGCACTGCGTGCAAAGATGTGGCAACGATGCTTTCTGGAAGGTTCTTTGCTGTCAAGGTTGCCTTCCACTTCAATCAATACACCCTGTATGTTGGTACGCTTGATAGCATTTCTCATTTCACCTTGCACAGCTCTGGGATTTGCAGCACTTACAGCAATTTGTTCGTGAACCAGCTCACGGCCCAACTGTAAAATGAATAGTCGACGACGGCAGCTCCCACATCGAGATTCCCACTCTGGACAGTTGCATAGCCAGATAACAAAGGCTGCAATGCAAGCGACATCGACGATATTGAAGAACAATGATAATGGCCATCGTTTGCATTTTCGTTCGCAGCAGTATGTTGCAGCAAGTTTGTCCATGTTGTCTACTCCCCCCTTCTTGGTATTGTAGTGAAGTATGATAAAAGGCTTGTGATCGTCACCTGCTGTTGCACTGTCGTGATGTATAGAGGGCAGCAAGATGACAGCCTTTGTCTTCTTTGGGACATAAGTGTAATTCACAAAGTGTAATTTCTACAGAAGCCAAAAATTGTTGATTTTTCTTCCCTGATTTTTCTTGCATTTCATTTGGGATACCCGCCTTGTTTTTGCGAAATGTTCCCACATACGTAGTATGCTGTTCAAACAGCGTCTTTACAAGAGGCAGGCTGGTTAAAAAGATTCTCATCAATGATATTACAACTCGTTTTCATCCATGGCTTGGCGCCCACTCAGGCCACGTGCTGTACCACGAGTTGCAGCAAGTTTGTCCATGTTGTCTACTCCGCCCTTCTGCCACGAACTTGTGCTGCAGGGAGTGCAGGTTCTTCAGCAGGCTCAAAGTCATCACTGTCAGCTTTTCTTCGTCAGAAACATAATCAATTTCATCTTCTTCATCAGCCATCTCATTGCTGCTTTCTTTGTTGCTCTGAACGTCATCTTCTTCTTCATGGATTGGTATCTTCAGCGCTTCAGCAACAGTGTAACTAGCACGTCTTTGAGCCATTTTATATTGAAATGCCTAGCAACAGTTGCCAAACATTTAAGTGCTCCATCATTTTCTTAAAATGGGCGCCTAAGAAATTTTATTTACATTTTTTCAATATATTTTCATTTGTGGGGTCAAACTGGACCCCAGGAGTCTCTACGGACCCCAAATGAAATTTAAATTTTTTTCCTTTGTGAAATAATTTGCTGACCTATAAATTCATGCAGCTGTTGATCGATGAAGGGCTGACAATTACATAAAATAATAGTGTCATGCCATCAAGGGAACAAAAGTTACACATATTCTAAAATGCCTGGGGTCCGCTTGGACCCCAGGTATGTGGATGAGGGTTAAAAGAGGTCACATAGAATGGTTGTTTAAAAATCTGAGCTTTATAGAAACGCCCTTAAACTTTAAGATCCTTCTAAGCGTCGCAGCGTATATATTTCTATAGCTGATCGATGAAGATGAAGCTGATGATAAACTGCAAACCACTCCTGAATTGTTTGTGGCGGAAAAGTTTGGGTTATCAGTAGAAGACTGTTTTACTGCGGAAACGCCGAGTTATTGTATACAATAGATGCACAAGCTTTTTTGAACCGTTTATTGAACACACAAAAGAGAAACAATTGATATTGCAGTCACTCAAAGAGAGAGAAAAATCATTAATAGGCATCCAAAGGTGAGACCAAACGGACAATAAGTCCCGCTAACAGGATCACCTAATTTCTTAGACAAATTTCAAGACAGTACCTTTAACATGTTACACGTTATATCAGTTTTTTGCCACGTAAGTGCAGTGTTACATGAAAAAGAATTTTTTTTTACAATGAAACACCCAATAAAAACAACCAAAATGGTGAACAATTAACACTAGACTCAATTATATTGTACGACAAATCGTTTTTAGTGCACAAACTAAGAAACAGAAAGAGATGTATCAAGATCTAGGCGTATCACAGCTTATTGTGTTTTTGTTTTTTCGTTATAGGCCCCAAACAGAAAATCCAGTTGTATTCATACGAAAAGCTGAAAACGTTTTGGCATATGGAAACCAGAGCTTCAAATTAGGTGAGTTCATCATAGATATAACGCCAAATAAGTGTTCAGCATGACCTTAGAAAGGCCTGCACTTTTGCTGAAAAGCCCCCGTTGCTTATATCTCACATTAAGGATGGTTTAATAGTTATATCAGTTGCATGTAATTAACCGGTGTAATTTACCATATTAAATCATACCTGCTTTAACACTGAAGCATTCTAAACTCACCTTAATAGCACTTCTTTTCATTTGTTAGAAATCTGTAGTGCAGTGCCTATGAGAAGCGCTATATAAATATCACCATACAACTATGCGTATATAAGAGATGAAGCCCAGTTACTACTGTCACTATATGACCTTATAACTCCGTCCAAGATCAGATCCCTTGCCATGCGTAGCACGAACTGCCTTTGAAAACCCTGACTGCGGCTCCCATCTTTGAATTTTTTGGATTTTGAAACTTAACGCTTGTGTTGGCAATGCAGGAAAGATAGATTTTGTGTTTGGCGAATGGGTGAAGAATCTAACAGCTGGAGGTCAGATTAGTCACAATTCGTTCACCAACAATCCACAATATGGACTATCCGTTGCAGGTGAGTTTCTTTGGCACGGTGGCAACTGCATGATGCGAACCGCTTGTAGTTTATGCTAAGTAGCGTATGGACGTTCGAGAACTTATGGAACGATAACTGTAATTGCAAATGTAAATTTGTATAGCGCTTCTACAAGAGAAATCTAATTACAGGCTTTCTCTATGCTAGCCTAAATATTGTAGAAGTTCATTAAGAAGCAAATGGTCATCAGTAAGCAATCAGGGCTCATGAAGCTAGGAAAGTCACAACTGTTAGGCTC
This sequence comes from Norana najaformis, assembly GCA_964023275.1. NCBI lineage: Eukaryota > Metazoa > Annelida > Clitellata > Crassiclitellata > Hormogastridae > Norana > Norana najaformis. Next base: position 46,960,670 of record OZ029914.1, read on the forward strand.
TAGCACACAAGGATTGCTAACAAGAGTTTACAGATCCACGATATCGTGGTCACTACAATGTAATGCGATTGATGACTTGCCTTTAGATAATCGTACCCAATTCGTGAAAGAAAATAAATTTGAATCTGCTCTTTCTTGTCAAGCAATAAAAAGCACACACAAAGTGTATGGTTAAGCAGTAGGCCTTTGATAGAGAGATTACAAGTTTTGTACTAGTGCATGCGCAGTCTATATTGTTTCATAAAATATTGGCGTAGAGTATGTTTAGTCTACACATAATGTGTTAGCTTTAACTATTAGACCTATGAATTATATTTACATTTTCAAACTATTTTTCTGAAAAACGGGCAACATCCTAGCTTTGATTATCGAAGAGCGTTGATTTTAGCGACATTTTGTGTTAGGATAACCAAGAAATTTTCACGACTTTGCCATTGGATATAAAGAATGAATTTGACATTAACCTTATACTTCTGTACATTTACAACAGGAAATGCCCCTCAACCCGTGTTAATTGATTTATTGCAAGAGACAGTAGAACCAATCCATGCAATTGGATGCCACATAATTCAAGTAAGTCGAAAAAACGTCGATATTTGAATTGTGCTGTAGACAATAGCCAATTAAGTCATTAATATTGTTATTATTAATAAAATAATTAATGACTTTGAGCGTCCCGATGTCTAATGCACAAGGCAAACAAAGCTCCACTTAGGTCAATATCCACTAAGACAAAGAGGCAGCCTATGGTGGATAAGCAATCTGAAAAAGGTAAGTCAGAAGTTGAGAACAAATGACACAGGCATCCGAGCAGAATAAATAGATTTAGGGAGTTCAGAAAACTTGGTCCAGCAACCGTTCACCTATGGATTAATGATCCCGGTATAAAGGATTTTCCATCTGGATTTCAATTCAAAAGAACATCTGAATAGTTTTCTTGAAAAGCACCACCTAAATGTGCAATTACGATTACGATTTGCTACTCCACCACACAAGTTAATACTCTACTGTTGCCCAACCTATGCCATGACTAGCTGTGGTACTGTATAAAATGATGTTCATGAATTCCTCAATTATGACTACACGTTTCTGGCCAAACATACTGTATTACACCTCTTAGGCATTGGGCCTCCTATAACTGTTAATGGCTTCAAGTTGAGGAGTGCAATTTGTATATAATGACGAAATATTCTTCTTCTACTGGTTCATACTATTTTCCATTAAATCTATACCTTCCTATACGTTTTTCTTTCACTGATAGTTAGTTCTTTGCTAATTCCAACCATTCAGTCAAAGTGCATCGATGAAATTTTGCAATAATAGGCGTATATGGAGATTAAATTTCGTTTGTAATGCATTGTAAGTAGTAGTGTACACTCTTTGTACTGTACACTCTTATGTGTACATGTTTTTGTGTACAGGTTGAAGATGGTCAGATGTTTCCTGTGGATCGCGATGTGCTTCGTCGCAATGCACAGATTAAAACTGTGGAGGGGAAAACACATCCTTTTGTGTACTCTGGTGAAGCTAGCGGTTACTACACGTTGCCTCCAGGTCGATATGTAATTCTTGTCTACGCCAATAATCCAACGGATGAAAAGAAATTCGCTCTTGTGATAGCCGCCCAAGCTCAGTCGAAAATAAGCCTCACTGAACCAAAGTGAATGTTGCACGAAGCATATGTTTTCAGTTGAACGTTTTGCTGGCTGTGTAAACCAAGACAATTATTCTTGGTTTCATCTTCGCAATGAGGACCTTGACACTATCAACTTATTTATACAATTCAAACTGAAAAAAATGAAAAAATTATAACAATGATGAGGATTGATGATTGACAATATATTATGACACACGATATTGGTGATGGTAGTAATGACTGATAATGATAACTGATGACGATGAGAACACCTATATTATTCACGGTTAATGATGAGATGGTAAATCCGCCGTGATAAATATATTTGTCCTTATCATAAAATGCCCTAATATTAAAATTCAATAAATCCAACTTGTCCTATGCTAAAGCAACGACTTATGTAAGCTATAAGCTTTCCAATAATTTACATCTAAAATAATAATTGCATGAAATAAGTTAATAAAATAAAATGGTACAATGGTAAACGTCTCACTAAAATATGGCCTAAGCTTTGAGCATACAATATTTCCGCTAAATGCTAACACTTTAATTGATTTTCTGATTTAAAGTTCTCAAACGTCTCTCTTTAAAATAATACTCAGCGAACAAAACTTTGAAATAATATACATGAATTAAAGCACTCATATCTAGAATGTTGTGAGTAAAAAGCAAAGCATTAAACAACAGTAAATGTTCTAAATGAAACACTATTAAAAACTGCTAAATACTAGTCTTCACATACGATCGTAATCGTAATCTCTAGATTTCTACAGAGCCCAACGAAAGCTAAGTTGCGGGAACCAGCTTATTTACAGGCGCTCAGTCAAAACAAAATCGGTAGGCGAAAGGGTTCGGTTCCAGGTCAAGATCCAGGAGACAAGCAGTCAGACAGTCGACGGCTACTTTGGACGTTACTATTTGCATGAAAATAGGATAAGCGCGGACAAAACTGTACAATAGTGTCCATAATTCAAATGACTAAAAGCACATGCTTATGACGATTCGCTGCGTTTTCCTATATCACTGTGTTAGTTACTTTCTTTTCTATGCTTTAAAACTCTGTATTCCATTTCTCGTTACTATCATACATCAAACGCTCCATAAAAATGTGCAACGTCGAAATAAACTGTCTATAGCCTAGTGTTCTGAATAAACACGTTTTATTTTCAAAAAAGTCATATGAACTTCCCTCAGCTTAAAGATTAATAAAAACTAACACGGGTTCTACGAAGGTATAGAGAAACAGATGAGGTCTAGTTGTTAAATAAAAGAATGACATACAGTCCCAGCCAGCATACACAAGCGTTGGGCCAGTGATGAACAACGTTGGCCCAAACTGGGTGTGCTGGCTAAGGTGTACGTCGAATGACTGCAAGATCAGGAGCCAAAGTACCGGTCAAGGTTCAAACGGTAGACAAACAATGCTGCCTCATTGGAACCTGAAAATGATGCCACTGTAATGGCTTTAGCTGCTGAAACATGTGTTCAAGTGAGGCAAGATAAATAATGATCAGTGACTCGAGAGCAAAGTTCGGCTTGAGGCTGTGTGATCGGACTGCGTCGCCAGTGATTCAAAACCTATTTGAATTATTAGAAACGTTTTGTAGCATTACAGTAACAATGTTTCTGCCCTGTCTTTCTATCTGTTTCTCTGCCCCTGCAGCTGTCTCTGTCTATGTCTCTGATGTTGTCTGTCTGTCTGTTTGCTTTTATCTGTCCGTCCGTCCGTCCGTCTGCCTGCTGTCTGTCTGTCTGTCTTCTGTCTATCTGTCTGTCTGTCTGTCTCTTTCTTCATTGGTTATCTCAGTTAGGCGTAGCCATGTCCTAGTTGCGACGTTAAACAGATCTCTCCTAAACCTTCTTCGATGCTGTGTTGAATCTTAGTCGAAGGATCCTTTGCCAGGACAATAGTATAAATGTAAACTATAGATGTAGATGGTTTTCTATAACGACCCCATGGCCTCCACCCTGTTCATTTTCAATGAATTTATACAAATTGTTTTAGCCACGATCGATATGCAAACCAGTATCATAAGCAGCACAGTCTGCGTTTTCTGATTGTTTTTCCTGATTGCCCGTTTTATGTTTCTGACCAGTACCATTCAATCGTAATCGTAATCTCGAGAATTTCTAAGCGCTACTGTAAAGCTAAGCGCAGGGCACCAGCTTATTTACAAGGGCTGCGTAAAGTCAGAGGGGTTGTCCAAAGATGCCGTAAGAAGAACAAAGTCCAGTTGCCGGAAGACCAGAGAGAGAAGGGGACAGAGGAGCTGCCACTGTGGGTTGTGTTTAGGTTGAGAGAAACGGGAAGACGGCGGATTCGATGGTTCAGTGTAAGATTTCTTGAAAAGGTGAGGTATCGATCACGAAGTTGGTGAAATGGTCAGAGTAGGGAATCCGGAGGATCCTTCTGAGGCACCAGTTGTCGAAGGCGTCGAGTTTCTTACATAGAGCCTTTGTGGTTGTCCACGTATCGCAGCTATAGAGGAGTACCAGCAGCACGTATACAATCTGTAGAGCTGTAGCTTAGTGTTCAGCTCAGTAATTGAACAGCTTTATATGTTTATATCCAGGGCGACCATGCATGAATAATGACCACTGTTAAAGAAAGTACTGACAGTAACTAAACTAAAGTTTGTAGCTATCATAAATAGATGAAGTTTTACATATCTCCATCACCTTCATTTGTCCATGAAAATTCAAGGACTTTGAGATACTCAGTAGCTATTGGAGGAACTTGGAACCAGTGACATATTTCTGAACAGTATGCTCATTTTGCAGAAGAGTGTGCAGGAAGTCTCATGACAACCATATAATTACCGATGCCAAACAGCCAATTCATGCTATCGAAATAAATCATGAGCTTTGCAAGGGATACCATCACGTGCCGTTATAAACAACACGGCATGGCGTATCCGTTTTCTGGTTGTCGCAATTAAATGCTGAGTACACGCTTGTATCGCAGTGTGAGATAGATAGCGTAGCTTTGCATTTTGCTGCGTAAAAGTATCTTTAGTATAGTTATCCTTTTACTTAGCTTACATAAGTTTATATAGTCCAATAAATTATTATATGGCTTACGTAGTACTACGTCCTTATTGTGCAGGTCTACACATCGGGCAACATGGTAGGCTGTTATTTTAATCGGTTGCTGTATAGGCTTAAAGTCTATGATAATTGTAATCGTAATCCAGAGATTTCTACAGCGCCCAACGAAAGCCACGCAACGGGGACCAGCTTATTCAGAGGCGCTCAGTCAAAACAAAATCGATAGGCAAAAGGGTTCGGTTCCAGATCAAGATCCAAAAGTCAGGCAGAGAGACAGCGTGGCAGCTACCAGTGTGTGGTGTTTGGGATTGGGGTGAATATAGTGAAGCATTTCAACCACTCGGGGTCATAGTATCTTGTATCGCACAATATTAACACCTGTATTCATCTGACAGGTACACTTTACTTCAAGGCTTCAATACTTCAACAAGTACAATGAAGACTGAATCTGTTCAGCTCCACAAACATACATTATTGTTAAGTATATGACGTTGCATCCTAATGGTCTACAGCACTTTATACTTTAGGCCTACATTATATGACCTTAAAGTGGCCTGCATGTGTTGCATATAATCACCTTACATCATATCATCAACTTTGAAAGTTTCTGAAATGCACAACATAAGTGTATAGATACAGTGTATCGTATTACGAAATATTGTACTTTTCATTCATTGTACTGGTTTCACTTTTAGAATTTAAGGAGACGTTGTATCAGGAATCGTTATAACGTTTGAAACACACATAAGGTCAACCTTTATTAGATGGTAGGTGGTAAGATCTTAAGCCAAACATATAATACAGAAGTGCCTTTGTATAATATCGTAGCTTTGCCTTTTTTCTAGACTCTTTATTTTACTGCATTTTATTACATTTTATTACATTTTATTACATTTTATTGCATGTTATTACAGTAATTAGTCTCTTGCATCTCAGCTATAGTCTGTTAGTCAAAAGTCAGAGTATATTTGTAGTAGTAATACTAGTGTTATTCCTCGTTAGTTGATAATTTGCATTTAGTTAAAAGTCCTCTATTTTTAAAAAGCGCTATATAGACACCTAAATGCATATATGAATATTTTGAAAACGTGTCTCAAAGACAGGTAGAGTGCGGTATCTGTGTAGACATGGTGGCTTTGGACAGCCCCTCTGACTTGACGCAGCGCTTGTGAATAAGCTGGTGCCCTGTGCTTAGCTTTATAGTAGCACTTTGGAAATTTTCGAGGTTATAATAACAAGACCTATAACATCAAAAAGCCAAGCAAGCACACATACTGAGAGGCAGTCTGACCGACAGACAGTATGCAGTGCACATGTAGGCCTATAAATGTTCAACAACTCATAAACCCAGCAGAACCACATAGGCACAAAACATCCGAAATTACATACAGTGCGCAGTGCACACTTAGGTATATTTATAACTGACTATGCAATAATATTCATGACGTGTTCGGAAATTCCCATTTGCAAGAGCAAGCAGGGCGTCGAAAAATACGGCAATTAAAAGCCAGTTACTGTGCGTTGCTTAGAATAGTAAGACATGAACTGCTTACAGTCACATGCCTTTGGAACGGAGAAGCGAAACAGAAAATGGTTGATGTTGGCTGTTTAAAACGTCGGTATTCTTGCTGGAGTAAGCAAAACTTTGCAAAGCTGCACTTTGTAAAGGTAAAAGGAACTGGAGTTATTCACTACGGTAAGATGGCTCTATTATATTGACTACCCTAGAGTAGTCAACACATAACTGATAGAAAAAGTTAAAGCAAATATTAGCTCAATTACTAAGCGCCTTTGTAAGCAGTAGGCCTGATCCCAGGGTCTAGGCTAGCTCCAAGTTAAAGCGCAAATGCAGACCGTACGGCAGCACCTAGTTAGTTATTCGAGTTGTACAAAGTTTGTAAAATAATTATAAAAAATAGGCCTACATCACATGTAAAATTGTGTTAGTCTGAAATGCAGTACAAGGTCGTCAGAACTCTTTAAATGCAGTTGTAAATATCTCACAGTTTAGCTGCTTTGTTGCCGCGTATGCACATGAAACTAAATAGTTCTTTGAATATTTTTCAGGGCTCAGCTGATTATCACTGTGACTTAGGTGCTTGCACATAAAAGTTAACAGACATCTTCGATTCTTTCTGCATTTCATTTAGCTTGTATTCTTCGTCAGTAAATAGTTCTGAGAAAATAGCAATGTAGATTACTTCGCATCAAAGCTGTAGCCTAAAACAGCTGAGTTACCAGGTTGGCCTACGTGTTAAACTGCTTATATAAGGCACACATACATGACCCAGTTTTTGAAGTGATACATTAGAGCGACGTAGTGGTTTATCAATATTGCAACTCGACCTGTTTGAATATGTGTTGGTCTTACGATGTTCGCTTGACAGGTCTATCTACTCGACTGTTGACTTACAACTAAGCCAGATCTTCAGACTAAAGGTTTGTTGACATAACTAGTTAGACTGTGTAATACTATGCATTGTAGGTGGAACGTTGGTGAATCGAAAATAATTTGAGGCTGCAAGATATCTTGATCCACGATGTCGAACTTGTATGTCGAATGTATAAATAAATTACGCAGCTATGACTCTTGTCCAATCCGTTCTGACGTGGCCATACTATCGTAACCCAGTACTTGTGGGCCTGCCAAAGTTCCGGATATAACAGCTTCTGTCCACCCTTATCTGAGCCGCTCGAGTTGTTCCCAGTAAGTCAAAATTCTCGTATGATTCGAGATACATGTATATGCTAGGCACGCTGTACTGGCTTCCGGTTGAGGACAGGACTATATTCAAGATTCTCCTCGTAGGACGATCTACGATAGTCGATTCGGCCCCAGAGTAACCAGAGAGCTCAGCTTTCCTTTGTACAGCCATCCAGGTCGACGTTCTATAATTCGTGGGGACTTGTTGGTCCCGCGCTTGTGCTTTATCGTGCACTGGACAGTGTTTACTCTAATGAAAATACGTATAATTAGAATTAATTTAGTATTTGCAGATTGATCTGTGAGTTTAATTGAAAATTATAATTTAATCTCATGTTAGGAATTGGAAGCTGTACTGCGGAAAAATGGGATCTTGCAGTTCGACGAGACAGCCCACAGACCAAGACGTTCCCAGTAAAAGCTCAAGTACTACTACCTCATATTTCATTTTCGGTCGACAAGAGAGAACCTTAAAAGCTCGCCAATTTCATCCATATGACTTGCATACGATGACGAAGCCAACTGTTTCTGCGGGAAAGCCGTGGGAAGATGAAAAGTTTCCATTCGTCATTGACCAGGAAAAAACTGACAAACCTTCGAAAGTGTCTTGGAAAAGACCTACGGTAGATTTATGTATAATACTGAGTGCTTTAATAATGTGATTCTTCTTGTGGTTCTCTGCCCTCTAGGCAGGTTCATACGTCCAATGGCGCCATTCTTCACGGTGCTGAGCATCTCTTTTCAGTCCGCTGTATCCATCCGTGATCATCCAGTCCAGCAACATCTGTATAGGTCTTCCTCTTGTTTTTCGTCCCTCCATTCTTCCCTCGATAATAGTTCTTACGAGTGAGTCAATAATGTGAGCGTCGTTGATGCATCGAAAATAAGCTATGATAATTACCTGAATGATATTAGCAAACCTTTTTCGTTTAAATTCGCAGCATGTCCTTAGATCAAATGCATTAACGACGCTCATCACCATTCTGCATGTAGTCAGTTAAGTTTATGTTCATGTGAGCACGTTCAGGTTAACAGTTTGTTCAGTTATTCCATGTAAGAGTCAACATCGGAAGCAACAGAATTTAAACCGTCACACTCACTCAACAACGATGATAATTACTAAAATCGTATTATTAAGATAATGTTGAAAATTATTTGCATTAAAAATTCTGCTATCAATCTCAGAAAAATTTTATGCACACAAGGTAACTTATTTATGCTATGGCCGATACTGCAATTTGTTTACTAAGTGTCCATCTTTCATGATCACTACGTAAGGAAGATGGACATATGCTTTTGATCTGATCTACACTATTGACCTCTATAGCGCCGTTATCGTAATGCATAAGGCATCAATCGATGGTAGCTTAAGGTGAAACATAATCTGTTGAAGTAACCCGGGCGAAAATCCCCCGATGGATCAAGGAAACCATCAGTAAGGCTACGGTGGACAACCACTTTCGATGTTTAGCCATTCCATGTATATGAATATGAGAAAGCAAATTCGATTTCGGTTTGTTTCAAATAGGAGTATGCTTCTGGAATCCGATTATTTGGAGACGCCATCGACCGCTACTCAGTGAAACAAGGTCAAATCGGGGACTGCTTCTTTCTGTCCACCTTATCATCAATAGCTGACCGTCCCAAGGTCTATAAGCAGGTAACGGACGTAGATATACACTGAATGGGCACGATACACTGAAAACAATGTCAGCTGTCTACTCTATGGATGGGACTATGTTGGTAGAGTTCTAGGTGTCTACAGGAGACCATCAGTGATGACTTTTCCAGTTATATAAGCATCATCTGCCTAATAGATGAACATTTTATTCTTAAACACAACCCACCCTAACAGCTCCTCTACCCCTTCTCTCTGGTCTCTGGCAAACGGATTTGGTTCTTCACATGGCATCTGTGCACACCCAACTGACTTGACGCAGCCCTCGTGAATAAGCTGGTACCCTGCGCTTAGCTTTTAAGTAGCACTTTAGAAATTGTGAGTTTACGATTACGATTGCTCCTAATGAAACTAAACACCATTTAAGCTTTCGTAAGCAGCGCTTTTATGAGGTACTTAGAAATCGCAATAGTAATTGTCTAGATACATACTGTACACAAAAATTAAAAATTAGCTCTGCTTTTCGCGTCTGTCCATAGATCCTGCCGCCGAATGCCTATGAGACGGATCCTGCCAAATACAGCGGAGTATTTCACTGTCGCTTCTGGTGGATGGGTGAATGGATCGATGTCTACACAGATGATATCTTGCCATGCAACGAGGACATCGACCGAGTCTTCGGAGCTCATTCGAAAGACAACGACGTCGTCTGGGTCCCACTAATGGAAAAGGCGTTGGCAAAGTACGTATGTTGGTCCTCTGAAGAATTAGCCTCTTGCGTACGATAGCATACGGAGATTTTTATCTGTAGAGATTGGTCCTTAGATGTTTGGTCCGCAAGAGTTTGGTCCATAAGAAATTGGTCTTTGTGGGTCCTCTTTAGGGTTTTGCCTCCCAGGGTTGGTCCTTAGTGAATTGGTTACTAAAAAAATTGTCCCGTCTGGGCTTTGGCTCTTGGGTTTGGTTTCCATGGAGTCCTTTGTTTTGAAGTCTGGCTTATTCTTGACAGACATAATAAAAAAAACAAACGCTGTAAAATGTTTATTTGTACACTTTGGCAAAGTTGACTGTCCTAATCTATTCTAATAACTTCTATAAAATCGTTAGCATAGCGCATACAGATTCAATCAGTTGTCGCTTTTAATGAAGCCATAGTCAAAATTTTTAATCCGTTGGAAAAGCTCGATCTGAATACGACAAATCTTCATACAATTAACCTACAGCCGAATATAGAAACTTAGACGCACCGGTTAACTATCACGCCGTCATCACTTAGCAATTCTCGGTGTTGAACATATCTTAATTCGGAACAATTCATCCGGACTTTTTTAATCAATGTTCAATGAGTTCATATTGTTGCTATGACCGACCTGGCTTGTTTATGTTGTAGGTTATGCGGAGGTTACAAAAAAGTCTATGGAGATCAAGCGAATGCTTTTGCTCTGATGACCGGAGGATTAGTGGAAACGCTGAAGATTAAGAAGAGAGACGCCCAAGACGAAATATTTCCTTCGGACTCGCTTTTCGCCCGAATCAAACAGGCACTGCATTCGGGATCAATAGTTCTGACATGCATCGACCAGGTATGCATTAATTCAAGGACATTGTTAGAGGGTGCCAGCAAAGACCTTAGGGTACCCTATGATATGACTCTTCAAGATATTCTTCTTTAGGTTCTCTGCCATCAGGCAGGTTCAAACCTCCGATGACGCCACTCCTCTCGGTGCTGAGCTTTTTCAACCTGCTCTATCCACCCGTCATCATCCAGTCCAGCAGCATCTGTCTTGCTCTTCCTTTGTCCTCCTGTACTCCATCCTGCCCTCAATGACGGTTCTTAAGAGTGAGTCCCCTCTCAGTATATGGCCATTCCATTTTCTCTGTCGAAGATATGGCACTTCTTATATTCGTAATTAACTCATCCTGTGTGTGTGGTGGTCATCGATGTAAAATACAGCCGCACCACCTAGCGGAAGGTTGAAACAAAACAAAGCTCGGTTAGAGTCAATTGATACAACCACGTTCTCAACGTACGTTACATTATACGACCTCGTTGAATGGGAACACACTTCGTCGATTACAGCGCCATTATCTGGTTTGCATTTCATGAATAAAGGACCTTGGACATTAGAACTGATTGTCATGTTCTCTAAGATCTTTGATATCAGTGTAGTTTGATTAATGTCCAATGTAACATTAGTTAATTGCAGTCAAAAGAGCATTAGGCAAATTACGAAACTATGTGCGTTTTTGCCATCTGAACCTTCGCCAACCTTCTCTCTTTCGACAGAATACTTGTGGAACTCGACAGTTTATTGAACAGTAAAGTTGTATGTGAAATTTTTAAAGCTTTAAAAATTATTCAAATGCATAAATCTATAAAATATTAATACTTTCCTGTTTAAATTTACTGTAGAGAGAAGCTGGCAGCCATCATCTGAAAGGCCTTGCCATTAATCACTGCTACTCCATAAATGAAGCAATTAAGGTGAATTACACGTTGCACGTCATTATCTCTTTATAGGCATCCCTGTTTACCATATAATTAATGAAGTTCAGCAAAATTGAGTTTACTGAATACATTTGCTTTGCTTATATCCGAATGTGTAAGTTGGCTTCTGTAATCCACTTTATTGAGACACCCTTACTGTTGGAACGCCGTCATATTTTAAAATATAATTTATTATTATTACTATCATTATTATTATTATTATTATTAGTAGTAGTAGTAGTAGTGGTAGTAGTAGTAGCAGTAGTGGCAGTAGTAGTAGCAGCAGCAGCAACAGTAGTAGTATTATTATTATGACAGTGGCAATGTTCTGGATTTAGTTAAAGCATGGCAGGGAGACTGCTATGCTGTTGAGGATACGTAACCCATGGGGTGAGACGAACAAAGTGAAGTCAATCAGTGAAAATGGCGAATGGAAGGGTCGTTGGTCTTACGCATCTTCGGAGTGGAAGGAAGTGAGCGAAGCTTTACGCAAACAGCACAACGTTCAATTCGAAACTGGAGGAGAGTTCTGGGTCTGCATTGAAGACTTCTATAACATCTTCGAACGCATCTACATCGCAGACACAATTCCCAACTTCGACGAAGACGGATTCAGAAAAGCCGACCAACTGAGTACGTATAGAAACTGATTGATTCTACAAAACTCTCTCATATAGCAGAAAGACTTTGTTAGAGCATGTAAGTAATCTTAAAACGCGCAGAGCAAGTAAGTACCTACAACTATTATAATAAGGAATGTATGTATTTGTAGTTGCAATTAAGTAATCCAGGTCCGAGTAGTGGGCATGGTCTAAGTCCCAAGTTCTATCCCAACCAGGCAATCGGGAATCCAGTAAGTTGTACTCCATCATAAAATATTAACTTTTATTATAATTCTCAGGTGGATCTAACTTTAACCTTAAGTTCTTAGAAACTAGAATTACATTCAAAATGTTAGAAAGGCCTAATATGTGTTATTTTCATTTCAGATAAAGTCATTAACATCCTAGGAGAATGGCATGGAGAAACTGCTGCAGGCAACAACATGACAAATATGTTAAAAAATCCACGTTTCTTGTTAATCATTCCAAACAAAGGTACGCACACCACGATTTCTATCGTTCCGTCATTATATGGGAGAGAAACTTGTTCTCTTATCGTCATCGTTAATGTTATCATCAGGGCTAATGTTAGTGTTCTCACTTTCTATAGATACAGTATGCATGGCCATCCCTCTCATCTGATTTTATTAAAAAGAAATAGGAGTACTTTCGAGTTCGAACATAGAATAGTTACTGTTTTTGTAGCAAAATTGTAGCAGTTAAATTATTTTATGAGCAATGCTAATACAATGAAGGTCTTTATCCGTCAATTACTTATATGATTACGTATTAGACCGACATTTGGACTTTCTTTGAGAACATTTTTTGTCACGTGCAGGTCTTGATAGAGACAATCGAATGCCGGTTGTCCTGCAAATGATTCTGGAGTATGAACACCCAGTCAAAGACACTGACAACAAGGACCACCTCTGTTGTCGTATTGAAGTCTTTCGGGTATGGCGTGATCTACTTTCAATCTTGAAACGTCTGTAGCGCCGTAATCGTTATGTACCATGCATTACAGTCCATGCCATATGTACTTATGTATGTATGAATGTATATGTGTGTATGTGTCTATGTATGTATGTGTATATGCCGCAGTTACCAGGTTAGGAGAAAGACAAAAGACATGGATACTGCATTAAGATATTGGGATATAGATTATAGATATAAAGACATAGATATTAAGTGACGAATAGACGCAGACTGACAAAAATAACAATAATTAGATGTTTCAATCTAAGAATAGCATTGGCAGAAATACTTTCTTAGCAAAGAGGCCTTCTAATTAACAATCTCATTCATATATGCAACGGTCACAGCATCATGACTTCATCTGCAGTAGCATAGATATTAAGTAACTAATAAGCAAGCGTCGTCTACCTATTACGTATATGCAACTGGTATAGTATCAGGACTTAACTGTAGCATCGATAGCGAAATGCTTTAAAATTTGGCCAGAGGAATCCGCTGCCATTAGATCTGGATGTCTCCAAATTATTATTTTATTTACAGATTGAAACACAGCTAGCTCGGGACAATCGCCAGCACATGTGCCTCACTGACATTTCAAATGCGGAGGCTTATGTAGAAAGCCGTGAGAACACCCAGCGGTATAAATTAACTCCCGGAAAGTACCTACTAGTGCCAAACTACTTGGATAAAAACCTGGATGGAACTCCGAAAGGACCAGTCAGTCAACCCTTCTGCATTCGCGTGTTCACAGCTACCCCTGTAATGTGCAGGTATTACACTACATCATATAATTGTAATTTGTACCTGTAGTTGTGATCTCAAATTTATATAGCGACACTTTAAGAGAAACTCTTCAGAGGCTTTCCCTATCTGACAACACGAGACCACGATCGAACATTATGGCTTTTTAAGCTCTTACGAGAAAGAGGCAAAGAGAAGCAAAGGTGCTGAAAGGGTTTTCTCTTGTAGGATTGTCATAGTCGTGTTTGCGCCTCAGAAGAAGGGTTCTTCGACCTTAGAACCAAACTTCTGAGAAATTTTTAGATACATGCAAACATGTTTGTTAGCTGACTGCTTTTACATCAAATACACAATCAGTGTACATCAGTACATGCATAAGGCGTCGATTTTTCGCCTCTCCAAGTTGGGCTGGACTCCGAACAGTAAGTCATTTGAAATCCATATGAGTTATTGTACGTATTTCTTCAAGCACTTTTCTAGCGCATTTTAAGAACCTCACAAAATTGCTGCAATAAGAATGGTAAAAGGTGGTCTTGAGATGAACCAAGAATGTTTTTGAGCTGTTTGGAGAGGAAAAATTCGTATTTATTCAACAGAATTTTAGAGGAATGTTGTTCCTGATGGACGGTCCACCACACGAGAAAGCATGATGAGAACGAGCCGTAGTACGGTACCGCAAAACCACCAGATCCCCACGAGCCGCAGAAAGCAATTCAAAGCAAATCCAATGCACATCAATGCACTAACTAAGAATGCACTAACGACAGAAGCTAATCTTCACCCACTTCATTTTGGCGATGTGAGCCAACAATAGTGAACGAAGGTATTTATCTGAAAATACTATACACTATGTAGGACTATGCTTTCTCCATTTCAGTGAATTTCGGGATCATCCAGTGGCACTGACTGGGAAACCCTGTGAAACGTTTGAAGGCGACGGTAGCTCTCCAAAGAAACAAGGCATGGTGAACGCTAACTGAAGTTTAACTAGGAAATACATATTAAAGAATTCTTAAACGTAATACATTACCTCATACAATCGGTTTCAGCACTATGTAAGACTAGAACTCCGTTGATATTTTTGAAAGCATGCTCTCAGCGATTAGTGCGGCACGGTGGTCCATACACTTGAAGAGTCGGGGTCTATGACTATAAGCTTGCGAGTTCGAGAAAGCTAAGGGACTAGACCCTGGGCAAGTTGAACACACGCTCCTCTCAGTATAATGTTGTACCGGTGTAAGCTGATAAGCAAGTGGTAAGTCCTGCGATGCACTGTCCCGCGCACAGGATATTAGAAAAAGAGATCATCCAAGGCACAATTTCTCGATCCTGAGCTCGGGGAAGATCCAAGATGACATGGATCGATAACATCAAGTCGTGGACTGAAAGATCGCTCAACCAGTTATTACAGGAGACAAGGGACAGAAGCAGATGGTACAGAATTGTTCGTAGTGCAGCCAATCCGCAGCTCGAGGACGGTTCAAGACAAGACAAGTTGCGCATATTCTATTCCTATTATTCTTTGCCCAACATCTTATTTAAACTAGTTAGCAGACCAAATTTCTTTTTGGCCCAGTAGTCAGTTAAAAGGCATTAGTGTCAAATTTTAACGATTGGCACACTAACAGACTGGAAATTATTTAGCTCATTCTTTTTGTTATTCACGCAGTCCGTGTCATTAACGTTTTTGGTGAGTGGCAAGGAGAAACCGCAGCCGGTTCCGATCCAGTGAATCGCTTCAAGAACCCCAGATATATTCTAAACATTCCAGGTTTGGTAAAATTTATTGAGGTATATAATAAAACTGATAAGCATGGGCGTGTAGAATATTCCTACAAATATTCTGGACACATTAATTTGGCTGCTATATACATTGAACTGCATGCAGTCCGTCTAATATGCTGATCATAATAAAAGCAATTATAAAAAGGTGCTTTAAAGAGAAGATTATTGGAAAACCTAATCCAGTTAAGCAGTAGATTTAATTTTAAAAAAATTAAATTTAAATCGTAAATTTAGCAGAAATTAAATGATTCCTGCCTAAATGTAAATTAGTGTTGCAACAAATATTCCAGTTTAAAGGGTAAAGTAATGGAAAACTAAATCTTCCAGGTATAGTAGGGTATATTGGTGGAAAATGAATATTTCAGTTTGAAAGATAGAATAGTGAAGAAATATTTTTCGCGAACTTGGTGTCGATTGTCGTTTATGCTGACAGAATGGAAAGTTAGCACAGTTTACGAATCTCTGAAAATGAAATCTGTTTATTGATGCTGTTTTTCGGCAGGAAATCGTAAAGTCAAAATCAGTTTCCAGTTGAGGCAAAGCAGGGATATAAACAGGATTCTTCATTGTCGTCTGGACGTTTTCAAAGTAAGAGTTAACTTGTCCGCAGCCGTCCTTGAGTCGTGGAATGGCAAAAGTTAACTAGACTCTCTTAAGTATTTTCTGAATCTGCATCTCTCTCACCATCCATCAATGTATGTATGCATGATGTATCGGGCTATTTAAATCCATTTTTTCAAAATGAAAAAGGATAGACAGTCAACTTGTCTTTCAAGTTAACGACTTTTCAGTTTCTTAGGGGCTTGGCTGGTAACTTTGGTAAGACGACAATTTGTTTCTAATATCTATTTGGCTGGTAGCTTTTAGATTGGTGCGCTGATTTGTTTAATAGGCTTTTCATAGATTCAGTTTAAATGAAACATTCCTTTATAGGTTGACGAGGATATCACGCGAGACAAAAGTCGCTGGATGGTGATGAACCAAATAACTAACATGGGGAAATTTATGGCCGGTGGAGAGGTTTCGTATGAGTATGAGTTGGCATCCGGAAAATACCTTCTGCTTCCAACATACTCGGGAAGGGAACGCATCAGCTGCCCTTTCTGCATACGAATCTTGACTCATACTCAAGTAAAGTGCAGGTAAGACGACAATTTGTTTCTGATATCTATTACCCTACTTTGGTATTACCAATGGTGAATGAAAATTGACAGTAAATGAAATTTTTGAAAGTCTAAACTGGCGGCTAGACAAGCAACAATTATTCGGAAATATATATATCTTGTAATTCCTAGTTTTAGAATGTAATATCAAGTTCCTCGTTCTTGAGCTTGATCACTGGAATCCTTAACGTCATAAATTGGTCTCAGTAGAGGAAAGTACATCATGGCTTTAGAGTTGTTGAGGTGAATGCTTGCATGAGTACAAGCTGAGTCCGTTTAGCAGGCTCGAACTCGCAAACGTTGAATTACAGATCGAGTGCGCTACCGAATTGACTACCGTATGGCACAAACTGTGAAAGGATTCAGGTGTATTACTACATTTCGTGTTGCTTTTTTCTAGACCACAAACGGAAAACCCAATTTTGTTTGTACGAACAGCTGAAAATGTTTTGAAAAATGGAGACCAAATCTACGAATTAGGTGAGCTGATTATAACTTCACATACCATAACACAGCACAACATGACATTGCATCAACTTAATATGACATAATTATATAACACGGGATTAAGGGCTTCCGAAGAATTTTATGTGCGCGTTAGAACCACTGTTCAACGTAAACTTTCAACAACTAATTCCGCCTAACTTCCTCTTAAAACCATGGCTAAGTCTACTGACGCGATACCACCATTCAAACTATTTCGCAAGCCTATAGCACTTGCACTGAAAAATTTCGGCATTGAAGTTCCTGCCAGTTATTAAACAAGGTTTATATGTGAAACAAGGTTTATATGTGACCATGTGTCGCCTTGTTTGGAGCTATTACAGGCATTACTTCATATGTTAAGGATAAGAGAAATGAAGTTGCTAACACTTTCGAACGGTGAAAGTCTCTTCACTTAAGCTAGCTAGCCCTAAGAAAGCCTTAGGGCTAGCTTAATGAAAAGACTACTCTCCTTCTTCTGCGTTCCTGCTTATTTTTTTCCATTTAATCTTACTTAATGTAGTCTCATTGATTACTTAGTCTTATTAACTGCCTTGGGTATTATTAATAACTACCCAGAGTAACCTTCTAAGCTACTTCAGCACACTCCCTTACATGTTTTGCACTCGCATGCATTTAAGCCTAATCTTAACCCGGTGACTGGTAATTAGATGTAGAAATTACCGTTTGTGTTGGCAATGTAGGAAAAATAGATTGCTTGTTTGGGGAATGGGTGAAGGATCAGACAGCTGGAGGCCAGATAAGCCACAGCTCGTTCAACAAGAATCCACAGTATGGGCTGTCCGTTGAAGGTGAGTTTGTTGCACGTGTACTCTGCCTGATCAATTGAGAGCTCACGTTGTAACATTGAGTCTACTCTACATGTTTGAACGGGAAAACAATACACAGGGCTATCTTTGCAATATTATAACACCGAATTTATTGTATGTCTCTTACTTTGTTAATGACGAGCAACGCATTACAGACAGGAAAAAAGTTATAATTTCAGTTGATGTCACTAATATTATTGATGTTGGGGATCAAATGCAGAAACGTATAATTTGTGCTGACGATGTAGGAAAATTAGGTAAATATGAGCTTAGTATACATGTATATAAATGTGAGGAAATAAGCTCATGCGATGTATCGAAATGAGGCACAATTCTGTCTGCTATTCACATATGTAGTAATCTTTAGATCTTAACAAGGACCTGATAATGTTTAATGTCCCTGTATGTTGTAGGTAGGTAGGTAAGTATGATTATATTATAACAAAGAAGTCTGCCTCCTCCTTTATCACTGCCTCCTCCTTTATCACAGGTTTTGAACTGGCACCACACGAGTATGCCAGTTGCGGTTTTCCTATATGTGGTACAGTCTCTGTTTCATTTGTTATGGTGCACAGTATGTTTACTGTACACTGCAAGGCACTTTTTCAGTCCATGTGGCCCATCATTTCTGATAGCACTTTTTCCAAATTTTTCCATCCTTCTAGATTTGCAAATGTCTCAGCGTTGTATCTGTGGCAATATGGTTTATCTGACGGAGTCATATCCATTATAATGACATAACTGCCAGCTGTAAGCAAATCCCTGTGATAGTAATACATATGCGTTGTACATGCTTTTACGACAGGCAATGCTCCTCAACCAGTTCTGATAGATCTACTGCAAGAGTCTGTCGCACCAACGCACCCAATCGGTTGCTATGTAATTCAAGTAAGTATTTGAATTACGAATTACTCTTGAACCATAAAAAGTTGATTGTGTTTCCAATTTACATCAATAAACGATTTATTACTTCATGCAAAGTTACTATTATGCTCTTTCAAAGGTTACCCATGAGTCACTGTGAAAATTCTTATAATCATATATGGAGGAATTTGCAAAATGGACATAAAATTTTCTCACAAGTCATATACTAGGTTACTAAAGAACTAGGACTCTCCCATTTATTACTGCTGTATGTTTCAATGAAGAAGAGAATGTTATTCAACTCTTACACCTAACTTCATTGAAGCTGAAGGCACCTCTGTTTTATGTCATAGTATTATTTCCAAAGTGACTGAATCAAACACTGACCTGCAAAGGATAGGTCTCTAATAAATAATCTACAAGCATAAATAACGCAAAAATGTCTTGATATTTCTATATGATTCTAGCCACCTCGATTTTCGTTGTTGAGAATTGGCCTGTCATCACGTATTGTATCAATAGCTGTTAGGCTTCGTAGGTAGCTATCCTTGGGTTTTGACCCCGTCTATCCAGATTACTGAGGCAATTTTTTGCTCTAACTTAAAACGCATCTCTTCAACCAATATTTTAACCTATTACCTTTCTTTAGAGTGCAGCTATAAGCTTTTGCAAGAAGATGTAGTCAAATTTCAGTTTAACTGTATTGGATTATATAGTCGAAAATGATATTATATAGTCCGGTATTGCAATGCAGTCTAATCACGCACATGTGTTTTCCTGTCCAGGTTAACGAGGGGCAGAGTTGTCCTTTAGAAAAAGAGACTCTTAAAAACAGCACAAGGGTCAAAACCGTCGAGGGGAAATACCACAGTTTCGTGCATCAGTCTGAAGCGAGTGGCCACTACATGTTGTCTCCCGGTCGATATGTTGTTCTTGTATTCGCTGATCAACCAACGGATGAAAAGAAATTCGCTCTTGTGATAGCCGCTCAAGCAAAGTCAAAAGTAAACATCACCGAACCGAAATGAATGCTGCACGAAGCTTCTGTTTTCCATTTGTAACTGTAATTGTAATTGCAATAGAAATGGTATAGCGACGATTATTTATATAACATCATAAGTAGCGAGTTACTGTAGGATGCTTCACCGTGTCATTTTAGCAAAACGGATTTCTTTGTGTTTACAATAATAAGCTGTATCTGTGATAATATTGCTGGACAGTGTACGTTGGCCTATTAAAGAGCTAATGCATAGGACTTCAAAAGGAGTATATTTAATGAACTAAGGGGTGATTGAAAGGCTGAAGAAAAGAGGAGTAAAACACATCAAGAACACCTCAAATCGAATCACGCAATAAGACATGCAATACTCTCTCCAGCAATAACCGTATAAATTAATTCACATGACTTAGTTTTTTTCTTTTCTCTCATTTTGATCAGTTTAGGGCTGCTTCGCATCAATTTAATAGCCAAGCACAATTAATGTTGCTAGTAAAAAGCAAACTGGCTTTATTCTTTAGTAGTTTCACGGTGAATAGCTGCCACTCGCTATTCCAAATGAGTAGTCTGGTTTCTGCACAGTCAATTTGCTTTAAGACGATTTCCATCTTTTTCTAGTAACACTGGTAGATGCTTTTTGTTTTATTTTAGTGCGTCTTCTATGTTGCAAATATATTTAAACTAAACCTTTGCTTACAGCTGCATAAATAAGTAAACGGGTAATAAAATCCCGAAAGATGAAGAGGCGTAGATCTGTATGTTATAGTTTTCTCTAGACAATTACAGTAATTGTGTGTTCACGTCCTAAAGGGTTTTGGACATAACGTGTCTGAACATTGTCGTTCTTGGATATTAATTCTAGAATTTTCAACATGTGTGCTAGGAAAGGACACATTACTGTCGTGCAATGCATCGCTATGACTGTGATATGATTTTTCAGCAACTTGAGCGTTTGACTGATGGAGGAAGAGACTTATTTCAAGTTTTTGAGATTAAGAGCACACAGTAATAGTAAATAACCTAACAGAAATGTCAACTGATTTTAAAGGAAACTTTTCTGAGAGTTTGTTTGCAAGTTAAGCATCTTACGATCAATAAAGAAAATGGAAAAACACTGAATTGACTACATATTGTCTTTAAATGGTGCCACACATTATAAATTTCTTCGACTCCACATCCGCAATACTACAAAGAGAGACGCACGCACACGGACACATACATATACATGTCATGCAATCTATTAACGAAATTTATATAGCACCGTCAGAAGCGAGGAGCTACTTCTAGGGTGGCTTACAATGTCAATCGTTACTAGCAGGCACACAGTAAATAGAATATCAGTTGTTGTTGAAAAAGCGTGAACACCTTTGGCCTGCTGAATAGATGCCGTAAGGTTCTTCCACGCACGCGGCCAGCGACCCGAAAGGCTCAGTGACCCGTCTACCGAGACAGACAGGAACAAGCAGCAGACAGACGGAGACGTACAAACACACGCCTGGCCAAATTCCTGTATGCCAACGTCTCTAGTACATATATTGCGCATGTCAAAGATTACCAATCTTTCCATCAGCAAACTGTAATCACTGCGTTATCGAACAGTCAAGTGTTTGCCTCCATTCTTCTCTGCGCTTACAATCCTACAGCGACTTTCGAGTGGACAATTTAATACATACATATATACACATATACGTTAATATTAATATACAAATACATATACACATGAACGTGCGTACATGAATATACTGCAGATATATATGAACATGTGAATATACATATACATATAGAGATATGTTCATATACTGTATTCATATGAATATATATAGAGGTCGGTATATGCATGAGGTATGGGTATCCTGTGTATATTCATGGTCATAACATTTTATGGCTATCAGATTGGCCTTACCGCTTGTACGTTGCGGTCTTGGCTAATAAGCTGCGCGTCCAGTGTTGATGATTACTGTTACTTAGCAATGCTCGAGGTTCAGTGTTGATAGGTATGCGCAACAAAACAATAGCGATTCGGTCAACTAAATTGTTTGCTCCGGTTTTTATTTAGTGTTTTTATTACGAGGCAAAGGAACGATCGTATTGTAGCAGGTCAGGACTTCTGAATAGAATGGAATTAACTGTAGAAGTTTAGTTCGAAAATTTCTCAGCTCACTTGGAAACCTTGCGTAGGGTTTAAAAATCTTGGTGATTGCTACGGAGGTTAAGTTCTGTTGGTTGCTAAGGTATCTCTTTAGCGATATTGGACAAAAATCTGCGTCGTGTATGTGTTCAACGCTGTTGTGAGATAGCTAAAGATGCTATATTATGTGTCTCTACACATAAAAACATACATACATACATACATACACACATAAATGCATGTATACACACATGCATTCATACATACACATATACATACACATACATACATACACACATACATACACATACATACATACACATACATACATACACATACATACATACATACATACATACATACATACACATACAAACATACATACATACATACATACATACATACATACACACATAAATGCATGCATACACACATACATACATACATACACATACATACACACATACATACAAATACATACATACACAAACAAACATACATACATACATACATACATACATACATACACACATACATACACACATACGTACACATACATACATATACATACATGCATATACGTGAGCACTATTTCACAGAAGGCAGAGCGCTCGGCCTGTAACTCGCAGAGTCCGGGTTCGAGCCTTCCGTGCTCGGTTATTGTATAAGGGGCCTTGATCAAATTCTTCACTCAAAATTGCTCAGCGCTATCGACTGATTCTAGCCAATGGATAGTGGCGCTTAATAAATGCATGAAAAATAATAATACATGTGTAGAATGCATCTAGGAACTATAAATCTGTATTGTGCCTTAGCTAACCCACTGTAGCGGTTAAGAACCTCTGAGAAAATTCTGACAGCCGAGTTACACCGGTATCTATTACACATATTTACGTATGTGAGTTAATTATCTTGGTGAAGAAGAGAGTGCTAAAGGTTGACAGAACCAGGCGGCACAGCAACGATTTGTATCACAACTTCAAAATAAGATTTTGCCAGTTAGAAGTAAGAAAATGGTTCGCAAGTTGCTGATTGCCACAGTCACACAACCGCAGGAAGTGAAATAGCCTTGCTCAAAACAAGCTAGATGCATCAGTTGTTGAGGAAAGTAAGTCGACAAGCTTTGGTTCGAGCTTGCTAGGCGGACTCCGTCTAACGACCCGGGAAAATTTGTTCTCACATACTTTTCTCGCACTTCAGATTCAGATTTACTGACCTTGGGCGGAGAATTAGTGCAATTAATTAATTAACTAATTCAAATTTTCTCGTTTTCGCAGATAATCCGTTTTGACGCCAAACAGACCGAAGATGGCGGACAACTTCGAGGCAGAGTACCAAAATGTTCGCGGTCTGAGTATTGGTGGAGTCACGCCAAAAGAGGAAGGGGAAAGACTGAGGCCAAAAGTGGAGGAGGAAAGGCTGAGGCTAAAAGAGGAAGAAAGACTGCGAAGAGAGGAGGAGGAAAAAAGGAGGAAAGATCTTCGCTATTGGAAAAACGAGGAAAAGGGAAGACTGAGGCCACAAGTGGAAGTGGAAATGCTGAGGCCAAAAGAGGAAGAAAGACTGCGAAGAGAGGAGGAGGGAAAAAGGAGGGTATATTTTGCCTATTGGGAAAACGAGGAAGAGGAAAGACTGAGGCCAAAAGTGGAAGAGGAAATACTGAGGCCAAAAGAGGAAGAAAGACTGCGAGGAGAGGAGGAGGAAAAAAGGAGGAAAGATCTTCGCTATTGGGAAAATGAGGAAGGGGAAAGACTGAGGCCAAAAGTGGAAGAGGAAATACTGAGGCCAAAAGAGGAAGAAAGACTGCGAAGAGAGGAGGAGGAAAAAAGGAGGAAAGATCTTGGCTATTGGGAAATCGAGGAAGAGGAAAGACTGAGGCCAAAAGTGGAAGAGGAAATACTGAGGCCAAAAGAGGAAGAAAGACTGCGAAGAGAGGAGGAGGAAAAAAGGAGGAAAGAACTTCGCTATTGGGAAAACGAGGAAGGGGAAAGACTGAGGCCAAAAGTGGAAGAGGAAATACTGAGGCCAAAAGAGGAAGAAAGACTGCGAAGAGAGGAGGAAGAAAAAAGGAGGAAAGAACTTCGCTATTGGAAAAACGAGAAAAAGGGAAGACTGAGGCCACAAGTGGAAGTGGAAATACTGAGGCCAAAAGAGGAAGAAAGACTGCGAAGAGAGGAGGAGGGAAAAAGGAGGGTATATTTTGCCTATTGGGAAAACGAGGAAGAGGAAAGACTGAGGCCAAAAGTGGAAGAGGAAATACTGAGGCCAAAAGAGGAAGAAATACTGCGAAGAGAGGAGGAGGAAAAAAGGAGGAAAGATCTTCGCTATTGGGAAAACGAGGAAGGGGAAAGACTGATGCCAAAAGTGGAAAAGGAAATACTGAGGCCAAAAGAGGAAGAAAGACTGCGAAGAGAGGAGGAGGAAAAAAGGAGGAAAGATCCTCGCTATTGGGAAAACGTGATTGTGTAGGTTATCTGTGATTACTTTCCAGATTCAATACGCAATCTTTCATAAAATTTAAAATAATTTATTAATTTATAATTGTTTGAATTATCTATACAAGCAATAGGCATGCAAAACTTTTGATACTGTTTAAAAATCTTAGGTGTTAGCCATGTGCATCTTGGTCAATTTTGTCTGAAGTTAGAAAAGGAAACTTGAGTAGGCCCACATTCCTCTTCCACAAATCTTTTCCTGATTCTTCTTCTCCCCTTGCCTCTCTCATCGCCCCTATCTAAACACCACCCACCGCAGTGATATGACTGTCTACCTGTCTGACCCTTGGATCTCGACCTGGAACAGAATCTGACCTTACCAACCTACCGATTTTATTTTTACTGATAATAAAATGATTCCCGCGACTTAGCCTTCATTGAGCGCTGGAGAAATTTGAGATTACAGATACTGAAGCAATTCAAACTTGCGAAACATTTTTAATAGTATGTCTCGCCTATTACAGGCAAGTTCATCGTTTAAGGTTAAATTTAATGAAATTGATCTTAATGATTGCGAAGACGACTATAATATTACAAATTAGTAATTAAACACTTATATCAATAATGCACTACATCTTTATGCTAAAATGTATTGAGGCGCTCAAAATGTGCAATAGTCACTGGTCATTACTGGTATTCTTGATCGGAACCTTCTGGTTTCTCTGACCCTTTTCTTCATCCGTATTCGGATCAAGCCCCACAAGAGTAATTATCAGTGAAAATCGTATGTGGTTCATTTTTCATAGGTACGAGCTACGAGATGAAGACGTAGTTGGTTACGGATTGGCCTGCATCATCAGGGCTCCTGAAGATGTTGCCCTAAAGCAGGAAGACGTGGCCTGTGTTATGATTGACATGACATCCAATCGCTATCCGCTGGCAGAACACGAAGAACTTGTAAGCAGCATGATCCACCTGAAACCAACAAACGGGGCTGAACTCACCTTCGAGGTATCTACTTGTCTGTCTATCTCTTGTAATTGTAATCTGACATTTATATAGCGCCACTTCAAGAATAGACTCATAAGAGCCGCTTCCGACCCGAACCAGTGAGACTACTGTCAAATAATACGGACTTCAGGCGCCTGCGAAACTGAGGAAGGGACAAACTGAGGAACTCAAGCCGCAGCTCTCGAGAAAGGCGTTTCCAGCTATTAGGTCCAACATAGGCAAAGCTTCTAGACTCAGCTGTAGCGGTGCGCATACGACGGACAGTCAGGAGTCCAAGGGAGGCCGATCTATACCCTACTGAGTATGCTGGCCGGCGTTCGTTCACAGTTGCTGGTTCCTTCATCTTGAAACCTCTACCTCCTCATGTTCGCAACTCTCTTACCGAGACTATCCTTCGCTCTAAACTGAAAACTTACCTCCTACAGTCTATCTATGGTTTTTAACGATTCCAGTTATCCGGCTCTAAGGTGCACTTCTGAACTTTGTAAGTAGAGCATCATCCAATTACAGTTGCATTGTATTATATTGTATTAAAATCAGGCATTGATAACAAGTAGCATTAATAAAATGCCCATATAGATGGATATAAAAGAAAGAACAACAAATACTAGATATTAGGGCATTGACGTTCAATTCTTAAGTGAGTGAGTAAGTAAGTAATAAATTCTCACCTAGTGAGACTGTCGGTTATTCATGGTCACTGATATGGCGTTGTTTTCTATGGAAGAACGACATCTGGTTGGCCTTGCCTTATCCTCAAGGTCAAAGGTCGCGCGAGATCAAAATGCGGCTCCAGAAACCACCAAAGGATGACAACACAAACGACAATCCCTGGGAGGACATCGAAACGCAAGAAACGACAATACAGGGACAGGTAATAACAGACAAACAGACTCACACATACACCTAGACGCACACTGTGACATACATCTGCGCTTAACAGCATCATATTCATTCGTATTGCACTGCATTAAATGGCACCGCAATGCATCACTATTGTGTTAAATTCATTGACATATTTTACTGAAGTGATCTTACAATATGATTCCACTCTATATTTACTTTGCAGCTTCTGCGCAGGTCTTACACTCAAAACTGAAAAGACTCCTTTACCACAAATCTTATTCTTCTTCTTTCACTTATCTCACTTTCCGGTTCAGTTCCAAACACCATCTACCATAGCCATCTGACTGTTTCTTGACAATCTGTCTGCCTGCCTGCCTGACTCTTGAATCTTGACCTGGAACCGAACCCTTCATGTCTATCGATTTTGTTTTCACTGACCGCCTGTGGATAAGCTTGGGTTCCGCGACTCAGCTTTCGTTGGGCGATGTACAAACAATTACGATTACGATAGGTAATTAATCCTATTGATATGACTAAGAACTAAGCAAGACGTGTAGCATACACTCAACAGCAGAAATTAGAGCAGCGAACTCTTTACAGTTTTGTTGATTTCAAGATGCATGTGATAATATTGATAGGAGCCAACAACAAAGTTTGTCCAAACTCGTCTACGACACCTACCGGCTGAAGGAATCAACTTAACCGTCGTAATGAGGCTTAAACGAGACAGTCAACAACTGAACAACACAGGGGGGGAAATAATTTCCTCTGTCGACCACAGGATATCCGTTCAAGTGCCAAGAAACGCCTTCCGACTAACCGTTGAAATAACATTGCAGGTCAGTGAATGCGGTGCCTTTATTAATGTGTATTAACAATATGCTATTAAAAGAAAATTAATAATGTTCATTGATGTTTGATGATGATGATGATGACGACGACGATTGATGATGATGATGACGATGCTGATGCTGCTGATGCTGTTGATGATGATGATGAGTTCTCTGCCCGAAGGCAGGTCCATTGGCTTTATGCCATCCGGGGATGAGATGAGTGAGTTGGTTTCTCATTGCCTTCCTCACAGGCAATTGTGGGTGAGCAACTTGTCCAAGGCCGCTACGCAGTGGCTTGAGGCAGATTCGAAACCGCGACCCTCCGGTTAGGAGGCACCGACCATACCACTACGCCACCGCGTCCCACTTATTAAATTAATGTTTATTAAAGTATTATTTATGCTAGGAAACAAGTTTAAAATTAAGGTTATCTCATCTTTATCTCTTCTTAAATCTATCACTGGTGTATTTTTGTGGCATTAAGACTGACATTTCATTCTGCTTGATTGAGGAGAGGATCACACTATATTTGTTTATCAAAGTTAAACTAGAACCTGAGCAAAGTGGAATAGTTGATAAAATTATTTAGGCTGCCTACAATGTTGATATTGTTTGCTTCGTGATGAAAGTCGACTATGTCCTTTTAGTAGGTTTTTAGCAAATTTATTACTCTAAAGTAAACTACGAAGACATTTTGATGGATTTCACATAACTGAGAACTGGTAAATCACCATTGCTGCCGGATCTAAATTCAGATGAGCGCATGTGGACAGTCAGTTACTGCGTATGACGATGGTGCTGGTATTATGCTATTATTTCTATATTCAATAAGCGCCACTGCCTAATGACAAAGCAGCGAAAGACGGCGCTGAACAATTGTGGGTAAAAAGGACTTGCTCAAGGTCCCTACACATTATGCTTGGCCATCTCAGGGGGCTATAACCCGCACATTCCGCTTTACAAGGCTAGCGCTCACATCAATCGGCTAATACTATCGTTGTTGTCGTGATAGGTAATTCCGGCGGATTCTTCGGCTCTTAGCGAACTGAAGAGTAGATATGATGGTTGCGAGAACATTCTCGGCTCCAGCCCAATCGTCTGTTTGGGCTGCAGCCACAGCCCCCAACAACCGTTGATCTTTTCCATAACAAACCCTTTCGGGGGCAAGCACAAGCGACCGGCAATCGAGACTACAGAAACAAAGAGCGGGGAGAAGAACCGCAAGGAGTCCAACTTACCCCGCCTAAGCAACGTCAGTGGATCAGAAGGTTCAGGTAAGTCAATACACGTCCGCGGTACCAAGGATTGTATGAGTTCTATGTTTCTATGTACATATATTTCCATTATTATTTATAATAATTGCAAAATATTAACTATTGGAAATTAGTGGCGCCACACACAGAAGATAGTGAGTACAAAAACGACGATGGATTGTATCTTTGTATCTTTGATTGTATCTAGAAGCCAGTGAGGCTGAAATTGTTGTCTTGCTGACGAAGGAAGCGAACGGCAAGTGGCGATTGAGGCAGGAAATCGTACTCGACTTCCAAAAGGATTCAACGGTCTTTCAGCTGCAGGAATTGGTTGAACGGTAAAACTGATAACACAATTCTGACAACACTAATTCTTAACACTTTAACTCTTGCTGTGCCTCGTGCAAGAACAGTGTTGCGCTCTCGGGCATTCAAGCAAATAAAATAGATTCCGTACTATTGTATTGTAATTTGAAATTTATATAGCGCCGTATCAAGAGAAAGCAATCAGAAGCGCTGCGTGTTAGCCCAAACACTGTTAAATGTCATTAAGAGCAGAAAGTTCATAAGCTTACAAGCACTGCTCAGATATCTAGAAAAGTCACCAGTAGTTGCATTGTATTGTATATCGATATATCGAAAAGACTCCTCTTAAGAACTTTCAGAAGAGCAGAACGACATCTGGTTGGCCTTGCCTTATCCTCAAGGTCAAAGGTCGCGCGAGATCAAAATGCGGCTTCAGAATGAAGAGAACTGCTGTGGTTGAGGACCTAAACTGTACTGCATTCTTTTGCTAAGGTTCCTTCTACTGCGAGCGAGCAAAAAGATGGAATCGTCGTTGCTGTCGCGGATCGCACAGAACATGGAGCTCTCGCTGAAGGAGCGACCAGCGACAGTCATCGTTCGCCAGGATGTTGATGACAACTCCATTATGCACATCGAAGTCTGCAAGTCGGACAACATCAACAAGGTCATCCAAAAGCTCAAGAATGACAAGTTCACCGACGGTCCACCGACGCAGAGCATCTTTCTGCGTGAGGGTGACATCATCGAGGTTAGTTTCAACCCCGCGGGGAACATCGACTTCGAGAACGCCATCCCTCGACGCTTTCCCTTCAACTCAAATCTGTCGTCAAGTAAACTCTTGACTGAGATCAAGGAGAAGGATATATTCGCCCAGAATGCCAGCGAAACCTATAAGGGAAATGTGCGAGTCAGTCTTGTCGAAAGGAATTACGAACCGCCGCCCAAGTTCCTACCAAAAGCAAATCAGCAAAATGTGGACAAGAAGCTGATCGCCGAACTCCTTTTGTCTTTGCCGAAGGTAATCGATGACTTCTGATACAGCTGCCAACTGTAAATGGTAACTTTTGATATCGTGCGTGAAGAAAAAGAATAGTTTATTATATATTTGCTTAAGGCTAGTGGTAACTTCTGATATCATTCTTGAAGAATAATAGTAATAACTTCTTGTAAATTTCCTAAGGTAAACCGTAACTCCTTGTATCTATGCAAGCAGTAAATAACTGTTTCTTTCTAAAGGATAACAGAAACTTCATATGTGTTTCTACATAGCCCTGGTATACCTGTGTTCAAGCGATGGGTATTACGCAACAAGTAACTTCGCGTAGCTGAGCTAAATGTTTCTTGAGGTAAACAGGTTTCACCTTCTGATGGACTGACCTCAACGAATTCAACAGATTTTGCAGCTAACCTTTGAAGCGCCATCGCCATGCATTTGAATACTGATGTCATAGAATTTGCTAGATTAGATTAGATTATCACTTGCTGGACTACCCGATTATAGCAATCATTCACTGGTTCTGTTTTGCTGTTCTGTGTACACAGTTGCCGAAGGAAATCAACAAAAACAAAAGAATTCGTTTTGCAATGCCAAATGCAGGTAATCTAAATCTTCACGTTGGAGATACGTTATGTACCACGTTCTCTTCAACTTTAAACAAATGCTATCTAATCCAGCACACGCTTTCCTAACCTGATCTACCTTACTTTGCCTTACTTCATACATATAGATATACATATGTATATGCATATACATAGTCATATATATATATATAAATTACACATTCTTACAAATCTTTAGTCTATTTGAATAACATCGCATTTAATTCCATCAAATCCGACTGACCGTTCAGGGCCATTGACGGAGGAATACTTCCAACAACTGTCAGAAGACTTGGGTCCCGAATGGGTCATCGTTGCTGGCCGTCTAAAGTTCAGCAAAGCGGCCGTGGAGCGCATAACGGCCACCTACGCCGACCTCAAGAAATCCGATGCAACAGAGAAGTCCATCAAACACATGCTCACCGATTGGTTCAAGACTTCGTCTAAATCTAACGACAAGGTGACGCAGCATAAACTGTCCATCTATTGTCGCACCATGCTATATTCTCTAGTGTAGTATAGTTTGGTATAGTGTAGTCTCGTGTAGTGTGCGGCGATGTAGTATAGTGTTCCGTGGCTTAGTGTTGTATAGTAGAATTTGGCAGAGTGTTGATGGTAGTGTAGTCGGGTGTAGTCGAATGTATTTGAGTGTAGTCGATGTAGTCTATTTGTGTTTGAATGCTTAGAGTATAGCAGAACATAGTGCGCAGTAGTTTAGTCGTGTGTAGCAAAAGGTATTTTAGTGTAGTCGAGTGTAGTCTATTGTGTATGAATGTTAATGTAACAGAATAAAGTGTAGAGTATTTTAGTAGAGCGTAGTACTCTGTAGTGAATTGCCATAATCTAGTAGTCTACAAATTACGATGAATTCAGGTGGAAGATTTGCGGATGGCATTGATGGAAGCTGGAAGGAACGACTTGGCAGAGGAATTGGCGGCCAAGAACAAAGAATATCGACAGGAAATGGAAAAGAGAACAGAAGGTAGAATTTACAAATCCATCTATTTGCTATCTGACCAATTATGTAGAGCCTTTACGGAACCACTGAAACACGCTGATAGTTCTAGAGACAGAAGCGACTTGAAATTTAGGCTGAGGATCATTTTTATGTGCGGTTCAATTCCTGCATAAATTAACTGTGTCCAGAAAAAGGACTACTGCCAAAAACAATGGCAAAGAATTATTAAATTTACCTCGAACTAAGAGTTTCTTTTCGTGCTTATTTGCAAATATTTTATAGTTCATTAACGGTCCCTTTATAATGACATCAAACTATAACGCAATTATTTTCGTCAACTCGAATCCATAATGGTTTTAAGCGAAAAAGTCATAATTTTTATTAAATATTTGCTTCAAAATTAAATTCATGGCGCAAAACGTTTGCTTAAAGAATCTTTGGATACAGGATGGACATGCGTGCATCTTACCAACTTCTGCAATAGGCTGACAAGAAGTGAATCTTACCTACACCTCCAATGGATTGACATAAGTCATTCTTACCAGCGTCGACATTATCGTAGTGGGGTTACTTTTTCTGGACATCGTGTAATAGGGTTCCTTTTTTCTGGACATCGTGTACTGTTGCTATGCATTTACGTTTCCTAGAGGCAAATTTGCAGAAGATCATTAAGGCATACTGTGGCAGCGAAGCGGCTGTGAAGGCGTGGAAGAAGGTGGCGAAGGCCCTGGGATTGAATGAGAACGACATTCTGGCCATCCAGGGAGAACAGACGGAGACGGTTAACAGGGAGATGGTGGAAGGGATGCTGAGGAGGTGGAAGGAGAACTGCGGGCGATCGGCCAACAAGGACAATCTCGTCGTCTGCCTCCGCAACCTCAAACTCACTGAAGCAGCCAGTCAGTCATACTCATTGGCATCATCATCGGCATCATCAACATCGCCATCTTTATTTTCTTCTTTTTCTTCGTCTATATTTTACTAGTTTTTTTCTTTTCGTACTCCTTCTCCTCTTCTTATATTCTTTATCACTGAACTGTTGATGTGTTTACTGTTGTCTGTTTACCGTAACTCCTCCTCCTGTCGGATCTAACTAAAGCTGCACGCGGAGTCTAATTAAGCTTCTGATGAGCATGGGCGCGACAGAATAGGGCTTTTATGTTCAAACGACTTAACCTGCGCCCTTTAGCTATAGGCCAATTCGTCTTTGGTTGCTCGATCAAATGAATGTAATGTACAGTGCAAGTACAAGTGGTGTATTAATTAATCGTTTGATTTGAAATGCTACAGTAATCGTTACCCAGAGATTTCTACATCGCCCAAAGAAAGTCACGTCACGGGGACCAGCTTATATCCAGGCGCTCAGCCAAAACAAAATCGATAAATAAAAAGGATTCGGTTCCAGGTCAAGATCCAAATTCAGGCAGAGAGTGACAGAGTGGCAGCTACGGTGGGTGATGTTTGGGACTGGAGCGGGGAGAAAAATAAGAGGAAGAAGGGGAGTCAGGATAGGAACTTTGAAAGCGGAATGTTTTCAGTTTTGAGTAAAAGTATTGCTTAGGTCACTGTTAGATTTAGGCCTATTGGGCCTAGGATGACTGACGGAGTAATAGAGTCAACTGTGGGCGAGACAGAAGAATTACCTGCGAGGAGCAGTTTCTACGCGTCAATTTCAGTGGAAGTTTCGATTATTGCTAAAAGTCTGAAAATAAATTATTTTATTAACTAATTGCATAATTGACGCTTTTTTGCCATTATTTTTGCAGGCAAAGTCGGCCTTGTTCGCTAGAGGTCATGACGACAAAATCACAGATACTATAGTTTAAATGGTCACATTGAAATCCCAAGGGTTGCATTTGAACGA
Organism: Norana najaformis; assembly: GCA_964023275.1. Taxonomy (NCBI): domain Eukaryota; kingdom Metazoa; phylum Annelida; class Clitellata; order Crassiclitellata; family Hormogastridae; genus Norana; species Norana najaformis. The sequence goes on from OZ029914.1 coordinate 46,993,837, forward strand.
TATTGTGTTTGAACATAATACTGTAACTATATAGGGTCGCCCGTCTATGCTGTGTGTCCGACGTGTTGCTCTTTTGATTAAGATATGATTTTTCAATTTAAAGCTTGTTACAACATTGATCTATGGAAGCAAATTAATGTAATGTACATGTAAATGTAAACTCCCGAATATCCACAGCCCCACACAATATCCCCATCAGGGAGACCATCTCAATCACCGACGCTTTGTTAAATCAAATCGGCAAAAATTGGGTTGTCTGGTCAGTTTTGACCCCAGATCAGAATCTGGGGTCAACATAAAGATTTGATCATCAATGGCTCAACACTCATACTCTTTACAACCTTTATAATTATAAAATAGACATATGTCAGTTTATGTGTAAGACCTTCGTGTACATGTAACTCTGTATTGGACAAAGCAGTGTCGATGTCTATTTGTCTCTATATGTCTGTCGCTCTCTCATTCTCTCTTTTTCTCTCTCTCTGTCTCTCTGTCTCTATCTCTTTCTGTCTGTCCTTCTGTCCCTCTCTGTCCTTCTCTCCATCTCTGTCTGTCTCTGTCTGTCTCTGTCTGTCTCTGCCTGTCTCTGTCTGTCTCTGTCTTTTTCTGTCTGTCTCTGTCTGTCTCTGTCTGTCACTCTCTCTCTCTCTCTTTCTCTCTCTCTCACCTTATTGGGAAATACTTATATTACATATCATGCAGTATAAATACACAAGTAATGTTCATTAGCAACAGACATTATCGTAGCTAAGACACTCGAAGATGTAAATTGTCCAGTGTTAAATCACATTCAATGTCGCATAATACAAGACTGTCTCCCTATTACTCTAAATGGTCACAATTGTTACTATTGGAATATTGGAAACTCGTTGCCTTGTCATTGTAAACAACAAAGAAAGTGGTTGTCCAGTTGTTGCCTTGCTGTTGTCATGGTTAAGCCTCAACCAAATAACAATACAATACAACTGATATCTGATAATGCCCTCCTTACAAAGTTCAGAAATGCACACTGAACCCAGGCAACAGGAAATCATGAACAGTTTTTGAGCTAAAAAATCCTTCAGCTGAGAACGACGCCTCTATTTACTTGAATTGTACAAAACGCTGTTTATCCACCACGTTCGTCGGGTCCACGCTGGCCATCAGTTACTCCAATGGCGTAGGCTGGCGGGCTGTGGGTCCAACCAACAAATAGGCCTACGGCTGTCTGGGCAGGATTTAACTGTATGTCAATTACAAGAAGTCGCTTCTTTAGCTTTAATTTCTAAATGAACTGATTATTGTTACAAAACAATGTTTGAAGTAACATCTGACGACGATGTTATCGTTTCAGCCAAATGTAGGCCTAAATATATGCCCTAAGCTTACACGGTTTTATATAACGATCGTATGGCCTCGACGCTGCTCTATTTGAAATAATTGTTCGGGTGAGATCCTTCATCACCGCTGCCCGTTTGATTGGGTGACACGCCATTTAAGGTCCCAGTGTACGGACCGTGCTAGCCCGAGATTCAAATCTTCGAAATATATTCACTATCGGTATGCGAACCGGCATCCTCATGCACAGAGGCGCTTTGACGTATACTTAACCAATGTAGGTAACCAGGCCAAGATATATGGTAAAGGTGCAGCAGGTACGGTTAGAAGTAAGCCCATAAGTCAGTCGTATTTGAACTAAGAAAGTCATTCTAAATGACCTGTCTACGCTTTTTAACGTTAGTTAGACATAGTAAGTATTAATTGGCAACTTTTATAGCTCCTGTGCATAATGCACAAAGCATAAATCCGTTGGTGCACAAAAACCAAGCCGGTCATGTCAATACCAGAAAGTTAGTCCGCCGAGACAAAGGCAGCCATTCCAAAAAGTGCGTCTTAAATTGAGACTGGTTACATAACAGACTGAGCAGAACAAACAGATGCAGGGAGCGAGTATAATTTGGCCAGCATGCTCACAGACATAAGTTTATTTGGCAGTCATGTGTCCAACGTCATGTGTAGAACATTGTGAAGCCCATATGACAACATGCCCATAGGAGCTTTATATGTCCTACATACGAAGATGTTGTTGGGAAAACAGTCACTCTAGGCCATAGCAAGATATTATTCTGATCTTACAAATAATCGGACAAAACTGTAGGCCTATGCAAAAGTTCAGAAATGTGCATCAGAACATTTCTCGTGTTATCTATAGGAGCAGGATGCTCAACGGAGCGAAACTGAAGTGATTTCAGAAATTTATCATTTCCACGTAAACATAAAAACAGGATGCTCACACTTCCATTACTTACATACATATACACATATACACGTATACACATAAAGGCACATTTACATACATGGAACAGTGCAACAGTTTCTAACATAAAGTAATTCGTTACACCTTATCTTAAATTATAATGATATTATTAAAATGATAATAGCAACAACAACAGCAGCAACAGGAATAATGCCAACATTAACAATGACAACAAAAGCACTATTACTACTACCACTACTACTACTACTACAACTCCCACTACTACCACTACTACCACTACTACTACCACCACTACTACCACTACCACTCCCACTACTTCCACTACTACTACCACTACTACTACCACTCCTCCTCCTCCTTCTCCTCCTCCTTCTCCTCCTCCTCCACCTTCTCTTACTACTACTACTACTACTACTACTACTACTACTACTACTACTAGTAATAATAATGATAATAATTATAGTAATAATAATAATAATAATAGTAATAATAAACATTAATAACAATATCAGATATTAGATTTAAACAATAATTTAGGGTTTAAAAATAAAATAACAAGATGAATAAGAAATACAATAATTTTTTACAATTTTAATCAAATCAAAAAACAAAGCAACAATGAAACCTTAGAGTGAGTGTTTGCAAATGGGGTATTAGTGTAACAAACCCAAAGTCTGATAGTATGATAGCCACACCAATACATTACATTAATTGTCCTTACATTAATTGTATATTTAACTACAGCACACATGAAATACTCAAAAATATTTTAATCTAGCGCATGCGAACATTTTATTCAGCTGAAGATATTGCCTTCTGAATTGAACTTTATATTGCAATTAAAAGCCAATAAATGTTTTATGACATTAGTATAGGCCCACTGCCCTCTAAGAATCTCTCCACGGTTCTTTTCGCCAGTCTATAACGTCTCATCTTTAGTCCTCATGAAGAACTGAAATAAATTTGAGCGTGAATGATTTCCAAATGACACAAAAACCGTCGATCATTACAATCTCACACATTCCGTCATTTTCTGGTCGCAGACGACGTGTAACTTCAGCCTTCAAATCACAGTTGTTTGGCTTTTCTACAGGTTTTCATGTGCTATGTTGAGAATTTTAACCTGTGCAAATTCTTTGTGACATAAACGCCATTGCAAGCTTTTTTTCTAGTATGAATTTTTGCATGCATATTGAGATAACCACGCTTTGAAAACATTTTGTTGCATAACTGACAAATGTATGGTGTTTCTCTTGCATGGGTTTCTTTACGGTCTTCAAGATTATGCTTCGATGTAAATACTTTGTGACATAAATTGCACTTGTATGGTTTTTCTTCAGTGTGGGTTCTCATATGTACAGTCAGATAATCCTGACGTGCAAATGATTTGTGACATAAATTGCAAATAAATGGTTTCTCTCCACTGTGGGTTATTTTTTGTTTTCCAAAATTACACTTTTATGTAAATGTCTTCTGACATAAATTGCATTTGTACGGTTTTTCTCCAGTGTGGGTTCTTGCATGTATTTCAAAACTATTTCTCTACGCAAATGATTAGTGACATAAATTGCAAAATAAATGGCTTTTCTCCAGTGTGGGTTCCTGCATGGTTTTGAAGATACTACACACGTGCAAAACCCTTGTGACAAAAATTGCAATTGTACATCTTTTCCCCAGTGTGCGTTCTTGTATGTGCAGACAGGTCACTAGGCTGTGAAAACATTTTGTTGCATAACAGACAAATGTAAGGTTTTTCCCTAGTGTGGGTTCTCTCATGTCTTTCAAGACTATGCTTCCTAGCAAATGATATGTGACAAAAATTGCAATTGTATGTTTTTTCTCTAGTGTGGGTTCTCTCATGTGCTTTCAGGTAGTTCTTCCGTGCAAATGATTTCTCACATAAATCGCACTTGTGTTTTTTTTCTTCAGTGTGGGTTCTTGTGTGTTCTGTCAGACTTTGCCTCAATATGAAATCTTTGTCACATAAATCTCATTTGTAGGGTTTTTTCTCCACTGTGTGTTCTTAAATGGAGCTTGAGACTCCAACTCCTTCTAAGTACTTTATTACAAAATTCACATTTGTACAGTTTTTCCTGTTTTTGGCTTCTTGCATTCATCTTCAGATCTTCAACACAGACAACAGACATCACATAACTAGCATTAGTACTGCTATTCTGGATTACTATGGAATCGGCCAGGACTTAGAAATTTAACAGTTAAACTAATGAAGATTCCTTGGTATGATTCATCCTGAATGCCAAAATGAAAGCAAAGAAAACAGGATCAAGAATCGTGATATTGTAAATTGTGAATTCTATGTCGTCAACTTTGGAATTTCGGATGGTATGACGATTACACGTTCAATGTCTGCCGAATTCATTGGGAGGAACTGCTATGCTAACCCAAAGGTAGCTGTAGGTATAAGTGTTATTGACTTCATTTTCTTATCTTTGGCATGCAAGGTGGGTGGCCCGTTATCTCCCTTCAGCCTGATCTTCCCAACGACTGTGTACTGTCAGTGTACTTGTCTAATACCTGAGTTTGCTATGAGGTAGAGTGTAGAATATATTTAATTCCATAAGATGTTTCCAAAATGTAATTTTCATAGTCCAAAATTTGCAAAATTTTTTGTTTAAAAATAAAATCACACGAGCTCCCGCCTGATTTTCGATGAGACGATTCAAGAAAAAATGCCAGAAAAGCTAACAGAAGTTCGAGCCAATAGCAGTTCTGGTTAATCTGCAGAAATCTTGGTGTTACGTCGGCTAATTGCTTGATCCTTCTTACGAACTCAAAATCACCCCACCTCTTGCAATCTCTCCACAGGTATTACACTCAAAACTGAAAACATTCATGTTTCGCAGATCTTATCCTGATTCCTCTTCTTCCCCTTATCTGTCTTTCAGATCCGATTGCAAACACCATCCACCATAGCCGTCTGACTGCCTGCCTGTCTGTCTCTAGGATCTTGACCTGGAACCGGACCCTTTTGCCTATCGATTTTGTTTTGACTTAGCGCCTGTCAATAAGCTGGTTTTCGCGACTTAGCTTTCGTTGGACGTTATAGAAATCTTGCGATTACGATTACGATATTAAGTCGTTAACCATTAGCTGAAACAATGGGTGGCATATATTTTCAACGAATATCGAATAGATTTATGATATTCACGAGTTATGACGGGCATTCGCATTTATTTATGTAATACTGAAGCCGAACTTCTTCCGAACTAATTTTCTAAAAAAATCCCAATTCAATTCAATTGCTAAAACGTTTCTGAAATCTGAAGTGGTCGAACCTGAAAACGAACCCTGCATTATCAAGACGCTTAATAGTGAGATGAAATTAATAATTATAACCTGTGATTATCAAAATATAAATAGAATAAAACATGTTTCAGTGGTAAATATAATACATAATTATGAAGGAGGCAAATATAACTCACCATAAGCTACTCAAATAATGAAATAATAGTTTCTACGTCATCTGCTCCGTCAAACGGTTTCTTTGTGAAGCTTATGAAAATGGCGTTAAATAAATATACATACCTTAAATAGAAGTTGGGTTACCAGTGGCGCTGCCCTCTAGCGATTGCACCGAATATTCACTTCAGTATGCAATATACTTGTGAAAACTGCATGCCAATGCTTTGAGCAAGAACAGATAAGTTATTGTCGTTAAGCTAAATTTCACAAACCCTCTTAATAGCTTCTATCGGAACCGCATGGTGTCTTCAGTAGATGAAATCCAGCCAGAACTCGCTCCTTTTTGTAACTAAGCCTATCAGATCAACCGATCTCAGATATGGCAATATTAGGGCTACCCTTCGCTCTCTCACTGGGCATCAACAGAGAGATCCAGTGGGTTGATTTCTATTCTGGCTTCCATTTCAGCCGGTGCAAATTAAGCTGTCGTTTCCCACATATTAGTTATTTAGGCTTAGGTCATCTTGCATTGGACGGGAAGGCTTCAGATGTTGCTACAGATGTGGCAATGAATTCAGCAAGGTTAAACACTTGGATCCCAGAGCTTTGGAAGTGGCCAGTTATTATGCACACAGGCTGATTATAACTTGGTACTTGAAGTGGCTGTCAAAGATAGTGTCAAAATGCCTTGTTGTATATGCTCTTATGCTATGCACATGTGGTATTTTGTACTACATGTATCGTTTGCAAAAACTTCTTTGTTTATAACTTTTTCACCAACAATTAAAACTTATTCTCACAGTAAAAGACAATTAATAGTTTTCGCCATTTCTACGTAACAGTTCTGAAAATAGAAAGAGTTTTAAAAGACACTTCAATACGCCTATTGGACACTACTCGTTAAACAAACATATACACTCAAGATTACTAGGTCCACTGAGGCCAGGTGTTCACAGCCAATCTGCATGTGTAGGCACGTAGTCCAACAAGCATAGACCTACTTGAAGGTGGTGTAGCTTCACAAAACACCTGTCGGCTTCAGATTTATTTCAAGACGCACTTAACAGAATTTAATGCAGGACTTTAATGTTCTATGTTCAAGATCCTCCTCATAGGACGATCTACGATAGCGTCTATTCGGCCCCAAAGTAACCAGACAGCTCTGCTTTCCTTTGTACAGCCATCCAGGTCGACGTTCTATAATTCGTGGGGACTTGTTGGTCCCGCGCTTGTGCTTTATCGTGCACTGGACAGTGTTTAATAAAAATACGTATAATTAAAATTGCTTTAGTATTTGCAGATTGATCTGTGAGTTTAATTGAAAATTATAATTTAATCTCATGTTAGGAATTGGAAGCTGTACTGCGGTAAAATGGGATCGTGCAGTTCGACGAGACAGCCCACAGACCAAGACGTTCCCAATAAAAGCTCAAACACTACTACCTCGTACTTCATTTTCGGTCGACACGAGAGAACCTTAAAAGCTCGCCAATTTCATCCATATGACTTGCATACGATGACGAAGCCAACTGTTTCTGCGGGAACGCTGTGGAAAGATGGAAAGTTTCCATTCGTTATTGACCAGGAAAAAACTGACAAACTTTCGAAAGTGTCTTGGAAAAGACCTACGGTAGATTTATGTGTAATACTGAGTGCTTTAATAATGTGATTAAGCTATGATAATCACCTAATTAGCAAACTTTTTCGTTTAAATTCGCAGCATGTCCTTAGATCAAATGCATTTACGACGCTCATCACCATTCTGCATGTAGTCAGTTAAGTTTATGTTCATGTGAGCACGTTCAGGTTAACAGTTTGTTCAGTTATTCCATGTAAGAGTCAACATCGGAAGCAACAGAATTTAAACCGTCACACTCACTCAACAACGATGATAATTACTAAAATCGTATTATTAAGATAATGTTGAAAATTATTTGCATTAAAAATTCTGCTATCAATCTCAGGAAAATTTCATGCACACAAGGTAACTTATTTATGCTATGGCCGATACTGCAATTTATTTACTAAGTGTCCATCTTTCATGATCACTACGTAAGGAAGATGGACATATGCTTTTGATCTGATCTACACTATTGACCTCTATAGCGCCGTTATCGTAATGCATAAGGCATCAATCGATGGTAGCTTAAGGTGAAACATAATCCGAAAATCCCCGATGGATCAAGAAAACCATCAGTAAGGCTACAGTGGACAACCACTTTCGATGTTTAGCCATTCCATGTATATGAATATGAGAAAGCAAATTCGATTTCGGTTTGTTTCAAATAGGAGTACGCTTCTGGAATCCGATTATTTGGAGACGCCATCGACCGCTACTCAGTGAAACAAGGTCAAATCGGGGACTGCTTCTTTCTGTACACCTTGTCATCAATAGCTGACCGTCCCAAGGTCTATAAGCAGGTAATGGACGTAGATATACACTGAACGGGCACAATACACTGAATACAATGTCAACTGTCTACTCTATGGATGGGACTATGTTGGTAGAGTTCTAGATGTCTACAGGAGACCATCAGTGATGACTTTTCCAGTTATATAAGCATCATCTACCTAATAGATGAACATGTTATTCTTAAACACAACCCACCCTAACAGCTCCTCTACCCCTTCTCTCTGGTCTCTGGCAAACGGATTTGGTTCTTCACATGGCATCTGTGCACACCCAACTGACTTGACGCAGCCCTCGTGAATAAGCTGGTACCTTGCGCTTAGCTTTTAAGTAGCACTTTAGAAATTGTGAGTTTACGATTACGATTGTTCCTAATGAACCTAAACACCATTTAAGCTTTCGTAAGCAGCGCTTTTATGAGGTACTTAGAAATCGCAATAGTAATTGTCTAGATCCTACACAAAAATTGAAAATTAGCTCTGCTTTTCGCGTCTGTCCATAGATCATGCCGCCGGATGCCTATGAGACAGATCCCGCCAAATACAGCGGATTATTTCACTGTCGCTTCTGGTGGATGGGTGAATGGATCGATGTCTACACAGACGATCTCTTGCCATACAACGAGGACATCGATCGAGTCTTCGGAGCTCATTCGAAAGACAAGGACGTCGTCTGGGTCCCACTAATGGAAAAAGCGTTGGCAAAGTACGTATGACGGTCCTCTGAAGAATCTGCCCCTTGAGTACGATAGCATATGGAGTTTTTTATATCTGTGGAGAATTAGTCCTTAGATCTTTGGTCCGCAAGAGTTTGGTCTTTGTGGGTCCTCTTTAGGGTTTTGCCTCCCAGGGTTGGTCCTTAGTGAATTGGTTTATTAAAAAGTTGTTCCGTCTGGGCTTTGGCTCTTGGGTTTGGTTTCCACGGAGTCCTTTGTTTTGAAGTCTGGCTTATTCTTGACAGACGTAATAAAAAACAAAAGCTGTAAAATGTTTGTTTATACACTTTGGCAAAGTTGACTGTCCTAATCTATTCTAATAACTTCTATGAAATCGTTAGCATAACGCATAAAGCATCAATCAGTTGTCGCTTTTAATGAAGCCATAGTCAAAATTTGTAATCCGTTGGAAAAGCTCGATCTGAATACGACAAATCTTCATACAATTAACCTATAGCCGAATATAGAAACTTAGAAGCACCGGTTAACTATCTCGCCGTCATCACTTAGCAACTCACGGTGTTGAACATATCTTCATTCGGAACAATTCATCCGGACTTTTTTAATCGATGTTCAATGAGTTCATTTGTTGCTGTGACCGACCTGGCTTGTTTCTGTCGTAGGTTATGCGGAGGTTACAAATTAGTCTATGGAGATCAAGCGTATGCTTTTGCTCTGATGACCGGAGGATTAGTGGAAACGCTGAAGATTAAGAAGAGAGACTCCCAAGACGAAATATTTCCTTCGGACTCGCTTTTCGCCCGAATCAAACAGGCACTGCATTCGGGATCAGTAGTTCTGACATGCATCGACCAGGTATGCATTAATTCAAGGAATTATTAGAGGATGGCAGCGAAGACCTTAGAGTAGACTATGATATGACACTCCAAGATATTTTTCTTCTGGTTCTCTGCCCTCAGACAGGTTCAAACGTCCGATGACGCCACTCCTCTCGGTGCTGAGCTTCTTTTTTCAATCTGCTCTATCCACCCGTCATCATCCAGTCCAGCAGCATCTGTCTTGCTCTTTCTTTGTCCTCCTGTACTCCATCCTGCCCTCAATGACGGTTCTTAAGAGTGAGTCCCCTCTCAGTATACGGCCATTCCATTTTCTCTGTCGAAGATATGGCACTTCTTATATTCGTAATGTAACTCATCCTGTTTGTGTGGTGGTCAACGATGTAAAATACAGACGCTCCACCTAGCGGAAGGTTGAAACAAAAACAAAGCTCGGTTAGAGTCAATTGATACAACCACGTTCTCAACGTACGTTACATTATACGACCTCGTTGAGTGGGAACACACCTCGTCGATTACAGCGCCATTATGCGGTTTGCATTTCATAAATAAAGAACCTTGGACATTAGAACTGATTGCCATGTTCTCTAAGATCTTTGATATCAGTGTAGTTTGATTAATGTCCAAGGTAACATTAGTTAATTGCAGTCAAAAGAGCATTAGGCAAATTACGAAACTATGTGCGTTTTTGCCATCTGAACCTTCGCCAACCTTCTCTCTTTCGACAGAATACTTGTGGAACTCGACAGTTTATTGAACAGTAAAGTTGTATGTGAAATTTTTAAAGCTTTAAAAATTATTCAAATGCATACATCTATAAAATATTAATACTTTCCTGTTTAAATTTGCTGTAGAGAGAAGCTGGCAGCCATCATCTGAAAGGCCTTGCCATTAATCACTGCTACTCCATAAATGAAGCAATTAAGGTGAATTACACGTTGCAAGTCATTATCTCTTTATAGGCATCCCTGTTTACCATATAATTAATGAAGTTCAGCAAAATTGAGTTTACTGAATACATTTGCTTTGCTTATATCCGAATTTATAAGTTGACTTCTGTAACCCACTTTATTGAGACACCCTTACTGTTAGAACGCCGTCATATTTTAAAATATAATGTATTATCATTATTATTATTGGTAGTAGTAGTAGTAGTAGTAGTAGTAGTGGTAGTAGCAGTAGTAGTAGTAGCAGCAGCAGCAACGGTAGTAGTATTATTATGACAGTGGCAATGTTCTGGATTTAGTTAAAGCATGGCAGGCAGACTGCATTGCTGTTGAGGATACGTAACCCATGGGGTGAGACGAACGAAGTGAAGCCAATCAGTGAAAATGGCGAATGGAAGGGTCGTTGGTCTTACGCATCTTCGGAGTGGAACGAAGTGAGCGAAGATTTGCGCAAACGATACAACGTTCAATTCAAAACTGGAGGAGAGTTCTGGGTCTGGGTCTGCATTGAAGACTTCTATAACATCTTCGAACGCATCTACATCGCAGACACAATTCCCAACTTCGACGAAGACGGATTCAGAAAAGCCGACCAACTGAGTACGTATAGAAAGTGATCAATATTACAAAACTCTTTCATATGGCAGAAAGACTTTACTAGAGTGTGTAAGTAAGTCTTAAAGCGTGTAGAGCAAATAAGTACCTACTACTACTATTACAGTATGGCCCAGTTGGCTATTTCGGCTATTTCGGTTAAAGCGTACTTCAGTCAAAGCGTCTCTATGCGTAAGGATTCCGGATCGCAACCCGATCGAGGCTTATTTCAGAGATTTTTTTATCTCGGGCTAGCACGGTCCGTACACGGGGACCTTAAAAATGGTGTGGTGTTCATTCAAGCGGGCAGCGGAAGTGAAGGATCTCACCCGATAAATTCATTGAAAAATGAGCATGATTGAAGCTATACCATCCCTATAGAAAAGGGCGTACATTAACATTTATATTCTTTAAAATAAGGAATGTATGCAGTTGTAGTTGCAATTGAGTATGTAATAAAATGAATCCAGATCCGATAAGTGCTCTTGGTCTAAATCCATCAGATCATGAGATCATTATTATAGAAAACTCACAAAGGCCCTGCAGCAAGTAAACGCACGTAAGAAAGTTACTTAAAAACTGTGGCTCCATTAGTTTGGTTAGAATGCCGTTCCATCCCAACTAGGCCACCGGGAATCCAATAAGGTGTATTTTGTCATAAACGTTTACTTTTATTAGAAGTTATAGAGAGATTAAATTTTAACCTTAAGTTCCTAGAAACAAGAATTGCATTCGACATGCTTAGATAGGCCTAAGATTTTATCCTTTCATTTCAGATAAAGTCATTAACATCCTAGGAGAGTGGCATGGAGAAACTGCTGCAGGCAACATGACAAATATGTTAAAAAATCCACGTTTCTTGTTAATCATTCCAAACAGAGGTACGCATACCATGATTAATATAATTTTGTCTTTATGTGGGAGTGAAACTTGATCTGTTATCGTTATTGTTATCGCCAGTATTAATGTTAGTGTCATCAGTTTCTATAGATACAGTAGATTCTATAGATACAGTATGCATGGCCGTCCCTCTCACCTGATTTTATTAAAAAGAAATAAGATTACTTGCAAGTTAGAACAAGGAATGGTTGCTGTTTTTGTCGCAAAATTGCAATAGTTGGTACTAACACATTTAAGGCTTTCATCCTTCAATTATATACACTGGTCAACATAGAAATCGTTACTGACTGGAAAAGGCCCTAATGTGTAGCATCTTGGTGTGCTGAACACGAATATAACCATAAAAATTTTTTATTGGCTCTCGTTTTGAAAATATTTCATATAGTTCATTTTTTATGTTTCACCATGTAAATCTATGCAGTAGGACTGCGACAATATCCTAAATAAGTCTAGAATGATGTAATATTCCACCTCATTGCATAATCCCATCATGGACACATCATGCACAGTTGATTACGTCATTTTCTGATGCAATGTAAAACTACAGCCAGTCGGCTGCTGATGTAAGATGACGTCAGCAGTGTACTATATAAAGCGAGTCGGAACGGTTGAGCATTTACAATATTACAGACTTTGTGCGGGACAGTTTAAGTTACTGTTTTATAAAACTATTATTACTTTATCCATTTAGATACAATACAGAACAGTAATGCCTCGGAAGTGCGTAAATACTGTGGACAACTTTTGTTACATTTGTGGGGAAGTGACATTTGCCAACCAGAAGAAAAGTGTCACTGATCAAGTCAAGAAGGCATATCATGCTTACTTCGAATGCAAGGTTGGTGACCAAGACAAGCCATGGGCCCCGCATATATGCTGTGCTACATGTACAACACAGCTTTCACAGTGGTTGAATGGCAAAAGACCATCAATGCTGTTTGCAGTTCCCATGGTGTGGAGAGAGCAAAGCAACCACGTAGATGACTGTTACTTCTGCTTGGTTCCTCCTCTTTCCGGTGGAATAACGAAGCAAAAGAAGTCGACAATAGTCTACCCAAACATTCCGTCAGCATTGAGACCAGTTCCACATGGTGATGGACTTCCTATTCCAGAACCTCCAGCAGAATATATTTTCCTTGATTCATCTGATGAGGACAAGGGTGAGCCGACATGTTCTTCTCCTGGTCCGTCAGCGTGCAGTGATCCCGATTTTCACTGTGGTGCATCATCAACCCCACAAAGAATAACACAGGAAGAACTAAATGACCTTGTTCGTGATTTGGACTTATCCAAAAACAAGGCAGAATTGCTAGGATCAAGACTCCAACAATGGAATCTTCTAGAAGAAGATGTCACAATTACTTCATATAGAAAGCGCCATCAGCAGTTGGAACCTTTCTTTATGAAGGAAGGTAATCTGGTATTCTGTTCCAATATTGACGACCTCATGAATGCCTTACAGATCACTCATGACCCACAAGAATGGAGACTCTTTGTAGACTCTTCAACACTGAGTCTTAAGGCTGTGCCTTTGCACAATGGAAACCGTCTTCCATCTATTCCATTAGCGCATGCTGTCCACATGAAAGAGACATACGATAACCTAAAACAGCTACTGCATTCCATTGACTATAACAGGTACAAATGGCACCTGTGTGGTGATTTGAAGGTAGTTGCCATTTTAATGGGACTGCAGCAAGGATATACAAAATATATGTGTTTCTTGTGTGAGTGGGATAGCCGAGCAAGAGAGTTGCACTACGTGCGGAAGGAATGGACTCCCAGACAAATCATGGCAGTTGGACAGAGGAATATCCAGCACCCAGCTCTGGTCGAGGCTCACAAAATCCTACTACCACCCCTTCACATCAAACTAGGTTTGGTGAAGAACTTCGTGAAAGCCATGGACCGCACTTCGCCAGCTTTCCGATACCTGCATGAAAAATTCCCTCGACTCAGCGAAGCAAAGATTAAAGAGGGAGTTTTTGTGGGTCCTCAGATTAGAGAACTCTTCAAAGATGACCGCTTCAACAACTTGCTGGAGGGTGATGCGAAACAAGCATGGAATGCTTTTCGTCTAGTGTCTACAGACTTTCTGGGGAATGTTAGGGCAGAAAACTACAAGGAACTAGTAGAAGACATGCTCAAGCAGTACCAGAAATTTCGCTGCAATATGTCTCTGAAGATGCATTTCCTTCATTCCCATCTGGATTTCTTCCCTGACAACTGTGGTATGGTTAGTGACGAACATGGCGAACGTTTTCATCAAGATATCGCAACAATGGAGCAAAGGTACCAGGGAAAATGGTCCACTACAATGTTGGCTGACTACTGCTGGACACTCCGCAGAGATGCTCCCGAACAGCTGTACAAGAGACAGGCAAAAAAATCTAAGAACTAGTCTATGACCTGGTTTTTACAAATATTAACTGTAAGTGTATCACTATTGGCATGCATTGTGCGATATAAAATTACTTCATTTCAGATTACAAAAAAACTAGAGCCAATTCGGCATTTTCACTGTCATATTCGTGTTCAGCACATACAAATTGATAAGAACTGACTAATTTCATTTCAGTAACATGACTTTTGTAAAAATTTGTTGTCCAGTGAAAATTACTGATATGATTACGTGTTTGACCTGCATTTGGACTGCTAGAGAACCTATTTTGTTACGTACAGGTCTCGATGGACACAATAGAATGCCGGTTGTCTTACAAATGATTCTGGAGTATGAACATCCAGTCAAAGACACCGACAACAGGGACCAGCTCTACTGTCGTATTGACGTCTTTCGGGTATGGACTGATCGAATTCCAATCTTGAATAGTCTGTACGGCGTTATCGTTATGTACAAGGCATTATGGTCCGGGCCAGCAAGACTCCTTGAAGTATGTCCCAAAATTACCGAGTTAGACAAAAGATAAAACACAAGGACGCAGACTGGCACAAACATTACACTGATTAGGTGTTTCAATCTAAGAATAACATTGGCAGAAACACTTTCTTAGCAATAAAGCCTGAGTTGATCTCAAGCATACATGCAAAATCACAGCATCATGATTTCGTCAGCAAGTAACACATAGATATTAAGTAACGAATAGGCCAGCATCGTCTACCCACTACGAATAACCATCTCATTCGTTTATGCAATTGATACAGTATCAGGACATCAATAGTGAAATGCTTTTAAAATTTGGCCAGAGGATTTCGGTGGGAATAGCTCCCAAATACGATCATTTTATTTACAGATTGAAACACAGCTAGCTCGCGACAATCGCCAGCACATGTGCCTCACCGACATTTCAAATACGGAGGCTTATGTAGCAAGCCGTGAAAACACCCAACGGTATAAATTAACTCCCGGTAGGTACTTACTAGTACCGAACTACCTGGATGGAGCTTCGAAACGACGAATCAGTCAACCCTTCTGCATTCGTGTGTTCACAGCTACCGCTGTAATGTGCAGGTATTACACTACGCCATGTAATTGTAATTTCTAGCTGTAGTTGTGATCGGAAATTTATATAGCAACACTTTAAGAGAAACTCCTCAGAGGCTTTCCCGATCTGACAACACGAGACCACAATCGAACATTATGGTTTTTAAGCGCTTACGAGAAAGAACAAAGAAAAGCTAAGGTGCTGAAAGGTATCCTACTGTAGGATTGTTTGCGCCTCAGAAGAAAGGTTCATCGACCAAACTTCTGAGAAGATACATGCAAGCATCAGTGTTAGCGGACTGCTTTTACATCAAACACACAATCAGTGTACATCAGTGCATGCATAAGGCGTCGATTTTTCACCTCTCCAAGTTGGGTGGACTCCGAACAGTACGTCGTGTGAAATCCATATGAGTAATTGTATGTATTTCTTCAAGCAATTATCTAGCGCATTTTAAGAACCTCACAAAAGTGCTGCAATAAGAGTGGTAAAAGGTGGTCTTAAGATGAACCAAGAATTTTTTGAGCTGTTTGGAGAGGAAAAGTTGGTATTTAGAGGAACTTTGTTCCAGAAGGACGGTCCACCACACGAGAAAGCATGATGAGAACGAGTCGTCGTACGGTACCGCAAAACCACCAGATCCCCACGAGCCGCAGAACGCAATACAAAGCAAATCCAATGCACATCAATGCACTAACTAAGAATGCACTAACAACAGAAGCTAATCTTCACCCATTTCATTTTGACTGTGTGAGCCAACAATAGTGAACGAGGGTATTTATCTTAAAATACTAAATACTATGTAGGACTATGTTTTCTCCATTTCAGTGAATTTCTGGATCATCCAGTGGCACTGACTGGGAAACCCTGTGAAACGTTTGAAGGCGACGGTAGCTCTCCAAAGAAACAAGGCATGGTGAACGCTAACTAAAGTTTAACTAGGAAATATATATTAAAGAATCCTTAAAAGTAATACATTACCCCATATAATCAGTTTCAGCACTATGTAAAGCTAGAACTCCGTTGATATTTTTAAAGCATGCTCTCAGCGATTAGTGCGGCACGGTGGTCCATACACTTGAAGAGTCGGGGTCTATGACTATAAGCTTGCGAGTTCGAGAAAGCTAAGGTATTTAGAGGAACATTGTTCCAGAAGGACCCTGGGCAAGTTGAGCACACGCTCCTCTCAGTATAATGTTGTACCGGTGTAAGCTGATAAGCAAGTGATAAGTCCTGCGATTCACTGTCCCGCGCACAGGATATTAGAAAAAGAGATCATCCAAGCCACAATTTCTGGATCCTGAGCTCGGGGAAGATCCAAGATGACATGGATCGATAACATCAAGTCGTGGACTGAAAGATCGCTCAACCAGTTAATACAGGAGACAAGGGACAGAAGCAGATGGTACAGAATTGTCCGTAGTGCAGCCAATCCGCAACTCGAGGACGGTTCAAGACAAGACAAGACAAGTTGCGCATATTCTAATCCTATTATTCTTTGCCCAACAACTTATTTAAACTAGTTAGCAGACCACATTTCTTTTTGGCCCAGTAGCCAGTTAAAAGGCATTAGTGTCAAATTTTAACGATTGGCACACTAACAGACTGGAAATTATTTAGCTCATTCTTTTTGTTATTCACGCAGTCCGTGTCATTAACGTTTTTGGCGAGTGGCAAGGAGAAACCGCAGCCGGTTCCGATCTAGTGAATCGCTTCAAGAACCCCAGATATATTCTAACCATTCCAGGTTTGGTAAAATTTATTGAGGTATATAATAAAGCTGATAAGCATGGGCGTGTAGAATATTCCTAGGAACATTCTGGACACATTAATGAGGCTGCTATATGCATTGAACTGCATGCAGTCCGTCTAATATGCTAATCATAATAAAAGCGATTATAAGAAGGTGCTTTAAAGAGAAGATTATTGGAAAACCTAATCCAGTTAAGCAGTAGATTTAATTTTAAAAAAATCCAATTTAAATGGTAAATTTAGCAGAAATTAAATGATTCCTGCCTAAATGTAAATTAGTGTTGCAACAAATATTCCAGTTTAAAGGGTAAAGTAATGGAAAACTAAATATTCCAGGTAAAGGCTATATTGGTGGAAAAATGAATATTTCAGTTTGAAAGGTAGATTAGTGAAGAAATATTTTTCGCGAACTTGGTGTCGATTGTCGTTTATGCTGACAGAATGGAAAGTTTGCATAGTTTATGAATCTCTGAAAATGAAATCTGTTTATTGATGCTATTTTTCGGCAGGAAATCGTAAAGTCAAAATCAGTTTCCAGTTGAGGCAAAGCAGGGATATAAACAGGATTCTTCATTGTCGTCTGGACGTTTTCAAAGTAAGAGTTAACTTGTCCGCAGCCGTCCTTGAGCCGTGGAATGGCAAAAGTTAACTAGACTCTCTTAAGTATTTTCTGAATCTGCATCTCTCTCACCATCCATCAATGTATGTATGCATGATGTATCGGGCTATTTAAATCCATTTTTTTCAAAATGAAAAAGGATAGACAATCACCTTGTCTTTCAAGTTAACGACTTTTCAGTTTCTTAGGGGCTTGGCTGGTAACTTTGGTAAGACGACAATTTGTTTCTAATATCTATTTGGCTGGTAGCTTTTAGATTGGTGCGCTGATTTGTTTAATAGGCTTTTCATAGATTCAGTTTAAATGAAACATTCCTTTATAGGTTGACGAGGATATCACGCGAGACAAAAGTCGCTGGATGGTGATGAACCAAATAACTAACATGGGGAAATTTATGGCCGGTGGAGAGGTTTCGTATGAGTATGAGTTGGCATCCGGAAAATACCTTCTGCTTCCAACATACTCGGGAAGGGAACGCATCAGCTGCCCTTTCTGCATACGAATCTTGACTCATACTCAAGTAAAGTGCAGGTAAGACGACAATTTGTTTCTGATATCTATTACCCTACTTTGGTATTACCAATGGTGAGTGAAAATTGACAGTAAATGAAATTTTTGAAAGTCTAAACTGGCGGCGAGACAAGCAACAATTAGTCGGAAATATATATATCTTGAAATTCCTAGTTTTAGAATGTAATATCAAGTTCCTCGTTCTTGAGCTTGCTCACTGGAATCCTTAACGTCATAAATTGGTCTCAGTAGAGGAAAGTACATCATGGCTTTAGAGTTGTTGAGGTGAATGCTTGCATGAGTACAAGCTGAGTCCGTTTAGCAGGCTCGAACTCGCAAACGTTGAATTACAGATCGAGTGCGCTACCGAATTGACTACCGTATGGCACAAACTGTGAAAGGCTTCAGTTTTATTACTACATTTCGTGTTGCTTTTTTCTAGACCACAAACGGAAAACCCAGTTTTGTTTGTACGAACAGCTGAAAATGTTTTGAAAAATGGAGACCAAATCTACGAATTAGGTGAGGTGATTATAACTTCACATACCACAACACAGCACAACATGATATTGCATCAACTTAATATGACATAATCATATAACACAGGATTAAGGGCTTCAGAAGAATTTTATGTGCGCGTTAGAACCACTGTTCAGCGTAAACTTTCGACAACTAATTCCGCCTAACTTGTAATTCCTAGTTTTAGAATGTAATATCAAGTTCCTCGTTCTTGAGCTTGATCACTGGAATCCTTAATGACTAAGTCTACAGACGCGATATCACCATTCAAACTATTTCGCAAGCCTATACCACTTGCACTAAAAAATTTCGGCATTGAAGTTCCTGCCAGTTAATAAACAAGGTTTATATGTGAAACAAGGTTTATATGTGACCATGTGTCGCCTTGTTTGGAGCTATTACAGACATTACTTCATATGTTAAGGATAAGAGAAATGAAGTTGCTAACACTTTCGAACCGTGAAAGTCTCTTCACTTAAGCTAGCTAGCCCTAAGAAAGCCTTAGGGCTAGCTTAATGAAAAGACTACTCTCCTTCTTCTGCGTTCCTGCTTATTTTTTCCACTTAATCTTACTTATTGTAGTCTCATTGATTACTTAGTCTTATTAACTGCCTTGGGTATTATTAATAACTACCCAGAGTAACCTTTTAAGCTGCTTCAGCACACTCCCTTACATGTTTTGCACTCGCATGCATTTAAGCCTAATCTTAACCCGGTGACTGGTAATTAGATGTAGAAATTACCGTTTGTGTTGGCAATGTAGGAAAAATAGATTGCTTGTTTGGGGAATGGGTGAAGGATCAGACAGCTGGAGGCCAGATAAGCCACAGCTCGTTCAACAAGAATCCACAGTATGGACTGTCCGTTGAAGGTGAGTTTATTGCATGTGTACTCTGCCTGATCAATTGAGCGCTCACGTTGTAACATTGAGTCTACTGTACATGTTTGAACGGGAAAACAATACACAGGGCTATTTATACAATATTAAAACACCGAATTTATTGTATGTCTCTTACTTTTTAATGACGAGCAACGCATTACAGACAGGAAAAAAAGTTATAATTTCAGTTGATGTCACTAATATTATTGACGTTGGGGATCAAATGCAGAAACGTATAAATTGTGCTGACGATGTAGGAAAATTAGGTAAATGTGAGCTTAGTATACATGTATATAAATGTGAGGAAATAAGCTCATGCCATGCATCGAGATGAGGCACAATTCTGTCTGCTATTCACATATGTAGTGATCTTTAGATCTTAACAAGGACCTGATAATGTTTAATGTCCTTGTATGTTGTAGGTAGGTAGGTAAGTATGATTCACGACGTTGTATTATAACGAAGAAGTCTGCCTCCTCCTTTATCACTGCCTCCTCCTTTATCACAGGTTTTGAACTGGCACCACACGAGTATGCCAGTTGCGGATTTCCTGTATGCAGTACAGTCTCTGTTTCATTTGTTATGGTGCTCAGTATGCTTAATGTACACTGCAAGGCACTTTTTCAATCCATGTGGCCCATCATTTCTGATAGCACTTTTTCCAAATTTTTCCCTCCTTTCTAGATTTGCAAATGTCTCAGCTTTGTATCTGTGGCAATATGGTTTATCTGACGGAGTCATATCCATTATAATGACATAACCGCCAGCTGTAAGCAAATCCCTGTGATAGTAATACACATGCGTTGTACATGCTTTTACGACAGGCAATGCTCCTCAACCAGTTCTGATAGATCTACTGCAAGAGTCTGTCGCACCAACGCACCCAATTGGTTGCTATGTAATTCAAGTAAGTATTTGAATTATGAATGACTCTTGAACCATAAAAAGTTGATTGTGTTTCCAATTTACATTAATAAACGATTTACTACTTCATGCAAAGTTACTATTATGCTCTTTCAAAGGTTACCCATGAGTCACTGTGAACATTCTGATAATCATATATGGAGGAATTTGCAAAATGGACATAAAATTTTCTCACTAGTCATATTCTAGGTTGCTAAAGAACTAGGACTCTCCCATTTATTACTGCTGTATGTTTCAATGAAGAAGAGTATGTTATTCAACTCTTACAACTAACTTCATTAAAGGTGAAGGCACCTCTGTTTTATGTCATAGTATTATTTCCAAAGTGACTGAAACAAACACTGACTTGCAAAGGATAGGTCTCTAATAAATAATCTACAAGCATAAATAACGCAAACATGTCTTGATATTTCTATATGATTCTAGCCACCTCGATTTTCGTTGTTGAGAATTGGCCTGTCATCACGTATTGTATCATTCGCTGTTAGGCTTCGGTAGGTAGCTAGCCTTGGGTTTTGAACCCGTCTGTCCAGACTACTGAGGCAATTTTTTTGCTCCAACTTAAAACGCATCTCTTCAACCAATATTTTAACCTATTACCTTTCTTTAGAGTGCAGCTATAAGCTTTTGCAAGAAGATGTAGTCAAATTTCAGTTTAAGTGTATTGGATTATATAGTCGAAAATGATATTAAATAGTCAGGTATTGCAATGCATAGTCTAATCACGCACATGTGTTTTCCTGTCCAGGTTAACGAGGGGCAGAGTTGTCCTTTAGAAAAAGAGACTCTTAAAAACAGCACAAGGGTCAAAACCGTCGAGGGGAAATACCACAGTTTCGTGCATCAGTCTGAAGCGAGTGGCCTCTACATGTTGTCTCCCGGTCGATATGTTGTTCTTGTATTCGCTGATCAACCAACGGATGAAAAGAAATTCGCTCTTGTGATAGCCGCTCAAGCAAAGTCAAAAGTAAACATCACCGAACCGAAATGAATGCTGCACGAAGCTTCTGTTTTCCATTTGTAACTGTAATTGTAATTGCAATAGAAATGGTATAGCGACGATTATTTATATAACATCATAAGTAGCGAGTTACTGTAGGATGCTTCACCGTGTCATTTTAGCAAAACGGATTTCTTTGTGTTTACAATAATAAGCTGTATCTGTGATAATATTGCTGGACAGTGTACGTTGGCCTATTAAAGAGCTAATGCATAGGACTTCAAAAGGAGTATATTTAATGAACTAAGGGGTGATTGAAAGGCTGAAGAAAAGAGGAGTAAAACACATCAAGAACACCTCAAATCGAATCACGCAATAAGACACGCCATACTCTCTCCAGCAATAATCGTATAAATTAATTCACATGACTTAGTTTTTTCTTTTTTCTCATTTTGATCAGTTTAGGGCTGCTTCGCATCAATTTAATAGCCAAGCACAATTAACGTTGCTAGTAATAAGCAAACTGACTTTATTCTTTAGTAGTTTCACGGTGAATAGCTGCCACTCGCTGTTCCAAATGAGTAGTCTGGTTTCTGCACAGTCAATTTGCCTTAAGACGATTTCCATCTTTTTCTAGTAACACTGGTAGATGCTTTTTATTTTATTTTAGTGCGTCTTCTATGTTGCAAATATATTTAAACTAAACTTTTGCTTACAGCTGCATAAATAGGTAAACGGGTAATGAAATCCCGAAAGATGAAGAGGCGTAGATCTGCATGTTATAGTTTTCTCTAGACCATTACAGTAATTGTGTGTTCACGTCCTAAAGGGTTTTGGACATAACGTGTCTGAACATTGTCGTTCTTGGATATTAATTCTAGAATTTTCAACATGTGTGCTAGAAAAGGACGCATTACTGTCGTGCAATGAACGGCTATGACTGTGATATGATTTTTTTTAGCAACTTTAGCGTTTGACTGATGGAGGAAGAGACTTATTTCAAGTTTTTGAGATTAAGAGCACACAGTAATAGTAAATAACCTAACAGAAATGTCAACTGATTTTAAAGGAAACTTTTCTGAGAGTTTGTTTGCAAGTTAAGCATCTTACGATCAATAAAGAAAATGGAAAAACACTGAATTGACTACATACGTGTATTGTCTTTAAATGGTGCCATACATCATAACTTTCTTCAACTCCACATGTAATGTAATGTAATGTAACAAACACTTATATAGCGCTCTTCAAGTACCTCTCAAAAGCGCTGATGACACGGCTATCCTACCGATCTAAACAAGTGCGTTTTCAAGTTAACAGAGAATGAACATTGAGTTAAACTCAGAGGAAAAGTACGAATGTTTAAAGGGAGACTGTTCCAGAACGAGGAACCAAAGCAGGAGAAGGCACGATGAGCACGCAACGACATGCGGTAACGTGGAATCAGCATATCTCCACGAGCAGCAGAACGCAGCAACCGGTCACCAGGTCGACTGGAAACAGGAACACACAGCTCCCGAATGTAAGCCGGCGCAGTGCCAACCGCATTACTACCACATCCGCATTACTACAAAGAAAGACTCACGCACACGGACACATACACATACATGTCACGCAATCTAATGACCAAAATTTATATAGCACCGTCAGAAGCGAGGAGCTACATCTAGGGTGCCTTACAATGTCAATCGTTACTAGCAGGCGCACACTAAATAGAATATCAGTTGTTGAAAAAGCGTGAACACCTTTGGCCTGCTGAATAGATGCCGTAAGGTCCTTCCACGCACGCGGCCAGCGACCCGAAAGGCTCAGTGACCCGTCTACCGAGACAAACGGGAACAAGCAGCAGACAGACGGAGACGTACAAACACACGCCTGGCCAACTTCCTGAATGCCAACGTCTCTAGCACATGTATTGCGCATGTCAAAGATCACCAATCTTTCCATCAGCAAGCTGTAATCACTGCGTTATCGAACAGTCAAGTGTTTGCCTTCATTCTTCTTGCGCTTACAATCCTACAGCGACTTTCGAGTGGACAATTTAATACATACATATATACACATATACATTAATATTAATATACAAATACATATATACATCAACGTACGTACATGAGTATACTGCATATATATATGAACACGTGAATATACTTATACATATAGAGATATGTGTATATATTCATATGAATATATATAGAGGTCGGTGTATGCATGAGGTATGGTTATCCTGTGCATAATTATAGTCATAACATTTTATGGCTATCAGATTGGCCTTAAAGCTTGTACGTTGCGGTCTTGGCTAATAAGCTGCGCGTCCAGTGTTGATGATTACTGTTACTTAGCAATGCTCGAGGCTCCGCGTTGATAGGTATGCGCAACAAAACAATAGCGATTCGTTCAAACAATTTGTTTGCTCCGGTTTTCATTTAGTGTTTTTATTACGAGGCAAAGGAACGATCACATTATAGCAGGTCAGAACTTCTGAATAGAATGGAGTTAGGGTAGAAGTTTAGTTAGAAAATTTCTCAGCTCACTTTGAAACCTTGCGTAGGGTTTAAATATCTTGGTGACTGCTATGGAGGTTAAGTTCTGTTGGTTGCTAAGGTATCTCTTTAGCGATATTGGACAAGAATCTGCGTCATGTATGTGTTGTGAGATAGCTAAATGTGCTATATTACGTGTCTCTACACATACATACATACATACATACACACACACATAAATGCATGCATACACACATACATACATAAACACATACATACACATACATACATACACATACATACATGCATATACGTGAGCACTCTATTTCACAGAAGGCAGAGCGCTCGGCCTGTAACTCGCAGAGTCCGAGTTCGAGCCTCCCGTGCTCGGTTACTGTATAAGGGGCCTTGATTAAATTCTTCACTCAAAATTGCTTAGCGCTATCGACTGATGTCTAGCCAATGGATAGTGGCGCTTAATAAATGCATGAAAAATAATAATACATGTGTAGAATGCATGCATCTAGGAACTATAAATCTGTATTGTGCCTTAGCTAACCCACTGTAGCGGTTAAGAACCTCTGAGAAAATTCTGACAGCCGAGTTACACCGGTTTCTATTACACATATTTACGTATGTGAGTAAATTATCTTGGTGAAGAAGAGAGTGCTAAAGGTTGACAGAACCAGGCGGCACAGCAACGATTTGTATCACAACTTCAAAATAAGGTTTTGCCAGTTAGTAGTAAGAAAAAGGTTTGCAAGTTGCTGATTGCCACAGTCACACAACCGCAGGAAGTGAAATAGCCTTGCTCAAAACAAGCTAGATGCATCAGTTATTGAGGAAGTAAGTCAACAAACTTCGGTTCGAGCTTGCTAGGCGGACTCCGTCTAACGACCCGGGAAAATTTGTTCTCAAATACTTTTCTCGCACTTCAGATTCAGGTTTACTGACCTTGGGCGGAGAATAAGTGCAATTAATTAATTATCTAATTAAAATTTTCTCGTTTTCGCAGATAATCCGTTTTGACGCCAAACAGACCGAAGATGGCGGGCAACTTCGAGGCAGAGTACCAAAATGTTCGCGGTCTGAGTTTTGGTGGAGTCAAGCTCCTCCACGATCTCCGCACGAACATGGAAGATCATATCACAAAGATCAATAAGTCGAAGACTCTCTATGAGATTTCGAGCAACGAGAAAGCATTCAAGGAGATGCAAGGACAGGTGACCGGTGGACAGAAGACTCTAGCAGGAACAAACAAGTATCTAACAACCGACTTCATTCCGGCGATGAAGGCGCTTCAGGAAACACTGGCCAAGTATTCTCAAATCCTTCAGGATAGGCTGAAGAAAGAGGTTGTCAACTACAAGGTGACAGGTATTAGTACTTGCTACACAATGTCAATGAGAAGCTGACAGCAATTAATAATGACCTGCAAGAGATTGTCACTCACCTTCTGGATATTCACCTGATTGCGGACTGGTTTTGGTGCGCCAGCGGTAGATGTGCCTTGTGCAATGGACACCGGCGCGATAAGAGTTATTAATTAATGATTATAATTTACAGGTGACATCCTGATAGGCATTAGTTATGACCTGCCTATTTCTAGTAGGCCTATGTTTGTGTGTGTATATGTTTCTGAACATTGTACAACGCCTCTTAAGAACGGGTTTAGAAACAGACACTGCCACCACTACCACCACCACCAACAACAGCAACAACAAGAACAACATTGCCAACAACAAAAGCGACAACAATAACAGTAGTAGTAGTAGTAACAGCAGCAGCAGCAGCAGCAGCAGCAGCAGCAGCAGCAGCAGCAGTAGTAGTAGTAGTAGTAGTAGTAGTAGTAGCAGCAGCAGTAGATGTAACTGTGGTAGCTGTAGCAGTAGTAGTAGTAATGATGCAGTGTTTTGGTTCTTGTTTTAGACGCTAAGGTTAAGGGTGCGTCAGTCAGCGAACTTGGTGTCTTCAAGTCTCAAGCTGAGTGCCAGAAGCAGTTGACTGAGCTGGCCAAAGATATAAAGGTTCTCGAGCAACAAGTGGCTGAGTGTGATCAATCCCTCAGAGACCTGACGCAGTTGGTCAATGAAGCCATGGAGAACGCTAAAAGACTCGAAGAGGACCTCAAAAAGGCACATACCTCCATTATGATTATGAATATGGTTATAATTATGATTGTGTTTATGATAAGAAGATTTATAAAGCGCAAGTTATTATGACTAAATAAACCGCTTATAATCAGCATGATGTGCATATGATGATGCGGAACGGAGTCTCTTCGGTAGTGAGCTGGGTCTGTAATACTCAGATTGCGGCTTCGAGCCTGCTAAGGAGACTTCGTTTAACGATGCTGGGCAAGCTGTCCGCGCGCACTTGTATCGCGCCTTAGATTCAGATTTACTGACCTTTTTGGTCGCAATAAGTGCAATAACAAATAACGACTAACCTCCTTATTGTCATAACTTGTGACTTCATTTGTTACTTTGATAACGATGTCATTATCACTATTGATATGATTGTCAGTTATAACTCATACCTGGAGGCTTCAATTATTACTGTGATAACGATTGTTATTGTTATTGTTGTTGTTATTATTATTACTTTTTTATTTATTTATTATTATTATTGTTATAATTATTATTTCAACATCTGTATTTTATTTTAGTTGTATATTTGGCGTTATTTTTTATATAACTATTATTATTATTATTGCTATTGTAGTTTTAGTAGTAGTGGTAGTAGTAGTGGTAGTGGTAGTAGTAGTAGTAGTTGCTGTTGTTGTTATTGTTGTGATATGATTGTCAGTTATAGCTGATTGGTATTTAAGTTAATAGAAGTTATTTTGTGAAAATGAATGGCATGATCATACTTAATGCATATTTGTGTTTTGCTTAGGCACAAGAAGAGGCAGACAGAAAGAAAAGAGAAGAAGATGAGAAACGGAGGAAGGAAGAGAAGGAAGAGGAGGAGAGGTTACGACTGGAGGAAGAGGAAAGAAAGAAGCGTGAAGAGGAGGAAAGGCTCAGAAAAGAGGCGGAAGAACTAGCAAAACTTACGGAGGAAGAGCGACGGTTGAAGAAAGAGGAAGAAGAAAGGCTTAAAAGGGAAGAGGAAGAGCGACTTAGGAGAGAGGAGGAAGAAAGACTGAAAAGGGAGGAAGAGGAAAGACTTAGAAGGGAAGAGGAAGAACGACTTAGACTAGAGGAGGAAGAGAGACTGAGGAAAGAAGAGGAAGAAAGACTGAGGTTAGAGGAGGAAGAAAGATTGAGGAGAGAAGAGGAAGAAAGATTGAGGAGAGAAGAGGAAGAAAGATTGGAGCAAGAAAGATTGAAAAGAGAGGAAGAGGAAAGACTGAGGCTAGAAGAGGAAGAAAGACTGAGAAGAGAGGAGGAGGAAAGAAGGAGGAAAGATCCTCGCTATTGGGAAAACGTGATTGTGTAGGTTATCTGTGATTACTTTCCAGATTCAATACGCAATCTTTCATAAAATTTAAAATAATTTATTAATTTATAATTGTTTGAATAATTTACACTAGCAATAGGCATGCAAAACTTTTAATACTGTTTAAAAATCTTAGGTGTTAGCCATGTGCATCTCGGTCAATTTTGTCTGAAGTTAGAAAAGAAAACTTGAGTAGGCCCACGTTACACTTCCACAAATCTTTTCCTGATTTTTCTTCTCCTCTTGCCTCTCTCATCGCCCCTTTCTAAACACCACACACCGTAGTGATATGACTGTCTACCTGTCTGACCCTTGGATCTCGACCTGGAACAGAATCTGACCTTACCAACCTACCGATTTTATTTTTACTGATAATAAAATGATTCCCGCGACTTAGCCTTCATTGAGCGCTGGAGAAATTTGAGATTACAGATACTGAAGCAATTCAAACTTGCGAAACATTTTTAATAGTATGTCTCGCCTATTACAGGCAAGTTCATCGTTTAAGGTTAAATTTAATGAAATTGATCTTAATGATTGCGAAGACGACGATAATATTACAAATTAGTAATTAAACACTTATATCAATAATGCACTACATCTTTATGCTAAAATGTATTGAGGCGCTCAAAATGTTCTATAATCACTGGTCAGTACTGTTATTCTTGATCGAAACCTTCTGATTTCTCTGACCCTTTTCTTCATCCGTATTCGGATCAAGCCCCGCAAGAGTCATTATCAGAGAAAATCGTATATGGTTCATTTTGAATAGGTACGAGCTACGAGATGAAGACGTAGTTGGTTACGGTCTGGCCTGCATCATCAGGGCTCCTGAAGATGTTGCCCTAAAGCAGGAAGACTTGGCCTGTGTTATGATTGACATGACATCCAATCGCTATCCGCTGGCAGAACACGATGAACTTGTAAGCAGCATGATCCACCTGAAACCAACAAACGGGGCTGAACTCACCTTCGAGGTATCTACTTGTCTGTGTATCTCTTGTAATTGTAATCTGACATTTATATAGCGCCACTTCAAGAATAGACTCATAAGAGCCGCTCCCGACCCGAACCATTGAGACTACTGTCAAATAATACAGACTTCAGGCGCTTGCGAAACTGCGGAAGGGACAAACTGAGGAACTCAAGCCGCAGTTCTCGGGAAAGGCGTTTCCAGCTATTAGGTCCAACATAGGCAAAGCTTCTAGACTCAGCTGTAGCGGTGCGCATACGACGGACAGTCAGGAGTCCAAGGGAGGCCGATCTATATGCTGCTGAGTATGCTGGCCGGCGTTCGTTCACAGTTGCTGGTTCCTTCATCTTGAACCCTCTACCTCCTCATGTTCGCAACTCTTTTTCCTAGACTATCCTTCGCTCTAAACTGAAAACTTACCTCCTCCAGTCTGTTTTTGTTCTTAATGATTCCAGTTATCCGGTTCTAAGTTGAACTTTGTAAGTAGAGCATCGTCCAATTACAGTTGCATTGTATTATATTGTATTAAAATCAGGCATTGATAACAAGTAGCATTAATAAAATGCCCATATAGATAGATATAAAAGAAAGAACAACAAATACTAGATATAAGGGCATCGGTGTTCAATTCTTAAGTGAGTAAGTAAGTAATAAATTTTCACATAGTGAGACTGTCGGTTATTTATGGTCACTGATATGGCGTTGTTTTCTATGGAAGAACGACATCTGGTTGGCCTTGCCTTATCCTCAAGGTCAAAGGTCGCGCGAGATCAAAATGCGTCTCCAGAAACCATCAGGGGATGACAACACAAACGACAATCCCTGGGAGGACATCGAAACGCAAGAAACGACAATACAGGGACAGGTAATGACAGACAAACAGACTCACACAGACACCTAGACGCACACTGTGACATACATCTGCGCTTAACAGCATCATATTCATTCGTATTGCACTGCATTAAATGGCAATGCAATGCGTCACTATTGTGTTAAATTCATTGACATATTTTACTGAAGTGATCTTACAATATGATTCCACTCTATATTTACTTTGCAGCTTCTGCGCAGGTCTTACACTCAAAACTGAAAAGACTCCTTTACCACAAATCTTCTTCTTCTTCTTTCACTTATCTCACTTTCCGGTTCAGTTCCAAACACCATCCACCATAGCCATCTGACTGTTTATTGACAATCTGTCTGCCTGCCTGCCTGACTCTTGAATCTTGACCTGGAACCGAACCCTTCATGTCTATCGATTTTGTTTTCACTGACCGCCTGTGGATAAGCTTGAGTCCCGCGACTCAGCTTTCGTTGGGCGATATAGAAATCTCGAGATTACGATAACAATTACGATTACGATAGGTAACTAATCCTATTGGTATGACTAAGAACTAAGCAAGACGTGTAGCATACACTCAACAGAAGAAATTAAAGCAGCGAACTCTACAGTTTTGTTGATTTCAAGATGCATGTGATAATATTGATAGGAGCCAACAACAAAGTTTGTCCAAACTCGGCTACGACACCTACCGGCTGAAGGAATCAACTTAACCGTCGTAATGAGGCTTAAACGAGACAGTCAACAACTGAACAACAAAGGGGGGAAAATAATTTCCTCTGTCGACCACAGGATATCCGTTCAAGTGCCAAGAAACGCCTTCCGACTTACCGTTGAAATAACATTGCAGGTCAGTGAATGCGGTACCTTTATTAATGTGTATTAACAATATGCTATTAAAAGTATATTACTAATGTTTATTGATGTTTGATGATGATGATGATGATGACGACGACGACGATTGATGATGATGATGACGATGCTGATGCTGATGCTGCTGATGCTGTTGATGATGATGATGAGTTCTCTGCCAAAAGGCAGGTCCATTGGCTTTATGCCATCCGGGGATGAGATGAGTGAAGTGGTTTCTCATTGCTTTCCTCACAGGCAATTGTGGGTGAGCAACTTGTCCAAGGCCGCTACGCAGTGGCTTGAGGCAGATTCGAACCCGCGACCCTCCGGTTAGAAGGTACCGACCATACCACTACGCCACCGCGTCCCACTTATTAAATTAATGTTTATTAAAAGTATTATTATGCTACGAAACAAGTTTAAAATTAAGGTTATCTCTTCTTTATCTCTTCTTAATTCTATCACTGGTGTATTTTTGTGGCATTAAGACTGACATTCTTAATTCTATCACTGGTGTATTTTTGTGGCATTAAGACTGACATTTCATTTCATTCTGCTTGATTGAAGAGAGGCTCACACTATATTTGTTTATCAAGGTTAAACTAGAACCTGAGCAAAGTGGAATAGTTGATAAAATTATTTAGGCTGCCTACAATGTTGATATTGTTTGCTTCGTGATGAAAGTCGACTATGTCCTTTTAGTAGGTTTTTAGCAAATTTATTACTCTAAAGTAAACTACGAAGACATTTTGATGGATTTCACATAACTGAGAACTGGTAAATCACCATTGCTGCCGGATCTAAATTCAGATGAGCGCATGTGGACAGTAAGTTACTGCGTATGACGATGGTGCTGGTATTAAGCTATTATTTCTATATTCAATAAGCGCCACTGCCTAATGACAAAGCAGCGAAAGATGGCGCTGAACAATTGTGGGTAAAAAGGACTTGCTCAAGGTCCCTACACATTATGCTTAGCCATCTCAGGGGGCTATAACCCGCACATTCCGCTTTACAAGGCTAGCGCTCACATCAATCGGCTAATACTATCGTTGTTGTGATAGGTAATTCCGGTGGATTCTTCGGCTCTTAGCGAACTGAAGAGTAGATATGATGGTTGCGAGAACATTCTCGGCTCCAGCCCAATCGTCTGTTTGGGCTGCAGCCACAGCCCCCAACAACCGTTGATCTTTTCCATAACAAACCCTTTCGGGGGCAAGCACAAGCGACCGGCAATCGAGACTACAGAAACAAAGAGCGGGGAGAAGAACCGCAAGGAGTCCAACTTACCCCGCCTAAGCAACGTCAGTGGATCAGAAGGTTCAGGTAAGTCAATACACATCCGCGGTACCAAGGATTGTATGCGTTCTATGTTTCTATGTACATATATTTCCATTATTATTTATAGTAATTGCAAAATATTAACTATTGGAAATTAGTGGCGCCACACACAGAAGATAGTGAGTACAATAACGACAATGGATTGTATCTTTGTATCTTTGATTGTATCTAGAAGCCAGTGAGGCTGAAATTGTTGTCTTGCTGACGAAGGAAGCGAACGGCAAGTGGCGATTGAGGCAGGAAATCGTACTCGACTTCCAAAAGGATTCAACGGTCTTTCAGCTGCAGGAATTGGTTGAACGGTAAAACTGATAACACAATTCTGACAACACTAATTCTTAACACTTTAACTCTTGGTGTGCCTCGTGCAAGAACAGTGTTGCGCTCTCGGGCATTCAAGCAAATAAAATAGATTCCGTACTATTGTATTGTAATTTGAAATTTATATAGCGCCGTATCAAGAGAAAGCAATCAGAAGCGCTGCGTGTTAGCCCAAACACTGTTAAATGTCATTAAGAGCAGAAAGTTCATAAGCTTACAAGCAGTGCTCAGATATCTAGAAAAGTCACCAGTAGTTGCATTGTATTGTATATCGATATATCGAAAAGACTCCTCTTAAGAACTTTCAGAAGAGCAGAACGACATCTGGTTGGCCTTGCCTTATCCTCAAGGTCAAAGGTCGCGCGAGATCAAAATGCGGCTTCAGAATGAAGAGAACTGCTGTGGTTGAGGACCTAAACTGTGCTGCATTCTTTTGCTAAGGTTCCTTCTACTGCGAGCGAGCAAAAAGATGGAATCGTCGTTGCTGTCGCGGATCGCACAGAACATGGAGATCTCGCTGAAGGAGCGACCAGCGACAGTCATCGTTCGCCAGGATGTTGATGACAATGCCATTATGCATATCGAAATCTGCAAGTCGGACAACATCAACAGGGTCGTCCAAAAGCTCAAGAATGACAAGTTCACCGACGGTCCACCGACGCAGAGCATCTTTCTGCGTGAGGGTGATATCATCGAGGTTAGTTTCAACCCCGCGGGGAACATCGACTTCGAGAACGCCATCCCTCGACGCTTTCCCTTCAACTCAAATCTGTCGTCAAGTAAACTCTTGACTGAGATCAAGGAGAAGGATATATTCGCCCAGAATGCCAGCGAAACCTATAAGGGAAATGTGCGAGCCAGTCTTGTCGAAAGGAATTACGAACCGCCGCCCAAGTTCCTACCAAAAGCAAATCAGCAAAATGTGGACAAGAAGCTGATCGCGGAACTCCTTTTGTCTTTGCCGAAGGTAATCGATGACTTCTGATTCAGCTGCCAACTGTAAATGGTAACTTTTGATATCGTGCGTGAAGAAAAAGAATAATTATATATTTGCTTAAGGTTAGTGGTAACTTCTGATATCATTCTTGAAGAATAATAGTAATAACTTCTTGTAAATTTCCTAAGGTAAACCGTAACTCCTTGTATCTATGCAAGCAGTAAATAACTGTTTCTTTCTAAAGGATAATAGAAACTTCATATGTGTTTCTACATAGTCCTGGTATACCTGTGTTCAAGCGATGGGTATCACGCAACAAGTAACTTCGCGTAGCTGAGCTAAAGGTTTCTTGAGGTAAACAGCTTTTACCTTCTGATGGACTGACCTCAACGAATTCAACAGATTTTGCAGCTAAACTTTGAAGCGCCATCGCCATGCATTTGAATACTGATGTCATCGAATTTGCTAGATTAGATTAGATTATCACTTGCTGGACTACCCGATTATAGCAATCATTCACTGGTTCTGTTTTGCTGTTCTGTGTTCACAGTTGCCGAAGGATATCAACAAACCCAACAGAATTCGTTTTGCAATGCCAAATGCAGGTAATCTAAATCTTCACGTTGGAGATACGTTATATACCACGTTCTCTTCAACTTTAAACAAATGCTATCTAATCCAGCACACGATTTCCTAACCTGATCTACCTTACTTTGCCTTACTTTATACGTATACATAAACATATGTATATGCATATACATAGACATATACATATATATATATAAATTACACATTCTTACAAATCTTTAGTCTATTTGAATAACATCGCATTTAATTCCATCAAATCCGACTGACCGTTCAGGGCCATTGACGGAGGAATACTTCCAACAACTGTCAGAAGACTTGGGTCCCGAATGGGTCATCGTTGCTGACCGTCTCAAGTTCAGCAAAGCGGCCGTGGAGCGCATAACGGCCACCTACGCCGACCTCAAGAAATCCGATGCAACAGAGAAGTCCATCAAACACATGCTCACCGATTGGTTCAAGACTTCGTCTAAATCTTATGACAAGGTGACGCAGCATAAACTGTCCATCTATTGTCGCACCATACTATATTCTCTAGTGTAGTATAGTTTGGTATAGTGTAGTCTCGTGTAGTGTGAGGCAATGTAGTACAGTGTTCCGTGGGTTAGTGTTGTATAGTAGAATTTGGCAGAGTGTTGATGGTAGTGTAGTCGGGTGTAGTCGAAAATAGTCGAATGTATTTGAGTGTAGTCGATGTAGTCTATTTGTGTTTGAATGCTTAGAGTATAGCAGAGCATAGTGCGCAGTAGTTTAGTCACGTGTAGCAAAAGGTACTTGAGTGTAGTCGAGTGTAGTCTATTGTGTATGAACGTTAATGTAATAGAGTGTAATCGGATGCAGTAAAGTGTAGAGTATTTTAGTAGAGCGTAGTACTCTGTAGTGAATTGCCATAATCGAGTAGTCTACGAATTACGATGAATTCAGGTGGAAGATTTGCGGGTGGCATTGATGGAAGCTGGAAGGAACGACTTGGCAGAGGAACTGGCGGCCAAGAACAAAGAATATCGACAGGAAATGGAAAAGAGAACAGAAGGTAGAATTTACAAATCCATCTATTTGCTATCTGACCAATTATGTAGAGCCTTTACGGAACCACTGAAACACGCTGATAGTTCTAGAGACAGAAGCGGCTTGAAATTTAGGCTGAGGATCATTTTTATGTGCGGTTCAATTCCTGCATAAATTAACTGTGTACAGAAAAAGGACTACTGCCAAAAACAACGGCAACGAATTATTAAATTTACCTCGAACTAAGAGTTTCTTTTCGTGCTTATTTGCAAATCAGAATTTTATAGTTCATTAACGGTCCCTTTATAATGACATCAAACGATTACGCAATTATTTTCGTCAACTCGAATCTATAATGGATTTAAGCGAAAAAGTCATAATTTTTATTAAATATTTGCTTCAAAATTAAATTCATGGCGCAAAACGTTTGCTTAAAGAATCTTTGGATACATGATGGACATACGTGCATCTTACAAACTTCTGCAATAGGCTGACAAGAAGTGAATCTTACCTACACCTCCAATGGATTGACATAAGTCATTCTTACCAGCGTCAACATTATCGTAGTGGGGTTGCTTTTTCTGGACATCGTGTAATAGGGTTCCATTTTTCTGGACATCGTGTACTGTTGCTTTGCATTTACGTTTCCTAGAGGCAAATTTGCAGAAGATCATTCAGGCATACTGTGGCAGCCAAGCGGCTGTGAAGGCGTGGAAGAAGGTGGCGAAGGCCCTGGGATTGAATGAGAACGACATCCTGGCCATCCAGGGAGAACAGACGGAGACGGTTAACAGGGAGATGGTGGAAGGGATGCTGAGGAGGTGGAAGGAGAACCGCGGGCGATCGGCCAACAAGGACAATCTCGTCGTCTGCCTCCGCAACCTGAAACTCACCGAAGCAGCCAGTCAGTCATACTCATTGGCATCATCATCGGCATCTTCATCATCGCCATCTTTATTTTCTTCTTTTTCTTCGTCTATATTTTACTAGTTTTTTTCTTTTCGTACTCCTTCTCCTCTTCTTATATTCTTTATCACTGAACTGTTGATGTGTTTACTGTTGTCTGTTTACCGTAACTCCTTCTCCTGTTGGATCTAACTAAAGCTGCACGCGGAGTCTAATTAAGCTTCTGATTAGCATGGGGCGACAGAATAGGGCTTTTATGTTCAAACGACTTAACCTGCGCCCTTTAGCTATAGGCCAATTCGTCTTTGGTTGTTCGATCAAATGAATGTAATGTACAGTGCAAGTACAAGTGGTGTATTAATTAGTCCTTTGATTTGAAATGCTACAGTAATCGTTACCCAGAGATTTCTACATCGCCCAAAGAAAGTCACATCAGGGGGACCAGCTTATATCCAGGCGCTCAGTCAAATCAAAATCGATAAATAAAAAGGATTCGGTTCCAGGTCAAGATCCAAAATTCAGGCAGAGAGTGACAGAGTGGCAGCTACGGTGGGTGATGTTTGGGACTGGAGCGGAGAGAAAGATAAGAGGAAGAAGGGGAGTCAGGATAGGAACTTTGAAAGTGGAATGTTTTCAGTTTTGAGTAAAGGTATTGCTTAGGTCAGTGCTGTTAGATTTAGGCCTATTGGGCCTAGGATGACTGAAGGAGTATTAGGGCCAACTGTGCGCGAGACAGAAGAATTACATACGAGGAGCAGTTTCTATGCGCCAATTTCAGTGGAAGTTTCGATTATTGCTAAAAGACTGAAAATAAATTATTTTATTAACTAATTGCATAATTGACGCTTTTTTTGTCATTATTTTTGCAGACAAAGTCGGTCTTGTTCGCTAGAGGTCATGACGACAAAATCACATATACTATAGTTTAAATGGTCACATTGAAATCCCAAGGGTTGCATTTGAACAATATTGTGTTTGAACATAATACTGTAACTATATAGGGTCGCCTGTCTATGCTGTGTGTCCGACGTGTTGCTCATTTGATTAAGGTATGATTTTTCAATTCAAAGCTTGTTACAACATTGATCTATGGAAGCAAATTAATGTAATGTACATGTAAATGTAAACTCCCGAATATCCTCAGTCCCACACAATAGCCCCATCAGGGAGACCAGCTCAATCGCCGACGCTATGTTAAATCAAATCCGCAAAAACTGGGTTGTTTGGTCAGTTTTGACCCCAGATCAGAATCTGGGGACAACAGAAAGATTTGATCATCAACGGCTCAACACTCGTACTCTTTACAGCCTTTATAATTATAAAATAGACATATGTCAGTTTACGTGTAAGACCTTCGTGTACATGTAACTCTGTACTGGACAAAGCAGTGTCGATATCTATTTGTCTCTATATGTCTGTCGCTCTCTCACTCTCTCTCTCTTTCTTTCTCTCTCTGTCTCTAGTCTCTATCTATTTCTGTCTGTCCTTCTGTCTTTCTCTATCCTTCTCTCTATCTCTGTCTCTGTCTGTCTCTGTCTGTCATTCTCTCTCTCTTTCTCTCTCTCTCTCTCTCACCTTATTGGGAAATACTTATATTACATATCATACAGTATAAATACACAAGTAATGTTCATTAGCAACAGACATTATCGTAGCTAAGACACTCGAAGATGTAAATTGTCCAGTGTTAAATCACATTCAATGTCGCATAATACAAGACTGTCTCCCTATTAATCTAACTGGTCACAATTGTTACTATCGGAATATTGGAAACTCGTTGTCTTGTCATTGTAAACAACAAGGAAAGTGGTTGTCCAGTTGTTGCCTTGCTGTTGTCATGGTTAAGCCTCAACCAAATAACAATACAATACAACTGATATCTGATAATGCCCTCCTTACAAAGTTCAGAAATGCACATTGAACCCAGGCAACAGGAAATCATGAACAGTTTTTGAGCTAAAAAAATCCTTCAGCTGAGAACGACGCCTCTAAGGTCTAAAGCAATTGAAATCGTGAAGGCGAGTAAAAATATCGGTTGTCTGACCTGAACTTATCGCATGAATAATACGTGTTTATCTAGAGGTAGAATTATATTAACGTTGCACTAGTAATACGTTATGCTTTGGCTTTGGCTCTCGTGCGTCCGTGCGTCTGGTATTATGCGTTTCTTGACTCATTTAAATTCCAGTGGACATGTTTACACAGCACGGAACTTTTCCAGCTGTGTTGCGAAGACCTGATTACTGAGCCATTTTTTCTGATTGTGTGTATAAACGCCTCCCTGCCTGATTGCCTTCCTACCTGCCGGTGTGTCTGTGATTTGTTTTTGTTTAACTGTCTGCCTGTCTGCCTGCCTACCTGACTGAATGAGTGAGTGAGTGAGTGACTGACTGACTGACTGACTGACTGAAGGTCTGTTAGCCTCTTGAAATGTCTGCTAGTACGTGCGTTTCCATTTTCACGATTTTTTATTTTAAGGGTATTGTGAGCACAATGCCAGTCAAGAGACTGGGTAAAAACAAGCTTACAAAGCATTCACGATGCTCTGCATGTATGTTATGTAAGTTTGTACATACGCACCACAGAAAAATTATAAACAAACTTCTTCCATTTTCCGAAATGTCCCCTCCTTTCAAAACAGATTGCCGCCACTACGTATCTACAAATGCATTTTATCGACCTGGATTTGAACCCACACACGACAAGCCCTGTTGTCATTGCGTCGTCCTGTCTACATGCATGGATATCTTGGCCGATTAGCATATGCAACAGCGATTCATTCACTCAGGGCGCCCCTAGCGGCCGCCGTCTGTGAAGTGCATGCTTCGCCACCTAGCGACGATCGAACGAAACGTGCGTCGCTCAAGCGGTCGTGCGCTTGCCTGAGCGCTCGGCCGGTGTGGTGACAGTGGTTCCAGAGCGAGGACAGTTCCGACTTCGCCCTCCTGTGGGCACAACATAATAAGACGAATTTTAACGTATCTTCTAGCGTTGATAGCAAAATTTGTTAGGCAACAATATTTGAGTAAGTTCAAAAGTATAAACCCAAACAGTCGCCCAAAAAGTTTGTACTAATGGAGTCGTCATCAGGATTAAAAAACACAAATTTGAAAAATTTAACGGAAGAAAACGGTGCTGACCGAACAGTTCTATTTGTAAAAAATTTCCGCATGTTGGTGACGTAAAATGTAGATATACACGTTTTTCTATAGCGACCGTATGGCCTCAACCCTGCTCATTTTTCAACCAATTAATCGGGTGAGATCTTTCACCACCGCTGCCCGTCTGAATGGGAGCCTCGCCAGTTAAGGTCTCCGTGTACGGACCATGCTATCCCGAGATTCAAATCTCTGAAATAAGCCACGACCTGGACGCAAACCGGGGATCCTCACATGAAGCAATCACAATATTTTAAAAACTGTTTTCACTCCGGACTGATTTTGCCTCACTTTTTCTGGACACTTTCTAATTGTCATTCACTAAAATATTTTTCCTATCGAAATTTGCTATTAAGACAACAGGACATATAGAACTCGCCTAACTATGCTGTAACTGTAATTGTAATTTGAGATTTATAAAGCGCCTTTTAGGGGATAAACTTAAAGGAGGTGCTTCGGACTCGAAAAAGTAAAATCACTGTTAAACATTAGTCTTCAGACGCCTGCGGAACACTGAGAACACTGCTGTGTAAAAAGTGGACGGAGTTGGAACCTCGTTCGCCCCGGAATCGATCTGGCACCACACTTTGAACTATCAACGGTTGCTGTACAGCCGTTGCTAAGGTAAACGAATCGACGTCAGGCATCGCGAGGAAACAGCGAGGTGATTGCGTCTGTGCACACCAGGCGGCGTTCACAGTTGGTGCCATCGAATTAGCTCTGCTTTGTCCTCTTGGACAACGAACTCTTGTCGGAACGCACAGGTATATTGAAGAGAATGCGTAGCTGATGTAAGCGTAAATGTAAACATTAACGTAAGCGTAAATGTAAATGTATGTGTGTACAGCATCAAGGCACTTAACCGTGAGCCTTTAAAGTAATTCTTAATAACATTAATATAATGTAAAGTCAAATGTAAAATAATGTAAATGGAAATTTGTATTACACTTTCTAATTGCCTGTCGAAAGCTTTTTATGGATAGTCTTTGACTTTGCAAATCTTATCTAAAAATTACCCAAAATGCCAATCAAATCTTAAGACATGTGAACCTATGGAATAATTTAGCTGTTGACGATGATTATTATGACGATGATGATGATGAATACAACGACAGCAACGCCAGTCGTAGATGACTATGACAAAGCGACGACGACAACTGTGAAGGTGACAATGATAATGATGACGATGACCTCTGTGTTCCAACTGCAGACGTGACCAGTTTTCAGAGATGACATCCAACTACGACAAAGAACCGGAAATCGATGAGGAAGAGAGGACATTGGAGGACGAGTACCTCAATGTCCGCGCGCACAGTCTCGGCGGTGCAAAGATCCTCGAAGACCTCAGAGCAGACCTCGAGGCTCGAACTGAGGTTCTGAAAGATACCAGCCTCGAGGATCTGCGTGAAAATCACAACCACTTGGAATCACTTAAGTCCGAGGTACGTAGGACGAAGAGAGTACTTCTTGGTACGAAGAGGTACCTCAGCGTGGATTTCCAACCTACCGTGACCAGACTGCAAGAGGCCCTGGGTACCTACTCATCGAATATACATGAGAAATTGAAGCGAGAATCAGTCGTATACAATGATCAAGGTGAGGACATTGCTCTTGAGATCTTTATATGCAAAGTTCGTATCACACGAAGTATTATCAATCGCTACAGTTCGCTAATAGTATGAATGCATTTGTTATTAAGTGATCTACAAAGAGTTAGGGTTAGGGTTAGGGTTAGGGGAGGCTCGAACCCGTACAAGCCGAGCGATCACTTGACTACCATGCCTCACAAATCTAACTATATTTTATCTGAAAAACTTAACTTTGAAACATTATTGGCAATGAACAAAGTAAAAATATGAAAGAAAATTAAACAATTTGCAGGTTGCTCGATTGCGTACATGAACAGGAGCGCATCGGGCTCTTTACAATAGCAGAACACGACAATTTTCATCTGTTACAAAATAAGCCATCACATTAATTAATGTTACCAACGATTTTATACCATCGCAACATACATGTACATGTATATTGAGCTGATCAGATTGTAAAGCTCGATATCAAAGCATATATGAAACATATGCGATGAAACATATCGATATATAGTCCGTTACTGCTTTATTTTGATATCGAACACAGACCTTTACTTTTATTTCGAAGTCGAGCTAATTAAGCATCAAATTGCTTGGCCTATTTGTCAGTCGAAACTAGGTTTTGTCGTGATTTAATGACGACGAGTTCGAGCATGCTGTAGATGCGATTTTAACGAAACCATGGGCCGGTTGTTATTGCATGATTGTCTCCCTCATTGCACACTGTAATTTGGTACAACCTCCTGGCTGTAGCATTAATCCCTGCCCTGGACTTTACCTAGGAAAAAGATACAATAACATACCCTACGTTCGGATTAGACCTAGGAAAAAGATACATTAACATACCCTACGTTCGGATTAGACCTAGGAAAAATATACAATCAGATACCCTACGTTCGAATTAGACCTAGGAAAAATATACAATCACAGACCCTACTTTCGGATTAGACCTAGAAAAAGATACAATCACACACTCTACTTCGGATTAGACCTAGGAAAAGATACATTAACATACCCTACGTTCGGATTAAACCTAGGAAAAATATACAATCAGATACCCTACGTTCGGATTAGACCTAGGAAAAAGATACAATAACATACCCTACGTTCGGATTAGACCTAGGAAAAAGATACAATCACATACCCTATGTTCGGATTAGACCTAGGAAAAGATACAGTCGCATCGCTAAGTCCGATTCAATACATGAGATGCATGTCTATATTAAATAATAAGCTTGCTGTTGTATTACCCTGTGTTATCACATCGACTTGGGTGCGCAATAGTCTAGTTGACTGTCAGTCTGGGGTTCAAACTCCGCCAGGGCAGATTTTCTCGAGATTTCGACTCCACTTGCGCCCCTAGCGAACTCAGCTATAAAATGAGTACACTGATCACACATGGTCAGTAGGCAGATCAGTCTACTATCGACAGCGATGGCCACCCGCCGTCGTATGCCGAGAGTAAGAAAAGTGATGTCGCTAAAACTAAAAGATTCATGGTTACCTCTCTCAGAAACCTTAAGGGACTGTCAGAAACGTATTTCGAGTTAAGGAGCCTATTATCTGTTGAGTTTCAACTTACGTTGGAAGGGAAGTCAAAACAGGAAGACAGTTAGTCGAACAATGTTCAATAGAAGTGGAAATGCTTTTGGCATAATATGATCAGAGGAAAAAGCCTTTCCGATTTCTGGGTATGAGCACGTGCTTCATTCTTGGCATCTTTAGCAAAAACGATACTCATCACTTCAACGCAATGAATAGGCTTGCTCTGAGAGAGCTCCGAATGGTTTGTCCGCTGCGCCTGAATCGATACAGGAAATTGACTACTCCAACGGCGGCTCTCTGAAAGCTCTCTAATCAAATTTATCACAAATGGGCTACTTTGATCACTCAATCAAATAGAACCAATGGATAAATCAGACCAATAGGTGAATAAGTCAATAAGACATGTTAATTAATAATGACCCACCGATAAGACCAATCAGCAAGATGAAATAATGAGACCAAATAGTAATTCCAAACCTTAAGATCTCTCAGTAGGAAAAGCATGCTATCTCGTTATCATGATTGTGATTGTTCTACAGCATTGTTACTGTTGTCCTAGTTCTTATTATTCATTTGTTATTATCATTAGCTGTCTGCCTTGTCTACCTGTTTAACCTTTGGCCTCAACTTGGAGCTGAACCCAATCATATTTGTCTCCCCGATTTTGTTTTGACTAAGCGCCTAAGAATTAGCTGGTTTCCATAACTTAGATGTTCTGGGCGCTGAAGAAATCTGGCGTTTTCGATTACGATTACTCCTTAACTAACTTTGCTCTGTTTCCGATGTAGAGCGTCATTCAAAGCGCGAACTGGAATCTCTGAGGATGAAATCAGTTGATCAGGAAATGTTGGCTCGACTTGCGGTGGAGATGAAGGAAGTGGAGGAACTGTCGGCTCAGATGAAGAGTCAGGTCAATCGACTCAATGAAGTCTTAAGAGAAGCCGCCGATAAAGCCGATCACATCGGCACAACACTCAACGCGGTAAGGAATAAAGGATTAATGGAACTCATTCTAAGAAACCACGAAGTAGGCATAATGTCTTTAATAGAAGCCATGCATAGACACAGCCATGCCGATTGGTTAGATCGCTCGGTTTGTAACGCGGAGAGTACGGGTTCGAGTCTCCTGTGGGACGGTTACTGTGTAGAAACCCTGAGCAAGAGTTTCACCTACAATTGCTCAGCGCCATCGATTGATGTCTAGTCGTTAGATATTGGCGCTTAATAAATGCAGAAATAATAATATTAGTGTCTTGGAATGGATAAGCTCATTTGACAGGCAAACAATTACAACAAGAACCCAACGACGATGACGCTGACAATTATTATGCTTATATTCATGAATATGATTCTGGCTATGGCCATGACTCTGTCTATGGCTAGTACTCTGATTATGGCTATGACTCTGACTATGGCTAAGACTCCAAAGAGGACACCGACTACCAGTATGATGACTTTGATGACGAAGACAAAACTGATGACAAAAATGGCAATAACTATCATTATGACTATGACGATAACTATGACCGTGATAATGACTTCAACGATGACAATGATAATAATGAGGAGGAGGACGACAACAAAGATGATGATGCTAATGATCATAGTTGTCATGATCATCGTGATGATTATGATGATAATTATGATATTGATGATGCAGCTTGAATATAATAAAGAGAGAGTGATTTTTTTTCATTTTAGGAAGAAGACATAGAGGAGAAAAAGAGGAGACAAGAAGAGGAGGTGAGGAGACGTCGACACCAAGAGGAGGAAGCACGCCGTCATGAGGAAGAGATGGAGAGACAAAGGCAAGAGGAAGAGGAACGCAGAAGGCGACAGGAAGAGGAGGACAGAGTGAGGAAGGCGGAGGAGGAAAGGCTCAAGAAAGAGGATCCACGAAACTGGCCTAATGTTATCGTGTAAGTTATCCAAACAGTTACAACGAATACATGGATAAATGAATGAATAATAAATAAGTAAATAAAAATATTACTAGGCTGTAATGAGGTTCTTATCCAAGATGATTTCTGAGAACCTTACACCGAATAGGATTAGCAATTCCAGGTCAATAGTTTTGCTGTAGACTATAGTCGTTATCAGTACGTGATAACCAATACCATAATCAATTCACTGTAGCAGAATCTATGAAATGAGTTGTCATCTAAATTATTATTATTATTATTATTATTATTATTATTATTATTATTATTATTATTATTATTCAGATATTACTTCTGTTGTGTTATGAGTTCACCGCAAAAGCGTGGGTGGCTGGAAAAAGATGTCTCTATTATTTTTCTAAATTAAAAAGAGGGAATGAGAAGAATATCCCAGAAAGCTGGTAGTAGTGAACTCCATAGATGAGGACCAGTTTGTAAATGCAATGTGATGTGTCGTGATGTTATGTTATATATGTCA
The DNA here is from genome assembly GCA_964023275.1 of Norana najaformis. Lineage (NCBI taxonomy): Eukaryota > Metazoa > Annelida > Clitellata > Crassiclitellata > Hormogastridae > Norana > Norana najaformis. The sequence continues at coordinate 47,037,865 of OZ029914.1, forward strand.
TGCTATGAATATCATGTTAAGTCATATTATGCTATGTTATATCATCATTATATCAATTTGTGTCATGTCTGCTATGCTATTCAGATTTATTTGAACTAATAAAATTTTTTAAACAACTATTGAAGGTTTGAAGTGAACGAGGAGAATGACGCACTTGGTAATAGATTGGCCTGCGCCATCAGAGCTCCCGATACGGTTCATTTAAACGCGAACCATATCAGCTGTTCAGCAGTTGACCTTCTGACCAACAGGTACCCACTGGGCGAACACGAAGAGCTGGCTAGTAATATGGTCACCCTGAAACCGACAGGTGGTCAAGACATCGAGTTTGAGGTATGCAGGCAATAGAAAACTGCTGTGTGGAACTAAATGTTGGTTATTGAAATTAAATTCTGGTTATTAAAACTAACTGCTGGTCTTTATAACAAAATGCTGGTTATTTATAATCTAATTATTGTTATTTGTAAATGCGGGTTATTGCAAGGGCAGCTTCTTGAAACGACTCCACTTTGTTAGTAGCTCTTTTGTGCATAAGTCATATTGGCGTTTTGTCACATTGTTTTATGCATGTAACAGTCATTATTGACAATTTTAAGAGCTGAGCTTCTTGTACGATTAGAGGGTTTTACTGTGATTTATTATTATTTCTGCATTATTTAAACGTCACTATCTAACACTGAATCGAGGACGATGAACAACTATATATCAAGGACTTGGTCAAGGACTCTAAGAGTAGGTCTATCCGTCTCAGGGGAGGCTCGAACCAATACACTCTGCCTTACAAGGTGAGCGCTCCTACCAATTGGCTGCAAATCAATTCTGAAGTAATACATTTGTTGTTGCAACAGAGCGCGGTTTGGCTGGCAATTCCTTATGCTACTGGAACAAGGACCAGAGAGACCGCCATAAGAATCCATAAGATTCCTCCAAGACCTCAGACGCCGCCAGAGAAGCTGGATGACGAGAAAGCATCCGAGGAAGAGGGTGAAACCAGGGCAGAACATTCGACAGACTGCAAAACACCGACTGAAGCACCGGAGTGGGAAGACGTCATGACACGAGACACGACTTTCGAAGGACACGTATGTGGATACCTCGCCATATCTTTAACCTGTGATCCGGTGGATTTTCTAGCGTCACAGTGCAAAAGTAGAAATCTTTTCTACCCATTGAAATCTTCGCAGCCAAAATCAGTTAGTTGGTAGGGAACATTGCGGTAGACATAATTAGGAATTAGTAGATTTTTAGGTATTCAGAGTTGCGAGCTAAACACTTGAGAGAAGCGGAACACTGTGGTAGGCATCTTTTAGGAGTTAGGACTCCTTTAAGTATACAAATTTGAGAGCTAAGTACTTGATTAAAACGGTACCTTCTGATAGGCATCCTTTAGAAGTTATTACACTTCTTAACCGAGCTAATTATCTGTACTAATAAACGCTAAATAGTTCAATTTTCGTGTTTATGGAGCCGAACTGTAAGTACTTTATTAGAAGACAGTGCACATATATTAGCGTGCAGATCACATCGATAGATGCTGTAATTTATCTTGCATTGCCTTTTATCGTGCAAGGTAAGGTCAGCTAAAGTAAAATCAAGTAAGATGAGGTGACTGAGCGTAAGGTAAAGTAAAAATTCAGCCTTAACAGAATATGTTCTGGAACGGAAATTTCCCAGAAACTGAAGTCTTGCCGACAATACTAGTCAATAATAACTATTTGAAGTGTGTCTTATTCACTGATTCCTCGCTCAGTGTTGGACACGTGACTTGCTAACAATGTCTTACTTACTAACTTACTTACTTACTTACATGGAATAGGAATCGGTTTGATTTGATTGTTTTAACTGACGTAGGAACACTGCCGATTCGTTGAGACATACCTGCGATACCTGCCGGCCGAAGGTATCAACGTCGTCGTTTTGACGAGATTTAAACGCGACCATCAAACATTCAACAGCAAAGGTGGCAAAATCGTCTCAACGATTGACCACAGGGTGTCCGTCCTGGCGCCTAAGAACGCCTTCAGACTGACAACCGATGTGTCAATGCAGGTTCCTAGTGCAGAGATTTCGTACTCGGAAACACAAAATTAATTATACGACGATTAAGCATGACTGAATAGCACAGAACAGCAACTCAATGATTAAATCAATTTCTTAATTACTAAAGCTTTCCTTATACAATTGGCAAAACGAAGGGCAATATGACAAATAGATTTTTAAAATGTATATGTGTAAGCTGTAAGATATATGTAAGATTACGGTTGGTAAACAAATTGACATTAATCTGTTTCAACTTGCCTTGGCTTTGAAAACTTAAAGATATAGAATTTTCGTTTCAAATGAACGCAAACAGATTGCTACTAACAAGCAAAATGGCATCATTCGTACTGACAAACTCTCCAAGATTCTGTGTAGGTCTCTCACTCAAAAGCTGAAAACACTTCCACAATTGGTATCCCAATTCATCCTCTTCCCCTAATCCACCTCGCCTTTCCAATTCTGATCACCACCCACCGTAACCGCCTGTATCTACCTACCTGATTCATGGATCTCGACCTGAAACCGAAACCTGCCTACTAATGTTGTTTTTGGCTGAGCAACTGTGTATAAGCTGAGTCCCGCCACTTCGCTTTGTTTGGGCGCTATAAAAATCTCAAAATCACGACTACGATTCCTCCATGTTACTTGTCATCTTCGTAGATCATACCGATTGATACGGTGGTACTCGCTGGACTGAAGGAAAGATTCGAAGGATGTGAAAACCTTCTGGGTGCCAGTCCCATAGTTCGTCTGACTGCCTCCAACAAACCGCAGAAGCCGCTGACCGTCTCTGTTACGAATCCTACCGGCGGAAGTAAGAACAAACGAATCTCTGCCTCTGCACAGACCGGAAGCGGAAATGACGCAACGGAAGGCGGGAAAGTTCCGCCGCTTTCTCGAACAAAGAACAACTCTGGAGGCACCCAGGGTACGAAGCATTGCTCTATTAACTTACCTAACCCTATTTTACTGTAAGCTTACCATATATTACCATACGGTCATTTTTGTGGCTTTCATGTTGGTAGCGACCGTGGGTAGTTTGTTCTGTAAAGGCATCAATACAACGCAATGTCGTACATCACCTTTGAAAGGTTCCTAAATGATCAGCTATACTTAATCTATATTACCTCATCTTATCGTATCTTACCTTATCCTTTATCTTACCTTAGTTTGCCTTTGCCCTCACGTTTATCTTCACCTTTACCCTGTCTTATTTTACCTTATACCTTCATCTTAACACCATCTTACTTTGACCTTTACCTTAAACTTTACCTTCACCGTTACCCTACTTTTACCTTCATCTTCACATTTACCATCCTTTACTATACCTTTCGATTTACATTTATATATAGGATGCGTTGTGTGTCTACTGCATTTTATTGCACGTGTGATGATTCGAAGAAACAAAAGGCTGGCGAATCAGTTTAAATCCAGGGATGACGAGAGTATCCGTTGTGTCGATTGCATGTACTATTTCCAGATGAGACAAATGACAATGATTTCGTGTCGCTGGTAACAAAAGAAGGCCGAGGTAGATGGCGCGCCAGAGATGATATCGTTCTCGAGGCACATAAGGACTCCACCACTTTCCAACTGCCAGCTCTAGTTGAACGGTAAGTACCGCCAAATACAACACACTAGAAACGGCAAAAAGGTCAGGTAAAGGTAAGATGAAGATATATCAGGCTACACAAGTGACCATCTATTCAGGTATATTTTATTGTGTATATTACTGTAATAGTCGATGTTGGTTTCAGGTTTCTCCTTGTGAGAACCAGCTCCCGATTGGAAGGTCCGGAACTTGTCAAGATCGCCACGAATCTGGAGACCTCCCTCCAGGAGAAACCAATTGCTGTAGTTGTCCGACAACATCTGGACGACCTGTCGCGAGTGATGATTGAGTGTTGCAAGCGAGAGAGCATCGACAGAATCTTGCAGAAGTTGAGGGAGGAGAAGTACTCTCAGGGCCCATCTCCCTTCATCGTCTGCCTCCGAGAGGGTGATGTCATCGAAGTCAGTTTCAGTCCGACGGCCAACATCGACTTCGTAGATCGTTGTCCTCGACGGCTGGTCTTCAACTCGGGGCTTTCGACATGCAAGCTGTTCGCGGAGGTCAAGGAGGTGGACGTCTTTGCACAGAACGCCCTTGAGCACTACCGAGGAAACGTGCGGTTGAGTCTTGCGGAGAGAACCTACCAGCCACCGCCCAAGTTCCAGAATGTTTGGAACGCCAGGAAGAACCGATCCAGCGCAGAGTCTGGACTCCTCTGCGAACTCATCGTCGTCTTACCTAAGGTGAACAGAACCTAATCTAATTTAATCCAACCCAATCTAATCTAATCTAATCCAGTCCTATTCAGTCCAGTCTAGTCTCCAGTCCATTGACAACGTTTCTAAACTGCACTTCTTCTTCTTCTTCCTTCTGGCGGGAATTAATCCCTCCTAGGAGAGGGGTCAGCCACACAAATCCTTCTTTTCCATTTCTTTCTGTCTTCAGTATCTTCTTTCTTCAATCTGAGGAACGTTAGGTCTTGCTGAATCATGTCTCCCCATCTCTTCTTTTGTCGTCCACGACTGCGGCGTCCGTAAACCTCAGCTGTCATAATTCTTTTAATGCAGTTTTCCTCCTCTTTCCTCATCACATGATCGTACCATCTCAACCTGGCTTCTCGTACCTTTTCAGATATACATGCCACTCCCAATTTCTGTCATTCCTTTTCCTGTCTTTCAGTGAGATTCCAAGTATCCATCGCAGCATTCTCATTTCTGTTCTCTCCAACAGCTTCTCCTCCTCTTTTGTCAGTGTCCAGGCTTCTGCTCCATATATCATCATTGGTCTTATCATTGTTTTGTACACCTTTCCTTGAACTTGAACCGGCATTTTGACATCGCATAATACGCTCGATAGGTCTTTCCATTTTTGCCACGCTGCCTTGATTCTGTTCTTAACATCATGCTTGCATTCTCCTTTAGCATTCGTTATCAACCCAAGGTATTTAAATGTTTCTACTTGTTTCAGTGCATTTCCTGCAATGTCCTTGACCACAAGTGTCTCATCTAAACTGCACAACCCACCCTAACAGCGCCTCTCCCCTTCTCTCTCTGGTCTCCTGGCAACTGGACTTTAATTTTCACATGGCATCTTTAATCGACCCCACTGACTTGACGCAGCGCTTAGCTTTTTAAGTAGCCCTTTAGAAATTTCTAGTTTACAATTACGATTACGATTAAACTGTGAACACTTCAGAATCACGCTTCAACAATTACATTTCATGTCATGATAGGATCAGTTTAGCTTTTTCGATGTCATACATTCAACCTAGTGTGATGTGCTGTAAATCACTGCAATTCAATGTAGGGCCGACTTTAACTCTATGTGACTATTGGGCATGTTGGATAACGTACGCAACTGTGTGCTTATTTAAATATTGCAATAAATTCTAGTTGTATTTCTTAATGCCAGGCACCAAAGGAGATGACCCATGTCAAGAAGATTCGTCTACCGATCAAACCCGACGGTTGGTGATACAGTTTCTATGGCGTTGCTTATACTTAGAAGCATCTGCATGAATGTGATTAGGATTTGTAATAACATGATTACAAAATAATGATAGCGAATTCTCGCTATTGTAAAATCCTAAGAGGATAATGGCGAAGTCTTAAGAGGATAATGGCGAAGTCTTAAGAGGATAATGGCGAAGTCTTAAGAGGATAATGGCGAAGTCTTAAGAGGATAATGACGAAGTTTTAAGATTCCTGGAAAACCATCGTGGTGGTTATTGTAATATTTTAAGTGACTTTATTCACGTCATGTAACGTTTTGACGCTAGCTAATGCACCGCTCTGCTTTAATATGAATTGGTTTATGTTGTTAGCCTATATTATCTTATCTTATGCTATGTGCTATGTTATGTCATGCTGTGCTGCGCTATTAGGCATGCTATGCTATTTTTGTATATTGAGGTGCTTTAGGTAGACAGACCATGGAGATGATTGGCTTTGTTCATAGGTTCACTGTGCGAGGAATATTTCAACCAGCTGTCGAGTGACTTGGGTGACGAGTGGGTTCAAGTGGCCTCCAACCTGAAGATCAGCAAAGCTTCAATCCAGCGCATATCGACCACCTACGCTCACTTGGACGCCACCGAAGCCTCGCAGAAATCCATCAAGGACATGCTGCGAGAATGGTTCCTCTCTTCCACCAAGTCCACCGATAAGGTAGGCCCTCGTAGCGTAATCGTAATCGTAATTGGACATTTATATAGCACCTCTTCAAGAAAACTACCCAGAAGTGCTCCCGAACTGATTACACATGACACGATCAAAATAGTATAGTCTTCAGTCGTATATGTCGCGATTTCACTGTCAAGAGAAATGCACGCATCGGGATTAATATTTACACGATGTCGTTACAGAAGTGTAAAGAACAGTAAGGTAAGGTAAGGTAAGGTAAAGGTAATGTAAGCTCGGATAAGGTAAGTCAATCGCACATTTATTACAGCGATAGTCTTAATAGGTCATCTTCTGTGGAAATCTGCATACGACACCAGCAAACGTACAACACTTCTTCTGCAACGCCAACGGCAAGACGTAAAGAATTGGCTCTATTAGAAATGATTTGAATTCAAGTGTTTACATGAATGTTGCTAGGGTTGTATTCTATGCTTCGGTCTATTATAATGGGCTTACTATTTTATTGTGTTATTTGTGTTTTTAAAGAGATTATTTTGTCTTTTTAGTTCTAATGTTCTCTTTTGTTATCATAGACGGAGGACCTGCGTGTGGCTCTTCTTTATGCCGGAAGAAACGATTTGGCAGAGGAATTAACATCGAAAAGCAAAGAACTCCGACAAGATATCGAGAAAAGACAAGAAGGTGGGGCATTATACCAATACGCCCTGCGTAGTCAGTGGCGGCTCCAAGTTTGCTTGCGTGGGGGCAGGAGCATTTTCAGAGGGGCACCACATTCTGGCAGTCCACCATGCATGGGTCTGGTTTGATGTGCGCCGGCGTATAACCAAACGGGCCATGAGAAAGGACGAACCGCTGGACTCCTGTAGCTAAATCCGCCACTGATCTTGACATATCAGCCCATATTTGCAGTATTTAGGGTTTGTAGAGGCAAAATTCCTGCAACGGTTCAGAACTCTTCCTGCTGAAGATCCATTTCTCCTACCCAATTCGATCCAGTCAACGAGTCTTTCGCCTCTCCTGTCAACTAGAAAATCTCGCCATGAAAATGTTGCGACCATATCAGCGTTGTGAATAATGTTATTCGTGTTATTGTGTTCACCAGCATATTTCAAGTATCTTCTTGAATGAGATTTCTAAACTATACGTGCTTCCGTGATTAGCGAATTCTTCAACAACATCTTTGGTGCTGACTGAGAGATGCCTAAACATATTAACACAAATCTTCCATTACCTCGCCAAGTTTATATTACATATTTATCATACCTCACCTTACTATACCATACCATCTTATTAGACTTTAGTTTGTCATACCTTACCTTACCCTGAATTACCTTTTCTTGTCTTAACTTCTGATGAGATTCTTATAGAGATGTGTAAACAAGTTACGTGTAAACGCCGCTTGAATCACATTTCTTACTTAAACATATTGAAGATATTCCTATATACTTACCTTACCGTAACTTGTCTTACCTTCTCTGTTCTTACCTAAACTGAAATTGTCTTAATTTTTCTTTACTTTATCTTACCTCCTATTACTCTGCCTTTCCTTGCATTATTGTGGTAATTTTACCTTGCCTCTCCTTGCAAGGCAAGACCGCCTCACCGAACGGATCTCTGGTGTTTTTCTTTCTGCAACCGGATCTTGTTCTGCACATGGTAGGCTATCTATGGACTACCCCTCTGTGTTGACGCTGCGCCAAATAAGCTTAAGCTTTTCTATTCCCTCCCTTAGTGGACATCTCTGGTCTCCTGATAACCGGATCATGTTCCTTCATACGGTATCTCTGGACAAACCCTCTGACTTTACGCGAAGGTCCTGAATAAGCTGGCGCCCGGGGCTTAACTTCTAAGTAGCGCTTCAGACATTTTTTATATCACAATGTACAGTTTAATTAGGCCGTATAATAAGGCGTGCTTTGTGTACAGACGTCAAATTACAGAAGTGCATGCATGCTTACTGCGAGAGCCAGGCGGCACTGAGAGCCTGGAGGTCGGTGGCGAAGCTTCTTGGTCTCAAGGAGGAAGAGATAGCGAGGATAGCTGGCGAACAGAAAGTGGCCACGAAGGAGATGGCCCGAGAAATGCTGCGAAGGTGGAAGGAGATCAGAGGGACAGAAGCGACCAAGGAGAGCCTCATCGTTACACTCAGGAAACTCAAACTCAACGAGGCTGCTGGTATGAAAAAAGTTTACGTTGCATGTAACTATGTATACGAAACTGCATATTAACCTCTCAGATGTGAGAAGTATGTATTTATGTATATATCTGATTCTTTGTTTTTATATAACATCTTTTGACAACCTCTGACAGATGGAGTGTATGTTTGCATTTACGTAAGTATGAATAGAAGGATGAATGAATGGATGGATGGATGATGGATGGATGGATGGGTACGTACGTATTATGTAGTTACGAATGTAGTTTCAAAATTATTGACACGTACTAAGCAGAAAATCAAGTGGCACTGAGCCTTATTTTTAGGAAATCTATAATATAGCGCTATATAACTCTGTGTGGATTTGTGGAAACTATAATGAACCTATTGCTTTTGTTGTTATAGGTAAAGTCAGTCTCATTCGCTAGGTCTCGACAGGAGTCACTCATTAATTTAAGCACGAGAAAAGTCTAGAAAAACTCACGAATTCCGACTCGTTTATTTGTAAATCTGGACCCTAGGCTCGACGACTTTAAGCGGAAATGTGATTTAGAATAACCTCACAAGTTTGGTTGAATGTTCTTTGTTTTCTCATAAGTGAAACCCCTTCAAAACAGTTAATCACCTTGACCTCATTCATTGATTCGCATTCCATTTCTATTACTTTTTTCAGCTATTTCAAGTTTAGTTATGAATGACATTTATGGCAACGGCACAAAAGAAGTCAGATTAGATTAGATATTCATGTTATTACGGCAGATATGCCGCGTCTTAGCTACTTCTCTCTCTTTGCATAAACGACACGTGGCGGGTGAGATGTGAAATTTATTTATACCTTGCAGAAAAACACAGTCATTTGCGGTTTAGTGAGTAATGTCGTATATTTCTGACACTACTAGCGTTTCCTACCACTTTCTCGTGGAAACTTTTGCTCCTCGCCCCACCGGGCATTGTTCGTATAAACCACGTTGCTGAATCGAGAAATTTTTAGGTGTTTCAAGAGCGTATCGAAGTCTGTTGTAGACCGTTCAGATCTACAGCCTGTTCATGTATCTGATCTATTCATGTCTATGACGTTTTAATTTATGTAGGGCATTGCCGTCTATAGACAATTAGTGAATTCTATAAGATGCTAGAATGTCCTAGAAATTGAGCTGTATCGAATGGGCAGACTCGACCAAAATTCGCGGTCGTTCCTACTACGAGAACAAGTCTTCCGCTCTGTCTTAGTTGCTTCATTTTGTTGCCTAGTGTTGTGACAATTTCTGCCTTTAAATGTTCAACACCGAACAGCAGAACCACGAATGGCCATATCTTTAAGTAAATCAGTAATGTTGGAGCATTTTATGGGCATGTTTCTCTTGATACTATGCCACAAAGGCTATCATGTATGTGTCAGCAAAAATTTAAGTGTAATTTTGATTAATTTTTCTGATATGATCATGTTTTAGACACTTGTCCTAATGGTGAGGACACTGGTCAAATTTAGACCTGGACTATGCTCATTTTAAGGCCTGGGTTGTTAATATGAGCAGTTTTGGTCGCTGTTAGCAGCATCCTATTTTGTTTCTTGTTGTACAGTTCACAAATTCTGCTGATATATGCATGAACATTAACTGCGATAAACAAGTACTATCATTACAACTAGTTACTACCCATTACTACCAAAATACTCTTCAGTACCTGTGCTCTGGTATCATTCAGTTTATTGGGGGAAAACACTAAAAGGTGCTCAGATTAGAAGAGGCAATAACAGAACAAGACGCAGCGGGTAAAGCATAAAAGCAGCCAGAAGAAAGCAAAAATTGACCTGAAGGAACGTAGAGAAGATTGGTGTAAAATTGCTCCAGAAGATTCCATATCTGCATTCCAGATCTCAATTACCACCTCTTCATCGAGAAAACAGGTCTGGCCAACCGGGACCAAAGAAGATTGGTGCACTTTAGTCTTGCAGCAGAAGCAATATTTGCATTCTAGGTATCAATAATAACATGTTCTTCGGAAAGAAATTTGGGCCTACATAAAATCGGGAGAGGTATTTTCCAGCAGCTTCACAGAAAAAAACTAGTCGGGCCTACCTAGATGAGATAACCCTTAAATTTAAAGACATCCTTAAAATTTAAGAAAGTCTAATCTTCTAAAACTATGAAGACATCATCATAGATAGATCCATCCTTAAATTATAATGACGTCATAGTAATACTGCTGTGGTGAAATTTTCAACTAACATTAATTGAAGAATAATTTACACGCATGATATATATATTTAAACAATAATTATTACGACAATTTTATCGATATCATTATAAACTGAATATTTACCGGATAAAAATTCTGCAAGCCACTTTTGCGGGACCTTGCCAAATTTTAAATTTTTTTAGCGCCATGATGGCCCATTACTTGAGCTAAATTTGAGCTGGCCTAGTTAGCTACATCGGTAAACGCTTACGCCAACGAGTCTCTGTGCGCGAGGATCCTCTGTTCGCAACCAGATAGTGGCATATTTCAGAGATTTGAATCTCGGGCTAGCACGATCCGTGCACGGGGACCTTAAATGGCGTGGCGCCCATTCAGAGGGGCAGCGGTGGTGAAGGTTCTTACCCGAGCAGGGTAGTGGCCATACTTTCGCTATAGAAAACCGTGTACAGACATTTACATTTACCTTGCACGCAGACTGCTGAATCTAGTGATCTTGAACAATTCCTTCACAAATAATTGCTAAGCGCCACTGATTGGTGGTTACCTCTTGTTCCTCCGTTCATTGCGCTCTGCAACTCATGGCCAAAACTGTTGCATTGGTTACCATCACCCTAACCATAGACGGATCTAACACCGTCACCATACTACTAATACAACTACTACCATTACTACTACTACTACTACTACTACTACTACTACTAATAATAATAATAATAATAAAACATTAATAATATTTTATATTTAAGCAATAATAATTAATGGTTTAAAAATAAAATAACAATAAGAACAGAACTACAATCATTTTTTCCAATTTCCAATCAGTCAAAAAACAATGCAACAATTAAACTTAAGACTGAGTCTACTACAAATTGGGCATTAGTGTCATATACTCAAAGGCTAATAGTAGGCATATGATAGCCACTACAATGTATTGTCCTCACCTTAATTGTATATTTATATCCAACTATAAAGTAAAATAATTGAAGAAATATTCTTATCTAGTGGCCATGAACATTAAAACATTTTACCTAGCTGAAGATAGGTTTCTGTAGTGAACTTTGTATTGCAGTTAAAAGCCATTAAATGTTTCATGACATTAGAATAGGCCTCCAGCCCGACCAAGAATCTCTTCAAAGTACTATTCACTAGTCTAAAACATGTCATCTTTGGAACTCATACAGATCGGCAATTAGTTTGTACGCAAGTGTTTTTCCAAAAGGCACAAAACCTTTTCTGGTCGCTTACGGCGTGTAACTTCAGGCCTCAACACTGTCAGAGCAATTAAAATTACAGGTGACACGCGAAGAACATTTGGACTATATTGCATAGCTGCCAAATCGATGCAATATGGCTGCTGCTTTGTTGCAGTGGTTGACACAATTCAAAACGCTGAGGAATAATTCTGAATCCCGACTCAAGTACAGTTTGGCTACACCTTAAAAACTGTCAGATGCACTCATAGATTCCAATTACCGTGACACTTTATGCACATGACGAAAACCATTCAGCCAATATTCATTATATAATTGGTTTAAAATTAACAAACTAAACTAGAATCTTGTGAATTAATCAGTTTCCTGTGCTCAAAGAAACTAACTTAAAAGATGCATTTCGCATCGTTTAAGAAACATATTTGTCTTGAAATCGTCACAGTATTTAGAATAACAGTGGTCCATAAATTCCGTTTCGACTTCAAACATTTCAAACAGATCCCAAACCCATAACCAAAAGACCTCATAACAAAACGAGTTACATCAGCACTAACTGTCGACAGATCTGAAAACTGTTTTTCACCTCCACGTGGATTCATATCTGCCGAGATGAAAGGTCTGACACAGTTTCTGTAGTAGGCAAATTTTTCCGTTAAAACAGTCATCTCCAACAAATATGTCAAATTTCTTATATGAATCCCAGTAACTTTCGTGGTGTTTATTTATCTTGCTTAAGAAATGCTTTCACATTTATATGACTTTCCTCCGGTGTGGGTCTTTGAATGGTATATTAGATCCCCATTAAGACCAAATGCTTTCTGACGTAAATCACACTTGTATAGATTTTCTATGGGCTCTCATTTGCTTTTTCAGACATATACCCTGTGGCATAAATGGCATTTGCAAGCATACTGAGATAACCACACTTTGAAGCATTTAGTTGCATAACTGACAAATGTATAGTTTTCTCCAGTGTGGGTTCTTTTATGGTCTTCAAAATACTGCCTTGGTGAAAATGATCTGTGACATAAATTCCAAATAAATATTTTTCTCCAGTGTGGTTCTTTTATGGTCTTCAAGATATTGCGTTCGTAAAAATGATTTGTGACATAAATTGCAAATAAATGTTTTTTCTCCAGAATGCATTCTTGCATGGTTTCAAGATCATACTTATTGCAAAACCTTCGTCACATAAATTTCACTTGTACATTTTTTCTCCGGAGTGGGTTTTTGCATGCGAATACAGGCCACTCTGTTGTGAAAACATTTTACAGCATAACAGACAAATGTATGGTTTTTCTCCAGAGTGGGTTCTTTCATGGTCCTTAAGCATACGTCTTCGTGAATATCATTTGTGACATAAATTGCAAATATATGGTTTTTATCCATTGTGGATTCTTACATGTCTTGTAAGATCAAACCTTTGTACAAAACCTTTGTGACAAAAATTGCACTTGTATGGTTTTTCTCCAGTGTGGGTTCTTGCATGTCTGTTAAAATTACTCTTCCATATCAATGATTTGTGACATAATTTGCAGTTGTATGCTTTTTCTCCAGTGTGGGTTATTGCATGCATGTACAGGCCAATAAGTTGTGAAAACTCTTTGTTGCATAACCGACAAATGTATGGTTATTCTCCAGTGTGTTTTCTTGCATGTCGTGTAAAGCCACCTCTGTATGCAAATGCCTTCTGACATAAATTGCATTTATAGGGTTTTAATCCATTGTGGGCTTTAATATGTGCATTGAAACTACACTTCCATGCAAATGATTTGTGACAAAAATTGCACTTGTACGGTTTTTCCCCACTGTGGGTTCTTGCATGCACTTTTAGGTTACCAGAATGTGAAAACTGCTTGTTGCATAACTGACAAATGTATGGTTTTTCTCCAGTGTGGATTCTTGCATGGTTTTTAAGATCACACCTTCCTGCAAAACCTTTGTGGCAAAAACTGCACTTGTATGGTTTTTCTCCAGTATGGGTTCTTGCATGCCTTTTAAAATTACTCTTCCATATGAATGATTTGTGACATAATTTGCAGTTGTATGCTTTTTCTCCAGTGTGGGTTCTTGAATGCATATTGAGGCTACTAGATTGTGAAAACTGCTTGTTGCATAACCGACAAATGTATGGTTTTTCTCCATTGTGGGTTCTTGAATGCACATTGAGGCTACTAGATTGTGAAAACTGCTTGTTGCATAACTGACAAATGTATGGTTTTTCTCCTGTGTGGGTTCTTGCATGGTTTTCAAGATTACACTTATACGCAAAACCTTTGTCACATAAATTGCACTTGTACGGTTCTTCCCCACTGTGGGTTCTTGCATGCACTTTTAGGTTATCAGAACGTGAAAACTGCTTGTTGCATAACTGACAAATGTATGGTTTTTCCCCAGTGTGGGTTCTCTCATGTCTTTCAAGACTATGCTTCCTAGCAAATGCCATGTGACATAAATTGCAATTGTATGTTTTTTCTCTAGTGTGGGTTCTTCTGTGTTCTGTCAGACTTTTCCTCAATGCAAAATGTTTGTGACATAAGTCACATTCATGTGGTTTGTCTCCAGTGTGAGTTCTTAAATGGAGCTCGAGACTCCAACTCCTTCTAAGTACTTTATTACAAATTTCACATTTGTACAGTTTTTCCTGTTTTTGGCTTCTTGCATTCATCTTCAGATCTTCAACAAAGACAAAAGAAATCACATAACTAGCATTAGTACTGCTATTCTGGATTACTATGGAATCGGCCAGGACTTAGAAATTTAACAGTTACAATAATGGAAACTTCTTGTAATGAATCATTTATGCCAGTATGGGAGCAAAGAAAACAGGACCAAGAATTGTGATATTGTAAACTGTGTATTCTATTTCATCAATTTTGGAATTTTCAGATGCCATGACAAATACATGTTCAGTAATACAATACAATGTCTGCCGAATATTTTTTGAAGCACTGCTATGCTAATCTCAGCGATAGCTATGGGTATGAAGTGTTACTGACTTCATTTTCTTATCTTTGGCATGCAAGGTAGGTGGCCAGTTATATCCCTTGCAGCCTGATCTTCCCAACGACTGTGTACTCTCAATGTATTTCACTAATAGCTGAGTTTGCAATGGAGTAAAATATATTTAATTCCATAAGATGTTTCTAAAATGTAATTTTCATAGTCCAAAATTTTTGGTTTAAAGATGAAATCACACGAGTTCTCGCCTGATTTCCGATTAGAACAGCCAGAAAAGCTAACAGGAGTTCGAGCCAATAGCTGCTCTTTGTTAACCTGCAGGAATACTGGTGTGACGAGCGCTAATAATATCCTTCGAAAACACAACTTTACAGATCATTAATATAAATAAATCGCTTTGATCACTATGAAGTCATTAACCATTGGCAGAAACAATGGGTGGGCTATATTTTCAACGAATATCGTGGGCCTATATTTCTGATATTCACGAGCTATGACAGGTAACCATTGGCAGAAACAATGTTCATTTATGTATTGCTGAAGCCGCGTCGTCTTTTGAACTAATTTCCTGAAAAAAATCAAAATTCAATTAAACCGCTAAAATGTTTCCGAAATCTGAAGTGGTCGAACCTGAAAACGTACCCTGCATTATCAATACTCTTAATAGTGAGATGAAATTACTAATTATAACTTGTGATTATCAAAATATAAATAGAATAAATCATGTTTGAGAGGTAAATATAATAAATAATTATGAAAGAGGCAAATATAACTCACCATAAGCTACTCAAATAATGAAATAATAGTTTCTACGTCATATGCTCCGTCACACGTTTTCTTTGTGGAGCTCAATAAAATGGCGTTAAATAAATAGAAGAACGTTAAATAGAAGTTGGCTTACCAGTGGCGCTGCTCTCTAGCGATTGCATGGAGTATTCACTTCGATATGCCCTCAATGTGTGAAAACTGTAGGCCTATGCCAAAAAAATTTGAGCAAGAACACATTAGCTACCCTAGTTAAGCTAGAATTCTCATTCGCTTTTAATAGCTTATATCGGGACCGCACGCTGTCTTCAGAAGATTAAATCCAGCCAGAACCCGCTCTTTTTATTGACTAAGCCTATCAGATCAACTGATCTCAGATAGGGCACTATTCGGCCTACCTTTCGGTCTGTCAATGGGCCACAACAGAGAGATGCAGTGGATCGATTTCTTCTGCTTCCCATTTCATCATGTCTTAATTAATCCTGTGCTTAAATCTTTACATTGGCTTCCTGTTCAGCAAAGGATTTGTTTCAAATTAGGGCTTACAGTTTATAAAACTTTGAACTATGACCAACCACAATATTTGAAATCAATCCTTATTCCCCAGACTTACCATTATTCTGCAAGGTCATCTGATTGTCTTTCTCTGGTCATACCTTGGGCTAGAACTGTTCTTGGTAAACGTGCATTTTCGGTTGCTGGACCAAAATTTTGGAATTCCCTCCCTGTGTCTGTTCGTTCTGCTCAGTGGATCGATTTCTTCTGCTTCCCATTTCATCATGTGTTAATTAAGCTGTGGTTTAAAGCTGTGGTTTCCCTCATTTTAGTTTATTTAGGCCCTAGGTCATCTTGCATTGGACGAGAAGGCTTTAGTTATTGCAGCAGATGGGACAGTAATTCTGATGAGGCATTGTTAAACTCTAGGATCCCAGAGCTTTGATAATGCCCGGTTGTTTTGCATACATATTTAATGACCTTGTATTAATGTTGTACGTAGGCCTAATGGTGAATTGTATAGGTAGTTTGAATTGTGACAATCACTTAATGTCATTTACTCCACAGCCGGCGTCGATACCAAATTCTACTGCTTCATGACAGCAGCACGTGGGCGCAAACAACATGCACACGGTCGTTATACGAAGTCCCATCAGCAGGTTCGAACCCGCAACCCAGGGCATAACAGACCCAGGGCACTAATGGAATAGACCACAGTGTCGCACGATTGTACGTAGCCTAAAACGTGTGTTTTAGGCCTATTTCATTAGCCTTCATATTTACTTGAATTGTACAAAACGCTGTTTATCCACTACCTTCGTCGGGTTCACGCTGGCTATCAGTTACACCAATGGCGTAGGCTGGCGAGGTGTGGGTCCAGCCAACAAATAGGCCTACGGCTGTCTGGGCAGGATTTAACTGTATGCAGGTCAATTACAAGAAGTCGCTTCT
Organism: Norana najaformis; assembly: GCA_964023275.1. Taxonomy (NCBI): domain Eukaryota; kingdom Metazoa; phylum Annelida; class Clitellata; order Crassiclitellata; family Hormogastridae; genus Norana; species Norana najaformis. Next base: position 47,054,836 of record OZ029914.1, read on the forward strand.
TTAGCTTTAATTTCTAAATGAACTGATTATTGTTACAAAACAATGTTTGAAGTAACATCTGACGACGATGTTATTGTTTCAGCCAAATGTAGGCCTAAATATAGGCCCTAAGCGTACACGGTTTTATATAACGATCGTATGGCCTCGACGCTGCTCTATTTTAAATAATTGATCGGGTGAGATCCTTCATCACCGCTGCCCGTTTGATTGGGTGACACGCCATTTAAGGTCCCACTGTACGGACCGTGCTAGCCCGAGATTCAAATCTTCGAAATATATTCACTATCGGTATGCGAACCGGCATCCTCATGCACAGAGGCGCTTTGACGTATACTTAACCTATGTAGGTAACCAGGCCAAGATACATGGCAAAGGTGCAGCAGGTACGGTTAGAAGTAAGCGCATAAGTCAGTCGTATTTGAACTAAGAAAGTCATTCTAAATGATCTGTCTACGCTTTTTAACGTTAGTTAGACCTAGTAAGTATTAATTGGCAACTTTTATAGCTCCTGTGCATAATGCACAAAGCATAAACCGTTGGTGCACAAAAACCAAGCCGGTCATGTCAATACCAGAAAGTTAGTCCGCCGAGACAAAGGCAGCCATTCCAAAAAGTGCGTCTTAAGTTGAGACTGGTTACATAACAGACTGAGCAGAACAAACAGATGCAGGCAGCGAGTATAATTTGGCCAGCATGCTCACAGACATAAGTTTATTTGGCAGTCATGTGTCCAACGTCATGTGTAGAACATTGTGAAGCCCATAAGACAACATGCCCATAGGAGCTTCATATGTCCTACATACGAAGATGTTGTTGGGAAAACAGTCACTCTAGGCCATAGCAAGATATTATTCTGATCTTACAAATAATCGGACAAAACTGTAGGCCTATGCAAAAGTTCAGAAATGTGCATCAGAACATTTTTCGTGTTTTCTATAGGAGCAGGATGCTCGACGGAGCGAAACTGAAGTGATTTCAGAAATTTACATTTGCACGTAAACATGAAAACAGGATGCTCACTTCCATTACTTACATACATATACACATATACACGTACACACATAAAGGCACATTTACATACATGGAACAGTGCAACAGTTTCTAACATAAAGTAACTCGTTACACCTTATCTTAAATTATAATGATATTATTACAATGATAATAGCAACAACAGCAGCAGCAACAGGAATAATGCCAACATTAACAATGACAACAAAAGCACTATTACTACTACCACTACTACTACTACAACTCCCACTACTACCACTACTACTACCACTCCTCCTCCTCCTCCTCCTCATACTACTACTACTACTAGTAATAATAATGATAATAATTATAGTAATAATAATAATAATTATAGTAATAATAAACATTAATAACAATATCAGATATTAGATTTAAACAATAATTTAGGGTTTAAAAATAAAATAACAAGATGAATAAGAACTACAATTATTTTTTACAATTTTAATCAATCAAAAAACAAAGCAACAATGAAACCTTAGAGTGAGTGTTTGCAAATGGGGTATTAGTGTAACAAACTCAAAGTCTGACAGTATGATAGCCACACCAATACATTACATTAATTGTCCTTACATTAATTGTATATTTAACTACAGCACACATGAAATACTCAAAAATATTTTAATCTAGCGCATGTGAACATTTTATTCAGCTGAAGATATTGTCTTCTGAATTGAACTTTATATTGCAGTTAAAAGCCAATAAATGTTTTATGACATTAGTATAGGCCCACTGCCCTCTAAGAATCTCTCCACGGTTCTATTCGCCAGTCTATAACGTCTCATCTTTAGACCTCATGAAGAACTGAAATAAATTTGTACGTGAATGATTTCCAAATGACACAAAAACTCTCGATCATTACAATCTCACACATTCCGTCATTTTCTGGTCGCAGACGACGTGTAACTTCAGCCTCAAGACATTGTCCAAGCAATTAAAACAACACGTGATCCGTGAAGAACATTTGGACCACATTTGCAGAGCTGCTAGATCGAGGCAATATGGCCGCTGGTTTGTCGTAGTATTCGGCAAAATTCAAAATCACTCAAAATCTGTGAGAGACGTGAGGAATAATTCTAAAGCCAGGCTCCGGTACACTTTAGATACAACTTAAAAACTAACAGATGCACCCATAGATTGCAATAAAACGTGACTCTTTCTGCACGTGGCGGTAACCATTCAGCCAATTTCATTATATAACGAGTTTAAAATTTGCAAACTGAGCTAGAATCATGTAAATTAATCAGTTTCCTCTGCTCAAGGAAACCAACTCAAAAGGTACATTCAAACAGTTAAAGAAAAATATTTTCTGGAGATCGTCATAGAAGTGATAGTAAAAGTAGTCCAGAAATTCCATTTCGACTTTAAACATTCCATCACAGTTTCCACACCCTAAGATCCCTCAAAACAAAATAAATTACATCAGCACAAGCTGGCTATCGACAGATCTGAAAATTGTTTTTTACTGGCACTTGGCTTCATATCTATCGAAATGAAAGGTCCGGAACAGCTTCTGTTGTAGGCGAATGTTTCCGTCAATGCAATCATCTCCAGTAAACATGTTGAATAGCTGATTTTTCATCTATCTCGATTAAGAAAATGCTTTGACATTCATGACTTTTCTCCAGTATAGGTTTTCGAATGGTAGTTTAGATCATCAGGAAGAGCAAATGATTTCTGACATAAATCACAGTTGTTTGGCTTTTCTACAGGTTTTCATGTGCTATGTTGAGAATTTTACCCTGTGCAAATTCTTTGTGGCATAAACGCCATTGCAAGCTTTTTCTCTAGTTTGAATTTTTGCATGCATATTGAGATAACCACGCTTTGAAAACATTTTGTTGCATAACTGACAAATGTATGGTGTTTCTCTTGCATGGGTTTCTTTACGGTCTTCAAGATTATGCTTCGATGTAAATGCTTTGTGATATAAATTGCACTTGTATGGTTTTCCTTCAGTGTGGGTTCTCATATGTACAGTCAGATAATCCTTCCGTGCAAATGATTTGTGACATAAATTGCAAATAAATGGTTTTTCTCCACTGTGGGTTATTTTATGTTTTCCAAAATTACACTTATATGTAAATGTCTTCTGACATAAATTGTACTTGTAGGGTTTTTTCCAGTGTGGGTTCTCCCATGTGCATTCAGATTACACTCCCTTGCAAATGCTTTGTTGCATAAATTGCAAATAAATAATTTTTCTCCAGTGTGAGTTCTTGCATGTGCACACAGTCCACTCTGTTGTGAAAACATTTTGTTGCATAGCAGACATATGTAAGGTTTTTCTCCAGTGTGGGTTCTTCTGTGTTCTTTCAGACTTGACCTTGAAGCATACGATTTCTGGCATAAATTGCACTTGTATGGTTTTCGCCACAGTGGGTTCTAGCATGTGTACGCAAGACACTATGTCTTGAAAACATTTTGTTGCACACCTCACAAATATATGGTTTCTCTCCAGTGTGAGCTTTTGCATGCATTTTAAAATTCGTTCTGCCTGCAAATGTCTTCTGACATAAATTGCACTTGTATGGTGTTTCACCAGTGTGGGTTCTTACATGGTTTGTAAGGTGGCACCTTTGTGTAAAACCTTTGTGACAAAAACTGCACTTGTATCTTTTTTCCCCAGTGTGGGTTCTTGCATGCCTGTTAAAAGTACTCCTCCATGTAAATGATTTGTGACATAAATTGCAGTTGTATGGTTTTTCTCGAGTGTGGGTTCTTTCATGCATATACAAGTCAATATGCTGTGAAAACTCTTTGTTGCATAACTGACAAATGTATGGTTTTTCTCCAGTGTGGGTTTTTGCATGTCTTTTAAAATGAGATATGTATGCAAATGCCTTCTGACATAAATTGCACTTGTATGGTGTTTCGACAATGTGGGCTTTAATATGTGCATTTAGGCTACTCTTCCATGCAAATGATTTGTGACATAAATTGCAAATAAACGGCTTTTCTCCAGTGTGGGTTCTTGCATGGATTTTAAGAACACTCACATGTGCAAAATCTTTCTGACATAAATTGCACTTGTACATTTTTTCTCCAGTGTGGGTTCTTGCATGTGCAGACAGGCAACTATGCCGTGAAAACATTTTGTTGCATAACAGACAAATGTATGGTTTTTCCCCAGTGTGGGTTCTCTCATGTCTTTCAAGATTATGCTTCCTAGCAAATGCCATGTGACATAAATTGCAATTGTATGTTTTTTCACCAGTGTGGGTTCTTGAATGCTTTTTAAGATCACACCTTTCTGCAAAACCTTTGTGACATAAAATGCACTTGTATGGTTTTTCTCCACTGTGGGTTCTTGCATGTCTTTTAAAATTACACCTGTATGCAAATGCCTTCTGACATAAATTGCACTTGTATGGCTTTTCTCCACTGTGTTTTCTTGCATGCACACTGAGGCTACTAAGTTGTGAAAACTGCTTGTTGCATAACTGACAGAGGTGTGGATTTTCACCAGTGTGGGTTCTTGAATGCCTTTTAAGATCACACCTTTCTACAAAACCTTTGTGACATAAAATGCACTTGTATGGTTTTTCTCCACTGTGGGTTCTTGTATGCCTTTTAAAATTATGCCTGTGTGCAAATGCCTTGCAACATAAATTGCATTTGTACGGTTTTTCTCCAGTGTGGGTTCTTGCATGTATTTCAAAACTTTTCCTCCATGCAAATGATTTGTGACATAAATTGCAAATAAATGGCTTTTCCCCAGTGTGCGTTCTTGTATGTGCAGACAGGTCACTATGCTGTGAAAACATTTTGTTGCATAACAGACAAATGTAAGGTTTTTCCCCAGTGTGGGTTCTCTCATGTCTTTCAAGACTATGCTTCGTAGCAAATGCCACGTGACATAAATTGCAATTGTATGTTTTTTCTCTAGTGTGGGTTCTCTCATGTGCTTTCAGGTAGTTCTTCCGTGCAAATGATTTCTCACATAAATCGCATTTGTGTTTTTTTTCTCCAGTGTGGGTTCTTCTGTGTTCTGTCAGACTTTTCCTCAATGCAAAATCTTTGTGACATAAGTCACATTCATGTGGTTTTTCTCCAGTGTGAATTCTTAAATGGAGCTTGAGATTCCAACTCCTTGTAAGTACTTTATTACAAAATTCACATTTGTACAGTTTTTCCTGTTTCTGGCTTCTTACATTCATCTTCAGATCTTCAACAAAGACAACAGACATCACATAACTAGCATTAGTACTGCTATTCTGGATTTCTATGGAATCGGCCAGGACTTAGAAATTTAACAGTTAAACTAATGAAGATTCCTTGGTATGATTCATCCTGAATGCCAAAATGGAAGCAAAGAAAACAGGATCAAGAATCGTGATATTGTAAATTGTGAATTCTATATCATCAACTTTGGAATTTCGGATGGTATGACGATTGCATGTTCAATGTCTGGCGAATTCATTGGGAGGAATTGCTATGCTAACCCAAAGGTAGCTGTAGGTATGACTTCATTTTCTTATCTTTGGCATGCAAGGTAGGTGGCCCGTTATCTCCCTTCAGCCTGATCTTCCCAACGACTGTGTACCGTCAGTGTACTTGTCTAATACCTGAGTTTGCTATGAGGTAGAGTGTAGAATATATTTAATTCCATAAGATGTTTCCAAAATGTAATTTTCATAGTCCAAAATTTGCAAAATTTTTGGTTTAAAGATAAAATCACACGAGCTCCCGCCTGATTTTCGATGAGAAGATTCAAGAAAAAATGCCAGAAAAGCTAACAGAAGTTCGAGCCAATAGCAGTTCTGGTTAATCGGCAGAAATCTTGGTGTTACGTCGGCTAAGAGCCTTCGAAAACAGAACTTTACAGATGTCATTAATATAAATAAATCGTTTTGATCACTATGAAGTTGTTAATTATCTGATCCGTCTTACGAACTCACCGTCACTCCACCCCTTGCAATCTCTCCGCAGGTCTTCCACTCAAAATTGAAAACACTCATGTTTCGCAGATCTTATCTTGATTCCTCTTCTTCCCCTTATCTGTCTTGCAGATCCGATTGCAAGCACCAACCACCATAGCCGTCTGACTGCCTACCTGCCTGACTCTGGGATCTTGACCTGGAACCGGACCCTTTTGCCTATGGATTTTGTTTTGACTTAGCGCCTGTGAATAATCTGGTTCCCGCGCCTTAGCTTTCGTTGGACGTTATAGAAATCTTGCGAATCTTACGATTACGATATTAAGTCGTTAACCATTGGCTGAAACAATGGGTGGCATATATTTTCAACGAATATCCAATATATTTATGATATTCACGAGTTATGACGGGCATTCGCATTTATTTATGTAATACTGAAGCCGAACTTCTTCCGAACTAATTTTCTAAAAAAATCCCAATTCAATTCAATTGCTAAAACGTTTCTGAAATCTGAAGTGGTTGAAACTGAAAACGTACCCTGCATTATCAAGACGCTTAATAGTGAGATGAAATTACTAATTATAACCTGTGATTATCAAAATATAAATAGAATAAAACATGTTTCAGTGGTAAATATAATGCATAATTATGAAGGAGGCAAATATAACTCACCATACGCTACTCTAATACTGAAATAATAGTTTCTACGTCATCTGCTCCGTCAAACGTTTTATTTGTGAAGCTTATTAAAATGGCATTAAATAAATAGAAGAACGTTAAATAGAAGTTGGCTTACCGATGGCGCTGCCCTCTAGCGATTGCCCCGAATATTCAATTCAGTATGCAATATACTTGTGAAAACTGTATGCCAATGATTTGAGCAAGAACAGATAAGTTATTGTCGTTAAGCTAAATTGACAAACCCTCTTAATAGCTTCTATCGGGACCGCACGCTGTTTTCAGTAGATGAAATCCAGCCAGAACTCGCTCCTTTTTGTAACTAAGCCTATCAGATCAACTGATCTCAGATATGGCAATATTAGGGCTACTCTTCGCTCTGTCATTGGGCCACAACAGAGAGATCCAGTGGGTTGATTTCTCTTCTGGCTTCCATTTCAGCCGGTGCAAATTAAGCTGTCATTTCCCACATATTAGTTGATTAGGCTTAGGTCATCTTGCATTGGGCGGGAAGGCTTCAGATGTTGCAACAGATGTGGCAATGAATTCAGCAAGGTTAAACACTTGGATCCCAGAGCTTTGGAAGTGGCCAGTTATTATGCACACAGGCTGATTATAACATGGTACTTGAAGTGGCTCTCAAAGATAGTGTCAAAATGCCTTGTTGTATATGCTGTCATGCTATGCACATGTGGTATTTTGTACTACATGTATCGTTTGCAAAAGCTGCTTTATTTATAACTTTTTCACCAACAATTAAAACTTATTCTCACAGTAAAAGACAATTAATAGTTTTCGCCATTTCTACGTAACAGTTCTGAAAATAGAAAGAGTTTTAAAAGACACTTCAATACGCCTATTGGACACTACTCGTTAAACAAACATATACACTCAAGATTACTAGGTCCACCGAGGCCAGGTGTTCACAGCCAATCTGCATGTGTAGGCACGTTGTCCAACAAGCACAGACTTACTTGAAGGTGGTGTAGCTTCACAAAACACCTGTCGGCTTCAGATTTATTTCAAGACGCACTTAACAGAAATTAATGCAGGACTTTAATGCTTGTGCATAAACGTATGCATGTCTGTTGACAGTTGCTAAGCAACTTCTCTCATGATATGTATGCATGTAAGTATAAACTATTTTAATAGCCGAACTATAGTTTATTAAATCTCAATAGAAATAGCCCGCTAGTTTTGTCTTCTGATATATTTGGTTCATATTAAGCATACATCTATAGACCTATATCTACACTGAGTGAGTATTTTAGATATCCAAAGAAACCTTTGAACATGTCTTAGTGTAGAAGTACCGCTTTTTAGACATCTGTCTAGGCCGCCAGTGAGAGGAAGTAGGCCTACAGATTACACGCAAGGTTTGAAGAATTATATTCTTACAGCTATCAGATACATGATGTAATAATATTTAAGCAATGTTCTGTTGTTATTTGCTATTTCCCTTGTGAACACCGATATTAATGACCCAATCATCAAGTTGAGCGTCTCGAATATGGAGTCATAGAGAGTAAAAAGAAATTGAGATGTGTCTTTGTTTCTGAAATAAATATTGACAAGCGACTGTTTATTGGTAAACGACTTACATCTTGCCCTTTCTAGGCCTTTATCTCGCATTAGTGCACCCGGCTTATGGCCTGGGAGCAGAAAATGAGCACATGACCTACATTCCGCTATGAAACATGGCAGTTTTACTTTGCTTATTTCACTAATCTATTCATGCTTTTGTAACTAATACTGCAGTGTCGTTCGTTTGAATTCAGGTAGATCAAGATAGCCCAATTCTGTGTGTTCTGTTCCACTGTCTTTTACTGACACCTGATTTCAACTTGAAGTAAAGGGAAAATGTCACGGAATGCCAACGCAACGCGGGCAAAGAGCGCACCAATCCGAATTGAGAAGGGTTTCGAAAAGGAATACAAAGAGCTGCGGGAACTTAACAACGCGACGCTTAAGCTGCTGAATAATAAGCAGTCGGAACTGGAGACCCGGATACGAATCCTGACGAAGAGGAAGCTGGTAGACATACTCGAAAATCAGGCAGAAATGTCTTCGATGCAGACGGAAACCGTCGGTGCCCGGAAGCTGCTTATGGCGACCGGGAAGTACGTGACCCTTGACCTGAAGCCGACCTTGACGAGGCTGGGGGAGACGGCGGGAAAATACGCTGTTCTTATGCAGAAAAAGCTTAACGAGGAGATCGAATTTGGTTACGGTATACAATTAAACATGAACTATCCCAATATATCTAATCTAAACTAATTACTTCTAATGCTCCGGTATCATAATGCCCAGGGCATCAGTCGACGATCGCTTCGAGTCAAAATCGCAGTCAAATCATAATCCGTTGGAGAAGCAGGGCCATTGTGATAAAGACGCTATAGAAATCTTTAGAATAGATGCAGGTGCTGCGCTTCCTCGCATAATCTTCCGGCCATCGTGCCTTCTCGTGTCTTGATCCTTGCTCTTGGAACAGTCTTCCGCTGCATATAAGTTCTGTTGCATTCGACTCTGGTATGAAACATTTTCAAACTGTCCTAAAACGCATTTCTTCAGATCGCACAGATATTCATGCGTGCATCGATTTTGTAAGGTACTTGAAATGCGGTATATGACGTGACTTAATGCACGCAAGCAAACATAATATATACACATATTATACTTGTACATACATGCATACCTACATACATACATACATTCAGACATACAGACATACATACATGCATACATACATACATGCATACATACATACATACATACATACAGACAGTCATACATACATGCCTGCATACATACATACATACATATAGGCATACATATAGACATACATACATACATACATGCATACCTACATACATACATACATTCAGACATACATACAGACAGTCATACATACATGCTTGCATACATACATACATACATATAGACATACATATAGACATACATACATGCATACATGCATACATACATACATACATACATACATAATAGTTGAATGAAAGAAGGAAAGAGTGAATGAATGGATGAGACTACGGTAATTATGCAGGAAAATAATGATCCGTGTGATTTTGTAATTTCAAAAGGCGCTTATAAATTACCTGGTAACAATACTTCACATGGGACGAAAGTGAACATCGAGATGTTTATTGCGACGGTGAAGGAGATGCAGGAGATGCAGGACTTTGCTCAGCAGCTGAATCTAACAATCGCTGAAATGGATGCTGAGATTTACATGGCCGTCGTCCACGTACTCAGCGCCGAAAAAGACTTCAATGCCGTCAATGACGTCATCCAAGTACGTAAAGAAATTAGGTCATCCAAGCACGTAAGGAAATGAGGTCATCCAAGTACGTAAATAAATTGGGTCATCCAAGTACGTAAGGAAATGAAGTTATCCAAGTAGGTAAGGAAATGAGGTCATCCAAGTACGTAAATAAATGCAATCATCCAAGGTTTAAGAAAATTAAGTACGTAAGAAAAGTAGGTCATCCAAGAACATAAGAGAACTCGATCATTCTGATTCTGTACGTTAAGAAATGAGATTAACCAAGTTTGTAGGGAATTGAGATAATTGGAATTACCTCATAATAGCTAAGAAAACTCAAGTACTTCAGCATATGAGGCTATTGAAGCACAAAAGGAAGTGGTCAAGATGATGACACTACTGCAAAGGAAAGAATGAATGATTGAGTGAATGAATGAATAATTAATTAATTAGTTAATTAATTAACTAATTAAGTAGCGACTGGACGAACGAATTAACAGTGAAGTTTATACCTCTGTATTAATTTGTTTGTTTGTTTAGTTTCTTATTTATTTCTTTGTTTTTTATTTACTTGTTTATTAATTTTTTTTACTTAAAAATATTTCTTTGTTCAATTGTGTAATTGTTTATCTCTTAAACTGATGGTTTATTTGCTTTTTATTAATTTATTTTTTACAATTTATGTCCTTCAGGGCAGGGTACAAAAAGAGAAAGAAGCGCAGAAACAGCGTGAACAGGAACAGAGACGAATTGAGGAAGACAAGAAGAGAAAAAAGGAGGAAGAGAAACGACGGAAAGAGGAGGATGCGAAAAGAAAGAAGGAAGAAGAGGAGCAGAGGAAAAGAGAGGAAGAGGAAAGGGAAAGGCAGAGGAAAGAGGAAGAGGAGCGGAAAAGGATTGAGGAGGAAGAAAGGAAACGACAGGAGGAGGAGTTGGAGAGACAGAGAAAAGAGGAGGAGGAGAGAAGGAGGATCAAGGAGGAGGAGAGGAAACGACAGGAGGAAGAATTGGAGAGGAAGAGAAAGGAGGAAGAGGAACGGATGAGGAAGCTGGAGGAGGAGGCGCGACTGGAGGAAGAGAAGAGAAGGAAACTGGAAGAAGAGAGGAAGAAGGAAGAGGAGGAAGAGAAGCGGAGACTGGCGGAGGAAGAGAGGAAGAGAAAAGAGGATCCACGCAACTGGAATAATGTTTTTGTGTAAGTAAGACTCGGATCGGTTTTGACACTAGTGTAATTAAATGTAATCTACTGTATTTACTAGATTAAATTTTCTTACATTGCATTATGTGATGCAATGCAATGTCAGGTCAGGTCAGGTCAGGTCAGGTCAGGTCAGGTCAGGTCAGGTCAGGTACAATCTCTTTCCTTTGGCTAGAACTTTGACTTACACATCAAAATATGAGTATACAACCCCTGTACGTAAATCTCTGCACCGTTATGTTATCTTGTGTTGCTATGCCATGTTATATTATGATATGTTGCTATGTTATGCTGATATGATATGTTATGTTGTTGTGACATGTTATATTATTGTATTGTTGTTATTCTATGTTGTCATTATATGTCATATTATATTATGTTGCTATTCTACATTTATATGCTATGTTATATTATGTTATGTTGTTATTCTATGTTGTTATGATATGTTATATTACGTTATGTTGCTATGCTATGTTGTTATGATATATTATATTATGTTATGTTGTTATTCTTTGTTGTTATGCTATGCTATATTATGCTATGCTGTTAGGTTATATAATGTTATAATGCTTTGTTATGTCAAGTGGTGACCTTTGACACCATATTAAAAATTACTCCTTTAGTGACTGACCTATTCTTGTTTTCATCGACTGTACTGCTGACTCCTGCGATGCCTCTTTGGCTGTGAATCACAGTATTGAAAACTGTTGTATACTTTGTACTGAAGCTATTACGTCGAGGCTGATAGAGATGCCTTGGGTCACGGGATCGCATGCGTCATCAGGGTACCGGACGACGTCACCCTGGAAAAGCGTCATCTGACATGCACTGTGCTCGATCCGTCAGTCAGCCGCTACCTGTTGGAAGAGAACGAGGAATTGGTCAGCAACACTATCAACATCAGACTTTCCGATCAAAGCAACCCATTAAAATTTCCTGTAAGTTGCTTATTTGATTCTAACACGCTTAGTATTTTAATTATTCAACTGATTTGGTTAAAGTTATTATCACAGCGACCGCCATAACTGCCGCCATCATTAGCAACACCATTTAAGCAATCATCATCATCACCACCACCAACACAATCATCATCATCATCTTAATTGCACTAGTATTAATTATTATCAAAGTGTCTAAAAAAGCATTGTATTGCCCAGTGTTTAGGGACACCCAACCTTACCCTAGAAACATGAAACATGGCATCAGTCGCTCCTGCGATTGTACAATTGGTGTTGTTGTTGTTGTTGGTATTATTATTATTATTACTATTATTAGTATTATTATTACTACTACTACTACTACTACTACTACTACTACCACTACTACTATGATTATTATTACTACTACTATTATTATTATCAAAAGTTGTCGTTTTCAGTGTTAAGGCTAGAGCTATAAGGAAGCTAATTTTTATTTATTATTTCATTATTATTATTATTATTACTATTATTATTAGTAGTAGTATTAGTATTATTACTATTACTATTACTACTACTGCTACTACTACTATTATTATTATTATTATCTATTTTTCTTAACGTACTGGTATTTTTGGCTACTAACAGTATGCATTTGACACTTAGTAGGCCTATAATCCTATAATGAATAACCAATGAATTACGGCGTGGGCCTATAATTTGGTTTTGACGACTCACTGTTGACGCTGTCTGTATGACCAGAGTGTGCTGTGGATGGCCTTTCCTTACTGCGCTACAGCCAAAAATCGTGAGCAGATCGTCAAAATTCAGGACCTTGGATCAGCTACTGAAACGGCTCCTTGGACAGAAGTACCTGCGCGAGACGCATCCATCCAACCGGGAAAGGTCTTTGTTTGATTAATCGTAATCATAATTATATTAAATTAATCTGAATCGTAATCGCCAGAGTCATCATAATTATGATCGTAATCATGATCCTCACCATGATCAGGATAGCAATCATTACCATCACCGTAACCATAGACGGATCTACCACTGTCACCATAATGATAATAATTCTAATTCTAATTCTAATAATAATAATAATAATAATAATAATAATAATAGCAATAATAATAATAATAATAATAATAATAATAATAATAATAATCATCATCATCATCATCATCATCATCATGAATCTGTCATCTAGTCATCTTGGTTAGATTAACATCATAATCGTCTATATCGTTGTTGTCATCGCCATCGTCTTCGTCGTCATTATCATCATCGTCATCATCCTCTTTCTCCTTCTGTTTCTCATCATCAACACTAACACAATATTCCCAAGACACTACATCTTCTGCTCATCTACCTTTACTTCATGTAGGATCCTTTGAATCTACGATCTACAGCAAAAACCAAAAATCTTTTGTACAGGTGAAGGAGAATATAAGATTCGTTGAGACTCAGCTGCACCAACTGTCGTCGGAGGGGATAAACGTCGTCGTTTTAGCAAAGCCAAAGACAGACCGACAGACATTCAGCAACAAAGGCGGACAAATGAGATCCACTCTGGACCAACGCATCTCAGTCACTGTTCCCAAGAACGCCTTCAAGACTCCAACGTCACTCGCTATTCAGGTCTGTGCATATATCCCTAAATATTTATTCAGTGCCTCTGACACTGGCATGGTGTAAACCTGCAGGTTGTAAAAGAAAACATAACCATATAGCTTAATGAATATTTAATATAATAAACCGATTGTATTAAAAGATAGCATGATACCAAATAAGCGTACACAGATACCATAACAAACGGATAAAGTGATATAGAGATTACATTATTATAGAACAATATAGTAAGCACAGATAATGTGGTTATTTTTATACAGTATGCAAATAAGACTAGCTTTTTGTTGTTGATCAGGCGATGCCAGTGGACTCGGCTGTCTTGAAGGACAGATACGATGGCTGTGACCATCTCCTTGGTACCAGTCCAGTCGTGCTTCTACACTGTCAGGCTGCTCCACAGAAGGCATTGACTCTTTCCATCACCAATCCATCGGGGTCTGGTCGACGTAGCCGCCCAAAGACCGCCTTCAACGACAAAAGGTCCTCCAGCGGACAGTTCTTACGACCAAGTACCAGCCTGGCATCCAGAGATGACGAATTCGGTAATATCACGAAGACTAACAAGAAATATGATAAGGTAATGTAAGGTAATGCAAGGTAAAGGGTGAGGTAAAGTAGGGTGTGGTAAAGTAACTCTTAAGCATTAGGGCCTTCTTCGTTGCTGGCCCAGACTGTTGAACTCTCTTGCGGCAAAAGTTTCTCCTGGCGAGTCTGTTTTGGAATTTAGACCTCGATTAAGCACCCATCTATTCCTGGACTCATTTCCTCCGCAGCCAATCCCTTTGTCTTCTCGGATTTCTCTCTGGGTTTTTGATCAGACTCACCACGGAAAACAGGTAGGCATACCAACTTTGCTTGACAGCGACCATCGACTGCTGCTTTTTGCATTATTACAGTGGTTCTCTAGAAGTTCTTTGATTATTATTTTAGTAGTAGTATTGGTGGTTACAGTACTATAATAATAATAATAATAATAATAATAATAATAATAATATTAATAATAATAATAATAATAACAATAATAGTGATAATAGAATAATAATAATAATTATTATTATTATTATTATTATTATTATTATAAAAATAAAATTATTATTATTATTATTATTAATTAATAATAATAAATAATAATAATAATAAAAATTATTAATATTGTTATTATTAATTAATAATAATAAAAATAATAATAATTATTATTATTATTAGTATTAGTACTATTATGAGCATTAACCTTAGTGTAAGTATTATTAGGAAAAGTAATCCATTTATTTATTAACTTGAGTAGTCACTGGAAGTGTGATTGGGACTGAACGATCCTTTCGCTGTCGCTTAGACTTATTCTGTTGCTTGGTGTGCAGATAATGTTCACTGCTTGACGATAAAAGTCATAAACTGGTAGAATGACAACACGATGTGCAAAAGTTATTTTGTGACGTAGTTTCCTGTTCGCCGTATATATGTCAGAATGATTTGCATAGTCACTAGTCGCATAGTCAATGACAAAGACAAATAGTCAATGATATATTGTATCATATGTCGTATTCGATTGAATTGATGTCTTACGTAGGTGAAAATAACGAGAAAGATTTCATCAACCTCGTGACTAGAGATAAGAACGGTAGATGGCGCGCCAGGGACGACATTTCGTTGGACATCCAGAAGGATACGACAGTGTTTGAAATGTCGATCCCTTCCGAACGGTAATCGATAATAAAATAAAGAAAAAGAGAACATATCTGAGTATTTAAACATTTCTTTTAGGCCATCAGTTTAATTTGTTCAAATCCAAAGGGCCACTGCCACCTTGCATAAATAAACTAATACAATATGAAAGAATATAATTTTTTTATATAAATCATCACAGCAGAACAAAACATATAAGAAAATACAATGACCAAGAATTATAAAAGCGATAATACCGAACAGTTAATGTCATCTAGTTGACCCATATGATGCTTGAACTGTGCAGGCTGTTGCTTATAAGAACCAAAGAACTTCTTCAAGGCTCCGAGCTCGTCAAGATCGCCCAGAACTACGACGAATCTGTAAAGGACCGACTGGTCTCCATCTTTGTCCGCCAGAATCCCTCTAACCTCAACAACCTCTACATGGAGTGCTGCAGACACGAGGTCGCCTCGAAGCGCATCCAGTCCCTCCTGGAGGACCAGCTGACAGAAGGACCTTCTCCGAGCCGGGTCCTCTTCAAGGAAGGCGACCTAGTCGAAGTCAGCTTCACGGGAAACATCCACTTTGAGGACAAAGCCCCAAGGTTGCTGACCTACCATTCCAACCTGGCGTCTCCGAAGTTCTTGGCCGGAATTAAGGAGGTGGATGGGTTTGCACAGAATGCCCTTGACCACTACAGGGGAACTATTCGGCTGAGACTCGTCGAGAGACCATACAAACCACCGGCTAAGTTTCTGGCCACCGCAGACATCAACAGAAACAGATCAAGCAGTGCAACAAGCGACACTGGACTCATCTGCGAATTTCCTATCATGCTGCCTAAGGTTCCTCGCAAGTTTACAAATTAATCTTCAAATTGAACGAGTGACTGAGTGCGTGAATGAGTAAGTAAGTAAGCACGGAATAAAGTAAGTAAGTAAGGAAGTAAGTAAGTAAGAAAGAAAGGGCATAATTACGTCAGCATAAAAGTAAACAAACAAGGAATTAGGCAAGCAACATGTAATTGAGTAAATAGAAACCAAAGTAGTTGTAAAGCAATGCAAACTAGTTAACAAGCAAGTGAGTATTGCCTACTTGTATTGCAAGCATATACTTAAGTAAGGAAAACGTTATCTTTAGTAAATCGAACTAATTGTAATATATCAACAATATGCAACCCAAATTTCTGGTTAAAGCAGGCTATAATGTCAAGTGAAGAAAGCCATCCAGTTAGTGTGACTTTATAAAATGCACAGACATAACTGCTTGAATACTGATCTCAGAACTACTGCTTTAACATCGGCTTAATAAATTTAATTATTTACCATACTTACCTTAGCGTACCTCCACAACCACCTGAAACAGGCTGACTTGCAACTTGCGACATGAGCTTCTTGTCCTTTCTGTACATCTGCTCTACTAGCGGCTGAATACCATTCTGTTTGATTGTGGCCTTGTGTTGTCAGATCGAGACCGCCTCTGACTTTTTTGAAGATGCGCTATATAAATGCGCACTTATGATTACAAATACAATACTCGGCCAATGTCAGTGAGACCTTTATGCTGGAATTTAACTCGCTACTAAAATACACTTAAAAATTTAAAATCATTAGTTAATTAATTAAATTCTTTGTTGGCATTGCTCAGCCACCGAAAGAAGTCAACCGTGCGAAGAAAGTCCATCTGCCATTAGCAACACAAGGTATGCTCTGTTAAAGATAGAAGTTTCTTTATGGTACACCATCCGTTCTTCTCTGTGTTTTTACAAGTTTCGTGTGTCACACACAGCTTACATTAAATTGATTTAAACCTACATAAAAGTATCATAAATTGCATGGCATTACATGGCAATTTAAATAGCGTTATCTCTTCCCCTTATCTCATTTTCCGGTTCAATTCCAAACACCATCCACCTGACTGTCTGCCTTCCTGACTCTTTGATCTTGAACCGGAACCAAATCCTTCCTGAGTATCGATTTTGTTTTGACTGAGCGCCCGTGAATAAGCTGGTTTCCGCTTGTTAGCTTTCGTTGGGCGATGTAGAACTCGAGCTTACGATTACGATTACGATAAGCTGGTTTCCCCGACTTTACTTTCCTCGTGCTGTAGAAATCTCGAGCTTACGATTACGATTCGTTTACCATATCAGCTGTACCTGAATTGTCGATTTGTTTCGAGGTCCATTGACCGACGAGTATTTCGACCACCTGTCAGAGGAACTGGGCGAAGAATGGAAACTGTTGGCCAGTAGACTTAAGTTCAGTCCGGCGTCAGTCGAGCGCATCGCAGCCGACCATGCGCATCTGATCGGCCCTGAAGCAACTCAAAGGGCTGCCCGTCAGATGATCGGCGAGTGGTTCCGCAGTTCAATCAAGGCCGTTGATAAAGTGAGAAGAGTCCGCGACGTCCAGTTTCAATGGTCCAAACACGAAATAGTCATCATCACTGTCGTCGTCGTTGTCATCATCATCATAATCATCAGTACTACAATTATCATCTTCCTCCTCCTCCTTCTCCTTATTGTCATCATCATTATCATCACTATTATCACAATTATCATCATCGTCGTCATTATCACCAACACTACTACCACCTAATCATCATTATCATCACCATTATCGCCATTAAATCATAGTCATCATTAACAATAATAATAAAAATTTATCATTACAGTAGTAGTTTTAACTCACTTTGTGTGGCAAGACAAAAAGGTCCTGGTAGTCACAAGATTTCGTTAAACACCGGATACTACCAATCGCCAGTTGCATCAACTCACATCGATGGGAGAGGTCAGGTTGGTGCCAACAAGTTTAGTAGCCAGAAGATGTCGTTAAACACTAGATACTACTGCTATCATATAGCAGCAGCTCAACGAGAAATTTATGCTTGTGTTGTCAATGTTGTCTATCAATTGAAAGGCTGAGAAATTGGAAAGGGCGCTCGAATTGGCTGGAAGAACAGACCTAGCGGAAGAACTCAGCAGTTTGAACAGAAAGTTTAAAGAGGAGTCTGAAAAGAAACAGCGAAGTAAGAAGCACTCGAAGTTAAACGATATAGATCTCATGGTTTCTTTCTGTGTCAAAATGTTCGTTCTTGCAAGGGCATCGGCATAGCTTTAAGAGTGGGTCGTTGACTTAAAGGGTGGGGAAAAGGGGCAGATAAGGCAGATTTGTGTTGCCAAATAGTTTGCGATCTTTTTCTAGTCATGTAGATTTAACTTGCTACTTTACAGGAGCTGGCCCACTTTTTCGGAGTCGTTACTTACGTTCGCTATTTTCTGTTGCTCTAATTGAAAACTTAACCTCGTCCAGTCCGTTTATGGTTGACAATGTTTCCTGTTGTCCGGGTTCAAGGTGCATCTCTGATATTTATCAAATGTCACTTGTATGGCGCAGGATGGAGAAGGTTAGCTGGACAGAGCACAAAACAAACGAAGAGGTGCTTCAGCAGGTGGAAGAAAAAGATCTCTGATGGCTACAATAAGAACGAGACAGAAGAAATGAATTGGACATATACTGAGAGGTGATTCCCTCCTAAGAAATTTCATAGAGGGAAGAATGGAAGGGAAGAAAAGAAGAGGAAGACCGAGACAAATGCTACTAGACTGGATGACGGAGGACGGATAGGGTAAACTGAACGAGGACCAACAACGTCAAGAATGGCGCCAATGGACGTTCGAACCTGCACGGGGGCAGAGAATCTGAACAATAAGGACTTGTACTGTCTGATGTATTGTACAGTTTCATTCGCTGTAGTTTCTAACAATGAGTATCACGTAGTCGTTGCATCTTTCTATAGGCGCCCACTTGATGAAGTGCATCAAGGCTTATTCTGAAAGCCAGGCTGCCGTCAACGAGTGGCGATCGGTTGGTCTGGCCCTGGGCCTGAGGAACGAGGACCTGGAGGAGATCGGTCTAACGCAGGCCGAGGGCATCCGGGAACAGGCGAGGACGATGCTGATGAGATGGATCGATGTACGAGGCGAAAAGGCGACCAAAGAATCGCTTATCAAATGTCTCAAGAAACTCAATCTTAACGAGGCTGTCGGTATGTATCTGAATCAAACTGCGAATCTCAACGTACGTTCTTATAAGTATTGTCTAAGAAGCTAGGAAAAGCAAAGTATCTCAAATCCCACAAGTGAGACGTAGGGGAGGTGCTCATTTCCTTTTCTGTAGGCCCTTGATCAGGCAATGAACGAAGCCCAAGGTCCTGGACACGGGGCCAGTGCATCGGAGGACTTGCTTCTCAGCTTACTTCTCAGCTTATGTCGGTAACAAATTACACTGCTGTGTGACAGAGACAAGGTGTGCGCAAACAACTTGCCCATGGAGTCGAACTCTCAACCGCATGATCACTAACCCAACCGTTACCGATAGACCACCATGCAGCATAAGAAGTTAGGAAGGATGTGCTTTTGAACATTTCGAATACTTTGCAGCATCACATAATGAACCCCATTGTTTCAATGTTTATAATCTTTTCTATATTATAATTACCCATGCAGTCCGGCGCTTTCCCATTTCTTTAAACCTCCACACAACCCACCATAACAGCTTCTCCGTCTGCTTCTCTCTGGTTTCCTGGCAACCGTGTCTTCTTCTTCACTTTGTATATCTGGACAACCCCTCTTACTTGACGCAGTGCTCATGAATTAGTTGGTGCGTTACGCCTAACTTTTGAGTAGCGCTTTAAAAATTTTCGAGTTTTGGACTGCTATTACAATTTATAATACTAGGATGCTTCTTTCTATACAGGTAAATTGAAATTGGTCATCTAGGAAGAACTGACATGCGTTATCCAAACTGCATGCGAAGATACTGAAAACATATATACTGAATTATTTTCTATACATATATATTTATTAAATATTATACATTTTATACTATTATATATATATATCGATAATTGGTATATTATAGTGATCTTAAAATCATGATTCTTCGTGTTATCGAGAAGCAGACTAGTCTAATTTTATTTATTGATGTTTGAACAAGAAATGTAGAATATTTATAATTTTGACTAAGGACACGTATAAAACGTTTGCGTATAAGCCTTTTAGAAACCTCTCAGAATCGTTGCTCGAAGCCAGTATTTATGCAATATGTGACGTGTCTTGGCGTATTTGGTTACTTGCTTAAGGCTTATTATATTATTCGATTAGTGTTGTCAAAACATACTGATGCTTCACCGATAAAACACGATTGCTATTGCTATTGTTGGTCGGGACTACTGACGGATTATTATTGATTGCTTTTTATTGCTCTTATGATTGCTATTGCTATTGTTGGTCGGGACTACTGACGGATTATTATTGATTGCTTTTTATTGCTCTTATTATTATTATTATTATTATTATTATTATTATTACCATCATCATCATCATCATCATCATCATCATCATCATCATCATCATATTCATTATTAATCAGATACGTATGTTGCGCTAAGTTATGAATTCATCTAAGAGGTGTGGGTAGCTGGAAAAAGTAAGTATTCAATTGTTTGCGAAATGAAATAAGAGAAAGAGAATGATCCTTCACATCTGGTTTTAGTGTGAGCATAGTGTGAGCCGAGACTTTAAGTGTCTTAATGTACTGACCTGGATATTGACCTGATTCGGATTGGCTTTGGTGAGCCATCGGTTGATGCCTTGTGCATTAGACATCAGCACATTAGAAGGTCCTAATTGCAATTATAATCAAAATAGCTCTACTACAGATAACTCTATTGTATTACGACCGCTTTTGTGTTGCGATGAATGTCCTGCTTTGCAGAAGAGATTTGCTATGGGGCATTCGTCTCTGAGGACATGCTTTTGTACAATAGATTAATGATCATGACTACTCGTTAGATCGTCGACAAGCCGCCAAATCATCCGATGAGTCTATGGCGTGACTCTGCAAGCAGTAACGATGCACTATTTGTTCTCGGTCTGCTTTCTCTCCTTCAATTATCGCTCAATTTAGACTCCAATTTCCGGCTCCATTGGGATCTCTAACTGTCGAATTACAGGACTGCGCCAATGCTGTCACGCGATGTTCTACTGATAATGTTGCAAGCAGTGCCGATATACGACACGTCGGAAGCTTATTTGAGGTGATTAGCTATTTTGTTGCGGGACATTATTGTTGGGTGCCGAGACAATGTGTCGTTTATTTCAACGTTGGATGCGGAGACAATGTGTCGTTTATTTCAAAGTCGGCCATGCGGAGAGGAATGAAATTGGGAATGTCAATTTTATGCTCGTTTCCGTTAATCTTCATCCGAAGTTAATCCAGACATCTATAGTTGGCTGAGATGAACTGGTTTCTGTTAAACGAATCACAAGAACAAATGCACCACAGAAAGCAACAACTACAACAACGACGACGTCACGAAGTAAAACAATAAAACAACAACAGAGTATACAACGACAGCAACAGAGTAGAATCAAACAGCAGCAATAGAGTACAGAACAAAGGTAGCAGAGTACAACAAGAAGAACACCAGCAAACAACAACAAAATAAAGACTAAGATTGTGCTATCAAGAAAACACACCAGGTTGAAATTATCAGAAGAAAATAAGGTGTATAAATAGGTTGTTCTCTTGTTGTCCTGTCCTTGTCCTCTCGTTCTATTGTTGTCTTGTTGTTTTGC
This sequence comes from Norana najaformis, assembly GCA_964023275.1. Lineage (NCBI taxonomy): Eukaryota > Metazoa > Annelida > Clitellata > Crassiclitellata > Hormogastridae > Norana > Norana najaformis. The sequence continues at coordinate 47,076,755 of OZ029914.1, forward strand.
TGTGTTATTCTCTTGATATCGTGTCTTTCATGTCTTCATTGTCATGTTTGCACTTCTATCGAAGAATGATCAACCTCTGGACATTACGACAACCTTCGTCTCAGAGTACAAGCTACTAAATCTTATAGTGCGGCGTGTAATAAATGTCCAATTGGACTTAGCCTACAATACTCAGCATTAACTTACTTTACCTACCCCTACCTCACCCTGGCATACCCTACTAATCATCACCAACTTTTACCTGCCTACAATGCCTCGATCAGCCGATGGACATATGGCATGTTAGCAACTGCATTAGTTACTTACTTACCTCATATTACCTTACATTAAATTACCTTAGATTTTCTTACCTTGCCTTTATTTACCATACCTTATAAAAATGTAAGCAAAAGCAGTACTGTGACATTTAAAATGTTCGTAAAAGACGTAACACAAATATTCAGGAATTACATCCAGGTATCCAGTGTATCTAGATTGAATACATTTTATCTCCACAGATAAAAATGATTTAAGAAACGGAAAGGAACAGTGGGGCAAATATTCTTTAGTGCTAGAGCTGTCGACTTTTGGAATAGTTTGGATGACAGTACTGTCATTGGACAATAAAATAGCTTTTAAGAAGAAGCCAAGAACGATTGGCCATCAAGCATTCACGGTTAATTTGCAGTGGTTCTAACACAGATTACATGTCTACTGAACCACGTAAAGCCCTAGTTATATAATGTTATGCTATGTAAATAGGCAGAAGTATATTCCTTTTGAATAAGAGTCGTCGATATCAATGCACTGGTATGGTTCCAATTCAATTTTATTATCCGCAATAATGAATGAGTATCAAAACTTTACGTGAAACATGCCTTTATAAATATTATTTAACTAGTCAAAGTGAAATAGTTTAGGAATGTCAAAGTCTAGAAAAATATGAGTCATCCGTGAAAGCACTTCTGTGTATTGTCGTTTTGAATTTCTTGCAGATTAAACAAATGTGTCAGTGTAGCTCTTTTTAGTCTTGCTCGGCTATGAGATGGGCAGGATTTTTCTGAAAAGAAACAAGCAAACATAAGAATATAGTTAGATAGACAAAAGCAATGTCATATTTACAACTATATATCGCCAAGTTAATAACTTAATGTCTCAAAAACAGGGCATCGAATTCCTGCAAACAACGATCTTTGCCAAATGAAGAAGAACCTTAGAAGAACATGGTATAAGAGAGAAACAATGAAAATTTTTACAACATTATTTCATCGGCTTCACAGCATAATGTCTCTAGCTGAGCAGAGCATCCAGTTTCTGCAAAGAGTCTGCAAAAGTTATCTCTGCCAGTGGGTAATGCTAGTCATAGGATCTGCCAATCGTCAACACTTAAAACCTTTGCTCAGCTGAATCACCTTTTGGTAAGTAGGTTCAAGAAAGCAGCTTCCACGTACAAGTTCAGTAAACAGAGCTACAGAAAACAATACTTTCCAGATTATAAATACATTAATTTGGCAAAGGTAGAAGTATCTTAATCATTGCGTATTACTTCTGGTTTCCCTGACCTATCAGAATTGGACTTCTACAACGGTTTATTGTCCTTGATTATGGTATCACTAGGAAGCGACCATCGATTGTTGTGTTATGGACCATGATGATGGCGCTATCGAACTCATTGGCTTAGATTCGAATAGATTAGTGTTCAACAGCGGCTTTCTTATTCAAGTTCAATGCCCAATGCTACAGGAAACAATAAATTCACATGTGAAATTCTGTTTTATCATATTATGCGATATGCTCTAAAATTTCTCTGTTAAACCTACATGAAAGCTGCAATTAAGCTCTAACCATTTCTGATCGATTAAATTAAATTAAATTAAATTAAATTTGGGCAAACTTGGTGCCTTTGAGTTGGAGATGAATTTGGCTGACGGAACCGGTTGCTTGTTGTCCGTTGCTTAGATGTCCGTTGACCTTTTCTTGTGTCGGTTGTTGTTCGATTGTCCGTTTCTCAGCATCAAGTGAGCGATAATATCTGCAGTGATCACTGGGCATTCGAGTCATAGGTAACATGAAGTAATAGCTAATTCAGTGTGTATTGGAAGTATAGTGTATTAGAATATATAGAATATTAGAATTGTAATTGTAATTGTAATTTGACATTTATAAAGCGCCACTTCAAGAATAGACTCATCAGAAGTGCTCCCGACCCGAACCAGTGAGACCACTGGCAAATAATACATACTTCAGGCGCTTGCGAAACTGTGGAAGAGACAAACTGAGAAATATTAGCCGAAGCTCTCGGGAAAGGCGATTCCAGCTATTAGGTCCAACATAGGCAAAGGTTCTAGACTGCGCTGTAGCAGTGCGCATACGAGGGACAGTCAGAAGTCCAAGGGAGGCCGACCGGAGAGTGCTACGGCCTGGAACCAAGGAGACCGAAATGCAGAAATCCTTAAGATATGATGGAGCAGAGCCAACGAGACAATTACGCATAAGCGTTAGGATCTTGAACTGGATACGCTGCTGAATGGGAAGCCAGTGTAGAGTGTCCCGTATAAAGGAAGTTATAGAAGTATAGTATTAGAACTTAGTGGCGTCGAATAATCATTCGAACGAGACGCATATACAACCACAGCCATCCATCTAATGGATAACCTTTCTTTACAAGTTCTGACGCTCAACAATAAACCGTGAATTTCACGCAATTCGTGGTATTCAAATACTTTTAAGATACGATTCTATAAAAAGCTTCAGCTGTAAATGTGGTTTAAAAGTTTCGAATAAACTCAGGTCATCTTCTTAGGTGACATCTGTCATTAAGCATAGACAATCTTGAGGCAGTCAGCTAACTTTCGTTATTGGGCTAAACTGAATTAAACATGGTTAGCTAACTTTAGTTATTCACTGACGCAAAATTAATTCACGGTTAGTTAGACCTCCGTTACTGAATGGCAATAGTTTCAGTTATGTTTGGATAACCTTTAAGAGCCTTCGTTATTGAATGACAACGATTTGAAGTATCGTTGGATAACCTTCAGTTACGTTCGATATTGAAGGCAGTTGATTTATATAGGGTTAGTTAGCAATCATTAATAAAATAACTTTGACTTGGACGGGTTGGCTAACCTTCGCTATTAAGATGACTTTGACTTAGTCAGGGTTAGCTAACCATCGTTATTAAAATGACCTTGACTTAGACAGAGTTAGCTAACAGTTATTAAAATGACTTTACTTAACTAAGTTTCCTTCCTGAATGACGGTGACTTAGCATGCAGTTGGCTAACCTTCGTCAGGGGATGACAAGTCGTGATCATCTTCTGAGTCCGAGTAACAGGAGCATCTGTCGCAGTTGCAACTGAAATCGATGTTGCGGCAGGTGAAACAGCCTCTCGGACATCCAGGGCAGCAGCATTCGTACCTCGGGGCACCCAGCCACTGGGATTCGACCGCCTGCCCAACGAAGAAGATGCACAGGACCGCGGCAGCAGACAACGACAGGATAAGGCGAGACATCTCTGCAGGTAAATGCCAATCACCATACAGGTATGCTAAACGGATAGGCTGAGTACAGGTAAGGCAAAAGTGGGGAATGTGAGATAACATTAATTAGGGTCTGGTCAGGTATGGCAAAATAAGGTCAGTTTTAAATTTAAGACACATCTCTTCCAACTTGCTTACCCACCGCCAACGGGCTTCAGATTTCTCTGACCTATCGGAATTCGATACGGATTCTACAATACTTTGTGGTTTTCGACTGCGATATTAACTTGAAGCGACCATCGACTAATGCCTTGGGCATTATGATAACGGCGCTATAGAAGTCTTTATATTAGACTAGATTAGACTAGATTAGATTGGATCAGATTAGATTAGTTCATATAAGGTCAAGTAAGATAAAGCCAATTCTTGATAAATCTGATACACGAATCTTCAGGCTTAATGGTTCAAATAAATGTAATAATGGATCACGTTACTTGGAAATGCTATTTCTGTGCAGCTAATATAATGGAAATATATATTAGTAACTTATAGTTTCTTGGGGTGGCGTTTTCATGGCAGATGGCAACTCAAACGTTCGGCTTAGGTTTAAACGTATTTCCACTTGCACCATGCGGAAGAAGATGCACAGGACCGCAAAATAATGGCTAATGGTGTGAGGTGGAACAGTGTTCTAGATAAGACAGATATGCGACAGTCCTGTAGTTTCCGTACCAGTTTTGTCTTTATTTCTGTTGAACTGTTCAGACACTGTTAGGCCTCAACTATTCACTTGTATCTTAGAAACGTTAGTGATATCTTCTAATCTCCATGCATTTATAAAAATACTGAAAATACTCGCTGCATCCTGTGGAATATAGAAGATAGAAGTTATACCATAACGGTATATTACTGTTTACGGTTTACTACTTGTAAACAGCTGGTTTAAAAATGATTATATATTGAAATGAACCATTTAGTCAATTTTACCTTTTAGAGAAACGGTAAGTGTAGTTTTTATAGTCTTAAGCATAATTAAATCACATTTTAGATAAGCAGATTTATTACCAGACATTTAACAATACTGATATTTTTGCAGATGTAATAAAAATCACAATTGCTTAGACCTTACTTACTGGACAGTCAGATTGAAAATCTTCCGAATTCCGATCTAAGTCGTCTTTTCACGATCAGCCAAAGCGTTTCCGTTTCCTCTGTCAATCGAGTCGTTGTCGGCAGAGAAGCAAGATGAACCGGTCAGTATTCAGTCGGAGAAACAGGGGATTTATATAGTGGCAGATCGTTATGTTTACGACGGAAATTATCATAAGCTGCGTCCGACGAATGACTGTGTGTCATAAGATGAAGAACACAGCGAGCTAACGAACGCATGAAGGCTCGTTCCAATACCTATCCTGTCATTACAGTCCCCTTGTGGAAGGGCAAGATCGTTCAATTACTTCACCCACGCAGATATCCGGCGATATGAGTGGAAACCATAGAGGTGACTGTCTTACCGTCATTTATGGCAGATTGGACGCCAGAGAGTCAGGCGATATCTGATGTAATTTCCAGTGGCCAGACCACCGTTGATCCGCGATAGCCTGTGCGTAGGTAGAACAATTTTTCAAGCCGTAAACTGTGGAAATCGTGCTGCGTAGATTTCAGTGGTATACACAGAAACTATGGTAAATGTACATGTAAATGTACACGGTTTTATATAGCGAACGAGTGGCAATAAATTGATAGGGTGAGATGTCACTACGTGAAATATATATATATATATATATATATATATATATATATATATATATATATATATATATATATATATATATATATATATATATATATATATAGACTATAACGTCCGTGCGTGAAGTATGACGGAATATACTTAAAAGCACTACTCCGATATTATTAATTCATCATTATTCATGATTACTAATTATGCCAAGCCTGTTGATACCAATTTGTTATTAGTAAGATTTTTGCTTCAGTAGACTAATTTACAGAAAACTGTTCTTAAATGTAACCGGCTTAGGAGCGTTGCTGCACACTTATCTAAGTCATTATTTGGGCTTGCTTAATCTCTTTGTGAATGCTGGAGCCAAGAATAATTCATGTCAACAACTAAATCCTACTGATCTCTGAATTGGAACTGATTTGGCGCAAGTAAGATAACAGCAGTAGCGCTGTGATTGCAAGTCAAAAGATTTAATAACTCTCGAAGTCGTTAAGTCCTGTAAGTAGGCCCTACACGACACAAATCTACCTTATAGTTTATGAAGACACCAAATACCGCAAGAAGCGGTCAACGCGGGTGGACGTGTGTTAATGTGTTGGCCGTTCATCGTTGCGTGGAGGATTCAAATTTCAATATGTGATGTGGAGTCGACAGCTTGTTGCTGAATCAAATAACCAATAGATGAATCAAATAACCAATAGCTGAATCAAACAACCAATAGATGAATCAAATAACCAATAGCTGAATCAAATGACCAATAGATGAATCAAATAACCAATAGCCGAATCAAACAACCATTAGCTGAATCAAATAACCAATAGCTGAATCAAATAACCAATAGCTGAATCAAATAACCAATAGCTGAATCAAATAACCAGTAGCTGCGACAGTGTCAGCTGATGTGATTGAACATCAGACATAGGAATAATCAGCTCCACTGCATGTGCAAGTACCCTCGACTTCTCTGAAGACATTAGTTTCTAGCGGCGCATAATAAATACATCCTGTTTAATATTCTCACCCAATCGATTCAGTGCAAAATGAGCAGAGTCGAGGCCATACGGTCGCTATATAAAACAGTGTACATTCAACCAAACTAAGGATTTATGCAGAGTACAGTTGAATGTTCTGTGCATAATTTTTATAAGTAGCCCATACAAAAAAGTAAGCTGTTTGATAACGACAAACACCCACCCGCGTAAAATACACAGCAAAGTAAAGACTAGTAGCTTAACAAGCAATTACCAATAATTAATTAATACTATTTCAGTAATTAGAGTGCAACTAGTAATGAGTGTCCAATATATAACACGAAAACAGACAGTAAAGCAATAACAGCAATTATTTAGTACGATTTGTATGGCCCCCCAGATAATCAAATTCGGGGCTTTAATTTCATAGTTTACGGTAATGGAACTGAAACAGTGGTTAACAACAGGGATAAAATCTTCTGAATAAGTGATAGCTCACTCAGCTCTGTGATCAAGAATAACCGCCAGAGTAGTTCAGTAGAACTCCTGAACTAAAGTTTATTTAAGAATTGATTTCACGTATTGTGGAATTGCGCTTTTGTTCAGTGATGAGTAACTTCTTGCGATTCATTATTGTCGCACCTTTATGTTTTTGTAGTAATCATCTCCAGAAAAGCTTAAATCAATTGAGCCATCCGAAATATAGGACTGCCTTTCTTAACCGATATGTAGCGGATTCAAAACCTGTCTTGTTTCCAAAGTCATTAGTTCAGTATCTAGCCTACAAATAGCAATTCATTGCAATAAAGTCAAAATCAGTCGGTACTGGTGTATCTGTCTGAGCGTTAATATCTTCTCAGTATTATTATTTTAGGAAATGTTCCATTTTGAACGGCTTGCAAATAATCCTAATCTTAGTGCTTCTATATAGTTTTGCTGTTGTTATGACAATATTGGACTTTTTATTGCTATTTTGGAACCATTTTATGTTATTTTGGTCTCAATGAGGCTATTTTGGGCTATTTGCTTCGGCGCAGCGCGGCTGACACGCTATGCACGATGAAAATGTTGACTAGATAGGAAACTGGTTCTGACAGTTGAGGAGGAGTTTTGCTGCGCTATGGGAGACATAACACAACATGGCGTGCCTCAGACAGTGATTTGCCTTTGAGTCATATGCTCTCCTTTAGGCTTTTAATCGTTACAACAAACAGGGTAACATAGGGCAACATAATCGTACACTCATCATACGTCTCTGTAATTATCAGTGGAAGCCAGCAACGTGGGGAATGTTGGGCAAACATGGGTGTTTAATGATCCTATTCCCTTGTAGATAATTCAGTGTTTAATGATCTTTAATCCCTTGTAGATAATTCCCTTCTGACGTGGATCTAAGTGGTCTACGTAAAAGCCATCGAAGTAAATAAACCGTATGCAAGCATAGGAGCAATGAACGAATTGAATAACAAATCTGTTGTCCAAAAACGAGCTCTTGAGCGGATACCGGCTTAAGTAGCTTGAATTTCCTTCCATTTGGCAGTAAAACGGCCGGGCTGGTATACAGATAAATCGTGAATACATGCGTACGTATGTATGTATGCTTGACAGCCTGTTATAGAATGAGGGGCTAACCACGGCGACGTTACAATGTGGCATTGTTTAAAAGTTGCGTCAGTCAGTTCATATTCAAAACGTCGGCTAGCATTAGTCAGTGTGTGAATGAAAGTTTATTTATTCAATAGGGTGCATCGTGACTCGTGGGTAAAATGTTTTCACTATATCGATTCGATCTCACAGTCGTCTCTGAAAACGGCATATTTGTGAGGTTTTTAAAGACCCTGCACAATAACTAGTTACATGCTTACATACATATGGTACCTCACTGGTTGAGCTTTTTGCAGGTTCGAGGCTCCACTGTGTGCAGCAAGCATTTAACATACAACTATTTAGGCTTATTCAAACCTTGGTTACCATTATTCACTTTTAGCTCAAGTGGGTGGTAAGCTTTAGGGACCGATTTCGTTTCAAGACTCATAGTGTAGAACAACCAATTTTTAACTATAGTCCACTGAAATGCCGATGGGGTGTTCTGAATTTGTGAGCTGAGACCGTGGAAGAACTAATCATGTATCAGACTTATTCTTCAGTGGAAGAGCTCAGTCGCGTGGTTTTGAAGTTGGGAGATCTTTCTTGGTGACTATCAGGAATTTGCCTACACTGACTGTTAACTGCACCACCTAGGGAATGCCACAGCAAACATGTTTTCATGTCGACTTCTCCATGGGACATTGGCCAAAAGAACTTCCTGAAATTATGTTCCCGCCGAGTTATATCGCTACATGGTTGCATGAGACCAATGAGACTCAATGGAGATATTCAGTAAGACCGAAAATATGCACTTGTACTCAAAACGAGTTTCAAAGAAAATACTTCCTGGAAAACCGCTTCAACTAAAGCAGGATTTGAACATAGTCTTCCTTTATTGGTTAATAGTAACAGGTAATTTAAGGTAAGGTAAGGTTGGATGTGTTTGAGCGTGTCACTAATAAATGAAAGCTAAGGGGAGGTGATGTACGGTATAGTAAGGTGAGATAAGGGGAAGGCAAAGCAACATAAGGTAAAGTCAGGTGAGATAAGTTTAGATATGGAAGGGTGAGCAAGTTGAAATTAGGTCATGTATTTGTCTATTTATTATTCGCTTCTAATGACAATATTGTAAAGCATTATTAGACATCCACGTTCAGCTTAAGCTGATGATTAGCTTCAGGTACTGCCCTTGTTCTAAGTAAGTTGACAGATTGAGGAGAGAGGAAGGAGTGAGTCAGAGAGAACGAGAGAGAGACATAAAGAAAGAAAGAATGAATAAATGAAATAAAGAAAGAGAGAGAGAGAAAGAAAGATAGGAGAGAAAGACAGAAAGAGAGAAAGGCAAGGAAAATGGAGAGATAGAAAGGGAAAGGGAATATGGGGACGGACGGACAGGCAGACAAACAGGCAGGATATGAAGACGAAGAGTGACGTTTCTGTTTGAGCATGTTACTCGCCTACGCGTTGGTTAAAGTTTCTTTGAAGATTTTGCAGTTTTCTTCTCAGTGGACGACACACTGCGAAGCGAAAAACATCCCTATCCCGCTGCTTGCTTCGTTCTCGAGATGTTTTAATGGCGAACCGTGGGAACGAGTCGAGATCCTGAAAGTATTTGCCCACGAGTCACTATGCACCCTGCTGAATAGAGAAAAATATCAGCCGTTCACTGAGTAATGCTAGCCGACGTTTTGATTATGAGCCTAGTGACGCAACCTTTTAACAATGCCACATTGTAGCTTCGCCGTGGTCAGCCCCTCATTCTGTAATAGGCTATCAAACATTCATATGCACGTACGTATGTATTCACAATTTATTTGTATAGGTCTGGGCGTTTTACAACTACATCACAAAAGCGAGACATCTGTTAATTTAAGACGATGCCATTCATTCCGCAAGTCGTGACATGGCATTACAATCTTAAATTTCGGTGGCTGAGTGCGAACCTTCTAATACGTTGGCTTTACAGCGATGCATTTTTATACTAGTCGTACTAGATGCTATCTGCACAAAACCTGTTGTTTAGTTGCTGGTGTCGTATTTGCGCTTAGATCCGCTAAGCCCACCACCATTCCGCTATCTTCGACAGAAGCTTGTAACAAAAGACCTATAATATCTTTCACAGAAGATTGCAACAAAAAACTACTGTATTTCTGAGAAAAAAAGCTTGTAATAAAAAAACTACTATGTCTTTGCCAGAAGCTTGCAATAAAAAATTGCTATATGTTTGACAGAAGCTTGCAGTAAAAACTACTATGTCTCTGAGAGGAACTTGTAATAAATAACTACTATATATTTGCTATATGAGCTCTTATGTGGCCCGTTATAAGAACTCTTAAAACCGCTTTAACATGGCTGTTGAGGATATCTCAAGCGGTGCACTTTCATGTAGGTTGTAATTTGCGAAGCGCACTTTCAATTTGAGATTGTTCCAGAAGTACCGTCCACGGCACCAGAAAGCACGATGTATTTATTTTTGTATTTGTTAAGTGCCGATATCTAATTACTAAACACCAGTCGATGCTCTGAGCAATTGTGCGTTAAGGACGAACAAGATTCCTATAAAGTAACCGTCCCAGGGGAGGAGGCTCGAACCCGTTCTCTCTAACCAATCTGCTACTGGGTAGCATGCAAATAGGTAGTTAGAAAATCTCTTTTATTATACGCCTGTGTCGACTTTATTGCCTGGAGGACCTTTGGGCTGAGGCGCAAACATGGCAGAGGTAAACATCAATTAAACCCTTTCTCCTTATGGGTTACACGACGCCTAGTTGTCAACTTTAAAACACACATGATCTTCGCAATAGCAATTTTTTAAAAACGGAATTAACTGTTAAAGTTTACAAGTGCAGTGTAAATCACGTATAACCTAACAATTCACTAGGCCAGAAAAATTAAGTTCAGACAGATTAACAAAGTCCCTCTTCACAAAACTCGATCTTGTCAAAGGAGACAAGCGAAATTCAAATACATTTTTCAAAAAGGTAGCACACTACAGTTATACCCTATATAAATATTTTCTATAATTTAATCCATTTTGCGTTATGGTAGTCTACGTTAGTTTTAAAAAATTACCTTCCCACGAACAATTTTTTTTACAATTTAACCAGTTTTTGCGACATGCTAAGGCAACTTATTTCTAAAAATTACCTCCACAACAACACTTTTTTACCTATATCTGCGATATGATGTGATAAGATACCTTACGCCTACAAACTACCTTTCTTGTGAAGGCAAAATAATCTCCAGAGTACGAGGTATGAATACAGTGTTCCCGCACATAATGGGTGATGGTACCTCTCGAAGCATGGAAGTTGGAATATCCTGTAGGTGAGTCTTAAAACGGCTTTCTAGAGTAGAAGTAACTAATAACAAAGTTGTCGTAATCCGCAGTTTAGCGCCCAAAAAGCCAATTTGTAGGAACTAGCTTATTCACAGGCTCTCGCCAAAAAAACGCAAAAACGAAAGCCTTGAGTAGCAATGTTGGATCAAGAGAAGAAGAACACTGGTCGTACAGAACTGCTTGAAAATGGGAGATAATCTGAATCCGTGAAAGAAGCACCCCTCTCTCCGTCTGCCAAAACTCGTAGACAGCAACCGAAGGAAGCAGTGCAGTGTGATCGTGCTCAGGGCAAAACATCTGTAGAAGAACATCCTATAGAACCCCTAAAGCAGTTTAATAATTAAATATCATACAACATTCGCATTTAATTTTGACAAATATTGTTAAACTACACGTTTTGAATATGTGTTAAGGAATTATTTTGTGCTTCACTCTTCGGTACAGTTAAGGTTTCACTGCTTTTTGAAACATTCAGTTGTGTCCGCTGCGAGCTCAGTTTCGGCACAACTTGATGCGATGATTCGTTTGTCGGCACTGCCAACATAGACGCCCCTGAAGGCGACGTTGTGTTGATTGGTGACGTCGGTGATGGCGCTGCTGCTGCAGTTGGAGACAACAAAGGGAGAAGTGGTGGAGGTGTCAGAGGCAATGCGATAACAATTCTAGTATACAGCAATCTGTCTTCGTAGCTGACGAGGGAGTAGGTCAGCGTGTTGAGGCCGTCTCTCTGATAGATATTTGGTCGGTAGTACCAACCCTTGGCAGCCCTACAATCAAGAAACACTTCATCAAAGCCCGTTTTAAAATCGGATTCAAAATCTCATTTAAATTCGACATCAGTATCTTGAGCCTTTCCTCTTCGGGACTCTATTAAGGTTTTGCACACCTGTTCTCTATCCATGAACTTGGATAGTATATATCTGGATAGTAGATATCTAAAGATTTGCTACATAAATTCATCGAATGAACGAAATCAGACGTGATTATTGGCGTTGTGATACAGACTGTGGATTCCTTGGGTTGCCCGTGTCTCTCGCGTGTTTGATGACAGTGTATTTTGCGACGCATTTCGGAAACCTTATGAACGTCATGTTGGCTGCTGTGATTCTGAAACAGAGAAGAATACGAATCGATCATAACCAGCCAGGCTTAACCAACTATGCAGTGCGTTAGTTAGACGCTCATCTGTCTCTCTTTGTGTGTCTGTGTGACTGCGTGTGTCTGTGCGTCTGTGCGTCTGTATGTATGTATGTCTGTCTGTCTGTCTCTGTCTGTCTTTCTGTCTATCACCAGACTTGCTTAAGCAATATCTAATCGTAGGGCATTTTAGTTAGAGTCTTCTAGCTGTCTATATGCTTTAGAATGTCTATAATTTTGTCTATCTTCCTATATGCCTATTTTTCATTTTATCTGTCCCTCCGTCCGTCCGTTCTTCTGTCTGTCTGCCTGTCTGTTTGCCTGCTTGCTTGTTTGTTGGCTTTTTATGTATCCTCTGGGCATAATATGTGTTTAAATAGGCCTAATCACGACTACTTGTTTGCTTTATGATTCCCAAAATACAATAAATGTGACTACAGTCACACGTGCTAAAGGCCACTAAACCCGTGGGTGAAGCACTCAAGGCATGTTACCTAATAAAGCCGACATTTGACAGTAAACCGTTCTCAGCCCAGGCCTATATTTCTACAGCAATTAGAATTATTACTCAGCTATGCAGTCGCCGTATTATTTCATGTTATTGGCGTCCATGCAGGTGAATTAGCTAGTATGCAGTCTCCCTGACAGGTGCAACTGTTGGGCCCGTGTAGGTCTGTAGCTTTTCTATAGTAAAGCAACGTGAGCCCGCTGTGGGCCCGATGTGCGTGGCTGTCGGGGATTATGTGATTTGACCATTAGATCTCGACGGACAATACTGTGTCGTGCAGACTGACCGCTCTCCGTTGAAGTTTTCCCGGTACTCAAGCAGTGGTCACGTGATGTCTGAGTCGTCACACCTGGCTAGATCAGCTTGACGGCAAGTCGTCCAGCACTGTAGATGGATGCTTTAAAGGTACCTGCCCACCTGCCTGCCTGCCTACACACCTACCTACCTACCTACCTATATACATATACAATATATATACAATTATATATACAATCAAGAAACACATCATCAAAATCGGTTTCAAAATCTCATTTAAATTCTACATCAATATCCTGAGCCAAGTCTTAACATCCATATCTAATAATAAACCTAAATCTAATCGTAAATCTAATTATAATCCATCCGAACCATAGATACCTATCTACCTACCAGCATACCTACCTACCTACATAGCTGCCTACAAATATACCTATCTACATACCTACCTACCTACTTACCTATCTAAATACTTACCTATCTAAATACTTACCTATCTAAATACTTACCTATCTACTTACTTATATATAAACCTATATAAATACCTATCTACCTACCAGTATAGGCTACCTACCTATCTGCCTACATCAGTTCATACATAACTATCTCAGAACCAACATGGCTACCTACCTATATACTTACCTACCTACTTAGCTGCCTACATACATACCTACATACATACCTACCTATCAACCTACCTACATACCTACCTATATACCTACTTACATACAAACATACATACATGCATACATACATACCTACATACATACATACAAACATAGACGTGCATACACACATACATAAGTGCTGCAATAGTATTTTTGATAAGCAATCGGTCGTTCAATTATGAAAGGCCGTGTTAGTCTAACCTCTTTTCCATGTCATCGTCTTCTCCTCCCCAGCCGTAGTATTCGTTCGAGTAACCGTTCGACACTTCGAACTGTCTTCTGGTAAACGCCGTTGCCCCTCCAAACATCCGATAGTACAACAGACTGCAGCAAAGCATAACAACTACAGTCAACATGACGCAGGGTATTCCTAGCTGTTCATAAAGAGGTGCACTTAACTGCTCAGGAATTGGGCAAGTCGCACTCTTTTCCCACTAACATCCTTACCCGAAGGAAGAAAGAAACGAAGAAAGGAAGGAATGAAGAAAGAAGGAAGGAAGAAAGGAAGAAAGGAAGGAAGGAAGGAAGAAAGGAAGAAAGAAAGGAAGAAAGAAATAAAGGAAGAAAGAAAGGAGAAAGAAACGAAGAAAGGAAAGGAGGAAGGAAGAAAGGAAGAAAGAAAGGAGGAAGAAAGGAAGGAAGGAAGAAAGGAAGAAAGAAAGGAGAAAGAAAGGAAGGAAGGAAGAAAGGAAGAAAGAATGGAAGGAAGAGAGGAAGGAAAGAATGAAAAGGAAGAAAGGAAGGAAAGAAAGGAAGGAACGAAGAAAGGAAGGAAGGAAGTTATAAAGCAAGAAAGGAAGAAATAGAGTAAGGAAGAAAGTAAGGAAGAAAGGAAGGAAAGAAGGAAGGAGAAAAAGGAGAATAAGGTAAGGATTGATGTCATTCGTACTACTTCCATCCTTCATTTCTTTATTCCTTCCTTCTTTCCTTATACCTTCTTTCTTTTCTTCCTTCAATCCTTCCGTCGACCCATCCTTTCTTCCTTCCATCCATCCTTCCTACCCTTCTTCAATCCTTCTTATCACGCATTCTCCTTACAACCTCTCTTTTTTCCGTGTGTCTGTCATTCACAGAAACGGACCCGTAGTTGAGTTTGTCCACGAAGGCTCCGACGTGTCTCGGGAGCTTGTAGCATCCGTAGAAGTTGTGGTCGTTCTCTGGAAGAGTATCGATGTCGTGGAAGACGAAGCAGTCGAAGACTCGATCCGTTAGCTTGAGGATCTCCTTGAAGCCGGCATTCATCAGGGATGCTTTGTTGAATACCGCAGGCTGCGTCTGCAATCAGTTCGAAGACGGTGAGGTAAGGTAAAATAAGGCAAGCAAAGGAAAGGTAAGGTGAGGTAAGTTAAGGTAAGCTAAGCTAAACTAGGCTAATGTAATGTCAGGTAATATCAGGTAAGGTAAAGTGAGGTAAGATAAGTTCAGATAATGTAAGGTCAAGTAAGTTAAGGTAAGTTAAGGTAAGCTAGGCTAAGGTTATGTAAGCTAAGGTAATGTAAGGTCAGGTAAAGTAGGATCAGTGTTCATTTTTACACACCTCTTTCAACAGTAGTTTCAACTGGGGTATATTAAGTTGATGCAATGGAGGCTTACTCCCCTTCGCCCATGGATTCGTCATCCCCCCGTCCTCTTCCTCTCCGCTCATCCTTACCTTACCTTACCTTACCTTCACCTTACCTTCACCTTATCGTACCTTACCTTCACATTACCTTACCTTACCTTACCATAACATGCCTTCATAAAAACCTACCACATTGAACCTTGCTGCAAGGACTATAATAAATTTATCGCTATTCAAAGGTGTTTACCATGTTGTCACGTGTTCTTGTGCTTTTGTTATTTATTCGTTTGCGTAGCATGAAGGGACAGGTGACTATAATGTAAAGTTTCCTCGTAGTTCAATGTTTACGATTTCATTGAACTGTTTGTTTACGATGACACAAAAGTTCGCGTGAAATAAAGGAGGACCATGTTTCTACCTGAACTCTAGTACTCGTTCATTCATTTTATCACTTAGTCAAGGCATTTATGTAGCGCCCCTTCAAGTCATATATTCGCAGAGGCACACCCAGTCCAGTCCTTGCGGAAAAGAACAGTTTTAAAGGGTCGGTGAAAGGTAGCCAGAAGGACTCGCTGATTGAGAGTAACAGGTGATCGTAATCGTAATCGTTATCTCGAGATTTACACAGCGCCCAACGAAAGCTAAGTCGCGGGAACCAGCTTATTCACAGACGCTCGTCGAAACAAAATCGATAGGCAAATGGGTTCGGTTCCAGGTCCGACTGTCTGACTCCTGAGTCAGGCAGTCAGACAGTCGGACGGCTACGGTGGATGCTGTTTGAAATATAAGCGAGAGGAGAGACAAGGAGAAGAGGGAGAATCAGGTGAGCTTGTCCAACCATTGAAAGGGATAACGTTGCAGTGTCGGAGTGCGTGCAAAAACAAGTTCACCTCGGGTCGTCGTACGAAGACTTCTGCAAACAGCCACGCCTAAAACGGGACCATTTTCATGAAGCGGATGCATTGAATGCCTAAGTCGATAACATATTATCAGAAGATTGCTTGAAATCTCTCAGATCGTTGCATGCGGTCAAGCAATCATGTTGTAAGTGAATTTGTGCGAAGCGAAAGGAGCTGTTGGGTATCTCCGAAGCATGTTTTTCGCTGAGGTTTTCGAGTGAAATTGCCGCAATCATCGAAGGTGTTTGTTTTGATGTCAATGATATCTCAAGTAGCAACTGCATTTGATAGGTGCCGTAGGCACGAACCGCGCCAGTGCGTGTAAAAACATTCGTTTCATGCAGATAGATTTGCAGCAGAAATAAAAATTGATTGCCTGAAAGTCGCGCATTTGCTATGAAACAAATAAAAATTTGAAACTGATTTTGTATTTGCGTGCCATCATGCATGCAAAAGGCATCTGACACAGCTGTAACTATCATTCATCTTTGTGAAACTCTATAGCCGACCCTGCCAGAAGGTCCATTGTTACATTCAAAGGCCTAGGGAACCTATGAGTGAATACCAGAATCTGATTACAGAAAATATGTATTCATTTCCTATATTAAATATTTATAAATTCCATCTGCAACCCGATACAAAACTAAACCAGCATGAGGTAGCAAAGAAAGGCTGAACCCTAAAACGCTTTCAAGCAATGAAAACGTCAAAACATCAAACAGGTAAAAACAGACCGAACAACATGAAACGGCTCCGATGGTTCAAACACTAAACCGTCTCTCCGATCGAAGATAGCAAACGTTCTGCCTTAACTGTTACACGACGCCAACATAAGTCGCTTTTTCCGGCTAAAATTTGCCATGCACCAGATTTACTTGCTAAATGCCATACACTCATCAAGGCGAGGACACGTCACATGTTGCCGATGGAGATTTACAAGCAAAATGAAATGCTTGTAGATGCGTTCAGAAAGGAGTTACGTGTTCTGAGAGTGATTTGGGGATCATTTTCATAATATTTTAAGAGTTAATTCATTATTTGATTCCTTTTTTAGTTTCAGAGGAATTCGGATGACCTCTACTTAGTTAATGATCAGTTACTTCAGATTTTCATATTTTACTTGCATGTAAAGTAGGCAAACCTCTTATTTACAAATATAGTAGGGAAACCTTTATTTACAAATATAGTAGGCAAACCTCTTTATTTACAAATATAGTAGGGAAACCTCTTTATTTACAAATATAGTTGGGAAACCTCTTTATTTACAAATATAGTAGGGAAACCTCTTTATTTACAGATATAGTAGGGAAACCTCTTAATTTACAGATGTAGTAGGCAAAGCTCTTTATTTACAGATATAGTAGGGAAACCTCTTTATTTACAAGTATAGTAGGCAAACCTCTCTCGATTCAGTTTGGGGGCCAATGCAATGCTGTGTCTTCCATAACAAATAAATGATGGGCATGACCGGTTTGCCCTGTTTGGATCCGTCCTTACATGAACATGCACACACATGTAAACACTAATATGAATAGGCAAAAATATGTTTTCATATAAACAGTGTCTGTAAGTTAATGTTTCGTGTGTATTAATGTTGAACACCTGCCACCGAAATGCAGCCTCTAGGTGTCTCCCTGAAACCCACATTATAAATTAATTGAAAACAGGATGAACGTATTTACACTGTGGTCCAGAAAACAGTTGATGTATCGATTAGGTTACGGTTAAGCTGCTAAACCATGGCCCAAAAACTAGCATCCAACAGGTAAACAGAGACTGACGACGCAGATCTAATGCATAATTAAAGCCGTTGATTTCATTCACAATGGACTGGCTAGAGTGAATTTGAAGCGGCGAGTCTATACGTGTAGTGGAATGTTCCAGAACGCACCTGAATAACGTACAGTAACTTCTTCGTAATACGAGGCTCATTATGATGGAAATTCAGATATAACGCAGACGAAATCATGGCAAATGGGTTCGGTTCCAGGTCAAGATCCATGAGTCAGGCAGTCAGACAGTCGGACGGCTACGGGGGATGGTGTTTGAAATAAAAGCGAGAAGAGAGACAAGGAGAAGAGGGAGAATCAGGTGAGATTGTCCAACCATTGAAAGGGATAACGTTGCAGTGTCGGAGTGCGTGCAAAAACAAGTTCACCTCGGGTCGTCGTACGAAGACTTCTGCAAACAGCCACGCCTAAAACGGGACCACTTTCATGAAACGGATGCATCTAATGCCTAAGTCGATAACATATTATCAGAAGATTGCTTGAAATCTCTCAGATCGTTGCATGCATAATTAAAGCCGTTGATTTCATTCACAATGGACTGGCTAGAGTGAATTTGAAGCGGCGAGTCTATACGTGTAGTGTTCCAGAACACACCTGAATAACGTACAGTAACTTCTTCGTAATACGAGGCTCATTATGATGCAAATTCAGATATAACGCAGACGAAATCATGGGCCCAAATTTAATTTCAAGATGCCACTGAATCTATGTCTAATGTAACCTGTAAAGTTCTAAAGCGCCGTTTCAAAACGTAAAAGAAAAATAAATTTACAATCGCTTCTAATCGAAACCGCATTCCAAAGCAGAATTCATTGGACAGAAGCAGTTGAGATCAAGGAGTCCAAAGAGAATGAAGGACATGCTACTCAGGATACGGAATTCGGAAAAGATGGGATTTATGCTCAGACTTGAACCGTAATCTGAAAACTTGCACAAATGACAGAAGTCCAGAGCCTTGGTCCAGTAACTGAGAAATCCCGGGAACTGAATACTGTTCTTAGAAATGTCCGCAACAGTTCTGGGTTTTCGAGCATTCTCCGAGTCTGTACCTTATTCTACATTCATTGCAACACGACGTGCATGTGCCTACCTGTTCGATAACGAAGATGGAGTAGTTGAGCAGCTGATTCTGTAGAAACGGATGAAAGACCTGGAGGAAAATATCGAGGTGCGATGCGCGATCGCGAAATGGAATGATGATGGCTACTCGCTGGCGAGGTATGCACGAGGAAGGGGCCCAGTGTCCACCTGGAACCATTCCCATGAAAAGATTCGGTGATAGCCTCGCTGAGCTGAAGTTCAAGTTGACACGACCGGCTGCAATGGTAAGTAAGAGGGTAGGCAATATAGCAATCAGAAGTTAATCTATCAATCAACCAATATGTGTGCGAAGTTGCTTGGTGAGCCACTCCAAAGGTCTTGTAATAATGTTTCGATATTGTTGCTGCTGCTATTTCTACTAAACTCCCCCCAGAACTGCTACAGTTTTCTGACCCATCATACAAACTCATCGATGCTCCACCGCTTGCAATTTCTGCATCGGCCATTCACTCAAAACTGAAAACATTCCTCTTTCACAGATCCTATCCTGACACCCCTTCTCTCTCTTATCTCTCTCTTCTCTTCAACCCGAAATACCACCCCCATAGCTGACATGCTGTTTCTCTGCTTAATTTTTGGATCTTCATCTGGAACCGAACTCTTTTGCCTATCGATTTTGTTTTGACTGAGCGCCTGTGAATAGCTGGTCCCCGCGACGTGGCTTTCGTTGGGGCTGTAGAAATTGCGGAATTACGATTTCGATTACTACTACTACTGTTACTGGAATTACTACTGCTGCTACTACTACCACTGCTACTGCTACTACTACTACTACTACTACTACTACTAACACTACTACTACCACTACTGCCACCGCGTAACTATATCGCGTAACTTTCTTGCATGCTATTCAGCAATTATATAGATCCGTACAAGGCAAAATACATAGCTACATATCGATTCATTTGAATGGCTCTGTGACTTTGGATTCGATGTATCTATAAAAGAAAACATTGTCTTCTTCGTTTGACTTCAAGTGACCATATAATATTAATTTCTTTTTCGCTTTCGCCGTATTTTTGACACTTAATCCACTTTCATTGTAATCAATTCAATACGCAAACTGTGTAACTATCCTAAATCCCTGGTGCAATCTACATCAACACTACATACCAACATATTACCAATATTGAAATTGTTAACTACTCTACTTACTGAGATTTGCTGGTACGCATGGACAGAGATCCTTTCTCGCCCAGCTACTATCGGAACGGACCAGTCCTTGAACGACGCCAACCGGCGGAACTAAAGACTTCTCACAGTAATTCGAATAGGTATCGAGAAACATCCTTAAGCATTCTCCTTCTGATTTCGAATCCGTTATATTCATCTCTCCGTTGTTATAGGAAAGAGTTTCTGCGATGTCGTTAACGTCTGATGAATATTCCTGGTTGGCAGGCGGATGTTTCGGTTGCAAGAATCGTAGAACGTAGAAGGAGTAGATGGTCAGTTGTACGAAGGCTATCAGCAGCACACAACAACGAAAACTATGTCTTGTGCAGAGCGCCATTGCAGAATTTAACCTGTAAAGTAACCCCAATAAGTCCGTTATGTAATCACTTTACATATGCCTCGTGAACGCCGGGTAGAAATAAGTTATTTTAATAAAGATGATCAGAAACTATATGGCTAGTTAAACCAATGTATTCTGAGTACACGAGAAATTAGTCTGACGATAACTCGTCATGCGTGAAAGTGAACAAATGCAGCATGGATAGTACTTTGGCCCTTTCAGATAGGGTTTCTTCCTAAACGCCCGGCATTACAGGTGAGCGCTCAACCAGACTAATTACCTTAGAAATGCCCCTTGTTATGGTCTCGGGTCAGTTAACACTACACCTTGGGCCAAAATTTTATCCAGCTCACGATTACGAAGAATGAACGCATCAAAATCTCCTACGCTACACGGTATACGGGATTCGTATGCCTCACACTGCATGCAGGTTTATCTCCGCGTGCATTTTAAGTTTTCATGGAGTTTAGAGACTTAGGAGTGGGTTGGATTTTCTAGGGCAGAGGTGCAGATACGTCTCAAGTATTTAGTTACAAGTCAGACTGAAGACTGAAAACATATTCAGTCCAAATGTTTGTTATCGAGAGCGTTCAAGTGAGGTACTGCACGGCTTTTGCGAAGTACGAAAGGGCGCTATATAACGTGTCTAGATAAGTAAGTAAAGTATCCGATATCCCACAAGTGAGAGGTTGGGGAGGCACTCATTTCCTTTTTTAAGCCTTTTAACCGGAATTGGATGAATCCCAAGGGCCTTGACATGGGGCCAGCGCATCCCAGGACTTGCCGCTTACCTCCCAGCTTACGCCAGTACCAAATTACACTGCTTGGTGACAGAGGCACGGTGTGCGCAACCAACTTGTTCAGGGTCTTTACATGGAATCGAACCCGCAACCGCATGATCATTGGCCAAACGCGTTACCGATAATTAGCTATGTGCTGCACATAACTAATTATGTAACTATCTAACAAACCAATTAATCGACCACTTAATTAAATAACCAGCTAGTTTAATTTAAATGCATAACCAATTAGTTAATTAACCAACTAATTAATTAAGCAATTAAAAAGAAACCAGGAAAGATCAGTTATAGAAGGTACCTTTCAAACGATCCGTTGGTCGTACGAATGAAATCGTAATGCTTAGTTCACGACATGCAAGAAATATTTTGATAGACACTTCAAAGTTCAGCGAAATCGACCGCCATCCAGCTATAACTATTCCATGTTAGTCATCTCGAAGCTATAAACATACAAAAGCTATTCCAGAATGTTCTCAGTGAACAACAGCTCACTAATATATCTTGTCTTCCTTAGATTTGAAAGCGATTGACATAAATAGCGGAGGGTCGCCGGTATGCATCATGCTTTTTCGCCGGCGTGACTTAACAAATAATATGTTCTCTCTTTGCACTTTGTACAGTCCAGAGTGTATTCAGTTGCCTTATTTTATATCGGATTTTTATGTGTTACAACGGCTTCGGTGAACGGATTAAAGAGGCACAATGGTTTGACCGCATCCTTCGAAACATGGCAAACTACCAATCAATACGATGCTCACAGTGAAAACGAGAAACACAACACGGAACATATACTCCTAACCTAGAAGTTGTCTGAACGTAAACAACATTTGACTGCAGGCGATATGCAAATACTGATTTCACAACATTCAATGATACGATGAAAGCGAGGCCATTTTGATTTATTAGGCCAAGAGTTTCAAAGGCCAGGGGCACATAGCAGTATGACGCAAGAGTGGAGGCGTATCTAGATATTTTTCTTCAGCTGCTACAGTATTTCAGCGGCGGTACCCGCGGTTTCAGCTAATCTGGCGCGGTATGAATATGCCGGGGTGTCAATAACAGTGGCGTCCAAGGCAAGGCATCTACCGCCCTCCCAGCTGGACCTCTTGGACATGGAAAGTCCAGCTGGCTCCTGTGTAGAATGGAACCCGGCTTTTCGTGAGACGACGCCAAAAAAGGTTATTTAGTAAGGCGTGCCTTGGGTCCAACAGACCCAAGGCTATATGACTATTCGTGAGGGCATTCATGCAGGGCGAATGAGTAATACCCATGGGGTAGGCCTATCGCAAAACCAATGCCTCGTCACGAAGCCTAAGACCGCTAACGGAAAGCGCAAGGGGTCAATCACCTGCATGCGATGAGGTGATTGCCTTCAGTTGTTATCGAAGCCTGTGAGACTGCTAGGTCGTTCTGAATGAGGGGGTTGTACTAGACAATAATGAGTATTATTTATTTTATTTTATTTTATTTTTAAAACCCAAGTACCTATGTTCCCTCTGGAGAAATAAAATGTTTGGTTTGACTTATTATTGTTGTTGTTGCTATTGTTATTGTTGTTGTTATTGTTGTTATTGTTGTTGTTATTGTTGTTGTTGCTATTATTATTATTGTTATTGTTGTTGTTGTTGCTGTTATTGTTGATGTATTATTATAGTACAGGCCGATGGAAAGCCAACAGACCGATTTGTGGGAAGAGAGATCGCAACCGTAATTCGTATACACAGCGTCTCTTCAAGATATTGTTGAAATTTTAAATAGCCGTTCAGGTCGAGGAAAGAGAGAAGAATCACGAACTCTGTTTAATAAAAGAAACTACTCGTCATAATGGCACAAATGTCGGAAGCAATATATAGGCCTAGTTCGTTGGAGAGTTCGGTTCTTCCTGAGTGCGACCCTGCTCAAATTTTGTCTAATATGCTACAACTACTCCTAAATGAATACAATCTAAGTGATCAAAATACCATCATACCTGTTTTCCACCTGTTCACATTTTACCAGGCAGAGTGCGATTCTCAAGGATAAGGAGGAAGCTCCCATTTCTCATTCTGTACTCGTGAGTGATGAGAGGTTATTTTCCATTGAAGATACACCTCCATAAATTTCGCGGCTACCTAAATGTCTTTCAATCACGCTTCGCAGGAATTTCAGGCGATGCGTTTGAAAGGTGCCTAACGTTTACCCTTTTACTCTTTGATTACAGCTAACCCAAATCGTACCGCAATGCTAGTCTAATCTAATCTAATGACTTCTATAGCGCCGTTATCATTATGCTCAAGGCATCATTCGAAGGTCGCTTCAAGTCAAATTCGCAGTCAAAAATCATATACCTTTGGCGCAGCCGGGTCGAATTCTGATGGATCAGAGAAACCAGAAGCCAGTCTACAGTGGGTAAACTAGTTTAAAGAAATGTGTCTTTAGCTTAGACCTGAATAACAGGTTATATTAACAGCTCTACATGAATGCTGAATTGTCTATTTTTACGCGAATTGATTTATAATCTGTATTAAATTAAGGATAGGCTTAAACCAGTTAATTAGACTTGCAAATTCAGCTGTGTAGTCCTACCTTGCGTCTAGATCGTCACCAGTTTTCTCCGGACATGTTCTATATTAACTATGCACATGATATCAAGGCAGGTAAAGGAATTCCGATGTTAAACATTAAAAAGCAGCTGGAAAAGTAATCAGCGTGCAAGACTAATCAAGCTCGTCGAGTTACGCTCAACATCAGACTGAGCTGTTTTATCGATTGCCTGCCATTAGGTGTTCACGTCAAGCGTTGGCTGTTGCCTTAGACCGTTTCCGACCGATTTCAATGAAGGCGGAAAGAGGCAGGAAACACACATAGGTTCAATATCATCCGTTCACGGCGCCAAGCCGATCACTCTCATCGGATTTATTTTTGCTTCCGAGGGGGAATTAAGTGCACCTGCAATAGGAGGAGATCCATATGGAGCATGGAAGATATGTCTCCTCAATATTTAGAATGACATCACATCGCGAAGTCCCATAGTATTTATTATTATTTTTCTTACCCCAGGTACATGTGATCCCAGGATTACAACATTAGGGCAGCATTATTTTTGGAAGGTTAGTCTTCACTGATGGCTTCTAATATTATTATTTTTTTGACCCGAGGTATGTATAATCCATCAGGTGGGAAAACATTGCCCGGAGACAGTAAAGAGCATCTGGAACGGCTACGGCTATATTATTGTTATCCTTATCGTTATCGTCATCGTCACCGTCACCGTCATTATCATCATCATCATCAAGCTTTACTTTTAGAAAAATTAGTAAATTACTACTGAAACTTTGCGAAAATCAGTCACATACCTATCTAATACAAATTACTGTCAAGATGATACTTGTCCGTCTTTTAATCTCTTTTAATCTCTTAAGACAAACACTACTGTCATAAAATCTGCCTAAAATCTGCCGCACGAGATAAAACAGCCTCTCTTGACGTCAAACCAAACGCCATTTCCTTTTCTTTCTGTATTCAAATATATCTCTTTCAAAGAACGAATAATGACACTTCTACCTGTAAAGTCTGTATCTCTATATGTAAAATCTTATCTGGCAAAAGTCACCACTGCGATGACAAACTACTATCTTCATTATACGCATACAAATTCATAACCCTCTACCTGCCTATAAACGAATGAACCAAGCCTCAAACATGTTAACACCTCCCACACAACTCACCACATCTCAGCCACAATTAATAATACTGACAGAATTCTATAATCTATAACATTGTTAGCGTTATTAATTGGTCCACATTTTGAAGTTTATTATCCATGTTCATGCACTGATAACGCTGTATCTTGCCGTGGCAGAAATATAGCAGATCTAGATAGAACTATCATATTGACCATTTGGAAAATTCACACCGTAAAATATGATCCCGGATGTATAAAATATTAGTCATAATTCTGCTTAAATAATTAATATTCATACGAGCAGTAACAACAAAGGTAACAATCCTTGAAAATGTGTTAGAGCACAGCTGTCTCGCGTCTCTGAGTCAGATTTACTGGCCTTGTGCAACTTGTGTGAATATCAATATAGCTGATATGAATATTAATATTTCATATCGTTGGGACGATATTTTTGGGACGATATTTTTGGGACGATATTTTTGGGACGATATTTTTGCTGTGTTTATACACAAAGAAAAGGTCTGCATATGCGTACATAAATAATATCAGGTACATATCCGTCGCTCAAGCGCATTACGAAGGCAGTCATGTTGCTTTAGTCACGACTTGTTTATAAACTGTTTTTTATATATGACAATGCTATTCAAAAGCGACAGGACTTCTCAGCAACCCAACTGTACTGAAAGAAGAGTTTGCTTGTGAGTCCTGTGCATCAAGGGTCGCTGGCGAACACAAGTCTCCTTTCAGGATATGGTGGCGAGCGGTGCTATTGATCAGAGGCTTTATCTTCGGGGAACCTTATGCCTTTAACAGCACGCGAGTTTGTGAATGGATCAGTCCGACCTTACAGAGACGTAACACCGATTCTTTCTTTCACACGTATATTACAACTATGTACACCGTTATATACAGCAATTCAGCAAAATCAGAGTCTATGATTCGCATCGGCCTATTAGTCTAGCGAGGTCCGTTTAAGAGATACAGGTTTATTATCTTTCTTCTGTTCTCCGGAACCTAACGCCTCTTTCGACCGTTGTTTAGCGAATGCCCTCTTCGCTTCGCACCCTTCCTTAACTTCCCCTTCGTCTGTCAATCATCCAACTTCTCCCTTTCGCCATCCGATCAGCGTCCCTCTGTTCCGTCTCTCTCTCTCTCTCTCTCTCTCTCTCTCTCTCTCTCTCTCTCTCTCTCTCTCTCTCTCTTTCTCTCACTCTCACGTTTACCTTCACCTGTCAATCATGGGCGTCCTATCCGCCTCTCGTTAATGACATCCTCATCTGACTGTTCCCCAGTGTTCCGTACGAATTAATTACACAAATACACGAGCTAAATTATGTGATATAATACAGTCCACAATATGCAAAACTAAAATCCTCATTGTTTTTACAACTTTTCACTACACCAACTGTTCATGTCAGTGCAATGACTCATCCTAAAGTGGTTAATAAGATACTTTGAGATTATTGACACCCGTGTTCTATACTCTTAAAGATGTCGAATCTGAAATCTTCGATGACACGGTTGACGTATTGCATAAGGCATCAACAGTTGGTCGCTTCTAGACCTGAAGAAAGGCTACAGAGATAAAGCAATATGAAAAATCCGACCTAATCTAATCAAATAATTTCTACAGCGCCGTTATCATAATGCTCAAGGCATCAGTCGATGGTCGCTTCAAGTGAAATAGTAATTAAAGATCATAATCCGTTGGAGAAGCCATGAAATCCGAAGGAGAAAAAATGAAATCCGTTGGAGAAGCCATAAAATCCGAAGGAGAAGAACCTAAAGCCGTTGGACAAGCCATGAAATCCGAAGGAGAATCCATGAAATCCGAAGGAGAAGAAATGAAATCCGAAGGAGAAGAAATAAAATCTGAAGTGGAATCCATGAAATCCGAAGAAGCCATGAAATCCGAAGGAGAAGTCATGAAATCCGAAGGAGAAGCCATGAAATCCGAAGGAGAAGCCATGAAATCCGAAGGAGAAGCCATGAAATCCGAAGGAGAAGCCATGAAATCCGAAGGAGAAGCCATGAAATCCGAAGGGGAAACCATGAAATCCGAACGAGAAACCACGAAGAAACCTAACTAAATGTCATGTAACTACAGCATGGATGGATCCTGGAATTGAACTTGCACGGGGCGAAACTGTATCAGACACGAGATATATTAACAAAGCAATCATACAGAATGTCAGTCTGCCAAGTTCAAGGGACGGAGGGAACGCACGATACCCCCTCACCCCAATGAATACGCCATTAATTACACCTCAGCAAAAATTAAATCACGTCACACTATGCTATATCAGACCACATTTGTAATTATAATCGTGGTAGTAAATGCAATTTTATATAGCTAATTTTTTGGAAAACTCCACAGGGATACGTAAACCCGATCTGACAAACACAAGATACGATCGGCCAGAATGGTTTTTCCCATCGCTGGCGATATATAGGCAGATACAAGACATGAAGCTAATGTCGTTGGTTGCATAACAATCTGTGAAAGACATTAGAGTGAAAGGCCGACCATGGCGAAACTATAACATGTTGCAAAGCGAAGTACGGAGTCAAACAAACAGCCAGATCATGTTACGTAAAACCATATCTCATTATATATACAGTAGAACTTGGCTAAACGCCTTCCTCTCGGAATCTGATGCCAAGTTTACATCTGAAATCACCAGAGGGCGATAGTAAAACTGAAATTTTGAAAATGCCTTACGCCCTGGCTTTAAAACGAACCGGAAGCTTCTAGATTGCTAATCGCACGTCCTAAACCCACTATCATATTACTGAAAAATGAGCAGGGTCGAGGCCATAGAGTCGTTATAGAAAAGAGTGTACATTTATATTTACCACTGCGCTTTTCAATCGCAAATCAAAAACTGCTGGATCATGGATCATCTTCTATAAATAAAACCTGAATGTCCTCTTTATGACATTTTCGAATAGTACTGAACAAAACAAACAGTATATACAAGGAAGAACTTTCGTTCCGCTTACGTATAACTGGGTCACCAAGTTACTTCACTGAAGGCCCAATTTCAACATTATACAATGCATCTGAATAGCAGGGCTTACAGGGTCTACAGAAGTAAAGTACGATATTGCAAACCAAAAGCTATACGGGGATCATTTTCGTTCAATAGCACTTGAGTGTCCATTTCATTGCATTTCCTTCTAATAATACTGAACAAAACAAACAGTACATACGAGAAGAATTCTGTTTTCACCCATGTTCTAAGTTACTTCACTGAAGGCGAAGTTTTTGCATTATACGACGCGACGGAATAACAGAACTTACAGGCCTACAGTAGTAAATTACGGTATTGCAAATCAGAAGCTACGGATACCATCTTCTATAAATAAAACCTGAATGTCCTCTTTATGACATTTTCGAATAATACTGAACAAAACAAACAGTACATACAAGGAAGAACTCTGTCTTCACCCATGTTCTAATTTACTTCACTGAAGGCGAAGTTTTTGCATTATACTATGCGACGGAATAACAGAACTTACAGGGCCTACAGACGTAAATTACGGTATTGCAAATCAGAAGCTACGGATATCATCTTCTATAAATAACACCTGAGTGTCATCTTCATTGCATTTTCGTTGGATACGATTACGGTGCAAAAATCACATTACATTGTATTGCATCACAGTAAAGTACAGCACAAAACATTTTAGTGCTTTTCGTTACAATACGAAACCTTTACAGCAGATCACATACAGGTGAAACTGGACAATACTTGTTGCATCGTTGTCGCGCTTTAAACGATACCCGACCAACTACAGGCTTGCAAACACATGATAACTCCGACGTCACGACTAGGTCTGCTATAAGGTTACTTGGGCAAAAGAGTACTTAGTACGATACATGAACCTCCAATGTTGGCTAGCTATGATTAAATCAAAACAGTGTCCCGGATTCAATTCGAAACCATGCCACAAATTAAATAATAAATTCGTGCGGCACGGCGGCCCAGTCAGTAGCGAGCTGGGTCTGTTGTAATAGTAAATGTAATTGTAATCACGACAATTTATACAGCATCGTCAGTAATAAGCTACTTCAAGGGTGCTTTACAATGTCCAATGTCGGCGTGCACAAGAGTTCAACAATAAATGATAAATGAAAGATGTACAAAATCAGAACACATACAGGATCTGTTTTTCAACGATTGTGAGTTCGAGCCTGCCGAGTGGACTTCGTGTAACGACCCTTGAAAAGATGTTCGCGCGCACTTATCTCATGTCCCAGATTCAGATTTACTGACCTTGCAACAACAGTAACAATCACAGTTATAGGGTATGTGTATATGTAAACATATGTATATGTATAAGTAAATGTGTATATTGCACATGTCTTATCATATTGTCCATATAAGTGTCACAGCCAAGCTATAAGCATGCGTGATGAATTACAGTTGGGTTTTAAGCATGGAATGGGTTGTACAGCGGCCATTTTTGCCCTGCGAACAACTGCTGGACATTTTACAAATAAGGGTAGTTCAATATGTATCGCGCTTTGGATATAAGAAAGGCATTCTAGCGTGTTGTCTATATCAAACTGTTTGATTTACTGTTACAACCAAGCTTAGCGCCTGCTTTAATAGATTTCTAGCAAAGCTAGTTGTTTTTTTATTGCTTTTCGGTGACTTCTGGCGTGAGACTGGGAAGTGTTTCATCACCGTCCCTTTTTAATATTTTCATAGACACATTTGTTTTGCTACTGCACCAACTGGTCTGTTTTCACCCATGACTTCACTGAAGTCGGTTTTCGCATTATACTGCGGCGGAATAGCAGAAGTAAAATGCGGTCAAGTCAGAAGTTACTGTCCTCTTCATTACCGTTGGATAGGATACCGCATTGCATCAGGCTTAGGTTGTCACATAAATTTGTTATCCATTGCCTGATTGCTCTGCTCACATGATCTGTTGCTCCTATGTCCCTCTGAAGCGCCACAACGTGTTCTTTTGTCGTCTAGCTCATTCGACATCAAATTTTATTAAATATATCATGTGTAAATGTACACTGTTTTATATAGCGACTTTATGGCTTCTACTCTGCTCATTTTTCAATCAATTTATCGGGTGAGATTTATCATTATCGCTGCCCGTTTGAATGGGCGCCGCGCCATTTAAGGTCCCCGTGTGAGGATCATGCCAGTCCGAGATTTTAAATCTCTAAATTTATAGAGCTACTTTGGCGAACACTACTCTGAACTTCTGAATTTTGACTTTAGAACTTTTGACTGTGAACGCTTAGGCCTACAACATTTACGAACATTTTCGCAGTATATGCTCTTCACATTGTTTGCATAGCATTGTTTGTTTCTGCTATACTGTTGTTGCATTTAATTTTTTTCTCTGCTCTCGGGCATAATTAAGTGCTCATCTGCTTGATATATAAAGCTCGGTATACCCGGTTACAATTTCTAAGATGAGTCGAGGTTAGGGTGGGCACGGTAAGTTGGGGCAGGGTTATGCAAAGTAAGATACTGCGTCGTACACTGCTCACTTAATACACGCCTCTATCAAGAAGAGTTTCAAAGGCGTGAACTTGATTTGTACACAGGATCTTTTTCGACTGAAGCACAAAATACGCCAACCGATGTCCGTCAATTTTGTCTCCTGAGGTGCCACAACAACCAACAGTAATGTAAATTGTAAACGTAAATCGCTAAAGCTACGAAAGTTAGTGTAGCTAATCGAGTTTGAAGATTCTTACCAAGTTACCGCATAGGCGCCATCCTATTTAGATAATCTCCGAATCCGATTTAGTATTTTAGGAGATTAAGTCCATTCGTCTCCACTGAAAAGTCTGTTGTAACAATTATCGTTCGTCTCGCTACTTTGCACAATGATCCGCGAGTGGCAGAACGCTTATCCTGTGGCCTCCCCTATTTGTGAGACCAGTAACCAGATATGTTGTACATGACACTTAGGCCTGGTTTAGGCTTGGTGTAGAGTATATCACGTGTACCTAGACGCCTTCAACTTGCAGAGGTTCAATGATAAAACACTGTGCAGGCAAATGAAGTTCTAGCAAACGCTAGAGCCGCCAGTTGGAAGGGGCGCGATATATGTACAGTTTAGAAACATTAATACGACAAGTGTTGGCGATGATTAATAGGGGTTGAATAAACAATGGTTGAGCAAACAGAAGTTGTAAATGAGGTGTTCCTTTTGAAGTGTTTGCAAGCATGGGAGGTACGGCCCAGGCGCCACTCCCAGGAAAACGGAGGTTCGTGAGTTTGTTTCATGCAAATAAATTCTACTTATTTCTTAACATACAGGCTTGTTAACGAATTGCAAAATATGATTATCTATAGATAACGACCTGTGCAGCCATTAGATAATAAAAACACGACACTGTCACTGGTGTTTGACACTGGTGTTAGCCGAACTGTTTGAGCGCCCGCCTCGTAACGCAGAGTATACGGGTTCAAACCTCCTCTGAGACAGTTGATGTGTAGACACAGTGAACGAATCATTCACGCACATCGTCACAGCGCCATCGATTGATACTTTGTCAGCAGATAGCGGCGCTTAATAGATACAGAAATAATAAATAGTAATAATCTCCGGTTTACAGACTTAATTTCTTCAAAACTGCATTGGTTTTCTTTTCCAGGTCGGATCCAGTCTAAAGTTACTGTCCTTGTGTACAAAGCCGAATAGCTGTCGGCGTGCGAACACGCGATAACTTCGACGTCATAATCTAGCACCGAGCTACCTTGATGATCTTTGCATTCCACTCATACTCAATCCCACCAGGACACACTTAAGATCACCCTCCTCTGTCCAGACAGAGAGTGACAGACAGAGTCATAGAAAGGGAGACAGACACACAGAGACTGACAGATATTAGGATAGGTGTGGAATGTGTGCGTCGATAGCATAAATTTCACATTGTAAATTTCACATCCCTGTCCGCTAAGGTTAACTGATCGTATGAATGACTCGTTCACTTTGTCTACACAGCGACCGTCTCAGGGGAGGTTCGAATTTTCACACTCCGCTTTACAAGGCGGACGTTCAAACAGTTCAGTAGCTGCTACCGTGTCAAACAGCAGTGACAGTGTCAAGGGTTTTTACTATCTACTGGCTGCTCGGGTCGTTGACTATAGATAATCATACTTTGCAATTCGTTGACATGCCTGTATGTAAAGAAATAAACCGCTTTTATTTGCATCTAACAAACTCATAAACCTCCGTTTTCCTGTGAGCCATAACATTTCTATCACAAGTCACCACCATATCGTCACCATTTCCTCCCAACTTATTGTTCGTCCTTGCCTACTTTTTAGACTCAAATATTTGCACTCGGGCGCTTTGAAGCTTGTTTTACCCGTCGCCAGGATAATACTGGGCTCATGGTGTGCCTCGGTTACCGGAACAAGGTTCCGAAATTTACACCTGTCTCTATCCGCTTTGCTAGTTCTTCAATGTCGTGCAAGTATGCAGTAAAACCCCGTTCTTCTGGATTGTTTATCCGCCACAGCAAGTCTTTCCACAATAGTGTGTTCAAAGTTCGTCGGCACTCGGGAGGAACTTGGAACATGTCTATCACGTGATAATCGGGAAGGATCAGATGCACTTTACCCCTCAGTTTGAGATCTTGAAGATTGAGTTTTGTGCGTCTGAGTTCAGGTCTGTCTGTGTGTCTGTCTGTCTGTCTGTGTGGGTGCCTGTCTGTGTGTGTGCCTGTCTGTGTCTGTCTTTGTGGATGCCTGTTTGTGTGGGTGCCTGTCTGTGTCTGTCTTTGTGGATGCCTGTTTGTGTGGGTGCCTGTCTGTGTCTGTCTTTGTGGATGCCTGTTTGTGTGGGTGCCTGTCTGTGTCTGTCTATGTGGATGCCTGTTTGTGTGGGTGCCTGTCTGTGTCTGTCTTTGTGAGTGCCTGTCTGTATTTGTGTGTCTGTCTTGTGTCTGTGTGTGTCTGTGTGGGTGCCTGTCTGTGTGTCTGTGTGTCTGTGTGTCTGTCTGTGTGTCTGTGTGTCATATTCCTTTGCATAGACGAACTGTTTCACTTGACTTTGTTCAGCATACAATTTCAACCGGTCTTAAACCGCATCTGCTGAGATCGTCTAGACTGCCGTGTATGCAACGCCTTTGCGAGACATCTGAAAAGATGCCTAAGAAATTCAAAGGACGCTATTCCAAGACTCATTTTGTGACCTAAGAACAAAAATGAAGACATTTTATCTAAAATATGTATTAGAAATATTGTACCATCACCGAAATTATTTCACGAGAAAAGGTTACTGTTAAGTGAGTTTTATAACGTGTCTTAATTTAGTGACTAACATCGGCCAGGTTTAAGTTTATCTACAAGTAACAAACTGCTTTCCAAAGGACGGCTTCAAAACTTTGTAATCTTAATCTCTCAAACATTATAAAACGCTATTTAAAAGCTAAGCCCAGGGCACCAGTTTATTAACGAGCGCTGTATCAAGTCAATGGGGTTGTCCAAAGGTGCCATGTCAAGAACTAAGTCCGATTGCCAAAAGACCAGAGAGAGAAGCTGGAGAGGAGCTGCTTGGTTGGACTGTTTTTAATGGTTGTGTTTAACTAAACTCGTTATTAGAGCAGTTATGGTTTCGTTTCTGTAATAGCACTAATAGCTGGCGTGAGCGTGAATAATTACTAATGTATGTTGACATCGCCGTTGATACTATTGAGGTACTGAACAGATCATTCTCTTGGTGTTCTTCGTTTTCCCCAGACGTGCATATCAATATCTTCCCAGTCTCTCTTCTTCCATGCAGGATTTTCCTCCATCAACACGTTTTTGGAGTTGTCGCTGTCTTCGTAATCCAAGCCCTCGAATCGAGGCAGTTCCTCTGGTTCAGCCAGAATTTCAGTGTTCCTCAGGGTTTTCCTTTCATTGCTGCCCTCATCGTGGACAAGGCGCTTTCCCCAGGCTGGCATGTTGATGTCTTCCCAATCCCGCTTCTGCCACATGGGCAAGCCACCCCCAAACCGTCTTCCTACTCTTCCAAGGGACTGTCTTTGACGGTCATGAATACGAGGCAGTCGCCGTGACAATGAATTGAGATTGGCAAATACGTTTCTGCCGTTGAGTTTCTTCTCCGTCAGTTTTCCACCAGTCGTTCGGAAGACAAGCTGTCTTTTGGTTCGCGCTTGTCGCATTTTAACGTTTTCTCTTGTGCCACTTTTCGAGGCGCTGTGGCCAAAGCTTTCCGAAACTGGTGACTCTTCCGTGTTGAAGCCTGAACCTGTGGCTTGACTGCCGGAGGGGAAACGGTACTTTGGATAAGACAAGCCTCGTCTGGGTCGAAACTTCATCAAGGCATTGCTGTTAGAGATAGTTGAACCGGCCCTTGGAATAGATGACGAAGATTTTGTCATCCGAAACATGCATTTGATATTGCTGTCGGCAATCTCTCCGAATTCTGCGTCAGCTGCATTTCCTAGCGGAATGCTTGTCCCACGGCAAATATATCTTCGTGGCGCGTTTTGATCAACGGGAAATGATCGCCTAGGAGGCTCAGGAAGCTTCGACGAAACTGTTCGAATCTTGGGAAGGATCGACGAGGCATACGTTAGACGCTTGCTGCTCTGGCTGTGGTGGTGATTAGCTGATGTTTCGATCGCCAGGGTTGAGGTAGGGTATTGAAGAGCGAATAGGAAAAGGATGAGTGATACCGTCTGTTCCATCTTATGCCTGCTCAAAATGACGAGTTCTGATTTCTACTGCCTCTATACACTCCAAAACTACAAACAGCCATAATATCTATATAGTCATATAGCATAGTCTATGGTCCATTGAGAACATTTATAATAATAATAATAATAAAAATACTAATACTAATAATAATAATAACAACAACAACAACAACAACAAGAGCAACAACAACAACAAGAGCAACAACAAGAGCAACAACAATGATGATAATAATTATAATAATAATAATAACAACAACAACAAGAGCAACAATAATAATAATAATAATAATAATAATAATAATAATAATAATAATAATAATAACAACAACAAGAGCAACAACAATAATAATAATAATGATAATAATAATAATAACAATAACAATAATTAGTAACTTCTAATGCGCTGATGTCTGATGCACAAGACATCAACCGATGGCTTACCAAAGCCAAGCCGCAGTCTGGGTCATATCCAGAAGGTCAGTCCACAAAACAAGAATAGGAACAAGAATAGTAACAACTTGTCGTTTGAGTGATATAAGCTATAATAAAAGGAGGTGCGATCGTTTGATAATCCTGTACTTTCGTATGACTACAAGGCTTTCATATGTAATTGCAGTCATTGCGAATTTTACAGAGACAAACGCTTGGCACCATATCCGACTGAATTAAATTACACCAGCATTTGCATGGGTTCCTGGTAAAAAAAGCCATCAGATACAGCTCAGTCATCAAAAGGCAGCGTTGGTGTCTTTCTCGATTTCGTAATCGTTATGATCCTAGAAGGTAATACTCGTGTTTTGAACAAAAGATTCCACCTTACCATCATATTCTAAACTTTAGCATGAAATATTTATCACACACGACTTACGAATTTTAACTAAGTATTTGTAATTGTAATCGCAATTTGAGATATATAAAGCGCCTCTTAGAGGGTAAACTCAACAGAGGTGCTTCCGACCCGAAGGAGAAAAAAATGTGTTAAACAGTACAGTCTTCAGGCGCCTACAGAACACTGAGAAGGGGAGAGAAAGGAGCTCAAGTCGCAATTCTCGAGGGGGACGATTCCAGCAAGTGGGACCAACGTACTAAATATTAAATATGAA
Organism: Norana najaformis; assembly: GCA_964023275.1. NCBI lineage: Eukaryota > Metazoa > Annelida > Clitellata > Crassiclitellata > Hormogastridae > Norana > Norana najaformis. The sequence continues at coordinate 47,112,552 of OZ029914.1, forward strand.
AATATGAAATATGAAACATTAAAATCTTGTTCTTGCCCATTGAATGCTTTAGTTTCAGGTTGCACTTCTAATACCGATAACCATTATCCAAAACCTAGGACTATCTTAATAACCTAGTTTAACATAAAATAATACTACGGACATCAGTCGTAATTGTATTCCTGCAATTATACATTTAAATGGAAACTTGCCAGAAATATTACCAACCAGACAATGCTGTGCACTTCTAAACTTTGTAAGAAGGGCATTATTAAAGTAAAGTTGTATTGTATTGAATAACACGAAACTCCGATGTGTAGCCTGCTCGGGCAAGGTTCCAGTAGCGTTGATGAAACACCAAGTAGAAATTAAGAGTGTTGCGCGAATATTGAACATCGGCTTAGTCGCCCACTGTGGCTCATTTACAATTCCTTACATGGAACATTTTCGCGAAAACTATTCCGTTGTATACCCAGCGGAATCGGAATTCTTAGTCGACTCACACAGTTGGCTCGCGCCTTCTCAGAGTGTGCCCCGAGTATTAAGAAGGTCGTTCATCGTTCTGACAACGTTTATATCAATCTCTGGTCTAGTTAGGGTCTCGGGTTGGTCTGTGTTCACGGCTCGGCGTGCTGACTACCCTTACTTAATTACACGAGCGACGAAAAGCGACTGCGTTCGATATCTGAGATATTGTTTTTCTGGACACGTCGCCAGAGTTGACGCTTATTAAATATCGACGAAAATTCGTGATTTATGCTTGACGCGGCTGTAGGAGCTATTTACAGAAAGGAACACATTTACAAATGTATTAATCAATTGCCAGTGAAAAACTAAATCATGGAGTCAAGGACTGAGCCAAGCTACATAGTTCGTCATCGTTATCAACAAAGCTTTATGGATTCCAAATGCAACAAGTCAATGTTTACAGATATTGTACAATTAACCGGGATTCAAAAGGCAGACATATAAAGGATCGCAGTTCCTCTGAATTAGGGTCGCCTATTGGCATAAATTATTTCGGTTGATGGCAATTGAAGTGTGATATACAGCTCTATCCCATACTGTGCATTGTGAGAATACAGGCAAACTGGAATTTATTTATTTATATGTCCAAGTTTTCACTCGATTTAAAGAAGGATTAAAATTGGAGCAAAACTTAAATCTCAGGAATTTTGTTCATATTTCAATCTATGTAGGTCTAATCATTTGCTCAAGGCTTAAAGAGGCTTAGCAATGCTTGTAATTGACCTGACCGACTGCCTTTGCAAACACCTATAGCGACTTCAATTCAAGCTCAATACACAATTATCTATAGTTCCCTCCTTGTGAGTTAGATATTACGTATGTATGTATTTACGTATGTATCTGGCTATTTATGTAGCGTCTTTTGAGAACCACACAAATGTGCTAAAACATGCTTATCTGACAATTACAAGAAGGTGTGATTTAAAATGAACTGAAGATGTTTCTTGAGCTTTTTTGGGTGAAGTACGTATTTTCAAAGGAAGATTCTTCCAGAAGATCGGTCCAATACACGAGAAGGCACGGCGAGCCTGCACCATCGTGCCAGCAGGTCTTCAAGGCCGCTGAACGCGATGATATGTATGTATGTATGTATGTATGTATGTATGCATGTATGTATGTATGTATGTATGTATGCATGTATGTATGTATGTATGTATGCATGCATGCATGTATGTATGTATGTATGTATGTGTGTATGTATGCATGTATGCATGTATGTATGTATGTGTGTATGTATGTATGTATGTATGTATGTATGTATGTATGTATGTATGTATGTATGTATGTATGTATGTATGTATGCATGTCATTTCATTTCATTTCATTTTTATTGCTGCCCAAAAAGACAACAGCATATAACATATTACATTAAAGAAAATTCATGTGGGATTCAACAGGCATTCCCAGAAAGAACCATGTTCCGCTTATTAGGGACGCCTACGTCACATGGAATGCTATTTGAAACGACAAATAATCAACTTAACAGGCCTACAGTCCAACTGGACTTGAGCAAACAGAACCTTTGTAACAAGAACCACAAAAACTTAACTAACAGAATGAATTAATTCACATGAATTCACTTATTGAGTATGTATGCATTCACTTATGTATGTATGTATGTATGTACGTATGTATTTTTGTATGTATGTCTTATGATTGATTGACATTGGTTTACGTATGCAAACACTTATATAGCGCGTTTTAAGAATCTCGCAAGGGCGAAACGGCATGTTTATCCAGAAGTTCCAAAAAATGTATGTCTTAGGACGAACTGAGGATGTTTTCTGAGCTGTTATGATATGATATGGAATCTATTTGCTTATTTTCAGCTTTTTTCATCTGCAGCATGCATTGAGCGTTCTTGAAACAAATGCAAAATCATAGAAACTCTGCCAATTCTGTATGTCGCAGGTGCAGAGGTGTTTCATGAGGTATTTAAATTCCACACCTTACGGGTTAGATTTGTCAGTTTCAGAGAATGCACAGAGAACCGAAGTCCAGACGTTCAGATTAACAGCAAACACGCTGAAAACATACGACGATGTATCTTCTCTCTTTAACGCTTCTTTTGGTATCCTTCACTTTCACTACAGTTACAAGTGTTCCTTTATAACGACTGCACAGTGTTACCATACAATGCATTGTATGTACGTTCCTCTTGCTACTCAAATAACGAGAAACTATGGCCAACTTATAGGCCTAAAACAGGTTCAACTTTTATGTAGTTCAATAGAAAATATGGTTTTTCAGATGTCTTTGGTGAGAGATCACACTGCATTGCAATAACATTAAAGGTACTTTACACACTGTGGCTATAACTCAGCTGACAATATTTTATTATGCAGATGCAATATGCAATTATTTCCTACGGCGATGCTTTTGAAATGTGTCTTCTAGTCTAAACCAATCTTGGAATTATTCTTAAAATGCACACACCAGGTATCAATCGATGGCGCAACAAGTCATTTGCTCCAAAGATACAGTATTTTAAAGTAAAGTATCATAAGGTAAGTTAAAGTAAGGTAAGGTAAGATATCAGTGTAACAAACAAACACTCACCAGTTCTGTTCGCTCTGTCAGTTCTTTTATGTCATTCATATAGAAACTTGAGTTTCAAATTTTTCAACTTTGTTACCCACCGTTGTCTGATTTCTGGTTTCTCTCACCCATCGGATCTCGACGAGGCTTCTCCAACGGATTACAATTTTTTGACAGTGGTTTCACTTCAAACGACCATCAACTGACGCCTTGTGAGTTATGATAACAGTGCTATGATATGGGAAAATGTAATGGATGGTAAGGTTGTTTGGTAAGGTTCGGTAAGATAAGGTAAGATAAGGCAAGGTAAAGTAAGGTAAGGTAAGATTGGGTAAGACAAGGCAAGGTAAGGAAGGTAAGCCAAGATAAGGTAAGGTTGGGTTCGGTAGGGTTCGGTAAGGTTCGGTAAAGTTCGGTAAGGTTCGGTAAGGTTCGGAAAGGTTCGGTAAGGTTCGGTAAGGTACGGTAAGGTTCGGTAAGGTTCGGTAAGGTAAGCTTGGCGTAGAGGTGCTATGTAAATGGCGCGTTCGATTGCAATAGAAATTCTGCTCCAAACAAATTGCAGAACTTAATTCTTATTTCTCTGATTAAATTTCAAGTTAATTCATATACTCACTGAGAACTGCTATAGCAGCAACTGATACTGGAGTTTTCAGTGCGCCGTTCGCGTATTGTTTGCGACGGTTCAATCCAAAAAGCAGGCAAGACCTAAAGACCTCAGCTGCGTGTTTGCGCCTCCTTAAGTAGCAAACAACGCGCTATCGGTGGTGGATAGAGAGCGATGAAATCGCCCGGAAAAGCCACTCCTTTCACCTAGTTGGCTGCGTTGGGGAACAAGGAGACGTGTAGACTTCGCTCACTGCATGGAAAGAAATGTTTGCTTACGGATGTTACTGTCCAGTGCGCCCTGCCGGTAAAACAGCGCTAGATATTTTATGTGTAACTGGTCTGCAAGTCTGCGGTACTGTTCTGAAGGAAATCAAAGGGAACAGATATATTATTACTTCATTACCAAAAGGCCACAGTAATTGCTTCATAAGTAAAAGACCACACTATTTCCCTTATTATCGAAAGCCAACAGTGATGCCTAATAAAACAAAAGCCAATGGTGATTCTTTTAAACCAAAAAGCCAACAGTGATACCTCCAAAACAAAAAGCCAACAGTGATTTGCAAATTGCTGCATAAAAAATAATAAATTACTATAATATATATGACACGTGAAAATAATTAAATGGACAAGATTAATAAAGAAACAAAGAAATCAGCCGATAACTACCATTATTATTTATTAGCAACTTACTTCTACAACATCGGTGTCGAATACACAACGCATCAACCGACAGCGAATCAAAACCAAGCCACAAACAGGGTAATAATAAGAAGATCAGTCCACTAAGACAGATGGTGGACAAGCAATTTAAGAAGGTAAGTCTAAAGTTGAGAACGAAATGACACAAGCGACTGAGCAGAACAAAGGGAAGGCTGTATTTTGACATGACTTTGACAAATTTTCTCTCTCTCTGATTGTCAGTCGCTGATCCGTGAATAGTTTGTCACTGTATCTTCTGTTGTCTGTGGAAAACAGTTCCATTGAAACGCCTTCTAAAAGGATCCACCGTCTAATCCGTCTTACCGACCCTTATTATGTAAAGCAGTTTGTTCGTTACCTTTGTATACAAAAACTCAAATCGCTGAAGCACGTGCCGCTCATGATGTGCGATAATTGTCTGTCTAATGTACATATTTATGTTAGTGTAAAATGTTTAACTAGACATTATGGGTTTATTTTGCACACATTTTTGCATACAAGAACAAATGTGATATTTCCAGGTAAATTAATTAAAAGTCGCTATACATACATACATACATGTATACATACATACATACATCCATACATACATACATATATATACATACATACATACATACATACATAGGCCTACATATATACATCTACACAGACATAAATACATTTGTGCATACATACGTAGATACTTAAAGTAATAGACATATCTGTGTTCTGCCCTCTGTATAGCGTTTCGTAACATACTGTATTGCTAATTATGAGCCGGAGTCATGGCTGTGAAGTGTTAGCGACTTGATTTTCCTAGCCTCGGCATTTACGCGTGGGTGGCCATGCATCTACCTGGCCGTCTGACTTTTCCAGTAATTCTTTTCCGAGATCTTGCTGTTGTTGCTAAAATCCGCCTCGTTCTGACCAATGAAAAGCTGTTACTTTTGTTCTGATAAGCAACGAAATTAGGTACTTGGTTGTTTTCATTTTGACTTCAGCTTAAGTCCGTTCGAAGCGCCTTTGGCTAATGAAGCTCGTGAAGAACAGAAAGAGAAAATTGCCCGTCAACTGCGGGGCTTAACCAGGATCCGATTTAGACGAAATTGACCTGAATAGCAAAGTAAATGAGCCTTGTGATGTATCTCATGAATTAGTAATACATTTTTATCAAAAGTTAACATATTATTATTACTATTACTATTACTAATAGGGCCTACTATTATTATTTTTACTATTATTTTTTGTTAATATTTTTCTTATATTATTATTGTTGTTGTTGTTGTTGTTGCTACTGCTGCTGCTGATGTTGTTGATGTTGCTGTTGGTGTTTTTGTTTTTGCTGTTGTTGTTATTTTTTTTCTTATTAGCCTTGTTATAATTGCTAGCATCATTAAATTTGTCATCGATATAAATCTCATAATTATCATTTAACGTGACACAGAATCGCTATCAGCTGTCATTTCGGGAGTGGCCCTGTGAACATGATATACGGCCTAGTCATTGTTATGTATAATCGATTACGATGAAAACATTAAAATGAAGGCCCGAATCCGCGATTAGTACAATTAAGACTTATGTAGCTCAATTATAATGACACTGAAACAAATTGTCTGAGACAAAGAGAAACAGGACGACATTGTTATCGTCAATTGTCATCCCTATAACCACCACCACCACCACCATTACATCATCATCTTCATCATCGTTATCATCGTCGTCGTAGTCTTCACTGAATTGTAGAGGTTTCAATATTTCTTGTTCCATGTTGAACCCATTTGCAAATCTATTCGCTTTCATATACAAGATATCTGCAGAATCAGATTTCGTATGTCTGACACCGCCCTGACTTGCCAAGCTGACTCTCAAGTTTATAGTAGCCTTGAATACTGTAACTGACTTGTACCCGATGGTGTGTCAAAAATAATTTGCACGAGCTATAAATATGTCTCAGAACATCCTTGCCAGGACAGTAACGAACACATTCAACCTTCGAAACAGTTTTCCCATATTGCAATTATTGCATTGGCTTCCTATTGAACAGATGAAGAGATTGCGCTTTGAAAAGTTTCATCTTTAATGAATTTTTGCCAGTCAGCTAATCATACGTATTTGCTCATAACTTAAACTCATATATATTTAAATCGCTCCTCGGAAACTTTGATTATTTTTTGTACTGCAGTACCTGGAATACCTGGAGAATCCGGAGTACCAATATCCGGCTGGAAACGAAACTCCGCTTATTTAAGGCACACATACTGCCCGATCTTCTATATGGAGCAAATACTTAGACACTCACCAATGACTTTGAGGCGAAGCTGGATATCTTACAGCAGCGGGGCCTGAGGAAAATAATTCGCATTCCTTCAGGGCTTATGTCGCCAATGCGCAGGTATATCCAGGCACGATGCACAAAATTGCACATTCCAGTTTGGGTACATGGCGCCTTGAGACGGCGAACAGGAGCATGCCAGAGCTCTCCAACTACGATATCAGGCCCCAGAGAAACTGAATGAGATCAGCTGGATGCCCTTGCCACATAGGGAAACAAGAGGTTTAGTCTGACATACACATACTAAATTTTTGACTATACACTGTCTGGAGACGAGCCCAGACAATAGGAACATGTTGTGGAAACGACAACACCAGAGAAAGGCACGTCATGGATGATGATGATGATGATGATGATGATAATGATGATGATGATAAGCCAATGAGATTTGCCTGCTTGATGACAGAGGCAAATTGGTGCAGACAACTTATACAAAGTCCACTCAGAAAGTTCGAACACGTATTCGTCGGTTCATACGTGTTATGTTCCCGGAAGAAGGAAGGTAAAAATACCCCGGGAAACAAGAAATCACCCGTAGTACATATATATATATAAATTATATTATATTATAATATATTCTATTATAATATATTATACGTGTGTGTGCCTTCTGAAACCTTAGCTATGTTTTCCCGTGAACAATTTTAGGTGCGTCATTAACCCTAAAAAGAAACAGGATATTTTCCTGACTGCTGTCTCTCTGAAAGCCCTACTTGGAAACATTGCGTTTCATCGAGGTGTTTTGGGCCTCGATGGCTTATCAAAGTAAATTATGATTCGTGCACTTCGCTGGCGATGCATACGGCAGGCAAAGGAGAAAGCATATGATTTTATGGCATTGTTTATGAAACAGTATAAGACTGAATTGAAAGCCGACTTGTGTCATCAAACGATAGATACTTCGACCAGGTAAGCTCAAGTTCGTTTATTTTATTTACCATGGTTGCAAAAAGTAGCTTAGTATTCTGTTGTTTTTAAATCTACTGCCAACAAAGAAGTCGGGTTTGATTCTCAGCACTGCAGAAAGATACCTGAAGACTTCTGGTCCGCTTTTGCCTCTAGAAAACTCAGCTTCTAAATAAATACATCGGTTTATTTGTAATAGTAATTTAGAAATTATATAGCGCCACTTAAAGATAGACTCATTAGAGGTGCTCCTGGCCCGATGTTCCAGAGCTAGCAAGGAATAATGCGGTCTTCAACCACTTGCACTTTATTTTGGGTAATTGATTAAGCCAAGAAACTTAAGCCGTTACACTTCACTTCTATGGCTGTCCCTATGAATAGTAATCAAGCTTTGGCCTTGTCTTCAACTGTCCTCAAATCGAGGTTTGGCTGCACCACGGACAATTTTGCGCCCTCTGTTTCTGTCCCTTTTTCCATCTCCAGCCATAACTGGTCGAAAGATAATACTGTCCACAACTTGAAATATCGATCTGTGTCATCTTGTGCTTCCACGAGCTCGTGGTCCAGGAATTGTGCCTTGTATGACCTCTTTCTCAAAGTAGGCTCTACTCTTTCGTAGCACAAGTTCCGAAGTATGAAAGCTTGCTCTTTTTGATTAATGCGAGCAGACTCCGACCTACTACTCCTGCCGTCTCTAAGACTCACTCATTTGTCTTCTTAGCAGTCCACGGTACTCTAAGAATCTGCCGCAGACATTTCATTTCAAATGCGTTGATTCTTGCCTCTTTATCTTTCTGCATGGTCCAGCTCTTAAAGCCATACTATGTCAGTGGCTTTGAAGGCCAGAGACAGACAAATCGAAGGTTCATTCTAGGCAGAAGGACATGCAGATTGAGAGGGAGATCACTGAAGCTGGATGACCCAACCACTGAAAAGAGCCGACGATGTATTGTTGGAGTGCGTGCAAAAAGAACAATTTCATCTCGGGTCGTGGAGCGATGATTCCTGCGACCAGCCACACCTGATACAGGGCGATTATATTAATCGAAATTTGACAACAATAATAAAAGTAGTTATAAAAAGTAGTACGCAAGCCAATCCCTTTCAGGATAAAGAGCAGAGTTGGAAGAATTGTGGCAGATATGTCGCCAGTAAAGCAAATACGACAGACATTCTACGCAGGGCTGCTGTGATGTAATTAAAGCGCTGTATAAAGGCTCACGATACATACGTGTTTAACATATGTGTGCACGATATTAAATATGCAGCGTAGGTTTTCGGATCATCACGATAATGAGAAGGATGTTGATGAGGAGAAGGAGGAAGAAGAAAGGGAGGAGGAGGATGACGACGATGATGATGATGCATAGATTAGACTGGATTTTATCACGAACAGGGACACGGTAGCCGTTTGGGTAGAGCGTTCGGCTTGTGTAGGGACCTTGAGCAAGTCCTTCAGTCACAAATGCTACTCGCCTCAGATTTACTGACCTTGTTGCGAGCATAATAATTATAAAAATATGATGATGATGATGATGATGATGATGAATATGATGATGATGTTGATGATAGTGATAATAATAATAATTATTATAATAATAATAATTATTATTATTATTATCATCATCATCATCATCATTATTATTATTATTATTATTATTATTATTATTATTATTATTATTCAGTTAGGATCCGAAAACACATGGCTATTTAATTTAATATAGAATTCAGCCGATCCTGCAAACGAAACACTTTTGTTACTTTTAGGCACAAATTTTGACACTTATCCATTGATGAAATCGAGGCATAGTCTATTTTGCATTTACGCTGCATATTTTTATGCATATATGCATGCATGTAGGTAGGTATGTATATAGGTATGAAGCACGATACTTAAAACAGTGTCTTTTAAGTATCTCACGCAAGTGCTGCGATGCTGATCTATAACTTTCAACCTTTTCATTTTCGCAAATCTCTTACCGAGACTATCTTTCTATCTAAACTGAAACTCAACGTCCTTCACCCTGCTTATGGTTCCTAAAATCTCCTCTTCCGAACCCCAATGTGTACTTCTGCCCTTTGCAAACAGGGCATTGTCAAATTACAGTTGTATTGTATTGCATAGAGTATCTGAATTTGAAATACACTTAAGTATGCAATGTGCTGGTAACTGAATTTGAAATACACTTAAGTATGTAATGTGCTTGTAACTGAATTGCTAAAGGTGTCGAGGTGGCATCTCGAAGCCATGGCCGAGAAAAAGGCCGAGTTGCTGCTGCTGAAGGCTCCACTGGTCGACAGCGGCGATGTCCATATACAGAGGAAACTGACTGGCGATGATCAACTATGCAAGGGCGAGAAACATAGTTATAAACCAGGTGATCATACGGCCTGATTTTTTTATTGTTTCTTTGAACATAACCATTGACTTTTCTGACGATATAATCTAATCTAATCTAATCTAATCCAATCCAATCTAATCCAATCTAATCCAATCCAATCAAATCCAATCCAATCGAGTCCAATCCAATCGAGTCCACTCCAGTCCAGTCCGATCCAATCCAATCTAATCTAATCCAATCCAATCCAATCCAATCCAATCTAATCTAATCTATCTAACCTACCCTAACTTAACCTAATCTAATCTAATCTAACCTAACCTGACCTAACCTAATCTAACCTAATCCAATCCAATCCAATCTAATCTAATCCAATCTAATCCAATCTAATTCAATCTAATCTAAGCTAAGCTAAGCTACGCTAACCTAACCTAACCTAACCTAACCTAATCTAACCTAACCTAATTTAATCTAATCTAATGACTTCTGTAGCGCCGTTATCATGATGCCCGAGGCATCAATCGATGGTCGCGTCAAACGAAATCGTAATCAAAATCATGATTCATTGGAGAAGCCAGCTGGAATTGCTATGGGTCAGAGAAACCAGAAGTTAGGCTATTGGGGGTGAAAAAATGGTTGATGATTGAGCACCAGGTGACTGGATATTCCGCATACAGTTACCATCCATGTGCTAACCCAGCTCGATTTGCTTAACTTCTTCTCATCAAAACCACCAAGCAACTCAAACAACAGGGTTTGCACAAACTAGGATACACAACGAATAATTACATCAACGAGTCTCTTTCACTTTAGACCGATTAGACCGATCCTACACTAGTTTTCTTCGTATATTTGTACAGCTGCAGAAAAACCTGGCTTTTTAGACCACCGGCAAAATTAGATTTCCGCAAAACATCGAGTTCCCTGTTTGGGCAAAACCAACTTCACACAAAACAGCTTTGTTTCCCCGTCAATTTTTGAATAACCGAGTCTGCGTGGGTTTACTAGCGATGATTTCAAAGCTTCTACACAGCAATGCTGGGAAAATTTGGAACTGGAACTCTTGCCATATGCCAAGATCATGCATACTCTTTCGTCCGCAATACTTAATTAAATCTGTTAAACACTGTATACAACTTAATTTACCTTAAATTAAATTGCATTGCGCTACATAACACCGGAATGCAATACAATAAAATGCTAGTCTATGCTATACTATAATATACTGTACAACTGAGACTTTATACTGCACTTATATGCTATGCTTATCTATGCTATACTATACTATACTATACTATACTATACTATACTATACTATACTATACTACACTATGGTATACTATGATATATCATACCATGCTATACTATAATATACCATACCCTACTGTACTAAACTATGCTATGCTATATTATGCTATGCTATATTGTACTATACTACGCCATACTATGGTATACTTTGCTGTGCTATGCTATGCTATGCTATACTATGCATTAGTCTACATTACATTATATCACATTACATAAAATTACGTTACATTGCTACTTGTATTTCTAGAGAGTAGGACTCGTGGCATTCTCTGGGTGGGTGTCGTGGTCGTCGTAACAGCCGCCCTTCTGTTGGCCGCCCGCCGACACCTGCTGTGGACGCCGGGTGAAACAGCTCTGATGGTACAACCTACCTGGACGGCGCTCACTGTTCTGCCTGCTTCTACTTCAAAGGCTGCTGAAGACGTGAACTACTTTCAGGAACTGGACGAGTATCAAAGACAGAAAATGGAGGCAGGGAATCGTTTAAGTGAGAGGCAAAGGATTGATGTTGAACGGATGATGAAACAGAAGTGGAATGTGGAATGGTCAAATGAAACTGAAGCGAATGGTATGGGCCTTTTAGAGAAGACAGCGCAAAGGATACCATCACCAAGAAACGCATGGACACCACCATCATCAGCACTGGGAATGCGAAAGCCGCCGCCCCCACCTCCAAAACCAAAGCCAAAACCAAAACCAAAGCCACCAAAACCAAAACCACCAAAACCAAAACCACCACCGCCAAAACCAAAGCCAAAGCCAAAACCAAAGCCACCAACACCAAAACCAAAACCACCAAAACCAAAGCCACCAACACCAAAACCAAAGCCACCACCACCGCCAGCCCCTACTAGACCAAGACCTACAAAACCAAGACCTACACAACCAAGACCTACAAAACCACGACCTACACAACCAAGACCTACACAACCAAGACCTACTAAACCAAGACCCACCCAACCAACACCAATTCCCACTAAGCCAAGGCCTACCAAACCAACACCAATTTCAACCAAAACAAAACCAACCAGACCAACTCCAGTTCCTACTAAACCCAAAACTATCCCAACCAGCTCAAAGCTCCGTTCTACAGCCACTAGAAGACCAAAGACCATCACATCAACGAGGCCAACTAAACCCCGATCTACCAGTCGTCCATGGACATCTGCCACCAGGAGACCAACAACGACTGCGACCCGAAGGAAAACCACTTTCACTGGGACTACCAGTATAAACACTGCCACTCGAAAATCAACTACAACAAAACCAACATCCATACCACCCACTGAACCACCCGTACCACCCACTGAACCGCCCGTACCACCCACTGAACCGCCCGTACCACCCACTGAACCGCCCGTACCACCCACTGAACCGCCCGTACCACCTACTCCTCAACCAACGCCTGCGCCATCTTCGACAGGAAGGTCTAAGTCAACTGCAACGGCTCCATTAACCACAGACCCAGCAAAGTCGACTTCCACAGAAATTGCAACAACGAAAACCTCCTCCAACCGTAAGTCTCGGAAAACCCGTCGTCCTAAGCATTCCACTACTACTCCTCGCCCTAAATCTCAGAAGACTGATCACACTCATCATCACCATAAGACAACTCTCATAATCCAAACCTCAACCACAACACGGAATGGTTGTACCAGTGTTCTACCAAGAAACGAGGTGACACTGGCTATTTCAATAGTAGCTTGCCTCGTAAAGGTTTTCAACTTTATCAGCCTAATGTAATCATTGCGATCGGCATACTCGGGGAGTGGCCGTTAAGGATATACGCCTGTCCTATAATCATTATGGCTACACCACTCGAAATTCCGAGTATTAGCAGTTTTGCCTATTTGCGTCTGCATTGCGTTTTGCTTGCACGATTTTACTTCACATCTTGGAGCTGCCCCGTTTCAACTTGTTAATTCGTTTCATGCATGTTAATGGTAGAGTTTTCTTCGTAAATCAAGTGCTTTTACATTTGTTATCAATATATATATATACATATATGTATATATATATATATATATATATATATATATATATATATATATATATATATATATATATATATATATATATATATATATATATATATATATATATATATATATATATATATATATATGTATATATATATATATTAGTCACGAAAATCCTGCTTAATATTAGAGTAACGAAAAACTATAATTCAGTACACTAGTCTGTAAATTAAAGGCTTTAATTCAAATTAGACTTCTTAAAATAACATGGTAGCATATTAGTACAGTTGCGGAAACAAATTGTTTATAGTTGAAGAAAGCGCTTATATGTTCAAAACTTGTGCTAAAATTGTGCTTCAATATTTACAAAATTCTTATACATTAGTAAAAATTTGCTCGTGAAAAATCGGCGTGTGATGTATCATCTCATCAGTTCAAGAGTTTGCTTACGTCCACGGACCTGGTTACTGGTTCTCAGGAAAGTAATACACTTTATTATTTATGATTCGCTGTTGATTTTCTTCTTCTTCTTCTCCTCCTCTTCCTCCTTTTCGTCCTCCTCCTTCTTCTCCTTCTTCTTCTTCATCATCATCATCATCATCATCATCTTCTTCTTCTTCTTCTTCTTCTTCTTCTTATTATTATTATTATTATTATTATTATTATTATTATTGCGATCTATAAAGATACTATTAAATAACCTTTGTAAATAGACATTCTCTAGGTGTCGCACGCCTAGTTAAACAGCAGTTCTGTTATATAATATTATAGCTTGCTGCATAAGTAATAGATTCAAATACTGTAGTATCCGGGAAAATGACTAATAGACTAATTATATAGTCGATTAGGCTTAGCCAACTGCTAAACTTGTCTATTAAATTCAAGAAATAAACGTTATAGATATTTCATCAGCCTGAATGCTTGGTCACCAACTATAGGAACTCACTGAAACTATTTTCGACCTCCACCATAGACTTGGAAGAGACTTTAAATTAACTCATAAATTTGTACCCAGTTGAAGAATAGATATCGAACTTGGTGGAAGGCCTTGCAAATTTATCTATTCGTTTATCTATTGGGAGTTGTTTACATAATAATGCTTTGAGTTCCTGAGAACCACGTTCGTTGGGCTTACTGGGCACATAAGTGGTCTCCACTTTCCATCACTGGTACAGTACGGGTCCCCTATGTGTCCAAATAATGTTGGCTGTCTTAGTAAAGGCAACCATGAAAACTAGGGAGATTCGCACAAATGAAGTCCAATTGCTATTTAGTTTGATTATTATCAATATCAAGTATCTCATTCGCCCTGGTAAATGACATCAGAACTTCATACTCAGGTCTGCTTAATAGTAGAGTGAGGTACACGCCTCTACAGAACTTCGCCCTCGGATACCAGTTCAATTCGAAGCCTGGGTAAAGAGGAGAGTCGGGCGATAGGTCGCCCGTTAAGAAAAAGACGACGGAAATCGATGATACATAGACAATCTATGACACAACGCAGGCTCGGAAGTCGACAAGGTTCGCGAAACGGTTAAATGCTCAATGCACACCTACAGATTTCAACTATGAACAGAGTGATCACGATGATGATGATTACGATGATGATGATGACGATGACGATGATGATGATGATGATGATGATGATGATGATGATGATGATGATGATGATGATGATGATGATGATGATGATGATGATGATAAATACTTCTCAAAAGTATGATACGGAGTTCGAATAATCATTCAACTGAGTCTCAAGCATGACCACAACGTTCCAACTTGTGTATGGTATTCAACTAACAATCTCATATCGCGAAAGATCCGTCAGCTGTGTTTGTCCCTAGTAAAACCCGAGAAGTCAAGAACAACGTTACAAGGCACAAAGAGTGCCTAATCTGGGTATCTTTGAGGGTAATTCTCTGATCATACCTACTAAGACTAAAACTCTTATTGGTGAACGAGCTTTTTCGGTTGCTGGAACTTGGTTTTTCAACTCTCTCTCTCTCCCTCTTTCCCTCTTCCCCCGTCTCTCTCTTTCATTTTGTTCTCAATTTAAGACTTATCTTTTCAAAGTGCTTATTCACTATAGGCTGCCTATCTGTCTTAATGGACCGATCTCCTGGATATTGACCTGATTGCCGTTTGGTTTTGGTGCGCCATCGGTTGATGTATTTTGCATTATTAGACACCGGCGCGATATAAATTAATTACTCATAATAATCATAATAACCGACTGTACTCAAACTATGTTGGGATGAGATCTCGTCAAAATAATAAATTCTGTCAAATTTTGAGCCAATCAGTTAAGGGTTTTCGAATTTGCAGTAGGTCCAAAGTTTCCTGTACTTAATCCAAGCAGTTGTTATCACCAGGATGCACTTTTGTGAAAGACTAACTATGATGACTCAGTGTTTTTCATATTTGAAATTTCCACCAACAGTAGATAAACCCGTCTTTACCCGTTGCATTAATTTTGAGGGCAAGAAAATAATACTTTGTTTTCCCTAGACAAACAACTTAAACGACAAGGACACTGGCCAAACGTGAGTAAGAGTGCAGAAGTCAAAGGGAAATGAAAGTTTTACTACCCTTAATTAGGCAAACCTATTAGTAAGCTAGCATATTAATAATATCTCCTAACAGTTTATCAGAAATTAATTTCGTCGGCTGAACACGAGTCCTGTTTCTTAACGCCTTATCTTTTTTCTTCCTGCACTTGCTATATTTTTGTGAGAAAAATAGTCATTTGTCTTAGGAGATGGAGTCTATGTGGATTGCTATTGTTTACGCAGGTTCTAAGAATTTTGCATAATATTTGATTGTCCAATTCTGAATTTTTATTCAATTTAACTCGCGTCTTATCATTTTACACTTATTCTTAAATCTGCTGGTCCCTTGACCCTGCAGTATGTATGTAAGTGTGTATGTATCTAAACATTTGGATAGCATCCTTAAAGAACCTCTCAAAAGCGCTGGAACTAGAGTATCGAACAGATCAAAAGATTAGCCGAAAAGGTTTCTTGTGCCCCAGCCGGAACAGTTCGAACTTGCAGCAGGATAGTGTTTCGGAAGAACGTTTCAATGCATGAGAAAAACGCTGTACTTTCCAGCCTCAGATTCTTTGTCACGTGCTCATTTCAAGTTGTCTTGAAATAGACAAAGACGAAGTCCCATCCTTACAGGCATATGAAAGTACAACACCGACACTGCAAAGCTTAGAAGTTATGAGGCATATATCACACAAACACTTACAAGTATCGGCCCTGAACAATGACTTTCGAATAACGAATATGATTTATGCAAATATGTAGCTCTTCATTCGTGATACAAAAGCAGAGAAAACTGGAATTTATGCAAACTAGACAATTGAGTCACAAAAAGGTCTTAATGAGGACGTTTAAGAGGACTTACTAAGTATATCTACTGAAGTTATATCTAAGTCATATTTCTATTGATTTCAGTTTCACTTTGGTCGGATATATTTTTACTTCATATATTTATTTAACCAAGTATAGCTGATTGTAATACTTTCCCAATCAAAAGGAGATATGACCGGTAATTTCTCAGATATAGAGATGGTATGATAAGGACTGCAATATATATTTGGACATTAACTAGGCTTTAGGAAACAAATTAACAGTTTTCTGAGCAGTTGACCTATGTCGTGTTACCTCAAGAAAACTCAATAAATCTTTGCATGTTTTTGTCGTATTGTGCAAGAAAGTACGATTCAATTTTTACCTTAAATGTGTATAACATAAGGCGTTCATACAAGACTGTTCTGCTAGATGTAATATCTCTTCGTGGATGTTGAAAACTTGTTGGAAATATTGAAACAGGTCAGTCTACTTCCCGCTGTAAAACTGTCATAGATAGTTATCCACATAGTTAATAAAGGCACTTAACTGCAAATTTGCAATACATTTTGGTTATCGTTGACCGTTTTAGAATAAAAGCCAATAATTACAAACTCAGAGGAAGGTAGACAACATGGAAGAAACAGTTTCAAGGTTTATTGAAGGAACGTGTCAACATAAATCTACGGCTAGTCTCTTCGCTTCAAGGTTCTTCTTAACAGGAAACAGAGTCTGCAACAAATCGGGCGATAACGAAGATGTGATTTTTGATTGTACGGGAAGTGCGAACGAATTCTATATACTTCCTGTATGTCCATGTGTTGAAGATCTGGACATTATGGCTCACAGGAATTCGCAACTGGCAACTGAAGAAGATGTGCCTACAATAAATGGTCAGTTAAACTACTGGAATGACAGAGTGATGTGCTATAAAATTGAGGCGTACCCAAAGTATCCTGGATTTGTTAGACTGCGTCATTTGGGAGTTATGGTTTACTCGTGGAAAGCAGAAATCTTCGAGTTTTCTCCAAACAGCCCAATAACTGCAGTTTCTTATTTGAAGCAAAGCGACTTAATTCAAGTACAAAAACAATTTCTTAGAAAAGGCCCTGCCTTGAGATTTCGAACAACAAGCAATAATTATAGGTGGATGTTGGCAGTACTTAAGGCTCTTCCAGAATTGATGTCCATAAGATACCTAATGATTTATAAAAAAGATCTGGTGTTTTGTGTGCGAAGCCTATCATGGCCATCACAGGCAAAAGCCTGGATTACCCGCACACGAGTAAGTGGTTGGCCCTCAGCAGAAATCATTCAAGTTGTCGTGGACAACGGTTGCGACGTAGTTCCCGCGACACATCGGAACTGTGCTGATGACCAGTACCAGTGGAGACTCTCGTTCTCAAGAGCCGAAGTCGTGCTTCTAAACAGATGGACTCCGGTGCAACAGATTGTCTACCACATACTCAGATATTTTGCTAAACGAGGATTGATCATCAAGCAACAGTCAGAGAAAGATATAATACTAAGCAGTTATCATCTGAAAACTTTGATGTTGTGGACATGCGAAGAGAGGCCACTCGAGTGGTGGACTTCCATGTGTGTCATAAAGGTATGCTGCCAGCTACTGGCTGATCTTCGTGCATGGTTGCTAAGGAAACAATGTCGTAATTACTTCATTCCAGAGTGCAACCTCTTCAATTTCTCTATGAACCAGGAATATTTGCATCACACGTTACAAAACCTTGAATCCTTTTCAAGAGCGGAGCAACTCAGTCGCTGGTTTTTAGAGAAATATATAATACAAACTCATACCAGATTGCATCCTCAGTTTTATTCTTTGATTAAAGATCTAACGCGAGACAACAAAAATGTCTCAGGTTTTGTAAACAGAATCCTACGACCAGTACTCAGCATTTTGCCACCTTTAAACATAGATCTCAACTCAGCAGAAATTGATGAGCTCATGATTGAAGTTTGTGAAATAAGACAATCTTTGACTAAAGTTACTTCGGAGATTAACAGTGCGTTTGCAGCTGTATACAGCATATTTGATGCATACGGGATTTTTGTGGACAACAGTGGTTTCACAATGAGTGTACTCAATATCAAAATGATTTTGGGTTTTGATGAACGATTGGTGCATTATCTAGTCGCATGCGGGCTTCTACTGATTGAATATCAAATTACGGTTAAGGAAATTTCTTGCTTTAGCTATGATGTAATTAACCTATGTAGTGCTATACTTTGCTCCAATAGGAACAACATCTTCCAAAAATATCCAAGAACATTTAGTCGCCATCTTGACACAGGAAAGCTATTCTTCATGAAGTCGTTGGAACTTCTGCTATGTCTGACTGAAAGGCACTCAAGATCAGAGTGGCAATTATCCATTGTAATGGCAATAAATGGCTTGAAAAGGGTTCTTACTTTCCAAGATTCGTTTCCCAAATCCTACTATACACAATCTGTGGTCTTTCTTGCTACTTTAATGCATGTCCTTGGACACGCCCGAGTGGCAGACGAGTTACTGTCCATTGTAGACACAATTCGTAACACTGAACAGACAGACGAGTTCGTTGTTACAGATGGACCTGAAATAAACAACTGCGTAGCTAATACAATGGCTTTAGCTCTTCTGATTAGGCATCAGACTCACTCTACACTTCAACAAAACAGGAAAAGAAGAAAACCTCGCGTTGTTTCCCGGATTGCGCTATATTCACTCAATGGGCTTCATTTGGAAACACCTATGATCTGTATTCTCAGTCCACCCACGTGTACAGAAGTTGCTCGGCTGTTAAAGATCTGCGCAGATGAACACCTGTTGTATCTTGAGGAATTAATTTTGAGAGATTTTGGTGTTTCTTGTTCCCGTAATAACTCTTTGAAAGCTTTTCAGGTTTTATCCTCTTCAGCCGCAAATACTATTTTCGCCATGTTTGACTGGATTCACGAGGAACAGCGTGCAGTCAATTAAGCGAAAACTTTCGAACTGATTTGTGCATTTTGACATCGTACAATACACTTGAATGGAAAGACCTTTCAAGCATATTGGGCGATGTCAAAATGCCGGTTCAACTCAAAGGAAAGGTGTACAAAACAATGATAAGACCAGTGATAGTATATGGAGCAGAAACCTGGACATTGATGAAAGAGGAGGAGAAGCTGCTGGAGAGAACAGAAATGAGAATGTTGCGATGGATACTTGGAATCTCACTGAAAGACAAGAAGAGGAATGAGTATATCAGAAAGAAATTGGGAGTGGCATGTATATCTGATAAGATACGAGAAGCCAGGCTGAGATGGTATGGTCATGTGATAAGGAGAGAGGAGGAAAGCTGCATTAAAAGAATTATGACAGCAGAGGTTTCGGGGAAGACAAAAGAAGAGATGGGGAGACATGAATCGGCAAGATCTAAAGCTTCTCAGACTGAAGAAAGAAGGTACTGGAGATAGAAACAAATGGAAAAGAAGGATTCGTGTGGCTGACCCCTCCCCAAGGAGGGATTAATTCCAGACAGAAGGAAGAAGTTTGTGCATTTTCTGATGCTGAGAAATACGAATGAGCAATCGCATTAGGCTATAGCAGACTGTTAGAAAGTGCAATGACGTTAAGTCCCTAGAAGAGAAATTAACATAATACATAATGACCAATTGTATCTCTGCTTTTATGTAGTTACAATTTACAGCAAATTGGAGAAAGGTCAAGAATTACTTGATCAATAATGGATTTGTGCTTCTCTTATCGTTTCAGTATCATATGCTACACTTTCAACATGGTTGAATGAAACGTGTACAATGTCGCACTAGGTTGTCTTTTCTTGAAGACAATGTTAGCATGAAAATGTGTTTGCGGTACATTTCCATACGACTTTTTCACAGATACGGCGAATGCAAATAACATAAAAGGTTATTTGGTTTGAACATTTATGCGAACATTTCAGTTATTACAAAAATATGTTCATTTAATCAAATAGACGAACTGGATTTAATTAAATGTCGTTAGGTGTGAATTTTAAAAGGTATATGTGCTAATTTGTTTTTATTTGTTTGTGTCATTTCAGTCATGTTGCCATTAAATAATGGATGATACAGTGACGATAAAAGTGGCTCGTAGCAAAGACAGTGACAAAGTCAAAAACAACATTACTGACGACATTACCAATACCATTAGCCATACTTATACAGTAGAATTATCAACATTATTAGCAAGAATAAATTACTAACAATAAATTTCAAAACATGAAAACAGGATGTAGTTAATTACAAATAAACTCACAGTTAATTAATAATAATTAATAATACGATTAATAAAATCTAATTTATGTTGTAATGAGATCAGAAAAGTAGCATAATGTAATAATAAATAAACAATAAACCCAATAAACCTGCAACTCTTTCTAATATTTAAGAATTTATTAACCCAGCTTGAAATTATTGCTAAAATAGAATATTTTGTTCGCAGTCAGACAAAATGTGCTTTCAAGTACTGTAATATTTCGCATTGTTGCATTTTACATTAATATTCATAACATGATTAATATTAATAAAATGATTAATATTCCCAGACGTATGCAGGTGACGGCCAACTGTTCAGCTGACTATCCGGCGCAATATTGGAATTTTGTCACCTGATAGACTGAGACTTAGTCACCACTATGGATCCATGCGTTCAAGGTATACACACGACATACATAGGCCTACTACTCAGATTTACACCTGCATTACATTTGCTGTGAGGTGTCCATCACCCATTAATATGAAACCAAGGTGTACTAATTTACTAATTTATCTTTCTGCATGTCTGTGTTTCGATGTGTTTTTGTGTCTGTCTGTCTGTCTGTCTGTCTGTCTGTCTGTCTGTCTGTCTGTCTGTCTGTCTGTCTGTCTGTCCATTACCCATTCGAAGACGGGCATTAAACACGTGTGTCTGTCTGGATCTTTATGCGAATATCTGTCTTTCCCTAAGTATGTCTACATGTATCATGTATGTCTTTCTGTCTGACTGCGCATGACCGTCTATCTTTCTTTCGTGCGTAATACGTCTACGTATCTCTCAGTGTCTTCCTGACTGTCACCAACATCTTACTCGCCTTGTAATAATTTTCACGTGGCAAAATACTTTTACCAATTTGCAGATGAAATATAAGCAGGTTCGAGGCCATACTGTCGCTAAAGAAAAACGTTTACATTTACATATTACATTTACAATGACTTATAAATAGCCAGGCGTGAACTATTATTGGGCATCCTGAATACAGTACATTATTATTTGCCTCTATTCAGGTTTAACACAGATAAACATTCAGTGGCATATAAAAAAATCAATGCATGTGGATTGGCAAGACTTGTTAATTTTTTATCCTTTCTCGTCTGCTTCCATGTATCAATGTTTCAAGATCATTCAAGGGGATTTGCTAACGCTGCGCTACAAAAATAAGGAACTACATTACAACGTACAAGCCAACACACGCTTTTCTTGTATTGAGTTGCAATATTTTATAGTGTACACAATGGATTGGCAGCTACAGTGTCTGTTGTTCAACATGGCTTTAGTAAACATTCGATTTCGCCATGCGTTAGCACTTCTTCCTAGTTGCTTGAATGTGCAAGGCCAGCTCAATACGTGACACGGTTTCAAGCCACCCCAGTGCAAGCAGCGCAGGTCGATACCAGGTAAACAGACTCAGTGTCATGTGCCTTTCAGCCAGGTGTGCTTACCTGGCAGCATTTGCGCTCGTCTGAGCATAACGCTGGGCGACGTTTAACAGCCTTGGGGTTCTTCGTATCCTTCTGCAGGTACTATGGCTTTTTCACGCGTTTCTCTACTGCAATTACTTCACGTATTAGACGCATGCATTTTGTAATTGTAATGGTAGTGGCGTTAAATGAATGCATAATTAATAATTTGACGGTTGATGTCTTTGATCGACTTTATCCACACTAGATTTGGCTTTTATCTGCCAGGCGTGACTTTGAAAATAGTCTTTGATGCCAGTGGAAAACGATTCTGCGTGGCTGACATTATTAGGTGATACGTTTGTTTTGTTCCTTTGTCAAGGCAGAATAAATAAATGTTCAGCTTGCAGTGGATCTATGAGTGGTTTGGTTTAGTCACAACAGGTTGTCCGTCGCAAAAGCAAAAAACGAATCAGCACAGTTCAAACTGCGTCAGATTTTTGGCGTTCAAGGTCTTGCGACAAAGGACAAAGGTAAGTTTAGGAGTAACATGAATCGGATACAACCCGTTTAGTATAAATTGTAATACGGGTTTGCAACTGACTGGAGTGTGCAGTGATGCGTGTGGAAAATGTGTCTCTAACGATAGCTTGATCAACAGTTGGGAAATTTCCCTTTTTTTTTGACAAGTAACACCAGTGGAGGTCGTCTAATTCTCAGAGTGAAGTCAAGTTCATAGTGTAGATCATCTTGGCTGACTTCTAATTAGATGTCCCCGCTTCATTTCAAGGCATATTGCTCGATTTGCACAATATGTCATGTTCTCATGGCAGTTAAACTTTAAATGTATTGAAATTTTAAATGACAATGTAACGTTGTATGTAGGGAATGTAATGTAATATTAAAAGTATAAGAATGCCAAATGATAAATACAGTGTAGCGATTATGTCAGGTAAACGAATACTAGCTGTGATTGAATGTACTGTTAGATGTTATATGCATAAGAATATGATTATGAAGTTGGTAGACGTTTAATAACGTATCTATCAACTAATAGCTTCGCATATATCACGGTATATCATGTAAGAATGTTTTCAGTAACACATGTTCAATGTTTCCTCACAAAGCTTAGTCAAACTTTAGACTTTTAACTACTATATGCACAGATCGATTTGATGAGGTTAATATTCTGGACACAGATAAAATACTGAACTGTCGACAAACGAGCTGAGTGTAAAGATGCATTCTGATTAATGTTGACGCTATATAAGTTCATATATTAATCGAAAAGATATGACGTTATGTCTTAGACTGAGGCAGGTGAGATTTAGGCGAAAAGCAGACAAAAGGCTTCTGCTATGTTAAATGTAGTGGACTCTAAAGTAATATTAAAAGTAGAAGAGTGCCAACTGTTAAATACAATGTAGCGATTATGTCAGGTAAATGAATACCACCTGTGATAACAGAAGCATGACATGATTATGGATTCTATGAATATGCTCAGTTGATGATAGCGCACACTCGTGAATCTTGTCAGATAACTGTTGCTTTAAGATCTTTTCAAATAGTTCACATGAGAGGCCGAGTTGGACGAGGCCCATGCTGTGTGCAAAATGATCAAACTATGAGCAAACAAGGGACAAAATCGCACCCATGTATTCAGCCACAGGCATCAGAGCGTGACGAATCCAAGCAAAACGAATCCTAAAGGCCTTCAGTGGCCAGAAGTTAACAAAATGGTAGATCAAGTATATAAGCAAGGGCGTTCTTCCTTAACTTCGTCGATTTTCTTTTGCAACAGTTTTACTATTGCTCTCTTTACAAACTCTGTCGGCCACGCTCAACCTTCCCAATTTAGAGGCACCTCAACGGTGTGACTCTTCCAAAATTAAACTTTCGCAGTTGTATTCTTTTATATCGGTTTTATGCAAAACAGGATCTGCAGTGTCCTTAGCAGTGATTATATACATAAATATTTACCTACGTACTTGTTTGTGTGCTTGTGAATAAGATGGTTTCCGCTATTTAGCTTTCGCTGGGCCCTGCAGAAAAAGAATGTAGAAAACGATTAAGATTGGTATGTATATATATTCTATATGCATGCATTTATGTATGTATGTAGGTATGTATGCGTGTATGCATTTAAACTTATATATGTATATGTATGTAAATAAGTATACATGTACAGTATGAATGCATGCTCTCGTGTGCCATATATATATATCGACTATATTAAGTGTTATTTTTATTCAACGTTAAGCCTATCTGAATATGTCATACTTTGGTAACTGTTATCTTTTGCTGTTCGGAATTGTAGCAGAATGGAGGCACGTGTTGTTTTGTTTGTGGCGACGGTCATTCTACTGAAGCTTGTTTCTACGGAGGCCTTTAAGTGCTACAATTGTAGATACGTCTCGACCCTTAGCAGCACTTGGCAGAACGCCAGTTGTACTGAGCCTTTCAACTCGACCGATGTACCGACATGTCAAGGAACATACTGCGTTGCAGTCTGGGCCAATTTCACGAGTCCAGCTGGAAGCAAGTTCATGCGATCTTGTTTTCACTGACTCATTCATTCATTCATTTGTTCAATCCTTTATTCTTTCTTTCATTTTTGTTCTCTCTTTCTCACCGTTCTTTGAGCAAAAGAGAACAGATCTAATTCGATCGTTAATTTTCTACCGTTGACCATCTCGAGTAATTTCCTACATTTCAAAAATGTTAAAAGGTCAATGTTATTTTAAACTAAGAGACAGAAACCGGTGATTAAGATAATTTCGTCCCAACTGGAGTATATATCATCTGACTATCTTTGTAGCTATTCGTTGTTCAGCAGTACTAGTATCATCAAATCTCATATCTTGTCATCCTGTCATCGTTATTTTAGCATTGTCACAGACATGGCATAGCGTTGATCGTTGATAAACTCGCTAGGTGGCTTTCAGAATCGCAGCATCATTTAAGCTTTAGGTTTCGAAAAAGCGCTGAAGAATAATCATATTACATGTTACCAGCAGCGTACACATCCTTTTTAACCAGAAGGAGTCTCGTACCTTAAAGAAAATTGAGGATGTCAAAAAATAAGCGTCGAAGATGCGAAACCCCCTAACGAATGGGGATCCGGCGAACGTAAAATCTCCCTAGCGGGTTCCGTAACGAACCCCGGGAGCAATTGCATATTGCAAAAATAAAACAGGAATCGAATGAGTAAAATTGTCTTGAAAATACTATTTATTGTATGATGCTCGTATCCATCGACAAAGTCGAATCACCAACTGTTGGCATATAATTACAAATAAATAAAAAAATATAATATATATGCTAATCAAAAGGTTGATGATTTTGGCCAAGATCCTATTTTAATCTCTTCTAATGATCCAGAATGGTTGTATACAATTTTCTATATGTACACATGCATACGTACATAGAGGAACATCACATTTCTCTATCTTTCAGGCTATGTTCTTCACAGAACTTGCACAAATGACACTGCCGCTGTAACCGTTGACCAGTGTGAACAGCGCGGTATGAACAGTGACAAGAAGTTCTTCGTCTACAAGAACCGGTGTTGTTTCCTGATCCGAAACACTTCCCTTCCGGATGACAACCGTCGCTTCGATCAGATGACCTGTGGCTGTCAGTCGGATTACTGCAACGGAAATGTTCCCTATCCTTTGATGTTTGCAGACAACTTGGCGTCAAGCAGTCGGTCTATTTTGGGCTTTATCTTGTTCTGTACAACCGTGGCCATAGGTTGTCTCCAAGCTGGGTGTTAGTCGTTCTGAATCAATTATGTTTATGTTGTGAATAGTAGACATCTTTACTCTGAAGCATTTCAAGGACTGACTTCGGCACACTCGTTAGGCGCCTCTGTCTAGAGGAGGTTCAGTTCTTAAGGTAACGGTTTCTTCTGCTCGAGCATAACATTTACATTAGTTCTCATTTACAGAGCTTTCGTTTCTATATCTGGTCATCGTATTTACGAAACAACTTTAGGTAATATCGGCTGGTCATCTTTCCGATCAGGTGACTTAGATTGACGACTATTTACAGTTTCCTATGAGGGGACGAGATTCAAACCCCAGACTTTGAAATAAAAGTCACCAAAGTAATAGTTTCCTATTGCTTTATGGCGATAGTGGTTTATCCAAGCAGTGCTTGCTACACACACATGTTTTAGTTGACGATATTCTTTTCAAATTTGCCTGTATGGTTTGTAAAACTGCAAGAACATTGTGAATAATGCGTAATTGTCTCATTGGCTCTGCTCCATCGTACCTTAGGGCCTTCTGCATTTCCGTCTCCTTGGTTCCGGGCCGTAGCACTTCCCGGTCGCTGCCCTTGGACTTCTGACTGTCCCTCGTACGCGCATTGCTACAGCTCAGTCCAGAAACGTTGCCTATGTTGGACCTGCCAGCTGGAATCGCCTTTCCCGAGAGCTGCGGCTCGAGCTCCTCAGTTTGTCCCTTCCTCAGTTTCGCAGGCGCCTGAAGTCTGTATTATTTGACAGTGGTCTCACTGGTTCGGGTCGGGAGCGCCTCTTATGAGTCTATTCTTGAAGTGGCGCGTTACAAATGTCAGATTACAAATTACAGTTGTATGCACTATGTTATTCAGATCAGAATGTATGCTAACTTAAAAAAGCAAATTGTATTGGGTAGTATATCCAACGGATGCAGATTGTAGAAATCCAAATAATTTATAGTTTTATGTAGTTTTGAATTATACTTCATTTAATTTCTTTTGCTGGTAGTTTCTAAATTATTTCTCGGGCAAATTTTGGAATTTGTAATTAAGTCATTTATTTCCTTAAAACTTCATTATACCTGTGTTTGTTGTGTGGGAATGCGTCAACATTATATTGTAGTCATATAATAATTTTAATATCATCGTTTACTTTCGTGTACGGACTGATTCAAGGACGGATCGAAGAAGGGTCATTCGGGCTAAGACTCCCTCTCTCTGCATTTAGCAAGCCAGCTCAAAGAACAAAGAGCCGGTATCCAACGGTGGCTTGGTGGGGACCACTGCGGCCCTTCCTCCTGCTAACTAAGCTAATAAAGTCACTAGACTGTCAATTATAACGCTCATATCTGTTTAGCTTATAAGTTTTACTTATGTTTCAGGAAGTCACAGTTATGGCTCATTTTCAGTTTCACAGAGATCACGATGGTGATCCTCTTTCTTAGTTTCTCCTTTGTTAAGCTTTAGTTAAGACTTTCTTTTTAGTTCAGTTGTACCTAATATTTGCTAAACATTTTTGTTGCCGTTTGCATCGTTTTATAATAGGCGACCCTAATTTAGCGGGACTTTTGGGTTTACCATTTGTATACCAACTCATTTAAATGAAACTCCCTGAATTAATTTGTTTATTTCCTTACCTCTAATACTCTATTTGGGTGAAACTTAACTTGCACACGGTATCAATCGAGTGGGGCATGAAAATAAACACAAAAGACGATGATCATGTGGTTAAGCAGAGTAGAACAAGCAGTAGTAAGAATAAACATCAACTTTTGTCTACTGAACAATGACTGGGGCTTGCTGATCTTGCTAGAAATAAATCAAGTTAGAATCTCTTCTGTGGCAACTAGTTGTGCAGTAGGAGCAGAGGAGTTATCGGTTATTCTGAAGTTTTCTTTGTTTAATTCTGCCATACTGAAGTACGTAACCTCATGTAATTAACAATTAAATGTCGCGTGTAGCCATATCCGATTGTAGAATGAGAACCTCAAGTCAGAGGCTGCGCGGCAGACCAGCTAAGCCCAGTCTTAACAACCATTTGCTTAGATATTAAGTAAAATGGGTGGGCAATAGTCTAATGGTTTGTTTGCTGGACTGTCAGTGGAGAGGTCGGGGTTCAAATCCCCACCAGAGCAGAGAAGAAATTTGTTTCGAGATTGCTGCTCCACTTGGATCTCTAGCGAGCTCAGCTATAACCAATACACTGACCTTGCACTTATAGTGGAAAGACCAGGCGGCGACAAAGAGTACTGACAAGCCGTCTTCATATGCCGCGATAAAGAAAATGAAGTCGCTAACAATTCTAAGGTAAAACAAACAACGTTTAAGAATGAGCGTTAGCGCCAGTACAGTACGAATGTAAAGTAAATCCGATATCCCACAAGTGTCACGTAGCGTGGGCGCTCATTTCCTTTTCTAGGCCCTTGAGCCGGCAATGGACGAATCCCAAGGTCCTGGACACGGGGCCAGTGCATCGCAGGACCTGCCGTTTACCTCCCAGCTTATGCCGGTACCAAATTATACTGTTTGATGGCAGAGAAACGTGTGCGCAAACAATTTGCCTCGGGTGGTTACATGGAGTCGAACCTGCAACCCCATGATCAGTGACCAAACGCGTTACCGATAGACCACTGTGTCGAGTCATAGACCAACGAGGTGTCGATTGTCAATATAGAATTGAGCATCATATGCTTCAAAAAATCGTCGGATCCGTCCGAGACCCCGCTGAGTAACATAAGATGCTCCCCGAGACCCCATTCAGAAATTATGCGCCCTATTCCCGCCTCGGAGCCTACCTTGTGATCTCCAATTGTTATTAGCTTAAGCTTCCTCTGACTCAAACGGCTACAGTTCCTGCCCACATCCTGTCGTTTGGCCAATTATATGATCTAAGATCAATTCAGGTGTGTTCTGAAAACGTCTATGAGACCATCGATCCATCCTTCTCTTGGTTTGACAACAACGCTGTAGAAGTCTTCAAACTGAATTAGATATTATCATTTCAGAAAAGGCTGCTGCTCTTTAAGTGGGTGAAGCTCTTATTCTTTGTTTCCTATCAATTAATTATCCATATTTCTCACTGACATGGCAATCTTCCCATTAGTCTCAGCAAATATACCTAACACAGAGTAGTCGTCTTTCTTATTCTCTCATCCCGATCATAGTCCATAAATACAGAACATTTAGCTAGTTTACTTTAGGCAATTAGTATTTGCTATTATAGATACAGATGGATGCACCTAATTACCGAAACAATACCTTTGCACTGAGCAGGAAGATCAACAATTTTGGTTCCGCGCATCTGCTTAATTTGCAAACCGCCGTAATAGGCCGAAAACAATTCCCCACATTCGTAGCGGATCTTGCTCGACTTGTTTTAAGCATCGATTTTGCACTCTCGTGGTCAATTCTTCAGCTGAAAGAGTCACGTGATATTCTAATAACAGAACAGGTAAAAGGCCTTCGCTTCTACTTGTAGTTTATCTTGCATAATAGTCTACTCATCGCGTTGCTAGCCATATAGCACTAATATCCTCTTTACTTCTATTATGCTTTCACGCCGCAGAATATCTGACGGTTCTGTTGTCGTCTTAGGAGTCTTGACTGGCAAAAATCGACACTCGTAATAAATTATAATTATAATCAGGTAATTATAATCAGTCAATTAGTAGATATTTATTCCAGGAAAATTCGTTATTGAAACATAACAGTTGAAGCTGTTGAGCTACATGTTCGGTGATATTTTATTAAAATTGTACCTATTACAAGTATTTCTTGTTAATGAAGAGTTGGCTATTGCAGTTACAATTTTCAAGTGAGGGCTAATGATGATCTGTGATTGTAAAATGGACGAAAGCGTTAACTCTTTCACCTTTAACCTTTGCGAAAGCTTTAACCTTTCACCCGCATATCTGTTGTTAAAACCTTGGTTCATTATATAAAACTGGGAAATTCCATCACACTTATGAACTCCGCCACTGTCTTTAGTCTGGAAGTGCCAGTCCCAAGCCTGTATAAAGAAGGAGGAAGACGCCAACGGCCTTTGATGTCATAAGATATCGTTAAACATTGGAACTATTACAATAGAAACAAACTTTCAAAAACTATACAAAATGCTTTACAACGACGTCAACGGCCTTCGATGCCATAAGATGTCGTTAAACATTGGAGCTACCACTACATCACACTTATCTTTTCATCAGCACTTTGCTGACATCATCTTGTTCCCACGACTTTGAACTGATTTCGCTCCTTTCTGGATTATCAAAGTGGTCAAGGGCTTTGAACACTCAGCCTGGGCGCCAGATCCATTCGGTATCACATATACTCTACATGGGTGATCTGACCCATTCATCACAGGTATAGGAGCCCGGGTTTTCCGTTTGGCTGATGACGTTCAGCTGCATTCGATCTGTCATTTCATCCGAAGCACATTCCTGTGTGTCGAATACTCGAGCCGTCATCTCAGAAGTAGAGACTTAGATGTCATACGGGCTTCAACTGGACCAGGCTAGATCGCAGACATCTGAAAATTTACATAGCGCAAAGTTTATGTGAGATAATTTTTTAGAGGAACGACGCACAGGGCTTTAGTTTAACTATGACAAACAGAAAACCATATGCATTTACTAGGCTTCCAAAGTTTTCACTTACTTACTCATACAGCTGAAAATATTGCTGTCCACTGTTAGCCATTTGGACATTTGTTTGATCCATCTCCAATTCAAGTCTGAGCCCAAAGCCTCTAAGCGACCATCGATTAATGCTTAGCGTGTTGTGACAACGAGACTATTTGGATGTCTTCAAATGCGATGATCGCTTCTGAAGTGCGACGGCGTTTTCTTGAGTACAGAAGGCTTTAATTCTTTGTTTCGTGCCAATTACCGGTCATTATGCCTCGTTGCCATAGCACTCAGTAATTTGTTTAACCGCAATAAAACTCAATACGGAGCAGTCTCCCTTTGGATTGCTTCATCCTTGTCAGGGCCCGGCACTCATCGCCGTTGGATGTTATGTTCTTCTCGGCAGGTTTTATGTTTCCTTTTATCGTTGAGCAAGCATTTAATGCCTGGATCGGTCATCACATGCAACGACCTATGGGTCGCTCTCTGGTTCAATACTCTGAACAATACACTCCTACTGAGCTGGAAGTCACCTGTTTGGACATCCGGTAAACTGATAAACTTGGCATACACTGTGGGTCGACTTGGAGACCTCCTCAACAAATAAAACATGGTTCAAATTCTTTAGTTCGCTTTGTTTTGGGCCATCGATTATGCGACTTCGTGGCTAGTTCCGTGCTGCAAAGAAGAGTTAGACCTGCCTTCTAATTCGTTAGAATTTGTGCGTCACCAGTGAATAGCCAACAGCAGTGGAATTTGAAATATTAGGCCTACGCTTGCTGTTTATGTCGCAAATAATTTAACAATACGGCAGATAAAACATCGGAACTTACGTGCACGCAGGAAAGTAGTTGACTGTTCAGCTATCGTTTCAGAAACCTAACGGATATCAGTTTTCTGCACAACTCTTTAGAAAACGGGTCATCATTTAGCTATCAGCATTTGCTAGAAACTTATTCCAGTGAGTTGGTTAACGAAACTTAAAATTGAGACAGGTGAAATACATTAATATTTTATTAAAATCTTGGCTAATGCAATTACTTACTCCAAGTATTTTTCAACCGTGCGTGCATATAGTCGAATTATTTTAGCAGTTATTATCATTATTATAATTACATGCTCGTCCACATCTATGGAATTCAATACCGCCAGCGCTGAGGGACGCTTTTCTTTCTCTTAGCTCAATACGCAAAAATGTGAAGACATCTTTTCAAACTATCCGCTCTTTTGAGGTAAATTCATCAATCAGCGCGATATAAATATATGATTAATAATAATAATAATAATAACAATTAAATTGATATAAATAGGACAAGTATATTACTTTCAGTATGTTTTGGTTCCACTTTTTCCAATTTTTAGTCGTTCCAAGTGTCTTTACGCTGTCCCGCTGGAGTCTGTTCAATCTTTAGCAGATATGACTATGCCAGCGAGGGCTAAACTGCTAATTTTATCAATTCAAAATTCAACGAAAACATTCTAGATATACATAAAGTGTTTCTCTGGGGGCTGAACGACACATTTCAAATGTATCACTTACTTAAAATTTTTCCAGAATGAAACTGGCGATGGTCTGGCTTGCTTTCTCGATGGTCTTCATGATAGTTCGTGTAACTGAGGGAATTTCCTGCTACGATTGCATCCATA
Source organism: Norana najaformis (assembly GCA_964023275.1). NCBI lineage: Eukaryota > Metazoa > Annelida > Clitellata > Crassiclitellata > Hormogastridae > Norana > Norana najaformis. The sequence continues at coordinate 47,144,805 of OZ029914.1, forward strand.
TCGAAGCTGAGGAATCATATGGATTTGAATCAAACTGCCCAGAGCCTGTCGAGTCCGATAGTACACCAAACTGTACCGGCACAGCATGTATCATAATGTGGAATGATTTGGAATATCGGGGTGAGTAGAATATTTGGCTGAAAACCACGATGAGCTATAATATGTCAACTTAATTGCGTCTGATGGCACTTAAGCTGTGTCTGTTTGGGGTGCTCGATAGCCTTTTTGTTAACCTTCGGAGAAGGTTAAGCTTATGGGTCAGGGTTCAAATCCCAGTGAGGGCAGAAAGATGTTTTCAAATGTCTGCTTCACTTGAACCCTGTAGTGAGTATATTGACCTACAATCTCGCTGGGAAGATTAGGCGGCGATGGAAAGGACTAGCCACTTCCATATGCCGAGGTTAAGAAAAATGAAGCTGCTAGCACTTTATACCCATGGCTGCCTCTCTTTCATAGGCATTTGATTGCGTGGGGGAAAAGTCTTTTTTTCGAATTCAATGGGAAAGAAAACCAGATGGACAAAATTGCGTACACTTGCGTTAGGCAAAATAATAAGATTTAGGGCCAGTGGGGTGCGATGATGTAGTGGTATGGCTGTGCCTCGTATCTGGAGGGTCGCGGGTTCGAATCTGCCTCAAGCCACTGAATAGCGACCTTGGACAAGTTGCTCATCCACAACTGTCTCTGAGGAAGGCAACGGGAAACCACCTCACACATCTCATCCCTGTGTGGCATAAAGCCAATGGACCTGCTTTCCGGCCGAGAACTCATCATCAGGGCTAGTGCTGTTCAGACTTTGCTGGTGGGATAGCTGACCAGTTTTGAAAGTACTGAAGCTGCAGACTTGCTCCTCTTTCAAACATGTTTCATTTTCATAGCCGTTAACACTCATTCTGCGTGGAATTCGACTTGGTTTCTTAGACGAATAATGATCTTTTATTACGATTTCACTTCAAGCGACCGTCGATTGATGGACCAAGCATTATAATAATGGCGCTACAGAAATCATTAGATCATATTTTGAACTGCATGTACATGCGTTGGTATTCGAGATCTTAGGAACAGTTGTTCTTCTTTCTGTAGGATACATGATCAATCGGACGTGCTATGCAGATCCTCCACCAGTTTCTTTTGACCAATGTCTGATGCTAAACATGCTCCAAAAGCAATACACGTTCTTCTACTACGAAACCATGTGCTGTTTTAGCATGGTGAACACCGTTACTTACAATGGAACACTGGTTACAATTAAGTCCTATGTCTGCCTCTGTGACAAGGACTTCTGCAACGGCAACGTAACCAGCTATGTGACAAAACCACCCCCAACACTATCTCCACCAGCTGGCGGGACTAACATCGTTACTACAATTAAGAGCAAGTCGTCGGGAAAATGGATAAATCTGAGTCAACCGCTCTTTATTGCAGCACTGCTGGTTAATAAATTTATGACTTTTGTGTGAGGAAAGGCTATGACTTCCTCATAGAAGTTTCTTTTCGATAAGCAAACATTCAAACAGTTATTACTTTAATTTCTCAAAAATGTCTCTTCGGTGTTAATATCAAAGATTAATTACTACAATAAAAGCACGGATATACAGTGGTCCAATATGTACTCATATCTCACTTAGAACGAGGTTGGATTTTCCGGGGTTTGGGCTTTCCAAATCCAAAAGCCTTGATAGAAAAATTGACCAGTGGATTCAGTTAATCCTCTGACGACGAATACCCTGTGAAATTTAGTCCCATTTAGCAATCAAATGTGCAATCGATTTTTTAAATTGAAGGGTCCTAAAAGGTTGGCAGTAACGGCTCCCCCTATCTATATCGTATAGTTGCAAAAGTTAGAGCATGTGTGCTGCTTCATCCGTGAGAATTTTACACACTTTTACTTTATATTATAAACTTTGCTTGTATACTTGCTTACAAACTATTGATCTCTTAATTTACACTTCCACAATTTCATCAAAACTGAAAATAAAAAGAAAAGTGATTATTAAATATCGAGTAAAATTTTTAGGTTAGGAAAAAATTTATGCAGGGACTTTATGTAAGAAAGGTTTTCACAGCCGAAACAGAGAAGTCGTTTAATGAATCATACAGACCAGGACAAGAATTTTTATAAACATAAGCATGCGGCTGTTTCAGAAATGTATAAGTAATGAAGTATGTATAAAGCAATAATCTTACACAAACTAGCTGGTTAATTTTATCTTGTTTAAATAGAATTTTAAAAATAACTTTATTCTTTTTATTTAAAACAATTTAAAAACTTACATTTTCAGAATTGAACTTTGACTGCCCGTCGTTATGAAAAATTGTAACTTTATCTTCCTCTACGAGATTGCTATTATCAATATCTTGCTAAAAAGTTTCACTTAAATAAAATTTTAAAGGAAGTTAAAATTTTGCTTATATATTACGAAAATTATAGCCACAGAAGCTTAAAAATTTATTTATTTAATGCCCAGCACTAGGTGAAACTATGAAATTAATTAACTATAACTGTCTTTGTCTTATGAGCACTGAAGATACTAACGAGTTTGTAAAAAAATAGTTTTTTAAAAACTGTATAGGCCTATGACTCTGGCTAAAATGATAAGAGTCATATTTACATATATTATTATCTTTTATCTGTCGATTTGTGATTTTAAATATTTTCAATATCTATTTATAACTGTTGTTTGAAATGTCTTTGTTAATATCGATACAATTTCATTTTATGTAACTGAAAAAATTAGATACTTTTAGCTAATATTTTAGCAACTTTATTATTGATGTATTTTTAAAAATCTTACAAAACTGTGATGACGTTGACCTTAGAACTTGACCTTCATTAAGACTAACATATTCATGATCCTACAAACTATAGTAAATTTCGTGTTTCTTGTAAAATATTAAAATTTAAAAAATGTATTTATACCTTGTCGTTGACTGTAATTTTTTCCGTAAAAATAATAATAATAAGACAATTTATATAGTGCCGTAGCGCAGCCGAGGTCGAAGATATAGATTTTTAAGCTAGCACATAATATTGTATATTATATGATCTTTAGAGTTTAGATTGATAGCCTAGAGTTAGATTTAAAGCTGTCACATAAAAATTTAATTTTATGTACAGTTCTAACAATGACAAAGAGCATAAAAATCTAGCTTTGTTCACAGTTCACGGGAAAGTATTTATATTGGAGCAATCATAAGAAATAACGTATTCAACCGTTTTTATATTTTACCTGTTTTATGTCTTTCTGTTCGGCTTTCTGACCGTCAATCTGTGCATATGTCGTCGACCTGTTTGGCTCTCTGTCTCTATGTGTTGTTCGTATGTACGTCTATCTGTATGGCTTTATACACGTGTCTCAGTTTGTTTCTCTATCCCTTGTTTTTCGTAAGCCTTTGCAAGTAAGAAATCTTCATTAGCACGAGACAAAGCCCATACCTTACAATAACAATGACTACAAGACAGTTACAAAGTAGCACAGAGTCAGAAAAAACGATGCAGTATGATAAACAGTTTAAAACGTCTACCTTTGTGTAAAGTTTGAGAGGAAAGTAAGAGCATAAACTTGATACACGGTTGGAACGAAATGTATGCCTGTGTATTTGTCTATATGTCATTATATCCGCCTGTCTGCGTGTTTATTTTACTACATGTATATTTTTCTTTTGATCTGCACTCACTGTATCATGTATTGTGTATTGTGTCTGTCTCTGTGTAGGCTTATGTCTGTCAGTCTGTCTGTCTGTCTGTTTGTTTTTATCGAAAGGGATCCCTTCCTCTCAATGAAGAAAATATCAAGCCTTTAGAAATCAGGCCCAAGATATAAATATGCTTTCTTAAGAAACGTAAACTTGCATTGGCATGGTATGAATGATATACCATAAAAACCACACCTTAAATGATGGCAGCTTGCACAGGAGGATGTTGACTTGTCTGGCAATTCATTACAAAGCCTTACCGCCTTGAAGGCCCACAGACCGTGTCTCAGATCACTGGAAGCAAGCGATAGCCTGCGTCCTACGCTAGGATGTATTGCTATGTATAGCCCTAATGCTATGCTTGAACAACAGTAAAAGCCACCACTCATAATGTTAGGCCTCTGAGCCAAAACCTGCAGACCTATTTTACCGATTTACCCTCCTACGTATAACGGTAATGAGTCAGTTTCCATGCTGACAAATAAAAGCCCGCTGGTTATTTTGCTAACACGGAAAGACACATTCACCGTTTTTCGTGACAACATTTCAAAGATTATGATCATTCATCAGTGGCTAGAAACTAGCAATTGCTTAACACAGTAAAATAACATAATGGATAAGTTTACTGTATTTTGCAAATTTATTCAAGTTCGTAATTCAGGTGCCAGGTATGTTCGATTTTCATACTCCGAAAATATGATATTGCAAATCTATTCTCTATAACTCAGCTTTCACCCGTTACCAAACTGAATATATAATTGGTGCAGATCGATAAAATTACAAATGAGCTTTAATTAAACTTAAATCTGATTTGATGTTATCTAACTAATCTAATCATAAGGCATCAATAGCACAGGGATCAGTCGATGGTCACTTAAAAGTGAATTTGCAATCAAAGATCATTAAACGTTGAAGAAGCCCGGTAGAATTCCGATAGCTAAAAGATTCCAGAAGTTAGGCTACTGTGGATCAGCAAGCTGATATCTGAAAGATAATTGTTAAGTTTAGACCTTAAACCCAGAGTGCAGGGAAGGACTATCTTTCGTTCAAAACTGAAAACTTAAATCTTCCTGTCTGTCCATAGTTCTTAAAGTTTCCTGTTGCCCCGGCTTCAGTATGTCCTTCTGAACGTTTAAGGAGCGGATTATCAAGTTTCGGTTGTGTACAGTGAACATGGGAATGTCAGATACTTGGTAGAAGCAGATGCTTGCTGAGGCAGACAGTCAGGGGTTGCTTATAAGAGGTCGCATAGAGGTACTACAAGATAAAATGTTCCCAGATATTATGTCCCGAATAAACGACCATGGTAAAATTTCCCGTGGACAAAATGTACCGGGATAAAATGCTCCGGGTAAGTTATGCATTTATTTAAAAGACTATTGTTTTTCTAGTTTATATTTTTCTCATTGTTTTATTTCTGTTTTCATCTGGATATATTTGATCTTTTCTCTTGCTTGTGCCTTTCGATATTTTATCGAGGACACATTATCGTACCATCCGCCGCTCCCTCTCCTTTCATGCCGTTACTACTCTACTGTAATTCATGCCCTTATCTGCACCAGGTGTGGACTTTGGTAACGCTATCTTTGCTGGACTCTCACTTGCCAATATTTCCAAGCTTCAATCTGTTCTCAGTGCTTCTGCCCGTCTTATTGGAGGCGTCCCCAGGTATGGCCATATAACTTCCTTTATACGGGACACTCTACACTGGTTTCCCATTCAGCAGCGTATCCAGTTCAAGATCCTAACGCTTATGCGTAATTGTCTCGTTGGCTCTGCTCCATCATATCTTAGGGACTTCTGCATTTCGATCTCCTTGGTTCCAGGCCGTAGCACTCTCCGGTCGGCCTCCCTTGGACTTCTGATTCCCTCGTATGCGCACTGCTACAGCGCAGTCTAGAAGCTTTGCCTATGTTGGACCCAATAACTGGAATCGCCTTTCCCGAGAGCTCCGGCTAGTATTCCTCAGTTTGTCTCTTCCGCAGTTTCGCAAGCGCCTGAAGTCTGTATTATTTGCCAGTGGTCTCACTGGTTCGGGTTGGGAGCGCTTCTGATGAGTCTATTCTTGAAGTGGCGCTTTATAAATGTCAGACTACAATTACAATTACAATCCGGGTACAATGTGTCCAAGGGACATTTTATCAGAGAAATTAGCCACGTCCATAGCGGAATAGAAATCTATGTTGAGCAGCACAGTCCGGTCCCCCTTATAAGATTTTTAATTTATTTATTTGTTAGGCGCCACTATCTAATGACTTAGCTTCAATCGATGGCGCCGAACAATTGTGAGTTAAGAACTTGCTCAAGGTCCCTACACCGTCTCAGAGGAGGCTCGAACCCGTACTCTCCGCGTTACAAGCCGAGCGCTCTATCCAATATGCTACCGTGCCCCACCAAACAGATTAGTCTCCGGCAGGGCTGAGAAGGACTTCCCAGGGTTGGACCACTATGATGGCACCACAGAAAGACGCAGAGGCGTTCTGAAGCTCCGATCTGGCTGGGGCGCTAGTGTTAGGATAGGCGACATTTTCTACCTTATTTTCTGGTAAGTTGTTGTCTATTCTAGCATTAAATCTCTATTTTACCTGGCGCGTCTGCTACTCACTAGTTCTTCAGATAGTTTTCAGGACCACTTTGTAGGACTATAACAGTCCATCGTAGTCTATCCTACTATGCTGTACTCTATTACAGTATAATAATTAGTAGGCCTACCTTCTAGAGGGCCAGTGTCTAATAAACAAGGCTTCAACTGATGGCTCACCAAAACCAAGCCGCAATCAAGTCAACATCCAGAGGTCAGTACAAGCGACATCGCGGTTATTACTCATGGTTTTTCTTATGACTCATGGTTTTCAATACACAAACAGAGGCAGACTAGGGTGGATAAACAATTTGAAACAGGTGAGTTTTAAGTTGAGAATGAAATGACAGAATCGACTGAGCAGAACAGTTTGTGACGTAGCCTAATGTAACTATTACGGCTTTTTGTATTGTATTTTGTTGCAGCCAGATATTCATCTAGCTCCTGTCACAAGTCTTCGTCTTTCTTGCTGCATCTGAGTGTCTCATATTATAAACCTGCAAAGTTGTATTTTTCGTCTTAGCATCAGTATGAAGACTATGGCTTGTCTCTTGTTTGGGGTGATTGCCTTGATTCCATTCGCTGAAACCCTTTCGTGCTACGACTGCATCATCGATGAAACTGATGGTCTATCGGGCTACAGAACCACATGTCCTGAGTCATTTACATCGTCAGAGAATACCTCATTTACATCGTCAGAGAATACCACCTGCGAAGGATTAGCCTGCTTAATAATCTGGACAGATTATGGAAGCATTGGTAAGTTGGATGGTAGGCCAGCGTAAAAGGCTTATTCTTATTGAACTCTAGAATCATTTAGGATGATGGGAGCTTCAGAAGGAATCGTTAAAGGCTCAATTAGGCCTACGTTACATTATATGAATATATGATAAGCTAATGTCTTTATTTACCTGCATTCGAAGGGCGCTACAAAATATTAAACTGCATTACATCACGCCGCATTACGTCGAGTCAAAGATTTGAGTTAAATCAAGTCGAGTTTACGGTTACCATTACCGCAAACGAAGCTGAAACGTCTGTCTGATCTGGGATATTTTTATGCTGACGTTTGGGAAAACCATGAGTCATAAGAAAAACCATGAGTAATAACCCCGATATCGCTTGACATAACATCACATGATGTATGATTTTTAGGTTACACAAGCAACCTCACCTGTCTGAATTATGACTACAGTGGTCCTGTAACGGTCGATCAGTGTCTGTTCCTGAACAGCATTCAATCCCAGTATGAGTTCTACGTCTACAATGATATGTGTTGCTGGACGTCCGAAACCAGGAATAACAGTGGCTCATCGATACAGTACAGCAAGACAGTATGTGGCTGCGACAAAGACTACTGCAATGGAAACGCGACGAAATACATACCCACTTCTACCACTAGCTTGACTACTCCGAATACTACTCCGAATACTACTCCGAATACTACTCCGAATACTGAGGCGAATGAAATTTCGTTTGGAAACTGGGGACGAAGTAATGCATACATCAGTGCATTAGCGCTTATTGTCGTGAACTTTATTATTAATATGTAAAATGAATCCGCGCCAAAATTTTGTCTTAAAGATATTGGGGACTCGTTGTTTGAGTGTCACGCCTTTCGCAAGCGGTATTGCTTTCAGTGCTTCGAAGATGTACATTTGTAGCGCAACAATTAGACTGCTTTGTGAAGCTGATTTTTCTTCTTTGTCGTAGTTTTTGGTAAATTTGTTCTTATTTATGAACATACGAAGTCTGTCTGCTAAGTATTGAGATTCTAAAGATGTAATCGAGGAATGTACGAAGTCTCTGTGCTAAGTATTGAGATTCTAAAGATGTAGTCGAGGAATGTTCGAAGTCTCTCTGCTAAGTATTGAGATTCTAAAGATGTAATCGAGGAATGTACGAAGTATCTCTGATAACGCACACAATTCAAGTCTACTATATAGTTATAAAGAACTGATTTGCTTTGCCAAAGGGCATAATTGACTGTGCCAAAAGTGTACATTTCTAGTGTAACTCGCTTCATTGTTATATATGTTCATTGTGCATGAATTCAAATTTATTTTCATGTATAAATAAATATGTGACTAAGCATCCAGTGAGAGAAACTATAGATCTGCTAATATGCTATGTGTATTCTACTGAACAAACATCTGGTTTATCATATTAGTGACTTGATGAACTTCATCTCTCCATGTCCATCATTTGCCCAAAACGTAATTGTAATCGTAAAATCTAGATTTTTTGCGTCAGCAAAATGGCAAGAGAAAGACATTGTAAAGTAATGGGTTAAGTAAACGATTAGTAATTGAAATTCTGCACGATCGAGACACGCGGTCAATACAGAGAAACGTGCACATTTTCATGTACTCTTACCGTAGCTAGGAAAAGTCTCTTTCAATTTGAAGCTTTAATTAATTAGAGACATTTGCAATAATCTTAATCAACTCGATACAAACTTCTGTCATCGTATCGCAGAAAGGATCTCGGTTTGCCAACTATAATCAAATTCAATGTCATTGTAATACAGTTTATGCCAAAAGATTAATATAATTATTATGGACGAAGGAGAATTAAAGCGTTATTGCATTACACCTTGGGATAATTTAACAATTAAGCTGGTACATATAGCTTGGTTGAAAACTTTTATCCGATAGGAATTTCTTTTCATTTCCCGTTCCTATAGGGCCCAATGTTATTTGAAAGTTTCATAGAACTGAATAAATGCGCTGTTTGAACGTTCGCGCAGCATATGTAAATTGTGCAGTCTGTTCTCTAAATGTTACTGGTTTTTACCAAAGACTATTTGAAAATCGTGATGAATGACGTTCAACAAATAAGTATCGATAAGGATGTAAGTAAATTAAAATATAACAATTGTTGTATCGTAACTCTAACGATGACAAACAGAAAACTACTGGCATGTACAAGGTTTCCGAAGTTTTCACTGACTTACTCGAACAACTGAAAATCGTCGCTAGACTGAACCTTGCGTCGTTCTTCTAAAAATTATTTTATATTACTTTGCGCTATATAAATTTTCAGATGTCTGAAAGTAGTTGGATCTTTACAGTGGTGGTGCCTCTTAATAATAATAAAAATAAGACAATTTATATAGCGCCGTAGCACATTGCCGAGGCCGAAGAAAATGTCGCATTTCTCACGTTGATCTCTAATTATTATTATTATTATTATTATTATTATTATTATTATTATTATTATTATTATTATTATTATTATAAACCGAAGACAATTGGCATATAGGCCTACTAGGTTTCCAAAGTTTTCTTTGACTTCCTCGATCAGCTGAAAATATTGCTGTCCACTTTTCGCCACTTGAATATTTGTTTGATCCATCTCCAATTCAAGTCTGGGCCTAAGACGTATAAGCTACCATCAAGTAATGTTTAGCGAGTGATGACAACGTGTCTATCTACATGTCTTCAAATGCAATGCTCGTTTCTCAAGTGCGACGGCGTCTTCTTGAGTACAGAAGGCTTCTATTTTCATATCAATTAACTGTCATAGAATTCAGTAAGTTGTTTAACCGCAAGAGAACTCAATATGGAGCTCTTTGGAGCAGTCTTCCTTTTCGATTGCCTTATCCTTATCAGGGCCCGACACTCATCGCCACTGGATGTTATGTTCTTCTAGGCAGGTTTTATGTTTCCCTTTATCACTGCAGACAACATATTTAATGCCTGGATTGGTGTTCACATCCAGCGGCCTATGGGTCGCTCTCCGGTTCAATACCCTGAACCATACACTCCCACTGAGCTGGAAGTCACCTATTTGGACATCCGGTAAACTGATAGACTTGACATACACTGCTGGAAGACATAGAGACCTCCTCAACAAATAAAACATGGTCCAGTTTTTTTAGGGTCTCGTTCGCTTTGTTTTGGGCCATCAATTTTGCAATTTCGTGGCTAGTTCCGTGCTGCAAAGAAGAGTTAAACCTGCCTTCTAATTCGTTAGAATTTGTGCGACGTCTGTGAATAGCCAACAGCAGTGGAATTTTAAATATAAGGCCTACTCTTGTTGTTTATGTAGCAAATAGTTTACCAATACGGCCGTAATAACATCCGAACTTGCGTACATGCAGGAAAGTAGTTGACTGTTCAACTATCGTTTCAGAAACCTAACGGATATCAGTCTTCTGCACAATTCTTTGGAAGACGGGTGATCATTTAGCTATTATTAGTTGCTAGAATCTATTCCAGTGAAGATCGTTAACGAAACTTAAAATTGAGAAATGTGAAATACATTGATACTTTAATAAAATCTTGGCTAATGCAATTACTTATTCTAGGTGTTTTTCTACCGCGTGCAAATAGTCGAATTATTTTACCGCTTATTATAAAATATTCAGATGCTGGTTCTTATCTATGGAATCCACTACCACCAGTGTTGAGGGACGCCTAACTGTATCTTAGTTCATTTCGCGAAAAAATTTGAAGCCTTATCTTTTTCAGCCTATCCGCGCTTTTGAGGTGAATTCATCAATTATCGCGATATAAATATCTGATTAGTAGTAATAATAATAATTATAACGATGATGATGATTATGATGATGATGATAATTATAATAATAATAATATTATTACTACTACTACTACTACTACTACTACTACTACTACTACTACTACTACTAATAATAATAATAATAATAATCTAAATGACAACACATTTCGTAGATTCTGTTGCAGTATATTATACGTGTTGTTCCGAGCCTTTTGATATGCTGGTCCACATCAATGGAATTCACAGCCATCAGCTTCTCTTTCTCTTAGTACATTTCTCAAAATATTGAAGACTTATCCTTTCAAGCTATCGGCGCTTTTGAGATTAATTCATCAATATAAATATCTGATTAATAATAATATTATTATTATAACTATTAATAATAATAATAATAATAATAATAATAATAATAATAATAATAATAATAATAATAAATTAATTAATTAATAATAATAATAATCCACGTGAATTTCTTTCTCGAAATTGAGAAAATTTTCAAAAACTGAGACCAGTGAGATACACTGATACTTTATCAAAATCTCGGGTATAGAAATTACTTTTTCTAGCGAGATTGACCGATATGTTGGTGATAGGATGACCTACTGTCAAAGCGTTTGCCTTTAACCTCTGCCTCTAAGATTCAAATTCGAATGTAATGTGAAACTGGTATATTGAAATACTGTTCCGAAATACTGGCAATGCGATGGTGATATTAGTAGACCTATCTCTAATTTTTACATGACATAGCACTTGCTACTGTTGACAATTTAACACTACACTGTCCCGCTGGAGTCTGTTCAAACTATAGCAACTAGGATTAAACTGATAATATTATAAATTCAAAATTCAACGAAAACATTCAAAACATACGTACAGTATTTTTCTGAGTGCTGAATGACACATTTCAAATGTATCACTTACGTAAACCTTTTCCAGAATGAAACTGACGATGGTCTGGCTTGCTTTCGCGATGGTTTTCGTGTTAGTTCGTGTAACTGAAGCAGTTTCCTGCTTCGAATGCATCCATATCGAAGCTGATGAATCATATGGATATGAATCAAACTGCCCAGAGCCTCTCGAGTCCGAGGGTACACCAAACTGTACCGGCACAGCATGTATCATAATGTGGAATGATTTCGGATATCAGGGTGAGTAGAAAATTTGCCTGAAAACCACGATGAGCTATAATATGTCAACCTCGCTGCGTCTGATGGCACTCAAGTTGTGTCTCTTTGGGGTGCTCGATAGCGTTTTTTGTTAACCTTGTGGCCTGTCAGCTTAGGGGTCAGGGTTCAAATCCCAGTGAGAGCAAAAAGATGTTTTCAAATGTCTGCTTCATTTGAACCCTGTAGTGTTCTCAGTTCAAAATGAGTATATTGACCTACAATCTCCCTGGGAAGATTAGGCGGCGAAGGAAAGGACTAGTCACCTCCATATGAAGAGCCTAACAGAAATGAAGTTGCTATCGTTCTATACCCATGGCTGCCTCTCTTTTATAGGCATTTGATTGCCTGGGAAAAGAAGAATTTTTTGTTTCGAGTTCACTGGGAAAGAAAACCGTATGGAACAAATTGCGTTAGGAAAATAATAAGACTTAGGGCCAGTGGGGTGCGATGGTGTAGTGGTATTGTCCGTGCCTCGCAACCGTAAGGTTGCGGGTTCGAATCTGCCTCAAGCCACTGCGTAGCGACCTTGGACAAGTTGCTCACCCACAAATGTCTGGGAGGAAGCCAACGGGAAACCATCTTACTCATCTCATCCCCGGGAGGCATAAAGCCAATGGACCTGCCTTCGGGCAAAGAACTCATCATCAGGGCCAGTACTTTTTCAGACTTTACTGCTGGGACATGTGATCAGCTTTGAAAGTATTGGAGCTAAATATTTGTTCTTTCAAATATGTTATTTCTTAGCAGTTAACAATAATCCTTCGTCGAATTCACCCTGGTTTCTTCGATAGATAATGATATCTTGATACGATTTTACTTAAAGCGACCATCGGTTGATGCATTAAGTATAACGGAAATGGCGCTAGAGAAATCATTACATCACATTTTAAACTGAATGCACATAAATTTGGTATTCAAGATCTTACGAATAGTTGTTCTTTCTATAGGATACGTAATCAATCGGACGTGCTATGCAGACCCTCCGCCAGTTTCGTTTGAACAATGTCTGTTGCTGAAAATGCTTCAAAAGCAATACACATTCTTCTACTACGAAAACCTGTGCTGCTTAAGCATGGTGAACAACTTCACTTACAATGGAACACTGGTTTCAATTAAGTCATATATCTGCCTCTGTGACAATAACTTCTGCAACGGCAACGTAACCAGCTATGTGACAAAACCACCCCCAACAACATCTCAACCAGCTGGCGGGACTACCTTCGAAACTACAATTAAGAGCAAGTCGTCGGGAAAATGGATAAATCTGAGTCAACCGCTCTTTATTGCAGCACTGCTGGTTAATAAATTTATGACTTTTGTGTGAGGAAAGTCTATGACTTCCTCATCGAAGTTTCCTTTCGATAAGCAAACATTCTAATTATTATTGCTTTGATTTCTCAAAATGTGTTTTCCACGTTAGTATTGAAGATTACTACAACATTAGCACGAATATACCGTGATTTAATACGCATTTTTATATCCCACTTAGAACGAGTTGGATTTTCCGAGGTGTGGGCTTCCCAAATCCAAAAGTCTTTATAAAAAAGTCGACCAGTGGATTCAGTTAATCTTCTGTCGACGATTATCCATTTGGCAACCAGATGCGCAGTGGAAGCTTTAAAATGAAAGGTCCTAAAACGTAGGCAATAGGAGCCTATTCCATACTGTGGGAGCTTACACCTCTATCTATATCCTATGGTTGCAAAAGTTAGAGCGTTTATGCTGCTTCATCCGTGAGCATTCACATAGTTGTGTTTCATATTATAAACTTTGCTTGTAAACTTGGTTAGTGTTCTATTAATTTACCTTTGCACAATTGCATTAAACTGAAAATAAATAGAAAATTGATTATTAGGTATCGAATAACTCTATTAGGGTAGGAAAAATTATGCAGAGAGTCTAAGGGGAAAAGGTTTCATAACCATTGTGGAGAAGTTGTTTGATGAATTATACAGACCCGGACAAAAGTTTTATTAACACAAGTATGTGTTTGTTTTAGAAATGTGTAAATAATGAGGTCTGCATGATGCAGTTATCTCACAGAAACTAGTAAACATTCAGGGACGTCGGTTAAAGCTGGAAGTTGGTTAACTTAATCTAATTTTAATAAAATTTTTGAAATGTATTTTTTTATTTAGAAAACAATTTAAACACTGTTACATTTTCAGAAGTGAACTTTTACTGCGGGTCACAATAACAAATTGTAACTTTATCTTCCTCTACCATATTGCTATTATCAATATCTTGCTAAAACGTTGGCCTTAAATAAAAATTTTAAGGGAACTTAAAATACTCTAAAATATTGCTTATATGTCATGAAAATTATATCTCCTCGAGCTTAAAAATTTATTTATTTAACGCCCAGCGCTTGGTGAAACCAAGAAGTTAATCAACTTTATCTGTCATTTTCTTATGAGTACTGTAGATTTTGAAGAGTTACTAAAAAATTTAGTGTTTTAAAATCTAAGTATGACTCTGGCTGAAATTGTAAGAGTCATATTTACATATATTTTTATCTTTAATCTGTCGGTTTGTGATTTAAAATATATTCAGTATCTATTTATAAGTGTTGTTTGAGATAATCTTTGTTAGTATCGCCACAATTTCATTCTACATAGCTGAAAAATGAGATACTTTAGTAAATATTTAGCAACTTTGTTATTGATGCATTTTAAAAATCTTACAATTCTGTGATGACATTGACCTTAGAAACTGACCTTTGTTTAGATTTGCATATCCATGATCCTACAAACTACTGTTAATTTCCTGTTTCTTGTAAAATATTGCAATAAAATTGTTTTTATGCCTTGTCATTAACTGTTATTATTTTTCCGTAAGGACATAATCGTTTTTATGAGAGTAAACTATTTTCAACATTTTCAAGAAATAAAAAGCATCGTAGTTTCGAATAAGTTTCTTGTCAGATGTGTACAACTGCACGCTCTCAAATCGTTTAGGACATATTTTCAAGTAAGTAACCTGCAGCAGCGCGAGACACCGCGTGCATAGAGTTAGATTTTTAAGCTATCACAAAATAATGTATATTATATGTTTTTTAGAGTTTAGATTGATAATCTAGAGTTTGGACTTCAAGCCGTCACATAAATGTGTAACTTTTTATAGAGTTCTAATTACTAACAGCATAAAAATCTAACTTTGTATGCAGCTCACGCGAAAACAATTTATATTGGAGCAATCATAAGAACTAACGTATTCAGCCATTTTTATATTTTACCTGTTTTATGTCTTTCTGTTCGGCTTTCTAAAGGTCTGTCTGCGCATATGCCGTCGACCTGTTTGGTTCTCTGTCTCTATGTATTGGATGTACGTCTATCTGCATGGTTTTATACACGTGTCTCAATTTGTTTCTATATCCCTGCATGGTTTTATACACGTGTCTCATTTTGTTTCTATATCCCTTGTTTTTCGAAAGCCTTTTAAGTAATAGTCTTCATTAGCGCAAGACAAATGTCCATACTTTACAACAACAATGACTACAAAATAGTGACAATGTAGCACAATGTCATTAAAAAACGTTTCAGTATAAGAAACAGTTTAAAAAATCTAACTTTATATGAAGTTCGAGAGGAATCTAAGAGCATAAACTTTATATACGGTTGTAACGAACTATATGCCTATGTATAGCCTATGTACGAATGTCTTATTGTCTATATGTCATTATATCCGCCTGTCTGCGTGTTTACTTTACATGAGTATTTTTCTTTTGATCTGTACACACTGTATGTGGCATTGTGTGGTGCCTTTGTTTCTGTGTATGCTTATGACTGTCCGTCTATCTGTCTGTCTGTCTGTCTGTTTGTCTTTCTCAAAAGAGATTTCTTCCCTGTCAATGAAAAAATTGCTAAGCCTTAAAAATCAGGTTCAAGATACGCGTATGCATTCTTAAGAAACGTAAAATTGCATTGGCACGGTATGTACCATAAAAGAACTAAGAAATAAGGAGAAAGTCTATTTCACACAAAATAAGACTTACGTGTAATATGTGAAGTAATTCATTTCGATGTGGCCTGACTATGTCAACTGGCATTCCTTTCAGGGGATAATGCTCATGAGGATATGTGACAAGGCTATAGTATTCAACCATGATAAACCCTCAGAAAGTAAGGCATATCTTCAAGTTTTTGATTTGTAGATAATTGAAGTGCAGCAGATGTATTTTGCAATATTACTTCCTGGTTAATCGTTGGGCCTCAGTCATGTCAGCCCTTATTACTAAAACTAAACCCCTTTATTTCTATTGTGTTTTGAAATATATTACAACTAGTGAGCTAAACGAATGCTGGCATATATGTATTGTTTTCCTGATTTAGAACATTTTTAATGTTATATTTAGTAAGACTGTACTTTCCAGCCCAGCCCACTTTCCTGGTCTGTCACCAGATCGGTCATATGATTAGGCATCAGCCCCTGCACAAATAATTGCACTGTGGAGGCTGCAGTTATTTGAAATTCATCGTGTGTATGTAGCTTCTGTTTAACAACGTTGTGTCACTTAGCGTCGTCCTCCTCCTTTATCCAAACTTCGGACTGGCACCACCCGCACGTGGCATTGACGAAGTTTGTTTCAACGTGTTCAGTCTTATGAGTAAAGTTCGATTGCATAACTTCTTTCATTGACATTCCTCTTGAAATTTCATCATCGCTTAAGGCAAGTTCCAGTGTTGTAGAACATTTCTTAGTGGTTTCCGAATTTAAGCTTTGTAGCTGTCTAATACTATGTCGACAATTCGTGCATTTTGATATTTCTTTTACGACAGATTGATTGATTTATTTATTAAAAGCACTAGTTATACGCGCAGTGTCAGTAAATATGTATGTGCGCTGGGGCCACGATGGAGTCACGGAGATGCTAGTGTAAAATATTGAGTCTTAACAAGTGCTATAAATGACGATTGCAAGTCGAACCTTTTGGGATTGACAATTCCAAATATGAGGAGCGCATTAGTTAAAGAAACGTGATCTAGGAAATGTCCTGAATCTAAGGTCATGAAATAAACTCGTTTGAGAAGAACGCAAGAATATATGAGGGCGACAAAAAGTCAGCAATGCATTAAGATGAGATGAAACGCGGGTGTTCTGGGCTTTCAAGTTCACGAATGAGATCTTGAAAGATATGCGAGTTAGGCTGAAAATTTGATTTTTCTAGCTGAAAAGATGTTTTTCAGTGGCAGATTATCTTATCCAGAATCGCAAGAACTATGTGCTTTTCACTGATAGTGGGGCATGTTAGACGATTGGTTAGAGCGCTACGTGTTCGAGCCTCCTCTGAGGCGCGGCTACTTCGCTACCCAGCGCAACCTCCCGGCTTCTGCTTTCTTTGACCTATTGACCTATCGGAATTCGACCCAGCTTTTCCAATGGATTATGATTTTGATTGCGAATTTGACTTGAAGCAAACATCGACTGATGCTTTGTACAGTACGATAACAGCTCTAATAAAGTTTTTAGATTAGATTAGATTAAGAACCTTTAGCAAGTCCTTCTCACGTCGACGGGGACACACGTACAACGACGAGTATGCCGCTGCCAAAATGGGTCATCTAGAATACACTTGTCAATTTCCTCTCATGCCTGCTGAAAATTGCGTAATAATATGAGCTGTCATAAAGAAATCGTTCATAAAGTATGAAAATTAATAAAAATTAAATAAACATGGAAAGAAAGTAATCAGTTCAAATTAAAGTTGATAAATTTTTGCTCACGTAATTCGGTTTTGTCTATTAGTTCCTTTCCTGATTATTATTCGGCTTTCTCAATAAAGATTAATTCAAACTCAATTATATCGACAGAAACAGTAATTATCATATTTTATTTACAACAATGCACTACAGTTGAAATTTCACACAATTCTTTAGAATCGACGTTGTGGTTTATGTAACCTTATTTACAATCAAAAAATTTTACTTTAAATTTTACAATATAGTTTTGAATTACTTAAAATTGCAATAAGGGGTCTGACAGAATTGAGGATACCAGTAAACGGGTGCAAAACTGGAAGTTCGAAGACCGCGCTCCTCCAAATGAACTCAAGACGGACTCATGGATTGTCAGTGTGACCTTCGGCATTGAAATCTCTACCGTCATCTTGCAATGCAGGATCATCATCATCATCCTTATCATCATCACCATCATCACCATCATCATAATCTTCATCATCATCATCATTCTCACCATTAATCTCTAGATCCAACTCTTCGTCATCTGATTTATCATTCTCATCAACAACATCACAACTGTCACCTATATCATCAGATTTGGCATTTTGAAACTTATCAACAACTTCTTTCAAAGCATAATACTTCTTTGTCAGCCATGATACTCCAGCACGCTACTACGAACAAACGTGAATCGTCTATCTGATCTGAGATATTTTATCCTGACGTCTGGGAGCCATGAGTCATACCCACGATACAGGTAAAACACAACAGCAGGATTCAGCGACCCAACGCAGTGTTATTTCGTATACCGAGGTTATAATTGTAAATGTACATGTTTGTCTATAGCGACCGTATGACCTCGACCCAGCTCATTTTCATTGTTCTGATCGGTTGAGATCCTTCATCATTGCTGCCCGTTTGCTTCATCATCTTCATTGTCGCCACTAAACTCTAGCTCCAACTCTTACTCATCTGACAAAAGAGTGTGTGTGAAATCCAAGCAAAGACAGTACGTCTTCATCGAAATAAGAGTCAAGCGGTGGCAACATCAAAACGTTTGCAAATGATAACTCCTTCTACAAAACTTCAACACCACTGTCATCTATATCATCAGTCTCGGCAACCTATCTTCAACTGCTTTCAAATTATAAACTTCTTTTACCAGCCATGACATGCCACCACGCTACTACGCTACAGCACTTTTCACCTCTTATAATTAATTTTCTGCGCAGGTCTTTCACTCAGAACTGAAAACACTCCTCTTTCATGAATGCTGTCCTGATTCTTCTTCTGCCCTTTACCTCTTCTGCCGATCCAAACTCACACAACATCTGACTGTCTGTCTGCGTGTCTGACCCTTAGATCTCATAATGAAACCTATTGATGTAGGCCACAATACAATACATCTTCGTAATCGTAATCGTAATCCCAAGATTTCTACAGCGCCCAACGAAAGCCGCGCCGCGGGGACCAGCTTATTCACAGGCGCTCAGTCAAAACAAAATCGATAGGCAAAAAGGTTCGGTTCCGGGTCAAGATCCAAGAGTCAGGCAGAGAGAGACAGCGTGGCAGCTACGATGGGTGATGTCTGGGGCTGGAGAGCAGAGGCAGATAAGAGGAAGAAGGGGTGTCAGGATAGGATCTGTGGAAGAGGAATGTTTTCAGTTTTGAGTGAAAGACCGAAGCAGAAATTGCAAGCGGTCGAGCATCGGTGAGATTGTATGATGGGTCCGAAACTGTCGCAGTTCTGGGTGGAGTTTATTCCAGAGTGGTGGGGCAGCTATACTTAAACTTGACAAGGCCTTATTGCATCAGTTCACAAACACCCTGAAAGCCCGACAATAGAAAGAGAAAGTGAAAGGGGTTAATTTCAGCATATCTATGCGCCTAGATATAACTTGAGAAGTAAGAAGGGGAATTCTAGAGAATTCGTCCTATGACGATTCCGTGGACCACTGTAGGCCTAGCCAAATTAAAGAGATTGGCAGTCGTCCTAGAGGGCCTGATAGGAGGAACTGAGCGCCTTCTTCGCTTTCCAACAAGTCTTTGATACAACAACGTCACAGACAAGCATAAGCTGCCGTACATGAACGGCAGCTAAAAATTAATTAGAGTTGGTTTCTTTTCGTTTGTTAAATAGTAACTTAAACTGCATCTTAAATTCATAATAATTTTCTTTCCATATTATGCACGCCTCTGCAGCCATTTATTACAAAGGTGAATCAAATAGCATTCCATATTGTAGGCGATATGCTGCGCAAACACCCAGAAGGTTCTTTATTAAAATCTGTGGGTCTATTATGGTATTATCCAACATCTGTGCCTCCATACATGCATCAATATATCCTTCAATCCGTTCTTCTGATTGTGCTAAAGAAATCTGGCTGATTTTCGAATATTTTCTCTCTTATCATTCGATGGACAAGGCGTGCTGCCAAGTTCTGTACTCGCAGCCAAGTTCTGTACTAGCTATCTCTTTTTAGCATATAAAATTTGCACATTATGAACTTCATTGGCTTCTTCTGAAAAGTCTGTTCTGTTACAGTACAAACGTCAACACCGCTTTCTCGTTGCTAACCATAACTGCTTTGCAAATTATCATAAAACAACTGTAAGTATATGTATAATAATTATTAATGATGTACTGTTGTTTTCTTGTAAAACGATGGTGATTGCCGATTACCTTCAATAACTATATATGGATTATTGTGGAAAGCATATTCTCCGTGCAATATTCTATACTCTTTGGTCGTGATAAAGTACATGAGTGTGTTAACAGTGCTTAACTTTTAAAAGTGAATTAATTTATTTATTTTTTAAATCGTGTGCGCAGCCATTTTCTTCATGCGTTAGCTTCATAAAATTTAACAACTCGTGTTGTACAACGCGAATTACAAATGTGGAAAGCGTTAGATTTAAAGATATAAGTAGAGAAAACATGTATTTGAGAAAAATGGTAAATACAGAACTGTATTGTCAGGAAGTTTAAACATGTCGACAAAATATATGTTTAATATGCACCATAATTTTATCAGTAACAACCTTGTATCTCATCTGCTTTTAACAGTAACGCCGCTCATTTAATTTCTTCCAATAGTTGTGGTTCGCAACCACAGTGTGCGTAGTCGTCCTAGTTTTATTAAGTGCAGTATATGTGTTCCTAAGTCTTTCAAGATTCCCTTATTTGCTTGCCTTGGATCTATACAATATGCAAGATATAATTTACAATATACAATAGACAATCCTTCGCCGCTCATTAGGTATATTTTCCCTGTGGAATTGTTTTGTGTTTGCCCGAGGGTGTATTATTTGATTAAAGGCCATATAAAAGTTAACTGCCTCTAACTCTGACAAGGATAATTGTTGCTGAGTGAGCACGCTAATTACTTAGATAGTTTGTACACACATTATTTAGCGCCTTTTCGGTACATCACTAACGATCTGCGTACATTGTTATTCTAAATGGCACTAAAATTCATTAAGAACAAGAGGCTAAACAGTAAGCAAACACAGTTCATATAATTAGAAGAGTCACTACTGTTCATAATAAAGAGGTGACTCGAGCTAAACATGACAGTCCCCGAAAATATCGTTGTTGCACTAGAAGAAATGAGCAGGAAGTCTAATTCACACAAAAGAAGACTTAATGTGCAAGGTTATTCCTTTCGACGTCGCATGACGATGTCAACTTGTTTTACTTGTATGGGATCATGCGCATGATGAGAGACGTTACAAGGTTTCAGCATTCAACCGTGTCATTTCTTTAGAAAGTAATGCTTATCTTCAAGTTTTGGATTTTGTAGCTAGTCAAAGTGCAACCGATCTCTTATTCCTTCCTGGCTGTTCCTTCAGCCTCAGTAATGTGTGTTCGTACTGAGCTTGATCCTGTTGTTTTTATTATATTTTGAAATATTTGAACAAACAATGTAGTTGCGAGAGAGAGAGATTTATTGACAACCAAAAATAATTAACAAATACAATTATAGTCTGTCACATACAGTGGTGCCAATGGGCTGACCTAAAAGGAACAAACAGTTCCGCTACGAAGGTCACCTTTTTACATCATGGATTACAAATAGGTGACAGCATAATACTGAGTAAAACAATTAATAATCTAAAATATAAAGTAATTTTTATGATCAATGTCATTGCATAAACCTAAACAAAAAACACTTAACTAAGCACCAAAAAATACTTAACTAAGTGCATTGAGTATATGAGATTTTAGACTTGTTTAAACTGGCATAATGCTGGCAAGTTAGTAAGAACAGTTGGCAGAGAATTCCAGAATGACGATCCACAAATTATAATACTAAACTGTCTATTAGTAGTGTGAACAGAATGTTTATGATACATATGAGATGATCGTGTATAGTGACCATGCACATCTGAATCCATACAAAAGTATTGGTAGAAGTCCACAGGTGTTAGATTATTTTTTAGCTTAAACATAAATAAACCTATTTGCAATTTATTAATACAATCAAAAGGCAATGTTCCTTGACTATGAAAGGACAATTGAGTGCTGGTTCTGAAGGGTAGATTAAATATAATTCTGATGATGCGTTTCTGTAGGGTTCTAAGATTAGACAGGCGAGTATGATATGTGGAAGCCCAAACAATGTTGCAATACGAGATATATGGATATATTAAGGAGTAATATAGGTTCAATAATATATTTTGGGGTAATTTGTGGCGGATACGAGTGGGCTAAGCGATTATTGACATGTGTATTTGTTTCCCTGATGAAGAGCATTGTTTAGTTTCATATTTAGTAACACTTTCCTTTTCAGCCCACTTTCTTGATTTGTTACCAAAACGGTCGTCCGATTAAGGATCAGGCCGTAAACAGAAAATTGCATTGAGGAGGCTGCATTTACTTGAATTTCATCGTGTAATTGTAGTTCCTGCTTAGTAACATGAAGATAATTAGCGTCGCCGTTTTCTTCTATCCAGGCTTGGACTGGCACCCCGAACACGTCAGTGATGTAGAGTGTTTCATCGTGTTCAGTCTTATCGGATGAGGAAACTTCAACTGCAAAACTTCTTTCATTACTTTCCTCCTGAAATTTTAGCTTCGCTTAAGGTGAGTTGCACTGTATTCGTACCATTAACAGTGGTTACAGAAATTTGGTTATGTATCTTCATAATACTATGTCGACTAATTGTATTCATGTAGTTAGATATTTCTGTACGGTCGGATTTATTCTTTGTGTTTAAAGCACTTATAACACGCCAATGTCAGTAAATACGAGTCATGGAGTGGTAAAATCAAAACATTAGCAGATGCTAACGTCTTCAAAGCGCTCTGCAGATCAGGCTCATCCAGAACCCGTTCACATATCTGCAAAACTTCCGTGTATTGGTGGCGTTTGTAAAGATGCAAGGCACGATAGCAGTCCACTGTGTTGCACTGTATGCCTATGTCCCTTCGAATATCAGGAACTAATCTGGTTACACTGATTTGGCATTAAGTGATTGAAATAGAATACGAAGTTTAAAATTTAAGAATACAATGATGAAGCGCCATTTCCAGTTACACAAAACAGCAATGACGTTCACGTCTAAGATCTCGGTAAGCTCACATATACACCTATTAATTCAATTGGCGCATACAAATCCCCTATGCTGCTATGGCCATCAATAGAGCAATGAATTTCAAAATTTCCTTCGCTGTACTTGGTATCCACTGACGTGCACTTGAAGACGGAAGGAGATTGGGATGAGCTTCTAGGAAGGCCTAATGTTAAGCATACAGAAATAGTCTGATGAAAGAAGTGAGTGAAAAGATCATCCGTTACAAACAGCTGAAAACCTGATCTAGAGTAAAGCCGGTTGTAGGAACATGTAAGCCTGGTTTACCAGTAAACGAGTGCAAAACTGATTTTTCGCCGACTGCGCGTCTCCAAGTGAACTCATGGATCGCCAGTGTAATCTTCATCATTGGCATCTCCATCGCCATCTTGTAATGCACGATCATCATCATCATCACTCTCACCATTAAACTCTAGATCCAACTCTTCGTCATCTGACTTATCATTCTCATCATCACCATCACCACTGTCATCTATATCATCAGGTTCGGCCTTCTGAAACTTATCTTCAACTGCTTTCAAAGCATAAACTTCTTTTACCAGCCATGACATGCTATCACGCTATTACGCTACAGCACTTCACCTCTTGCAACTAATTTTCTACCCAGGTATTTCACTCAAAACTGGAAACACCCCTCTTGCATGAGTCTTGTCTTGATCCCTCCTCTTCCCTTTACCTTTTCTGCCTATCCAATCTCAAACAACATCTAACTATCTATCTGCCTCTCTAACCCTTAGACCTGGAACCAATTCTGACCCCTTCTGTCTTTCGATTTTGTTTTGACTGAGCGCCTGTGACTAAGCTGGTTCCCGCGACTTAGCTTTCGTTGGGGGCTGTAGAAATCTCTAGTTTACGATTACGTTTACTGCGCACGAACCTGAATCACCTACCCCGAGCTCAACAGCGACCGGTACACAGTTGTAGACATGAACTTAAGCTTCACACAGTTAAGCACTTCTCGCGCGTACAAAGCTCTGCGGAACTTTAAGGAGGAATTCTATGGTATAGACGCGCGCGAATCGTCGTCCCAAGTGACGCCCATCGACTTCGTTGACTTTTTCCCGATCTTCGTTCTGGACGTGCATAGGCAATCCGACCGTCTAAAGACCTCCGTATAGGACATCCAATTCAAATTGGACTTTGACGCCGCAGAGCCAGCCAATACGACGGCCTTCGCAGTCTTGATCAGCGACCGTCTCCTGTACCTCGAATCTGATGCCTGATGGGAGCAAGTTCAACGCCGTTTACCAGCATTTAGAAACCCCCTTTCGTTTCATTCTGAAATGGCTTCCGAATATATTGCCTTCGGCCTTACGTTAATTGAGGGACAAAAGCAGTGCTGGCTAAGGAGGCAGAAGCTGCACCAAACGAAGCTGAAAAAGATAACGAAAATGGGCTGCTTTCTCCCACTATTGGCTCTCCTCCCGGCGATTCCCGTTGGGCTAAATTTATGCGGCCGGTGCGCAGGCTGGCGGAACGGCGGTGGTAGTAAGGGCGGTGCAGGCTATACAGGTCAACAACGCGGCGCTCCCCGAGACTGAGCATCATAATCGTAAAGTCGATGCTCAGCTGCGAGGTTCTGCGGGCTCTGGGTTTTACCTCGAGACTGCTGTGCAATGCAGACAGCTTAAAGTTAGTTTACCGAGCAAAGGGCGTTTTTAGTTCGAGTTAGATATTTACAAAAATTATTAGTTGGTTCCATCTTAGCATTCTTTCAAAACTGTTAATTAAGCCTGCACTGTGCTCCACGCATTGCGCCATACTACATACGAAACAGGTTAGTTTGTGTCGGATGGAATGGAAGTGGTATTTGCTACATGCCACGAATCAAACAAACATCGATGCAGCATTTGGCTTACAATGAAATCTATCTATGCAGGTCACAATACAACACATCTTTAACTTGTTAAGGCCTTATTGCATCAGCTCACCGATGTCCTGGAAGCCAGATTACAGGAAGAGAAATTGGAAAATTTCAGCATATCTATGCAGCTAACTATAAGTTTTAGATTCTTTGTCGCATTTCATAAAAAGTTTGTTAGTCTTAAACTGCAAAATTACATTTACTAATTTTAAAAATTAATTTCTGACTAGTTTCTCTTTTCTCTTTCGTTGTCGGATAAGTTTTAATTAATAATTTCTTCTTTGTGTTTATTTTCGTGCCGTTGTGCGCGTAGGTCGACTGACCTGTGTTTTCCTTGTATCGTTACTTTGTTGGCAGAGCAAAATCCCAACCACAATCTCATAACTTTATTTAAATTACTTTAACTTCTATTCACTTTTTAACTTCCTTTAATTTTCTATGTGCTTCAATTGTCCGTGAACTGAAGAACTGTTCTTTTCTTACTTATGTCACATATTTTACCTAATAGACCCAGATTTCTTGTCTCTTTCATTTTTGTGTCTTTTATTATGGCGGCCTCATCACGTTGCCCGCTTTTCGTTTGTGTTCGTTTTATACAATGTCGCTTAAACTGTGTCTTTAATTTTATAACAATCGCAAGCACGAGATTTCTACAGCGCAAACTGAAAGCTAAGTCGTGAGACCCAGCTAATTTGCAGGCGACAATAATAATTCATCTTTCATATTATACACATCCATGCAAGCATTAATCATAAAGCTATGAAGGTGAACTAAATAGAATTCTCTCTTGTAGGCAATTTGCTGCTCAAAAGCCCTGAAGCTTCTTAGTTAGAGTCTGTCTATCTATTTTTCTGTCTATCCAGTCACCCGGTCCTGCGTACGTGCATCAATGTATTCATCCAGCGGTCCATCTCATTCTACTAAACTAATCTGGTATATGTAGCTCATTGGAAATCTTATCTAAATACTGACTGTTTTACGAATCTTTTCGCTTCTTCTTCTTCTTCTTCCTTCTGGCTGGAATTAATCCCTACTAGGGGAGGGGTCAGCCACACGAATCCTTCTTTTCTATTGGTTTCTGTCTTCAGTATCTTCTTTCATCAATCTGAGGAGCTTCGGGTCTTGCTGAATCATGTATCCCCATCTCTTCCTTTGTCGTCCACGACTGCGGTGTCCGTAAACCTCAGCTGTCATAATTCTTTTAATGCAGTTTTCCTCCTCTCTTCTCATCACATGATCGTACCATCTCAACCTGGCTTCTCGTACCTTCTCAGATATACATGCCACTCCCAATTTCTGTCTGATATACTCATTCCTTTTCCTGTCTTTCAGTGAGATTCCAAGTATCCATCGCAGCATTCTCATTTCTGTTCTCTCCAGCAGCTTCTCCTCCTCTTTTGTCAGTGTCCATGCTTCTGCTCCATATATCATCACTGGTCCACTGGTCTTATCATTGTTTTGTACACCTTCCCTTTGACTTGAACCGGCATTTTGACATCGCATAATACGCTCGATAGGTTTTTCCATTTTTCCCACGCTGCCTTGATCCTGTTCTTAACATCATGCTTGCATTCTCCTTTAGCATTCATTATCGACCCAAGGTATTTAAATGTTTCTAGTTGTTTCAGTGCATTTCCTGCAATCGAATCTTTTCGAATTTACGAATCTTTTCGCTACTAGCACTCAACTGTTCAGGCCTTTGTCTATGATGAATCTATTCTGCTAGTCGTCATCTAAAATTGCCTTTTTACTATTGACTAATTGACTGATTGATCGACTCATTCATTCATTCGATTACCCATTATTATTATTATTATTATTATTATTATTATTATTATTATTATTATTATTATTATTATTATTATTTCTGCACTTGTTAAGCGCCACTATCTAATGATTTAGCATCAGTCGCCGAGCAATTATAGTTGGAGGAGCTACTCAAGGTAACTACACAGTCATCGTCTTAGAGGAGATTCGAATCCTCACTCTCCGGGTTACAAGCCGAGCACTTTCTCCAATAGTTACCGTGTCCCATGACTACTCATTCACGCATTCAATCAATCGTTCATTGGCTCATTCACTCTACTGGCAGATTTTCATAGTGAACCTAAAGACATCGATTCAGAAGCGCAGCCAACTCAACCCCTCGACGAAAGAGATAATTTCAAAACCAGACTGGCTAGACGGCAAGATATGTGGATATACGGAACATAGAATACAGAATAGAATAGGTTTTGAAGTGGCGCCATATAATCAGAACACTGCATAGATCATTGCCAATGTTCACTCCTGGGCCTTTTATTATCCTAGGCCTATTATGATGCTGTGCAGATTATACAACCGGCAACAACTTATACAACGTCTAATAACCCCACTTGAACTGTTTCAACTTTCCAGTTACGGCGCCATTATTAGAAACATCAGAGTTTTGCGTGTAATTCTATGTATATTTATATATCGACATAGCAAAATTTGCACATATATATAAAGGCTAGAGAATTTAGAAAGAAGTGTGTATGTATTCTTGAAACTAAATATGGTAATATTGCGATACAATGTTTGATGACAAACATTTGCACAGAACTACATGTAGCAGAGTCAACAATGTTTGAGCTGTCGATTGCTGGGGCGGCTAAGGCGTCCTCTCCCCGTCATCTGAATTCTGAAGCTCTTGAAATCGGTGAACAGTTTGATTAGATGCGTTTTCGGCAGAATCTCTTTGATGACTGGGGTCGAACACGATGCATATCCACTGTCAGTAAGCGGCGGCGCTCGAGAAAGTTTCAAGTCGGCAACATCACTTGCCCACTAACTGTTTAACACGCGATATTCGTTATTTTACGAGCTAGGAGCAACGATTGAGGCATGAAAACACTAGGGTTAAACAATGAGTCTTAACAAGTGCTTTAAAAGGTGACTGCAAGTCGAACCATATGAGTTAGACGATTCCAAATACGAGGAACGCAAAACGTGATCCAGTAGATATCCTGACCTAGGTTCTTGAAGCAAACCAGTATCACAAGAACGCAAGAATCTTGGATGACGACTCAAAAGTCAGCACACATTAAGATTTGATGAAAGGTCTGTGTTATGGGCCTTAAAGTTCAAGAATTCCATGTCAACAGAGATGTGACAGACTGAAAAATTGATCTTTCTAGCTGAAAAAATGTATTTTTCAGTGGCAGATTGTCTTATGCAGAATCGCAAAAATGTGTATATCAGTGGTATTGGGGCTTGGTAGCCGTCTCGTAAAAGCGCAAGGCTTGTAACGCGGAGAGTAAGAGTTCGTGCCTATCTGAGGCGCGTTTACTTTGCTACACACTACATGTATGTCCTGGCTTTTGCTTTCTCTGATCTATTGGAATTCGACCCGGCTTCTCCAATGGATTATGATTTTGATTCCAAATTTGACTTGAAACGACCATCATCTGATGCTTGGGCAGTATGAAAGCAGTGTTATACAAGTCTTTAGATAAGATTAGGGACCTTGAGCATGTCCCGCCCTCGTTGACCAGGACAGGTTCCCACACAACCACCTCAGAATTGTCTGGAATTTTAACCACATGTTGCAAGATGTATTGGATGGAAAAGCCCACATTTCTTGCAATATTTAAGATACTTTCCAAGATGTCGTTGATTCCGTGACCCCGCCCTCCGAAGGCATTTCGCGAAACTTCGAGATGTGCACTTTTTGAGAATTAATATCTCCAGAGCTGTTAGACCAATTTATATGATTTTGATATAGAAATGTTTGTTAACTCTCTTTTAAATAAAAGTTGCTTAGATATGTTGCATTTACATTTCCCAAAGTGATCACCTTCGATTCACAGTTTTGATATTGATATGTTAGGATAACAAGTCTGTTAATACCACCCATAATTGCAACTCGCGATACCAAAAAAAACCACCATATTTGACACTCTGTAAACTTCTTAAAACAAAAAACACCATTGGCATTTTTGGAACACTTATCAAATGATCTATGCTCTATCAGAAAATGCAATAAAAAATTTAAAGTTTTGGGCCTTTTTGGAATATTTTTTGTCTTTGAACCCCCCCGTCAGATCTGGTGAATTTTGGCCTCATATATCCAGCAGATGTGAATAAGTAATCAAGTCATACTCTGCCAAATAATTGCCATCTGCATATACAGTATACATATAAAAATTGTCTGCATTGTGCCTGGTACATGTGAAGATATTAATCACTGAATATTGCAAAATTTAGAAATGAATATGAAGGCACTTTGACATTTTTTCAGCTGAAATCATAGGACACACGATAAAAATAATCATATATTTGTAAGCTGCACAAGAAACTCTATAGCTGGAAAAAATCGTCTAAATTGGTCTAACAGCTCTGGAGATATCAATTCTCAAAAAGTAGACATCTCGAAGTTTCGCGAAATGCCTTCGCAGGTTGTGGTCACGGAATCAACGATATCTTGGAAAGTATCTTAAATATTGCAAAAAATGTGGGTTTTCCATCCAATACATCTTGCAACATGTGGGTAAAATTTCAGACAATTCTGAGATGGTCGAGCGGGAACCTCCCTCAAAATTGGTTGAATTGAGCTGGAATGACCCGTATGCAACCTTAAAAGAGATGTGATAGGCTGAAAAATTGTTTTTTCCTAGATTATGATTTTGATTGCGAATTTGACTTGAAGCGACCTTCGCTTGATTAGGATGAGCTCTATAAAACGATGAGTAGCGAGCTACTTCTAGAGTGCATTAGAATATTAAATGTCAGCTCAAGTACCAAGAGTTATAGAAGAGATAGAACTTCGCTTTCAAAGTAATCAGTTCAAATTAAAGTTGATAAATTTTTGCTCATGTAATTCGGTTTTCTCCAATAGTTCCTTTCCTGATTATTATTCGGCTTTCTCAACAAAGATTAATTCAAACTCAATTCGATTGATAGAAACAGTGATTAGCATAATTTATTTACAGTTGTGCAATCCAGTTGAAATTTCACACAACACTTTAGAATCGACGTTGTGGTTCATGTAACCTTATGTACATTCAAAAATGTTTACTTTAAATTTTACAATATAGTTTTGAATTACTTAAAATTTGCAATAAGAGGTCTCATAGAATTGAGGATACAAAGATGTGTAGTTCTCTGGGTTACAATGGTGCAAAACCAGCCAAACGCCAAAGGAAGCGCTTTGCACCATTTTAACTGAAATCTTAATCTTTTAGCTATATTTGGGCATGGACCAGAAACCCTGAAAATAATGTCATGTATTAATTATGGATGAGAATCCTTTGCATGAGCTCTACATATATGCGAAAGCCCGATATTGGTAACTTTTATAGTTTTCTGAGCACTCTGTTTATTGGTGAACTATTTGTATTTACGAACTTTTAGCATCATTTAATTGGCGTAGAGAAGGCCTCTGATTAGTTTCTCTTAAAGCGACGCTATACACATTTTTTAAAAATTACAATTAAATGCACACATACATACATACACACATACATACATACACACATACATACATACACACATACATGCATACATACATACGTACATACGTACATACGTATGTTTGTAATTGTAATTTGAGATTTATAAAGCGCTCCTTAGAGGGTAAACTCAACAGAGGTGCTTCAGACCCGAAGGAGTAAAATCATTGTTAAACAGTACAGTCTTCAGGCGCCTACGGAACACTGAGAGGGGAAGAGAAAGGAGCTCAAGTCGCAATTCTTGAGGGAGACGATTCCAGCAAGTGGGACCAACGTAGGCGAATCTTCTGGACTGGGCAGTAGCGGTGCGCATTCGAGGGACAAACAGAAGATCCTGAGTGGCCGAGCGAAGGGTGCTAAGGCCAGGCAACGAGAAGACCAAAGTGCAGAAGTCAATGAGGTAAAGGGGAGCAGAGCCAAGAACACAATTGCGTATGAGGGAGAGGATCTTAAAGTGGACACGCTGCTCGTCGGGGAGCCAGTGAAGAGTGTCACGCAGATAAGACGAGATGTGACCATATTTTGGAATGCCCCCAATGAGACTAGCAGCAGAGTTAAGCACAGATTGCAGCTTAGCAATGTTGGCTAGCGATAGGCCGGTAAAGATGCCGTTACCAAAGTCAACCCTAATGCAAACGAGGGCATGGAACAGAGTGGAGATAGCGTGGAAGGAAAGAGTACGGCGAATGGTGCGGAGCTGACTAAGATGGTAAAAACAAGAGCGAGAGACGGTGTTAACATGAGCAGACAGGGCAAGCTTCTGATCCAACACAACCCGAGATCCCGGACCGTAGTAGAGAAAAAATAGATATCCGGAAATCTCTGGCGTAAGGAGGAGAGATCAATCTTGGCCAGCTGCAGGCGGCCACGAAGCCAGATGAACTGGATCTTATTAGAGTTCAAACGCAGGCAATTGGAGGACATCCATAGGTCAAGGACAGAGGTGGCATCGAGAATCCCCTGGACAAGGGCAGGGGTCCGCCTCCGCCGGACTAGTGGCATAAGCCTGGGTGTCGTCTGCATACTGAAGGACGGCAACACTCAGTGGGAGGAGGGTCCGAGCTAGATCAGAGGTATATAAAATATAGAGGAGAGGACATACGTACATACACACATACGTCGGGTCTACATGCATACGTGAATTGAATAAAATATAGCCCGGTTTTGAGCGTTCTTGAGAGAAACGCCGTTTATTGGCCATTAATTCTCTAATTTACAGGCTCTTGTGGCATTGTCACATGCAGACAATGTCTGCTGTAATGTAATGGAGACGATTTATATAGCTTATCGTAAGTAGAGGGCTACGCCTAGGGTGCTTTACGATGTTAAATACAGTGTCACCTAAAGCTGCAGAGACATAATGATTTTCTAGGGCAATTAATCAGGTAACAGTCTAATATTGTTCGCCACATTAGATGTGTTGTAGTGGTCGACGTTTAAAGTCGAGAAACACTTAGGAAGTTCTAATTTTACAAATAGATGAATAACAAAAAGAACCATAATTCCCAGCTGACGATGAGAAGTTGGCATATTATTATCGATGACTACTACAGCAATAAATATGATGATGGTGATAACGACGACGGCGACGACGACGATGATGATGATTTGGTAATGGCAGTGATGGAATTGACGACGAGATTCAGTAAGTAATTATTATAATTTTCCTTTAGGATGACGGAATTTGCGGATAAATTGATGGAAGAAAGTGCTTCTCGATTCATGGTTAATACATGTTTATTGCTTTCAATGGAAAATTCTTTTGCTCTTGATTGCACGCATATCCCCATGGCGACCCCAAGCACTGTGTCAAGACGATATAGTATTGCCTGTGGCAGCGTTGCGGAGTTCTACATCCGACCGTTGAAACCATGCATCAGCGACACTGATGTATTAATCTACGACACTGATCATCTGGCCTTTGTAGGAGACTTTCCAGTGTTGCCAAATGATGTGAGTGGCTTAATCGACAGAATTGAGTGCTTTAAGATTGAGCCTTATCTCGGATATCCAGGTTTTATTCGACTTCGACTTTTGGGGGAAATGAATTATAACTGGAAACAGAAAAAATATATATTTAGCTATGCACATTCAGAAAATATATATTTTAGGCAACATAAGGTCGGAGGTCAAAGTAAGCTTGCCGCTTTTTATAAAACTTTTAGTAGGGTGTTACAGATTGTGAGAGGTCCAGCAATTACACATCAAAATGGCTCTGGATTTGCGACAGATGATACCGTCACAAGCGTGTGGAGCCCTCAATGGCCTAGGGAAGCCCAAGATTGGATTAAACGACCTAGAAATAACGGATGGCCGACTACTGCTACAATCTCCGTGATTGCAGAGAGAGGTTGTCATGTTGTGAATGCCCAGCATCGTGCTTGTAGAAATGACTATAAGCAGTGGAGATTTTCATTTTCAGTTGCGGAAGTAATTTTACTTCAGAGTTGGACTCAAATTCAACAGATTGTCTACCATTTTCTCAGATTCTTCGCCAAGAGAAAATTAATTCATAAGGATTGTCCAAAGGAGGATGAAGTTCTCTGCACATACCATTTAAAGACATTGATGTTATGGACTTGTGAAGAGATGTCACTGGAATGGTGGAAATCCTCCTCTGCTATTGCAATATGCTGTGAGTTATTAAACAAACTTTCGGAATGGTTAAAGAAAAGAAACTGCCCGAACTATTTTATTCCTGAAGCAAATTTATTTCATGAGCCTATGAACCCCACAATTCTTGACAAGACTGAAAGGCGACTGCATGAATTCTGCAATTCTAGTATTCTTTGTCGTTGGTTTGTGAAACGTTATATACAGCCAATCGCTGTTCGTTTTTTCAAATTTGAATTGGAAGTCATAACAAACGAAATACCCGATGTCATGTTTTTCGCACCGGTTTTCTTTAAAATTCAGAAAGCGATGAAACCATTAACTCTGGATTTGCTGTTTATTTGGAGATTTGGAAATTCTAATCTCTTTGGTCATTGTGCAATAAAAGGTGGACACACGTCAGGACTGTGCTCCTATTCAAATTTTAGACATGATGTTAAAAGGCTGGAATTGATAGCAGGCATTCATATGACAACCCTACCAATAACGCAGCACGCTTTATGCTTAAAGTACCAAGATGCAACACTGTACATATTGCATACTGCATATTCTTTAGGTTTTGGAGAGATGTCATTCGATGGAACGCTGTTTTTTGAATCTGTCAAAGGCAATTTGATCCAGCATAACATCTTAAGGTCTCAATATCATAACTTTCCCAAAACTTTCACGGCAGAAAGAAGTCAGTTGCAATTTTTGCGAGCTCAGGATCTCATGCAAAATTTAACCGGATCGAATAGCAATGCGGAATTTCAACTTTTGTCTATTTTGTCAAAAGAGTTTCTTAGAAAAGCTTTAGAATGTGAGGATTCTAATTTCGAGGGCATTGCTCCTGCTGCTTTGATCTACCTGGCTGCTCTCCATTTTGCAACATCAGAATACCAAACAGCAATAGATCGCTGCTCGGCAGTCTTGATGAATGAAAAGTCCCAAAGGGAAAATGAAACACTGAATGCAGGTTGTTTGTTCTTCATTGACGATGTTATTAGAATCGTTGGATTTTGTCTGCTTTACAAGAAGATTAAGGATAACATATGCTATATTAACAGACATGTCTATCTTGATCTGCGTCTTACACCGCATGTCTTTGCTCATCATTTGGCAATAATTTCCAACGAAAGAATTTCCAGGCATTTGAATATTGTATTGCCTCCTACAGAATTTTCTTTTGACGAATTTCTGTTGGTTTTGACAAAGCGGAAATATGTTATTCTGATGAATACAGGTTTTTCTTTCAGTGAAACCAGACAGTGCGTTTATCGCAGACCCGATTCATTAACAGAAAATGAAAACTTCATTGAGAATCTTTTTCAAATTAAAAACAGAATAATTGATCTTCTATTGAAATGTGCCTTAGAAAATATGACATTATTTTATTGTACGATCCGCAAAGACTTTGGCATCCAGTGCAACACAGAGGACTGCTATCGTGCTTTGTACCTCTACAAGTGTCGTCAATACACTGAAGTTTTGAATTTGTGTGAAGAAATTCTGAACGAGCCTGATCTGCAGAGCGATTTGCAAGAGTTTTCATTTGTGAATGTTTCAGTGGTGCCACCTCTTGACTCTTATTTCGATGGAGATGTACAGTCTTTGCTTGGATTTCACACACTCTTTTGTTATTTATCACCTGCAAATGACAAACTGGTGAAATTGAAGTTAACTAGGGTGACAACGTTTGCACATTATTTTGCCCAAGAGGTGTATTCTCGAAATGATGTACTTTCAGCATCTTTGAAATATTCTTACTCCATTAACTGCCATTATTTTCTGGGAAGACATTTTCTTGCAAGATATTTGAAACTCAGATGCAGTATCGACTGCAATCATCCGTATACGGAAACAATGGCTGCATTTGCTGCCATGAAAAGTAATCTTCCGTTTGAACACATCATTGGCAGATTTCTCCAAACAAAACTTCGTTAACTTCAGATATAGTTTCAGAGTTATATCGTATCGACAACCTAATACTGATTTATATGAAATTTGCTTATTGTCATATGTAAAGCTGAAGGCTTAAATTTTAACGTCTATGGAGTCTCTTAGTGATTGACTTGACTTGTCTGAAATCCTTGAAATTTTCTACGTGAAGTAAGGCCAATACATTGCCATTCGAACTTCAAGTCCATTAGCACTTTGCCACCTAATATCACCACAATGGGCAAACCTACTTTTTCCGCAGGAAGTCAATTTGACCACCTATGTACAGCCTGACAGCGTTTCATTATGCATTACCACTACTGTGCCAACATTCTCAACGACACTGTTGTAATAATTGTAGTGATGCCGTTTATGTATATAGAATATGTAAAAATCTATATATATTCAGCATGTATGTATGTAAATATAAGTTTGCTATGCAGGCCGTTGATATGACGTTCAATATGTTGAGTCAGAATTAGTTTTTAGCATCTAATCCATTACATTTTGTATTGTTATCTCTAATCGCTTTGCATATGACTGTGCAATTGCATGCATGTTTAGGTATGCTTTGTATAAATATTAATGATGCATTAGTGTTTTCCTATGATTTATTGATGATGCCAAACCTTCAATAATTATGCACTGTCAGTCTTAGAAACAATTTCTTCATGCTATATAGGCTAATGCATTATTTAGCCATAATAAATTGCGTGTCCATGTCAACAGTGTTCAACTTGTTACTGAGAATTCATGACTTTTATTTTCCTCATCATCGAGTGCGAAGCCATTTTGCAGGATGACGGTTTAATAACATTTAAAAAACTACACTTTACAAGTGACGAGTAAATATGCGGAAAACGTAAAAGCATTAATGTAAAAAATTCAAATATTCAAAAAAGAAAATAAGTAGAGAGTCGTATTTACAAGAAAATTTCAAAATATCAACAAAATTAATTAAAATATACACAACAATTTTTAAGTACTTCACATCCGTTTTCATTTATATTAGTCACCAAAAGAAACCCAAATCATTCGGTCCGTATCATTAGAAGGCATCCATTGTTCATTTTGCACATATCTAAGCGTTACCTATTATGCATTTACAGTACTTACAGGAGTTCAGTACTCTTGAATTGACTCTCATGCCACTGCTTATGTTGCATTATTGCTAACTTGCAATTTGTTCCATAATGTTCATTTACTCAAGAGAGAGAGAGAGAGAGGGAGAGAGAGAGAGAGAGAGAGAGAGAGAGACTCCCAAAACATCACATTTTAAGACGGTCGCATAAGGTGCTTTGTTTGGAATTCAGGGCAAATATCTAAGTTCCTATTCATAAGGCTTATGTTGGGCAACGCGAACATGGCATCCTATTGAAAATTATATTACTAGCCTAGATTGCCTGCTCAAACCGTTTTATTACCTATACAATATAATCCAATTTGGTCAGCTATAAGCTGTTCTGCATCAATAACTATAAAGACGTTCATCATTAAACGAGTGTTGCAAGGCAGCTCGTCGACCAGTGTTAATAAGCCTATTTGAACTACGAACGTTGGGGTTGCTATGCAACGTGTAGGGTTTAAAGTTAGTTTACCGAGCAAAGGACGTTGTTATTGAGTTAGATGTTTACGCAGTTTATTATTTGCTTGCAACTGAGTATACTTACAAAGCTGTTAACTAGGCACTGTGACATTATGACATACTACTTATAAGCCAGTTTAGTTTGTGTCAGATGGAACAGTAGCAGTATTTGTTACGAATCAAACTTCGATGCAGCATTTGGCTTATAATGAAGCCTAATTATGTAGGTAATAATATAATGCATGTCAAGGTCTTAATGCATCGTTTATCCGATTCCTTGAAAGACCAACAAGAGAAAGAACAAGTAGAAGAGGTGAGTTTCATTTCATACATCTATCTATGCAGCTAAATATAACTTGAGAAGAAAGACTAGGAAATATTAGGAACATTATCATAGGAAAGAGTACGTGATCCGCTGAAGGCCTAGCCTATATTAGCGAGCGTGGCAATCTTTCTAAATGGTCAGGTAGCAGGAATTGAACACCTCCCTTCTTTCCAATAAGGCTTTTGGATAACACTGTCAAGAATACTGGCGAGAATACTTGCGTTCGCTGTCGTACATGAATGACAGCTAAAAGTTTAATTGGAATTGGATTGTGTCCGCTCTTACAGTGTAGCATAAACTGCATCTTAAATTTCTAGTTATTTTCTTTCCTTGTCATGCACAACTACTACATGCAGGAATTTATTATGAAACTGGACGAAATAGCATTTCATTTTTTTGGCAATTTGCTGCGGACAATCGCTGAAGTCTCTTAGTTAAAATTTCTGTATGTTGCCGACGAAAAGGAGGAATATGAAGATAGACTCTAAATGTTTAAACCTGCAACTGTTGAATGGCTTTTGAAAGATAAAACAGTTGAATTATATCATTAATGTAATTTCCAAAGCAACGACCTTACATTAGTTATTTTTTATTGTGTACTTAAAGCCGGATACTGAAATACGTTTGCTTCTGGCGATTAGTGGTTGAAAAAGCTAAATTTGAGCTGGTGAATTAAAAGTCTTGTAATTGATTGTAGTAACACTTCCACCAGAACCAGGCTTCATTAGATGCTATCGATTATTCTTTGCCATTCGTTACAATTCCACACACAGAGAATGCTACTCTGATTTCTAGTGGTCATACATAAGAAGACTAGCCAAACGACAGTGAAACTATGTGCAGAGGGTTACTTCAACATTAGCTTTGTAAGACGACAAATACCGGGAAGTTTTCGTAGACAGACAGTAGCAAAGGAATCACAATGGAAAAAGTCGTATCGCAATTCATAGTTGGCACTTGCCAACTGCATGCAGAGGTAAACGATGTGTATTTCGACATTAGCCAATTTGTTACTTGGGGAATCGATGATGTTCGAAATCAACAAACAGTGTGCGGAAGCGTTGCAGAATTTTATATTCAACCCATTAACTCTTGCATTGGCGATATTGATATATTTCAAACCGTCAGAGATAGATTGGCATTTCCTTCATCGCAGTGTAAGATTCCTAAAGACGTCAGACATCTTAGCAATACCGTTAAGTGTTACATGTTAGAACATGAGACAGATGATCCAGTATATGTCCGGCTTCGCTTAATAGGAACAGTAAATTATGACTGAAATCTCGACAACTATAAATTTAATAAGGCACCGAATAAGACTATGCTTTTAAAAATGATGCAATATTCAGAGCCTATCTTGGCATGGATTTCTGAACAGTTTCCAATGCAAAATAACATACAGAAACTAATAAATTATTATGAGTTGTTTTAAGGGTCCCTTCTCATGAAATATTAAAATTAATGGCTTTAAAAACATGAAAAGAAAATAACTGGTTCAATTTAAAGTTAATAAATTTATGTTCACGCTATTTGAGTGTCTAAATGTCTTTGGACCTCGTGTGACTGTATTGTGTCGGCCTTAGTCGTATAGATTAATTAAAACTCATCTAAAAGTTTGATATAAACAGAGAGAAGCATAATTTGTTGAAGTTATGCAGCCCATGAAACTTTCATAGATCTATTTATAATTGGTTTTGCGGTTTACATAACCTTAATGTACAATCAAAGACTTTTAACTTAATAACTTTGTTCCGAACCACTTCAAGTTTAGCGTATAAGAAATGAGGAGAAAAAACCGAATTTAGCAATTGTATAAGAGACATTGGTGAACAGTCTGCCTAACACTAAAATCCACATTTCTCATCTTCTGTCGCAGAAGTCGCAGTCGTTTAGCCAAGTTTGGCGTGGTCAAGAGACTCTAAACATGATGTAAACTATTAAGATTCTTAATATGAAGCTATTGTATGAGCTCACCATATGCGCCGGAGTCCGCCATTTATGAAATTTCTAGTTTCCTAAGCATTGTTTCTTTAATAGTGAATACTTTGTACTTATTAACTTTAACATCATTTGAAATAATTATAAAACGTGAACGTACATGTTTTATAGCGACAGTATGGCCTTGAATTTGCTCTTTTTTCAGTCAATTGATCGGGTGAGATCCTTCACCACCGCTGCCTGTTTGAATGGGTGCCATGTCGTTTAATGTCCCCGTGTACGGGCCGTAGCAAACGCCTCTGATTAGTTTCTCTTAAAGTGGCCCTATACATTTTTTACAGTTGCAGTTACGTACATTGGTACATACACATACACACCTGCATACATACGTGCGTAGGTACGTACGTAAGTGCATGCAAATATCGCGCATACGTAGACTACATAAAATATAGCCTGATTTTGTGCCGTTTTATGCAAATTGGCGTTAATTAGCCATCAGTTCTATATTAATATAATTCACAAACTTAACAATCACAATGTGCTGAATGGTAATCAACACGAAAATATGCCTTAGTAGTTTGCATACTTTACAAGCAAATGTTATGATTTAAACTTAACTAATTGCTAACATCACACACCAGACTGTTGGACACTTGCAGATAACGTAACTGTAATGTAATGACGACAATTTGTACAGATCATCGTTAGCAACAAGCAACTTCTATAATACTTTACAATGTTAAATATCAGCGGAACTGTTAAGAGTTAGATAGCAGATAAAGATTCGATTATGTTTTGAAGGCGTAAACATATTTTCGCCTCTTGAGTGGATGGCAAAAGGCAGTTCGACGCAAGCGATCTCCCAATTTAGACTTAACTACTAGCACGCAGACATCTGAATATTTTGATCAGCGCAGCCGTTGTCGAATTAGAACATTAGATAGCGGCCTAAAGCGGTCTGCCAGATAGGGTGGTGCACTGTTGGGAAGCCATTTGTACACGATAATGCAAAGCTTAAACTTGACGTATTCGCCGACCCCGAGCAACTGAAGGTGGCTCAGGGTCGGCGAACACGTTAGTTTAAGCTCTGCCTTGTAGCACGGGTTCGATGTAATTGAACTTTTTATTCAAACAGTCTACCGAGCAGCGGCGTTGATGAATGCCTGAAGGCGAATTATAAACCTGCTACTAAATGTACGGAGTCTTAAAACGATTTTCTGCGGTCCCTGATGAAAGACGTTACCTGTCATGAGACACCCAGGCAGTTCTCTTTTTACAAACACATGAATATTAAAATGAACTATCATATGCAGCTGACGATGACGGGTAGTGATATTATGATGATCGTGATGACGACGGCGACTACTATAGTCACGGTGATCATGCTGATGATGACATGATGGTGGTGATGAATCACAAGTGCCTAAGGTAGGATACTCGGAGGTAAATTGATTATTGCTTCGCAATTTCTTATTTGTCTTACTTAAATGTACGTGTAGTATAGAAAGTTTGTCAATGTCGTGTATTTAGAGTTGTACATAATTCAAACCAAAAGCTGATTGTCGTTTTCAAATAAAATTCAAGTTTTTGAATAGCTTAACTGTGTTCAAGTAAGTAAATGAGTTGTAGATAACTGTAAATTTCATTCATAAGCAATCCAAATCTCTCCATAGCGTCCTTTACATCTAATGTTGATCGATAGAAATCAGTCTTGTTCGAAATGTAGTTGACATTTGGAGTTTGGCTTCTTGAACATAAGCAACTAAGCTGGTTACTTTGATTTGGCATTTAATGGTTGAAAAAGGACACGAAGCTTAAAATTTAATAATCCAATGATGCAGTGCCATCTCCAGTTACACAAAACAGTAATAGCGTCACATTTCCAAGATCTCTACAATACACACCTAATAATTTAAACAAAGCATACACAATCACCTATGCGGCTACGGCCATCAGTAGAGCAATGAATTTCTATATTTCACTCGCTGTACTTGGTATCCACAGACGTGCACTTGAAGACGTAGGGAAATTGGTATGAGCTTCTAAGAAGGCCTAATGTTAAGCATACAGAAATAATCTGATGAATGAAGTGACTGAAGAGATCATCCGTTACAAACAGCTGAAAACCTGATCTAGAGTAAAGCCGGTTGTAGGAACATGTAAGCCTGGTTTACCAGTAAACGGGTGCCAAACTGATTTTTCGCCGACTGCGCCTCTCCAAGTGAACTCATGGATCGCCAGTGTAATCTTCATCAATGACATCTCTATCGCCATCTTGTAATGCACGATCATCATCATCATCACTCTCACGATTAAACTCTAGATCCAACTCTTCGTCATCTGACTTATCATTCTCATCATCACCA
Organism: Norana najaformis; assembly: GCA_964023275.1. Classification (NCBI taxonomy): domain Eukaryota; kingdom Metazoa; phylum Annelida; class Clitellata; order Crassiclitellata; family Hormogastridae; genus Norana; species Norana najaformis. The sequence goes on from OZ029914.1 coordinate 47,186,124, forward strand.
TCACCACTGTCATCTACCTCATCAGGTTCGGCCTTCTGAAACTAAATTTTGAATTCTTTCAAAGTAAAACTTCTTTTACCAGCCATGACATGCCATCACGCTATTACGCTACAGCACTTCACCTCTTGCAACTAAATTTCTGCACAGGTATTTCACTCAAAATTGGAAACACTCCTCTTGCATGAGTCTTGTCCTGATCCCTCTTCTTCCCTTTACCTCTTCTGCTGATCCAATCTCAAAAAACATCTAACTGTCTGCCTGTCTGACCCTTAGCCCTGGAACCAATTCTGACCCTTTCTGTCGTTTGATTTTGTTTTGACTGAGCGCCTGTGAGTAAGCTGGTTCCCGCGACTTAGCTTTCGTTATTAGGTGTGATTCAGCTTTGTGCGCAGTAAACGTAATCGTAAACTAGAGATTTCTACAGCCCCAACGAAAGCTAAGTCGCGGGAACCAGCTTACTCACAGGCGCTCAGTCAAAACAAAATCGAAGGACAGTAAGTATTTTCTCGATACTAATAAAGGAAAGGTTGAAAGGAGTCAACTACGATTTCCAACCGGTAAGTGCAGTTGCCGTCTTAAATAAGAGTTTGAAGGTAGGCTTTAGATTTTTAAACATGCAACCTCATAAATAGCTTTTGAAACACAAAGCAGTTAATTCATTATATTGTTCTCTTAAGAATCCAGAACGACGGCTTTTCAACAGCAGTTTTCCGTGGTGAACTCAAATAAAGACTCTGAAATACATTTGTTCCTGGTGAGTATCAGTGATCTAAATGACTTTATTAATTTAATTAATAGTCTAGGAAAGGATCGAAGTAAAACTTCCACCAAAATCAAGCTTCATTAGACGCTGTTGTTCATTCTTTGTCATTCGTTGCAACTTGTCATACAGCGAATGCCATGCATACTGTTGTTTTATAGCGCATATATAGAATAGCCAAGCGATGGTGAACTATGTTATGAAGGTTAATTCACTTGTATTTATTTCAGACTATGAACACTTAAAACTTCTCTGTTTCATCGACCTAAGTTACCCTATGTAAGAGATTGTTTTTGCCTTCCGATGCCTACGATGTCATTTGCCTTTTGGACACACAGATAATTAGACTTAGAGATATGGCAATCAGAAGGACCGACTTATGAAAAATTAGATAGCAAGTTGTGTTCTGAGTTTTAAATTATGCCGTATGGTTTGATTAAATTATATTATTTGTGTTTAATAAACCATGTGCTTTAGTAAGTAAATAGTTTTGCGTTATAACCTAGTCTGCAGTGTAGTGTTTCCTCAAAACTACGCTGCAGTTGACTAAACTAATTTATTAAATTTCTGCAGGTATACACATAGAGGCCTATTTTGTATAAGTAACGATTCACTATGGTTTTCGTTTGAAATAATGGTGATTGCCGATTACCTTCCAAACCTTTACATGGCATAATGTGAAAAAGTGTTAAACTTGTAAAAATGAAATTATGTATTTCGTTGTTTTTCATATCGGGTGCATAGCCATTTTTACAATGCCTCTGCTTGATAAAATTTTGCAACTCCACTTTGCAAGTGTGTAGGCTGTTGTTATTTGTGCGCGTTATAAATGTCTGCTTAATTAAAGCATAAGACTAAATGGCGTAAATAAATAAACATGTGAAAAAGAAAATGGTGAAATTAGAGCTGCCTCTACAAATTTGAACATGTCAGCAAATAATTAATTTTATAATATGCATCATAAATTTATTATCAACAACCTTGGCATTCATCTCCTATCAGCATTAACACAATTCATTTAATTCCTTCTATTAGCTGGGTTACGCAGATGCAGTAGGCGTAGTCGTGTATTTTTGTTAAGTTTTGGCTGTGCATTCCGGGTTCTTCTAAGATACCCTAACTTGTTTATTTTGGATCGCCGCTCTTATATCCTTCACATCTCATGAGGTATATTTTTCCTGTATTACTGGTTTTTGTTTACCAGCGAAGAGTCACTCCCGATTATGGTAGAGATGTGACTTAGGCTAAACATGACAATTCCAGAAAACTTCCCCTTTACACTAGAAGAAAAAGGCTGGAAGTCTGTTGCACGAAACAAATAATACTTAATATGCGAAGTTATTCTTTCCGATGTGGCCTGACGATTTCAACTGGCATCAATTGCAGGGGATCATGCACATGAGGATACGTGGCAAGGCTATAGCATTCAGATATGCAGCCGATCTCTTCTACATTATTACTTACTGGATGATCGTTCACCTTCAGTCATGTAGGCCCTTACTGAGCCTGATCCTGTTGTTCCTTCTGTGTTTTTAAATGGTACAACTAGTGTACTAAAGGAATTCTGGCACGTGCATTATGCTTTTCTGATTTAGAGCACCGTTTAATTTCATATTTAATAACACTTTCATTTTCAGCCCACTTTCATGATTTGTCACAACATCGGTCACACGACTAAGCATTAGCCCCTGAACAAATAACGGCATTGAGGAAGCTGAAGTTATTTGACTTTCATCATGTATTTGTAGTTTCTGTTTAACAACATGAAGATGATTAGCTTCCCACTATATCAAGACTGGTACCATCCAAACAAGGCAGTGGCGTAGTTTGTGTCATTGTCGGATGAGTTAAGTTCAACTGCATAACTTCTTTCGTTGTCATTCCTATTGAAAGTTCAGCTTCGCATAAGGTAAGTTACACTGTATTCGTATTAAAAACAGTGGTTACAGAATACTGGTTATGTGTCTACGTAGCACTATGCCGCTATTTGTGAATATAGGTATTTTTTACCATTGATTGATTGACTGATTTGTGTATTTAAGCACTTATTACATGCGCAGTATAAATAAATCTGCATGTGTGCTAGGGGCCAAGATGGAATCATGAAAACGCCATGGTAAAATAGTGAGTCTTAGCAAATCATGTTTGGAAGTCGGACCTTTAGTTGTAGAAATTTCCAAATAGGAGGAGCGCAGTAACTAAAAATACGTGACCCAGCAAATGTCATGAATCTAGTATCCTGTAATAAAAAAGTGTAAGAAGAACGCAAGAATCTAGGAGAGCGACATAAAGTCGCAAGAATCTAGGAGAGCGACATAAAGTCGCAAGAATCTAGGAGAGCGACATAAAGTCAACAGTGCATTTTAGATATGATGAAAAGCCAGTGTTCTGGGCCTAAAGGTCAAGAATGTAATCTTAAAAGAGATGTGACTTAGGCTGAAAATTAGACTTTTTAGCTAAAAAGACGTGTTTTTGAGGGGTAGATTGTCCTATGCAGAATCTCAAGAAAGATGTGTTTTTCAGTATAGCAAGGTAAAGTAGCCGATTAGTTACAGCGCAAGGTTTGTACCGCGGAGAGTATAACGCGGATAGTACGCACTACGTGTTCGAGTCTCCTCTGAGGCGCAGTTACTTTGCTACCCACCAGTTACTTGCTTCTGGTTTCTCTGACTCTCGGAATTCGACCCGGCTTCTCCAACGCATTATGATTTTGATTGCGACTTTAACTTGAAGCGAACATCGACTGATGCTTTGAACAATAAGAAAACAGTGCTATAGCAGTCTTTACATTACATTAGATTAAGGACCTAGAGGAAGTCTTTCCCTCGTTGACCCGGAAACTCATATAACGACGAGTAAGCTATTGCCAAACTGCCTCATCAAGAATGCGCATATCAATTTCTGCTCTCACCCGCTGATAATTGCATACTAATATGAATCGTTTTATGGCAACCGCTCATAAAACCATAAAAATAATGACCTTTAATAAACATAGTAAAAATTAGTTCAATATAAAGCTTTCTAAAGGCTCATATTTTCGGGAAACCGTGTATCCTTATAATGTCGACCTTAGTCGTACAGAGTAATTCAAACTCATTTAAAAGATTGACTAGAACGAGTAGCATAATTTGTCTACAGTAATGCAGTCCGGTGAAAATTTCACAAATTTCACAAAAGGTTCGACTTGCCATCATGTTTTAAACCACTTATTAAGACTCATAATTTAATCTTGGCGTTTGGCATCGGATTTCTGGTTTACTCAACCCTAATGTGCATTAAAACACTCTTAATGTAATAACTTTGCTTACCTGGGAGTCAACGTATGATCAACATTTTGCCCATCTAGTGAACAATAATAAGGATGTTCTTTCAACATTTCTTAAATATCCTTACTCCATCAAATATCACTATTTTCTTGGAAGACATTTTCCTACAAGATATTTGAAAGTCAGATACGGTATCGACTGTAATACAGAAACAGTTGCTGAATTTTCTGCCATGTAAAGTAATCTTCCTTTTGAACACTTGATTCGCAGGTTTCTTCTAACAAAACTTTGTAGACTTTCGAAATAGTTCCAGAGTTGTATCCTATCGACGACCATATTCTAATTTATTTGAAATTTGCTTGTTGTTACATATAAAGCTGAAAGCAAAAATGCCGATAAGGTAAACAATATTTATACATCTTACTATGTTCAGCATGTATGTATGATAGTTTAAGTCTGCTTTGCAGCCGTTTGATGTACTGTTTTATTTATTGAATAGATGCCGGAAAGCTGACACAAGCACGCGAGCCAGAGAGCTGAAAGGACCGACCACCCAATTTAGATTAAGTCTCTAGCACTCAGACATCGAAAAACTTTGGTCAGCGCAGCCGTTGTCGAATTAGATCCTCAGATAGCGGCTTTATGCTGTCTGCAAGATAAGGTGGTGTACAGTTGTGTAGTTGTACACAATAAGGCAAAGTTTAAACTTGACGTGTTCGCCGACCATGAGCCGCTATTAGTGGTCTTCAAGCACGAGTGTGATGTGGTCGAACGTTTTATTCAAACAGCCACCCGAGCAAAGGCATTGTTAACCACCTGAAGGCGAATGATAATACTGTTTCTAAATGTACAGTCGGTGTGGTCTAAATCAAGAGTAGTTTAAAGATTTTTTACTGCGATTAATCAGATTAAAGAGTACGCCGCAGTGGACGTCCTGCATTGCCTCACGTTAGTGGTCTGGAAACACACAGGAAAGTGTATTTTTACATAATACACGAATAATAAAATCTGACATGATAGATAGTGATATTAAGATGATCGTTTTGGACGACAATGTTTACTACAGCGATGATTATGCTGATGACGATATGATGGTAGTGGTGATGGAATTGGCGACGAACATGATGAGATTCAGGCAGGAATTATTATAATTTTCGTTTAGAATGACGGCATATGCGGATAAAAAGATGGAAGAAGGTGCATCCAAATTCATCGATGATACATGCCAATTACTTCCAAAAGGGAATCCCTTTGTTCTCGATTGCATGCATACCCCAGTGGCGTCCCCATGCCCTGCGCCAATACGTTATAACGTTGCCTGTGGCAGCAGTGCGGAGTTCTATATCCGACCTCTGATTCCATGCGTCACCGACATTGATTCATTACTCTGCAAAAATGATCAGATGGCATTTGCAGAAGACTTTCCAGTGTTGCCAGATGATGTGAGTGGTTTGCACGACACGATTACATGCTTTAAGATTGAGCCATATCTCAGATATCCAGGTTTTCTTCGACTTCGAGTTTCGGGGGAAATGAATTTTAATTGGAAACACAAAAAAATTATATTTAACTATTCAACTTTCCAAAATGTATACTTTACGCTAGATAAGAATGATTTCACAAGAAAGCTTGTCGTTTTTGAGGACGGTTACAAAATATCAAAAATTCCGACTGGTCCAGCAGTTAAATGTCATGGTGAATTTGAATCTGTGCAATATGATGCCGTCACAAGCGTGTGGAGCCCTCAGTGGCCTAAAGAATCCCAAGGCTGGCCTATTCGACATAGGAATAACGGATGGCCGACGAGTGCCACAATCTCAGAGGTTTTGCAAAATGGCTGCCACGTTGTATGTGCTCAGCATCGAGCTTGTAGAAATGACTTTCTGCAGTGGAGATATTCATTTTCAGTCGCCGAAGTAATTTTACTTCAGAGTTGGACTCAAATTCAACAGATTGTCTATCATTTGCTCAGATTCTTCGTCAAGAGAGAATTAATTCATGAGGATTGTCCAAAGGAAGATGAGATTCTCTGTATGTACCATTTCAAGACATTAATGTTATGGACTTGTGAAGAAATGTCACCGGAATGGTGGAAATCCTCTTCTGTTTTTGCATTATGTTGTGAGATACTAAAAATGCTTTCAGAATGGTTAAAGAAAAGAAACTGTCCGAACTATTTTATTCCTGAAGCAAATTTATTTCATGAGCCTATGAATCTCACGATGCTTGGCAAGACTGAAAGGAGACTGAATGAATTCTGCAATTCTGGTATTCTTTGCCGTTGGTTTGTGGAAAATTATATACGGCCATTCGTTCTGGAAAATTTCATATTTGAAGGCACAACTAAAGTAATACCAGGTGTCGGGTTTTACATGCCAGTTCTCTTTAGAAATCGCAAACCGGGGAAGTCAGTAGCTCCGGATTTGCTCTTTTCTTCGGCTTTTGGATGTTGCAATCAGTATACAAGAAAAATAATCAAATGTGGACGCAGAACAGGACTGTGCCCCACTTCCAATGTTGCGCTTTATATTAGAATTACTGAATCAATAAAACCCACTCATGAGGTAGCTCTACCAACTACACAGAGCGTTTCCTGCTTTAGGTACCAAGACGCAATGCTGTATACAATGCATACTGCACATTGTTTAAGTTTTGGAGAAATGTCATGGGATGGCACGCAGTTTGTTGAATCTATAAAAAGTTATTTGATTCAACACAAAATCGTAAGATCTCCATACCATAACTTTCCCAAATCACCCTCAGCAGACGAAAGTCAGTTTCATTTCGTACAAGCTCAGAATCTCATGGAAAATTTAACCGGATCAAATAGCCGTTCGGAATTCCAACTATTGTCCATTTTGTCAAAAGAGTTTCTAAGAAAAGCTTTAGAATGTGAGGATTCTAATTCCGAGAGCATTGGTCCTGCAGCTTTGATCTACCTGGCTGCTCTCCATTTTGCAACATCAGAATACCAAACAGCAATAGACCTGTGCTCGGCAGTCTTGCTACATCAAACATCCCAAAAGGACAGTGAAACACTCAATGCAGGTTGTTTGTTCTTTATAGACGAAATTATTACAATTGTTGGATTTTGTCTGCTTTGTAGGAAGATAAGGAAAAATGTGCAGTTTACTAGTAGACGGTGTTATCTTGATCTCCGTGCTAAGCCAGAGGTGTTTGCTCATTACTTGGCAATAATTTCCAGCGAGAGAATTTCCAAGCAACTAGAATTGAATATTGCATTACCTACTGCAGCATTTCCTTTTGACCAGTATTTGTTGGTTCTGACAAAGCGGAGATATGTATTTTCGATGAATATGAATGTCTGCGTGAATTATACCAGACAATGCGTATATCGCAGAACGGATTCACTGACAGAAAAAGAGACTTTAAATACGACTCGTTTCCGAATTAAAGAAGAAATAATCGATGTTCTAATGGAATATGCCTTAGAAAATATGATATCATTCTACAGTGGTATTCGCAAAGATTTCGGCATCCATTGCAACACAGTGGACTGCTATCGTGCTTTGTACCTTTACAAGCGTCGCCAATACACTGAAGTTTTGAATTTGTGTGAGCGAATTCTGCATGAGCCTGATCTGCAGAGCAATTTGCAAGAATTAGCATTTGCAAATGTTTTGGTATTGCCACCGCTTGACACTTATTTCGATGATGACGTACAGTCTTTGCTTGGATTTCACACACTCTTTTGTTATTTATCACCTGCAAATGACAAACTAATGAAGTTGAAGTTAACCGGAGAGTCAACGTTTGAACACTATTTTGCCCAAGTGGTGTACAATAAAAGGATTGATCTTTCAGCATCTCTTGGATATCCTTACTGCGTCAAATGTCATTATTTTCTTGGAAGACATTTTCTTGCAAGATATTTGAAACTCAGATGCATTATCGACTGCAATCATTCGTATACGGAAACAATGGCTGCATTTGCTGCCATGAAAAGTACTCTTCCTTTTGAACACATTATTCGCGGGTTTCTTCTAAGAAAACTTCGTAAAATTCTGAAATAGTTCCAGGGTCTTATCGTTTTGACAACTTAATTCTGATTTATATAAAATTTGCTTATCATTACATGTAAAACTGAAGGCTAAATTAAAATTTTTAAAGAATCTTTTAGTGATTGACTTGACTTGTCTGAAATCCTTGAAATGTTAGCAGTGAAGGAAGGCCAATGCAGGGAAAAGGTATCACTAACAACTGCAGTACCAATAGAACTTCATGGTCTATTAGCACTTCATGGTCTATTAGCACCTTGCAACCTAACACCACCACAAAGGGCAAAATACTTTTCGCGCAAGAAGCCAATTTGACCACCTATGTAGAGTCTAACACCGTTTAATTAGGCATTACCAGTGCTGTTCCAACATTCCAGGTTCTCAACGCGACTGTTGTGGTAATTGTAGTGATGCCGTTAATGTATACAATATGTAAACATCTACATATATTCAGTATGTGTGTATGTAAATAAAGGCCTATTCCTGCTATGTAGGCCGTCGATATGATGTTCAATCTGTTAAGTTACAGTTAGTCAGAGTTTTTAGCGTCTAATTCAGAACATCTTTTATTGTTAACTCTGATCGTTTTGTATACGATTTTGCAAATGCAGGGTCCACACATTAATGCTAACTTGTAATTTGTTCCAATATGTTCATTTATTCCCAAGAAATCTCCCGAAAAATTACATTTTAAGACGGTCGAATACGGTGCTTTGTTTGAAATTCAGGACAAATATCTAAGTTCCTTGCGTTGGGCAACGCTAACATGGTATCCTATTGAAACATTATATTTCTAGCCTAGATTGCCTGCTCGAACAGTTTTATTACCTATACAATATAGTCCAATTTGGTTAGCGATAAGATATTCTGCATCAATAACCATAAAGACGTTCACCATTAAACGAGTGTCGCATACTAAATGTAGCCCAATCGACCAGAGTTAATAAGCCTATTTGAACTACGAACGTAGTGGTTGCTATGCAACGAGTAGGGTTTAAAGTTAGTTTACCGAGTAAAAGACGTTGTTATTGAGTTAGATGTTTACGCAATTTATTAGTTGCATGCACCTGAGTATACTTACAAAGCTGTTAACTAGGCACTGTGACATAATTATTAGTTACTAGCCAGGTTAGTTTGTGTCAGGTGGAACAGTAGCAGTATTTGTTACGAGCTACAAATCAAACTTCGATGCAACATTTGGCTTATAATGAAGCCTAATTATGTAGGTCACAATATAATTTATGTTTAACGTGAGAAGGTCTTAATGCATCGTTTCACCGATTCGTTTAAAGCCCAACAAGAGAAAGAACAAGTAGAAGAGGTGAGTTTCATTTCATATATCTATCTATGCAGCTAAACATAACTTGACAAAAAGACAAGGAAATGTTAGGAAAATTATCATGTGATGCGTCCGTGAACCTCTGTAGGCCATATAAGTGCGCTAGGCAATCGTTCTAAAGGGTAAGAGAGCAGGAACTGAACGCCTTCCCTGCTTCACAATGAGGGTTTTGGATAATACTGTCAGCGAGAATACGTGCTTTCGCTACCGTACATGTAATTAGAGTTAGTTTGTCTGTTTTTTACAGTGAAGTTTAAACTGCGTCTTAAACTTTTATAATGATTCTCATGCTCTTATCATGTACACCCATGCAGGCATTTATTAAAAAACTGAGCTAAGTGGTAATTCACCTTGTTTTGGCAATTTGCTGCGCAAAATCCATGACGTTTCTTAATTATAAGGGAAGACTATGAACATACACTTTGATGCTTAAACGTGAAACTGCTTAAATAGCTTTTTAGACGCAAAATAGTTCAAGTATATTATATCATTAAATGCATTTAATGTTCGTTATTCTCTTTTTAAGACCAAGAGCGATGGCTTTTCAACTACTGTTTCTCGTGGTGAACTTAAAGCCGCATACTGAATACATTTGATCCTGGCGAGTACGGCTCTGTATGGTTTAAAATAATTCATTTCAGGTGGTAAATTAAACGTCTTAAAATTGACTGTAGTAACTCTTCCACCAGAACCAGGCTTCATTAGTCTCTATCGTTCATGATTTGCCAATCTTTGAAATTTGACATACAGTGGATGCCAAACTGTAGTATTAAAGTGCATATATAGATTAGCTAAACGATGTTTAAACACTATCTGAAGGTTAATTCAAGAGTAGTCATATCAGACGCAGAACACTCCGAAGTCGTCGTAGACTGACAGTAACAAAGGAATCACAATGGAAAACGTCGTATCGCAGTTCATTGTTGGCACTTGCCAGCTTCATTCAGAGGTGAACGAAATGTATTACGACCTTAACGAATTTGTTACTTGGGGAATCAATGGCGTTTCAGATCAACAGACAGTGCGCGGAAGTGTTGCAGAATTTCATATTCAACCCATTATATCTTGTATTGGCGATATTGATATAATTAAAAGCAGCAGAGAAAGGTTAGCATTTCATTCTTCGCAGTTCAAAATCCCTCAAGACGTCAGAAATCTTAGCGACATCGTTGAATGTTACATGTTAGAACAAGACACAGCTGATCCGGCATAAGTCCAGTTGCTCTTAATCGGGACAGCAAATTATGACTGGGATTTTGAAAACTATAAATTTAATAAGGCATCAGGTAAGAATGTGTTTACAAGAAGATTTACACATTCAGATGATACCTGGAGAAAGATTTCTGAAGAGTTCCCAACGCAAAATGGCGTGCGGGAATTAAGAAATTTTGTTTACAATACAACAATTATAAGTGGACCAGCTGACAGAGAATATCTTACCAGTTTGCTTAAAGGAAAAGATGTGGTTCGGTCTATACGCTGTCCGTGGTGGCCACCTGCTGCCAAAGGTTGGAAAAATCGGAAGAGAAGCAGTGGATGGCCAAAGGTAGCAACCATCAGAAAAGTGGTTCAGAATGGATGTGATGTGGTTCCAGTAGGACATCGGGGCAAAGAAGATGATGTGTGTCAGTGGAGACTGTCATTTTCACGAGCCGAAGTTATTCTACTTCAGACTTGTTGCAAACTGTTGAGAAAACTTCATAAATGGTTGAAGCAGAAACATTGTCCAAACTAATTCATTCCAGAAGCAAATCTCCTATATTACAAAATAAATCATACACTGCTAAAGCGTGATATCAAAAGATTTGAGGGTTTTATGAGCACGGAAAATTTAAGTCAGTGGTTTATGGTAAATTATGTACTACGAATTTATCAGGAACCGTATGATTCAACCGACACTATATTATCAGAAGCGGAGGTTGGACAATGCGTGGAAACCATATGTGGGTTCATTAGAGAGCAGCGGCGGGTACAGTTAGATGGTATGCTAGCTGCGTTCTCTAATCGTGCTTTCACAGATTTTGAATATGTACTCAACTTATACATGACGAACAGAAAGGGAATTAAAATAGCAAATTTCAATGTTGCTGTTAACTTCAAGATGCAGACTGATATAGTTAATCAACTTCTCAGTTATTTTAGTTATTATTTTCAGGCACTGAGCTCTTCGCAGATGTCACTAATCATTCAAGAAGGCTTACAGTCTTCCAACCCTAAAAATGATGTTGATTTTGTATCAGGAATTCTGACTGATATAAAGAGACAATCAGTATGGCTAAATACGCATAACTATCCGATCACATTTTCTGCATATCTTCCTGAAAGCCAAGTCTATTACATAAGAGCCGAAGAAATCATGAGTCATATCGCAGCATGCAATTCTAAGGCTGAGTCAATTATATAGGCTTCTGTCAATGCAGTGTCTTAAGAGATCTTTAAGATTCGAAATGACAACAAAAACTTCTCCTTATGCATCTATGATGTATATGGTTGCATTGTGTTATTCTTGTGGACAACGACAGACAACTATAGATCTATGTCTTGCAGTTTTGATTGCTCCGAAAGCAGATGAGCAGCGTGAAATAAAACCAAACCAAAGAGGAAAGTAATGAAGATGAACTGCTTGCTTTTTTATGAAAGACTTAGCAACTATTGCTGGTTTTCTGCAGCTCAGAAGACACATTCTACAAGTGACCATTTCAGCCAACAAGCAACTGTTCAAAATTGAGTTAAATCTAAGTCCTGCAATATTTGCCTTCTATCTTCTGAACTTATGTGATTGCAAACAACTGTATGTGGAACAACCGGTTGCAGCATTTGATTCTGATGTATGCCTTGAAGCCTACTTTCGCTTCAAGCAATGGAGCAAGCTTAAAACTTGTGTCTATTTTCGGCTCAATGAAGACAGAGTAGAGTCGGAAAGAATTCTGACTTTATCTCGACAAATTGAAACAGAAGCGTCGTTAGATTTAATGATCCGATTTTACTCCTCAGTTTCCAAGACGTTTAGGAAACAATGTAATCTTGCGCCATTTTATCGGGCTCTTCAGCTTTATAGAAGTCGCAGATATAAAAAATGTTTTAGGATTTTGCGAGGAAATATTGCAAGATGTTGAATTGCATTCCGATTGTGAGGTTTTAAATTTTCTTAATATAAGAACAGCCTCGCCATGTATTATTTATTTTGACGAAGACTTGCACACTTTGATTGGCTTTCAGAGTCTTTTTGAAAGCAGTGCACCAAATTGGAAATTGTCTAAGGAACCGGTTTCTCAGTGTTATGCATTTTTAAATTCGGTATTCAGAAGTCTTGCTATTTCCGATGATGACAGTTTAGTTATAAATTACTTAAGTTGTCTTAGGATTTCAGGTTATATTATTGGAAGGCTGTTTTTATTACATTACTTAAAACTCCGCTGTTTCATCAACCTGGGTTATCCGATGCCAGATATTGTTGCAGCCTTCCGGTGCCTTCGATGTCGCTTTCCTATTGAACACATCTTTAAAGCTTTTATGCGTCAGAAGGTGATTAGACTTCAAGATATGGCGCTAGGAAGGATAGCTTGATGAAAAATTACCAAGCAAGTTGTTTTTTCTATGTTTTAAATAAACTCGTATCGTTTGCTTAAATTATAATATTTGTGTGTAATAAACCATTGCGTCAGTGTGTAAAGTAGTTTTGCCGTCTAACCTAGTTTGCTATGTAGTTTTTCTTTAAGAATAATTATTAAGTAAGTAAAAGGCGAACTCTTGTTGGCATAAAAAAATTATAATAAGAATTTGCTCAATGTATACTTAATTGCTTACTTCTGTAATGTTTGTATCAACATCGCTTCCTCGGTGTTAAGCATGATTGCTTTGTACGGTATACTAATAATATTTTAATATATAATGGAATATTCGACCAATACCTCTCCTTTTCTGATCATATCACCAATCTTTCCTGCTCTTGCTTCATGCATACCCGTGACCTCCGCAGAATCCGCCCTATGCTTGATTTCAAAACTGCATCTACCATCCATAGTCCATGCAAAACTTGATTACTGTAATTCACTTTTTCTCAAAATGGACAAAACCCAGATAAATCGCCTTCAAGGAATTCAGAATGCTCTCGCTCGTGCCGACGCCAAATCTCCCAAATACCATCATATCACTCCTGTTCTGAAATCACTACATTGGCTTAAAATACCAAAACGAATAGAGAACAAAGTCTTATCCCTCACCTACAACACACTAAATCCTCCCAACCCTCTTCGTCAATTATTTACAATCCAACCACTCCGTTCAACCCGCTCCTCATCTGTCCTAACACTTCTTTGCCCCCCCCCCCCGTCACCTCATCCTTAAAATTTAGAAATCGCTCCATAGCCATAGCTGCCCCACCCCTCTGGAATAAACTTCCGCCAGAATTGCGACAGTTGCCTGATCCATCATACGGACTCACCTACGCTTCACCTCTTTCAGTTTCTGCGCAGGTCTTTCACTCAAGACTGAAAACACTTCTTTTCCAGAAATCTTATCCTGATTCTTCCTCTTCTCCTTATCTCTCTTCTCGCTTCAATTTCAAACATCATCCACCGTAGCCGTCCGACTGTCTTACTGCCTGACTCCTGGATCTTGACCTGGAACCGGATCTTTTTGCCTATCAATTTTGTTTTGACTGAGCGCCTGTGAATAAGATGGTTCCCGCGACTTAGCTTTCGTTGGGCGCTGTAGAAATCTCGAGATTACGATTATTACGATCATACGATTATGAAACTTCTGCATGTATAGGTATAGGTGCCTACATTGAATAATTATTTACGATTTACTCTTGTTTTCGTACAAAATGATGGCGATTGCCGATGAACTTCAATTAGTGTACATGACTTTTTGTGAAAAAGAGTTTCTCCATTCTATTTACTGCATTCTTCAGCCATTGTAAAGTGCATCTGAGAATTAAATTTTGATCAACTCACAAGAGTCAATTAATCTATTTAACAGTTTCTCATGTGGGGTATGCAGACATTTTCACAATGCTCCCACTTCATAAAATTTAGCAACTCCACTTTACAAGTGAAAAATACTAATGTAGAAAATCGTTAGATTTAAAGTTATAAATACAGCTGTAGATAAAGATATATAAAAAGAAAATAGTCAAAAAAGGTGTTTTACAAGAAACTTTGAACATGGCAACAAAATAATTTTATAATATGCGCTCTAAGTTTATCACAAACAACCTTGCATTCACGTTTACTATCAACACTAACACAACTCATTAATTTCTTCCATTAATTGTGTTACGCAGATTTTAATAATAATTAATTTTATTAAGTGTGGGCTATGCCTTCCGGATTCTCCTAATATACCCTAACTTGTTTACTCTGGATCGTCGCTCTTATATCCTTCGCGCCTCACGAGGTGTATGTTCCCTGTGTTGTTGGTTTGCACTTACCAGTGATCTGAGCTAGGCTAGTCATGACAATTCGGAAAATATCTATGGTGCGCCAGAAGAAATAAGATGGCAGTCTATTTCATGCATAAACAGGACTTAATGTGTGAGTTTATTCATTTCGATGTGGCCTGACGATGTCAACTGGCATTTCTTGCAGGGGATCATGCGCATCATGTCTCTCTCTTCCGCAGTTTCGCAAGCGCCTGAAGTCTATGTTATTTGACAGTGGTCTCACTGGTTCGGATCTGATGAGTTTGCTATTGAAGTGGCGCTTTATAAATGCCAGATTACATGTACAATTACAATGAGGAAATGTTGTAAGGCTCTAGCCTTCAACCATGTTAGTCGATTAAAAAGTAATGCATATCTTCAAAGTTTGAATTTTACAGATAGTCGAAGTGCAGTCGATTTCTTTTGCATTATTACTTCCTGGCTGACTGTTCAGCCTCAGTCATCTATGTTCTTATTGGGCCTGAACCTGCTGTTTCTAATGTGCTTTGAAATATTAGAACAAACAATGCAGTTGCAACTAATGGGCTAAACGAACACTGACATGTGCATTATGTTTTCATACTTTAGAGCACTGTCTATTTTCATATTTAGTAATACTTTCCTTTTCAGTCAACATTTCTGTTAATTGACTAGATCGGTCATACGATTAAGCATCAGTCGATAAATAGAAAATTGCATTGAGTAAGCTGAAGTTGAGTCTCATCGTGTGTGCACGTGTGCATTTGTGTGTATGTGTGTAGTTTTTCTTTAACGACGCTGTGGTCAAAATAAACATGATTATCGTCGACCTACTGCATTATCCTGAAAAAAGACCCCGCCCGACCAAAAAGCATTGGCGGATTTTATACTTCCGATAAGTAGCAGTTCCCATTGCATCCTGACTTGGATGTGGTGTCGTGCAAAAGGTGGGTGTGAAGTAAAACAGTTAAATGTGCAGTGAACGGAGAGCCATAATGATGACGACCATGATGATGATGTTGTTGTTGATGGTGCTGCTGATGATATTTGTAAATTAGATAATACCCGGATGCTCATACAAGTCTATCGTGTTTTAATTTTATTCTAGCAATTAGCAGTAGTAGTCTCTGTTTCATGACGCTGTGCCATAACCAAGATGAATAGTGTCGCCCTCTTACTTAATACAGGCTTAGGACTGCACGCCTCCGACTAAAGGCAACAGCGGAGTTTAAGTATTAACTGCATATTTCCACTCATTGACATTCCTCTTAGAATTTTGCTTAAGGCAAGTTGACGACGAAGGATTTAGGAAGGATTTATTGTAATGCTCTTTTAGGATGACGGAATATGCGGATAGAATGATGGAAGGAATTGCATCTCGATTCATCGTTACTACTTGTCAGTTGCTTCCAAAGTGGGATCCACTTGTTGATCGCATGTATATCCCAAATGAGTCCTCATACCTTCTACCAAAGCGTCATAAAATTATTTGTGGCAGCATTGCGGAGTTCTATATCCGACCGCTGCTTCCATGCGTCACCGACATTGATGCATTAATGTGTAATACTGATAAGATGGCTTGCATAGATGACATTCCAGTAATGCCAAACGATGTGAGTGGCCTACTTGATACAATTGAATGCTTTAAGATTGAACCATGCCTCAAATATCCAGGTTTTCTTCGACTTCGACTTTTGGGGGAAATGAATTATAATTGGAAACATAAAAAATATATATTTAACCATACAACTTCCCAACATATATACTTGGCGCAAAGTACGGATGATGCTAAAAGTGAGTTTGGCTTATTTCTTAACAGATTTACTACGATAACAACAATTGCGAGAGGTCCGGCATGTAGATATCAAAGCGAGTCTAAATTTGTGACATATGATGCCGTCAGATGCGTGTGGAGCCCTCATTGGCCTAAAGAAGCCCAAGACTGGCTTGTTCGACCTAGAAATAACGGATGGCCGACAACTGCTACAATCTCCGAGGTTTTGCAAAATGGTTTTCATGTTGTAAGTGTTCAGCATCGTGCTTGTAGAAATGATGATCTCCAGTGGAGATTTTCATTTTCAGTCGCCGAAGTAATTTTACTTCACAGTTGGACTCAAGTTCAACAGATTGTCTATCATTTGCTCAGAATCTTCGCCAAGAGAGAATTAATTCAAAAGGATTGTCCAAAGGAGGATGAGATTCTCTGTACGTACCATCTCAAGACACTGATGTTATGGACATGTGAAGAGATGTCAATGGAATGGTGGAATTCATCTACTGTTTTTGCAATATGTTGTGAGTTACTAAAAAAGCTTTCAGAATGGTTAAAGAAGAGAAACTGCCCAAATTATTTTATCCCTGAAGCAAATTTATTTCATGAGGCTATGAACCCCACAATGCTTGGCAAGACTGAAAGGAGACTGAATAAATTCTGCAATTCTGGTATTCTTTGTCGTTGGTTCGTGAAAAATTACATACAACCAGTCGCAGAGAATTTTTTCGAACTTGAATTTGAAGTCATAACGAACGAGTTACTTGATGTCTTGTGTTTTGTGCCAGATTTCTTTGAAACTTTGAAAGCGACGGTATTAATAGCTTTAGATATATTCTTTACTTTGAGGTTAAATGATTGTAAAATATTTAATAGTTACATAATCAAATCTGGATCCAGATTAGGATTGCGCTCCATGTCAAGTGCTGAACTTCATGTTAGAATACTTGAATCGATAGGAGTCACTCTTTTTGCAGCCTTACCAACAACACAGAGCGTTTTATGTTTTAGGTACCTAGATGCAACACTGTACCTATTGCGTACTGCATGTTATTTAGGTTTTGGAGAAATGTCATGGAATAGCACGCAGTTTGTTGAAACTGTTAAAGGCAATTTGATACAACCTAAAATCGTAAGGTCTCAATATCATAACTTTCCCAAAACTTTCACAGCTGAAGGAAGTCAGTTGCAATTTTTGCGAGCTCAGGATCTCATGCAAAATTTAACTGGATCAAATGGCCCTGCGGAGTTTCAGCTATTGTCTCTCATGTCAAAGGAGTTTCTTAGAAAATCTCTCGATTGTGAGGATTTTAATTCTATAAGCATTGCTCCTGCAGCTTTGGTCTACTTGGCTGCTCTCCATTTTGCAACATCAGAATACGAAACAGTAATATATCTTTGCTCAGCAGTCATAAAACAGCAAACGCCCCAGAATGAAAATGAAATTATAAATGCAGGTTGTTTGTACTTTATTGACAATGTTGTTAGAATCATTGGATTTTGTCTGCTTTATCGGAAGACTAAGAATAATGTGCATTATAATGGCAGACAGTTTCATCTTGATCTGCGTTTTACACCACAAGTCTTTGCTCATCATTTGGCAAAAATTTCCAGCGAAAAAATATCCAGGAAATTGCAATTAGAATTGGAATTGAATAGTTTATTCCCTTCGCCGGTATTTTCCTTAGACCAGTTGTTTTTGGTTTTAATAAACCGTGAATATGTTAATTCGATGAATACGAGCGTTTCTATTAGCCATACCAGACAGTGCATATATCGCAGAAAGGATTCACTGACGAAAAATAAGACTTTAAATGTGACTCGTTTCCCAGTTGAAGCAAAAATAATCGATGTTCTAATGGATTATGGCTTAGAAAATATGACATTATTCTATAATGCTATTCGCAAAGACTTTGGGATCCAATGCAACACAATGGATTGCTATCGTGGTTTGTACCTTTACAAGTGTCGCCAATACACTGAAGTATTGCATATATGTGAAGGGATTCTGGATGAACCTGATCTGCACAGCGATTTGCAAGAGTTGTCGTTTGCGAATGTTTTGATTTTGCCACCGTTTGACTCTTATTTCGATGGAGATGTACAGTCTTTGCTTGGATTTCACATTCTCCATTGTTACTTATCTCCTGCAAATGACAAACTGTTGAAATTGGAGTTAACTAAGGAGTCAGAGTTTGAACACTATTTTGCCCAGGTGGTGTATTCTCGTAAGGATGTCCTTTCAGCATCTTTGGAATATTCTTACTCTAATATATGTCAATATTTTCTTGGAAGACATTTTCTTGCAAGATATTTGAAACTCAGATGCTGTATTGATTGTAAACAACCGTATGCAGAAACAATGGCTGCATTTGCTGCCATGAAAAGTAACTTTTCTTTTGAACACATCATTCGTGGGTTTCTTCTAAAAAAACTTCTTAAATGTCATAAATAATTCTGGAGTTTTATCGTATCATCATAATTCTGCTTTATTTGAAATTTGCGTTCTGTCATAAGTGAAGCTGAAGGCTTAAAATAACTTCTAAAAGTTTGTTAGCGACTCCCTTCAATTGTCTGAAATCCTTAAAATTTTCTCCGTGAAGTAAGGCCAATACAGGAAAAAGGCACCACTTTGAACTTTAGTACCATTAGCAACTTCAAGATCTATCACTACTGTGCCACATAAAAAGATTGCAATGGGCAAACCTACGTTTCGGCCAATTTGGCCACCACTCTATAACGCCTATCATCGTTAATTAGGCATAACTACTGCTGGGTCAACATTGCAAGATCTCAATAAAACCGTGATTGTAATTGTAGTGATACCGATAATGTATGCAATATGTATACATCTAGATATGTTCATCAAGTTTTTATGTAAGTCTAAGTATGCTCTGTAGGTCTTGAATGTGTTGTTTTATCTGTTAAGTAAAAAATTACTCAGCGTTCTTAGCATCTAATTCAGAACTTCTTTTATTGTTAACTCTAATCACTTTGTATATGACTATAGAATTGTCTGCATGATTACTTATGTTTTGTAATTATTTTTGATTCATTAATGTTTTCGTACGATTTATTGATGATTGTAAAACTTTCAATCATTATATGTTGTTTGTCTTGGAAACAATTTTGTACATTCTTTATGGGTCACTGCGTTCTTTAGCCATAATAAATTGCATGTGCATATCAAAAGTGCTCAACCTATAAATGAGAATTCATGACTTTCGATATCCACATTGTCAAGTGCGAAGCCAATTTGACCGTATGGCAGCTTAATAACATTTCAAAAACTACACTTTACAAGTGAGAAGTGCAAATGCACGATAACCATTAGATTTAAACGTAGTAATATAAAGAATTCAAATGCTTCTTTAAAAAAAGATGATAAGCAGAAATTTGCAAAATCTGAAGAACATAAATTAAAATAAACATATAAAATTACAAATTTTTACTACTTCACATTCTTTTTCTTTCATTGTTATTAGTCACTTATAGAAACCCAAACCATTCAGTCAGTATCATACGTAAGCCTACATTACATATACGTTTGTCAATTGCATATCATTTCTTTTTGTTGGCATTTTCATTTGTTAATTATATGCTTTTACAGTGCAGATATGTGGATGTTTTAGGCGTCTATGAGCAAATATTACAAGATGCTGAATAGCGTTCCGATTTCGAGGATTTAGAATTTCTTAATATCAGAACAACTCCACCGTGTAGTTTGTATTTTGACGAAGACTTACAAACTCTGATTGGCTTTCAGGGTCTTTTTTTATATAAGTGCAGCAAATACAATTTGCCGCAGGAATTCCTTTCTCACAATGATGCACTTATCATTTCTTTATTCAGAAGTTTGGCTATTTCGGGTTATGTTATTGGAAGGTGGTCTTTATTATATTACTCAAAACTCCGCTGTTTCATCGACCTAGGTTATCCAATGTCAACGATTCTTGCAGCCTTCCTATGGCTTTGATGTCATTTTCCTACTGAACACGTCGCTGAAGGTTTTATGCCTCAGCAGATGTTAGACTAACAGCTATGACGCTCAAAAGGACAGCATTATGAAAAATCAGATAGCAAGTTATGTTCTCTGTTTTAAATTAAATCGAATAGTTTGCTTTAATTGTGTTAGTTGTGCTTAATTAGCCATGGGTATCAGTAGGTACTTCTGCTTTCCAACATAGTTTGCTCCGCAGTCTTTCTGTAAAAATTATCATTAAGCAAGTCAAATGAATCAATTAAAAGGCTAACTCTTGTTAGCATATCAAACTCAATTGTTTACTGATCAAAGTGTGCTTCAGTTCCTGCTTCTGGAAAGTCTCTTTTGTGACAGTACTCATATCAAAATCGCTTTCTTGTTGTTAGCATGATTGCTTCATATTTGGCCATGAAACTTCTGCATGTATAAATATAGGGGCCTACTTAATAATACACTACTGTTTTCGAACGCAATAATGGTGATTACCACCTTCAAAAATATGCAGTAATTTAAATCGGTTTCGTGGTATTATTGCGCCAAAAAACTGGAGTCTGGAACAAAGGATCAGTGGACCAGTAAAGTGAAAATGAAGGTTTCTTCACAACCCCTATGACCATCAATAAACCAAATGAAATTTTTAATTTCACTCGCTGTACTGACAGACATTTGAGAACGGAGGGAGATTGGGATGAGCTTCCAATAAGGCCTACTGCTGAGCGTAAAGAAATAGTCTTATGAAAGAAATGATTGGAAAGATCGTCTGTTACAAAGAGCTGACAGCCTAATCTATATTCTAGAGTAAAGCCAGCTGTAAGGACTTGTAAGCCTGGTTTACCAGTTAACGGGTGCACAACTGGAAGTTCGCCGACTGCACGCCTCAAAGTGAACTCAAGGCAAACCCATGGATCGTCATTGTGATCTTCATCATTTACATCTCTATCGCCAACAACGCAATGCACGATCATCATCATCACTCTCACGATTAAACTCTAGATCCAACCCTTCGTCATCTGACTTATCATTTTCATCAACAACATCACAACTGTCACCTATGTCGTTAGATTTGGCATTCTGAATCTTATCTACAACTTCTTTCAAAGTATAATACTTCTTTTGCCAGCCATGCTACGCCAACACTTACTACGAACAAAGTTGATTAGTCTATCTGACCTGAGATATTTTATGCTGACGTCTGAGGAAACATGAGTCATACCCACGATACAGGTAAAGTACAACAACAGGCTTCAGTACGGATAATGTGGGTGACCAAGCGCACTGCTATTTCGTATACCAAGGTCCCGTTTGAAAGAGCACCACGCCATTTAAGGTCCATGCCAGCCCGAGTTGAAAAACCTTTGAAATATTGCCACTATCGGTATGCGAACCGTCACGCTCAGAAGCGCCTCGAAGTAGGCCAACGCTTTAGCCAGTGCATCTAACCATGACGGAATACAGAGCAGGCATCATAAAGTTTCCCGATGTATCCAGCATTCTATACAACATGGTTTATTTTCTGTGCTAGATATATCTGGCAAATCATATAGTGAACTGATTAAGTCGATCGCATACGGTGCTTTTGCAAACAGGGCAACGTCTACGCTTCTATGATTAAAGCTTACGCTGGGCAGCGATAACATGGCATCCTATTGAAAATTATATTACTGGCCTAGATTGCGTGTTCGAACTGATCTGAAATATTTCTTTGCTGACATCTGGGAAAACTACGAGTGAAAACCATGATACGGGGAAACCACAATAGGCTTCAATACACATAATGTTGATGACCATACTCACTGTTAGTTCGTATACTGAGGTTATAACGCAAGCGATATAAAGTCCAGATATTTTGAAATTTTTCCAGAATTCTCGATAATAAAGTTTTTATTCTGTGCCGGATACATCATTAGCCAAGTCATCGAGTGAACGGGTTAAGTCGATCGCATGAGACGCTTTGGAATATTCCTTCAGGGTAAATATAGACATACGCTCGATAGCGCTAGCATGGCATCCAGTTCAAAGTCATATTACTAGTTTAGATTGCGTGTTCGAACCGTTTCATGGCATGTACAATATAGTCCAGTTTAGTAAGTGATATGTTGTTCTAAATGAATAGCCATTAAGACGCCTATCATTAAGCGAATATAGCATGTTAAGGAAACAGTGTTCAACTTGTAAAAATGAATTAATATATTTTGTTGTTTTTCATATTGAGTGAATAGCCATTTTCACAATGCTTCTGCTTCATAAAATTTAGCAACTCCACTTTAATGTGATGAGTAATCTGTGGAAGCTGAGGGTAATTGTGCACGTTATAAATATCTGTTTAATTAAAGCGTGAGACTTAAAGGCAAAATTAAATAAACCTTTATAAAAAGATAGTGAAAATATAGCTCTCTCTGCATTATTAATTACTGGCTGATCGTTCACCCTCAGTCATGTAGGCCCTTACTGGGCCTGATCCTGTTGTTCCTTCTGTGTTTTGAAACTTTACAACAACTAGTGGGTTAAACGAATGCTGAGAAGAACGCGTTGAGAAGAACGCAGTTATTTGAGTTTTTCGTGTATGTGTAGTTTCTGTTTAACAAAATGAAGACGATTATTGTCACTGTCCTTTTTTATTCGGGCTTCAGACTGGTGCCATCCGAACAAAGCAGTGGCGAAGTTTTGTAGAATCGTGTTGAGTCTTATCGGATGAGTAAAGTTCAACCTCATAACTTCTTTCGTTGACATTTTTCTTGAAATATTCTCTTAAGGCAAGTTACAAACATTTAGGCCATGCATCTATATAGTGATATGTAGACTATTTGTGCATTTAGACATTTTTGTATTGGTAGATTTATTTATTTATTTATTTAAAGCACTTATTACACGCGCAATGTCAATAAATCTGTATGTTCGCTAGATGCAACGATAGAGGCATGAAAACGCAAGGGTTAAACAGTGAGTCTTAACAAGTGCTTTAAAAGGTGACTGCAAGTCGAACCATGTGAGTTAGACGATTCCACATACGAGGAACGCAATACGTGATCCAGAAAATATCCTGAACTAGGTTCTTGAAGCAAACCAGTATCAGAAGAACGCAAGAATCTTGGATGACGACTCAAAAGTCAGCACACATTAAGATTTGATGAAAGGCCTGTGTTATGGGCCTTAAAGTTCAAGAATTCTATGTCAACAGAGATGTGAGAGACTGAAAAATTGATTTTTCTAGCTGAAAAGATGTATTTTTCAGTGGCAGATTGTCTTATGCAGAATCGCTAAGATGTGTATGTCAGTGGTATTGGGGCTCGGTAGCCGACTCGTAAAAGCGCAAGGCTTGTAACGCGAAGAGTAAGAGTTCGTGCCTACCTGAGGCGCGGTTACTTTGCTACACACTATGTCCTGGCTTTTGCTTTCTCTGAACTATTGGAATTCGACTCTGCTTCTCCAATGGATTATGATTTTGATTCCAAATTTTACTTGAAACGACCATCATCTGATGCTTGGGCAGTATGATAACAGCGTTATAAAAGTCTTTAGATAAGATTAGGGACCTTGAGCATGTCCTGCCCTTGTTGGCCAGGACAGGTTCCCACACAACCATCTCAGAATTGTCTGAAATTTTAACCACATGTTGCAAGATGTATTGGATGGAAAAACCCACATTTTTTACAATATTTAAGATACTTTCCAAGATATCGTTGATTCCGTGACCCCACCCTCCGAAGGCATTTCGCGAAACTTCGAGATGTCCACTTTTTGAGAATTAATATCTCCAGAGCTGTTAGACCAATTTAGATGATTTTGATATAGAAATGTTTGTTAACTCTCTTTTAAATAAAAGTTGCTTAGATATATTGCATTTACATTTCTAAAAGTGATCACCTTCGTTTCACAGTTTTGATATTGATATGTTAGGGTAACAAGTCTGTTAATACCACCCATAATTGCAACTCGCGATACCAAAAAACCACCACATTTGACACTCTGAAAACTTCTTAAAACAAAAAACACCATTGGGATTTTTGGAACAATTATCAAATGATCTATGCTCTATCAGAAAATGCAATAAAAATTAAAACGTTTTGGGCCTTTTGGGAATATTTTTCTCTTTGAACCCCTAGTCAGATCTGGTGAATTTTGACCTCATATATCCAGCAGATGTGAATAAGTAATCAAGTCATACTCTGCCGAATAATTGCCACCCGCATAGACAGTATACATATAAAAATTGGCTGCATTGTGCCTGGTACATGTGAAGATATTAATCACTGAATAATGCAAAATTTAGAAATGAAATGAATATAAACGCATTTTGACATTTATTTCAGCTGAAATCATAGGACACACGATAAAAATAATTATAAATTTGTAATCTGCACAAAAAACTCTATAGCTGGAAAAAATCGTCTAAATTGGTGTAACAGCTCTGTAGATATCAATTCTCAAAAAGTAGACATCTCGAAGTTTCGCGAAATGTCTTCGCAGGGTGTGGTCACAGAATCAACGATATCTTGGAAAGTATCTTAAATATTGCAAAAAATGTGGGTTTTTCCATCCAATACATCTTGCAACATGTGGATAAAATTTCAGCCAATTCTGATATGGTCGAGCGGGAACCTCCCTCAAAATTGGTTGAATTGAGCTGGAATGACCCGTATGCAACCTTAAAAGAGATATGATAGGCTGAAAATTTGATTTTTCTAGTTTAAAAGATGTATCTTTAAGTGACAAATTGTCCTGTGCAGAATCGCACAAAAGATATGTCTTTCAATTGTATTGGGGCACGGTAGCGGATGGGTTAAAGGCGAGGCTTGTAACGCCGAAAGTATGAGTACAAGCCTCCTCTGAGGAGCGGTTACTTTGCTACCCACCTTGGCCTGGCTTCTGGTTTCTCTGACCGATTGGAATTCGACCCGGCTTCTGCAATAGATTATGATTTTGATTGCGAATTTGACTTGAAGCGACCTTCGCCTGATTAGGATGAGCTATATAAAACGATGAGTAGCGAGCTACTTCTAGAGTGCATCAGAATATTAAATGTCAGCTCAAGTACCAAGAGTTATAGAAGAGATAGAGATTCGCTTTGAAAGAAAGTAATCAGTTCAAATTAAAGTTGATAAATTTTTGCTCATGTAATTCGGTTTTCTCCAATAGTTCCTTTCCTGATTATTATTCGGCTTTCTCAACAGAGATTAATTCAAACTCATTTCGATTGATAGAAACAGTGATTAGCATAATTTATTTACAGTTGTGCAATCCAGTTGAAATTTCACACAACACTTTAGAATCGACGTTGTGGTTCATGTAACCTTATGTACATTCAAAAATTTTACAATATAGTTTCGAATTACTTAATATTTGCAATAAGGGGTCTGTTAGATTTGAGGATACAAAGATGTGTAGTTCTCTGAGATACAATGGTGCAAAACCAGCCAAGCGCCAAAGGAAGCACTTTCCACCATTTTTTACTGAAATATTAATCTTTTAGCTATATTTGGGCATGGACCAGAAACTCTGAAAATAATGTCTAGTATTAATTATGGATTGTAATCCATTGTTTGAGCTCTACATATATGTGGAAGCCCGATATTGGTAACTTTTATAGTTTTCTGAGCACTGTTTTTTGTGGTGAACTATTTGTATGTACGAACTTTTAGCATCATTTAATTGGCGTAGAGAAGGCCTCTGATTAGTTTCTCTTAAAGCGACGTTATACACTTTTTTAAAATTACAATTACATACACCCATATATACATACATACACACATACATACATACACACATACATGCATACATACATACGTACATACCTATTATTGTAATTGTAATTTGAGATTTATAAAGCGCTTCGTAGAGGATAAACTCAACAGAGGTGCTTCAGACCCGAAGGAGTAAAATCATTGTTAAGCATTACAGTCTTCAGGCGCCTACGGAACACTGAGAGGGGAAGAGAAAAGAGCTCAAGTCGCAATTCTTGAGGGAGACGATTCCAGCAAGTGGGACCAACGTAGGCGAATCTTCTGGACTAGGCGATAGCGGTGCTCATTCGAGGGACAAACAGAAGATCCTGAGTGGCCGAGCGAAGGGTGCTAAGGCCAGGCAACGAGAAGACCAAAGTGCAGAAGTCAATGAGGTAAAAGGGAGCAGAGCCAAGAACACAATTGCGTATGAGGGAGAGGATCTAAAAGTGAACACGCTGCTGGACGGGGAGCCAGTGAAGAGTGTCACGAATATAAGACGAGATGTGACCATATTTTGGAATGCCCCCAATGAGACTAGCAGCAGAGTTAAGCACAGATTGCAGCTTAGCAATGTTGGCTAGCGATAGGCCGGTAAAGACGCCGTTACCAAAGTCAACCCTAATGCAAATGAGGGCATGGAACAGAATGGAGATAGCGTGGAAGAAAGAGTACGGCGAATGGTGCGCAGCCGACGAAGACGGTAAAAACAAGAGCGAGAGACGTTGTTAACATGAGCAGACAGGGCAAGCTTCTGATCCAACACAACCCCGAGATCCCGGACCGCAGTAAAGAAAAAATAGATATCCGGAAATCTCTGGCGTAAGGAGGAGAGATCAATCTTGGCGAGCTGCAAGCGGCCACCAAGCCAGATGAACTGGGTCTTATTAGAGTTCAAACGGAGGCAATTGGAGGACATCCATAGGTCAAGGACAGAGGTGGCATCGAGAATCCTCTGGATAAGGGCAGGGGCCGCCTCCGCCGGACTAGGGGCATAAGCCTGGGTGTCGTCTGCATACTGAAGGACGGCAACATTCAGTGGGAGGAGTGTCCGAGCTAGATCAGAGGTATATAAAATATAGAGGAGAGGACATACATACATACACACATACGTCGGGTCTACATGCATAAATGAATTGAATAAAATATAGCCCGGTTTTGAGCCGTCTTGAGAGAAACGCCGTTTATTGGCCATTAATTCTCTAATTTACAGGCTCTTGTGGCATTGTCACATGCAGACAATGTCTGCTGTAATGTAATGGAGACGATTTATATAGCTGATCGTAAGTAGAGGGCTACGCCTAGGGTGCTTTGCGATGTTAAATGTATGCTCAAGGGCTAGGAATTAGATAACATATAGAACTTCGATTATTTTTAAATGGCGTGAACATAATATTTTGACCTCCCGAATAGATGCCGGAGGGTTTTTCACCCATTTTAGTCGCTTTTGTTGGCATCAAACACCAGCATACTTTGATTAATGTTGCCGTTGTATTTCTTTGAGGTCATGCGATCTGTGAGATAGGGTGGTGCACAGTTGTGTAGACAAATGTAGGCCTATATGCTGGAAGCCAAGGTTTGAACTTGACTCACTAATCGTTCCCTAAGCCATTTAGCTGGTTTTTGATGCAGGTGTAATATGTCGAATTTTTCAATCGAACGGCAGCTTTGATGACCATCTAAAGGCGATTGAAAATTGCTACTAACTCAGTGTCACCTAAAGCTACAGAGACATACTGATATTCTAGGGCAATTAATCAGGTAACAGAGTCTAATATTGTTCGCCACATTAGATGTGTTGTATTGCTTGACGTTTAAAGTCGAGAAACACTTAGGAAGTTCTAATTTTACAAATACACGAATAATAAAAAGAACCATAATTACCAGCTGACGATGAGAAGTTGGCATATTATTATGATCATCTCCACAGCTATGAGTACTACAGGAATATATATGATGATGATTATGACGACGATGATGATGATGATTTGGTAATGGCAGTGATGGAATTGACGACGAGATTCAGGAAGTAATTATTATAATTTTCCTTTAGGATGACGGAATATGCGGATAAATTGATGGAAGAAAGTGCTTCTCGATTCATGGTTAATACATGTTTATTGCTTCCAATGGAAGAATCTTTTGCTCTTGATTCCACGCATATCCCCATGGTGGCCCCAGACACTGTTCCAACACGATATAGTATTGCCTGTGGCAGCATTGCGGAGTTCTACATCCGACCGTTGATTCCATGCATCAGCGACACTGATGTATTATTCTACGACACTGATCATCTGGCCTTTGAAGGAGATTTTCCAGTGTTGCCAAATGATGTGAGTGGCTTAATCGACACGATTGAGTGCATTAAGATTGAGCCTTATCTCGAATATCCAGGTTTTCTTCGACTTCGACTTTTGGGGGAAATGAATTATAACTGGAAACAGAAAAAATATATATTTAGCTATGCAAATTCACAAGATATATATTTTAGGCAACATATGGTTGGAGGTCAAAGTAAGCTTGCCGTTTTTTATAAAACTTTTAGTTGTGTGTTTGAGATTGTGAGAGGTCCAGCAACTACACATTACTATGACTCTGGATCTGCGACAGGTGATGTCGTCGAAAGCTGGTGGAGCCCTCAATGGCCTAGGGAAGCCCAAGATTGGCTTAATCGACCTAGAAATAACGGATGGCCGACTGCTGCTACAATCTCCGTGATTGCAGAGAAAGGTTGTCATGTTGTGTATGCCCAGCATCGTGCTTGTAGAAATGATGTGCTTCAGTGGAGATTTTCATTTTCAGTCGCCGAAGTAATTTTACTTCACAGTTGGACTCAAATTCAGCAGATTGTCTACCATTTGCTCAGATTCTTCGCCAAGAGAGAATTAATTCATAAGGATTGTCCAAAGGAGGATGAAGTTCTCTGCAACTACCATTTAAAGACATTGATGTTATGGACTTGTGAAGAGATGTCACTGGAATGGTGGAAATCCTCCTCTGCTATTGCAATATGCTGTGAGTTGTTAAAAAAGCTTTCGGAATGGTTAAAGAAGCGAAACTGCCCAAACTATTTTATTCCTGAAGCAAATTTATTTCCGGAGCCTATGAACTCCACAATTCTTGACAAGACTGAAAGGCGACTGCATAAATTCTGCAATTCTAGTATTCTTTGTCGTTGGTTTGTGAAACATTATATACAGCCAATCGCTGTTCATTTTCTCAAATTTGAATTGAAAGTCATAACAAACGAAATACCCGATGTCGAATTTTTCGCACTGGTTTTCTTTCAAATTCAGAATGCGATGAAACCATTAACTCTGGATTTGCTGTTTATTTGTAGATTTGTAATTTCTAATATCTTTGCTCGTTTTGTAATAAAATGTGGACTCACGTCAGGACTGTGCTCCTATTCAAATGTTAGACATGATGCTAAAACGCTGGAATTGAAAATGGGCATTCATATGACAACCCTACCAATAACGCAGCACGTTTTATGCTTAACGTACCAAGATGCAACACTGCACATGTTAAATACTGCATACTATTTAGGAAATGGAGAGATATCATACGATGGAACGCTGTTTTTTGAATCTGTCAAAGGCAATTTGATCCAGCATAACATCTTAAGGTCTCAATATCATAACTTTCCCAAAACTTTCACGGCAGAAAGAAGTCGGTTGCAATTTTTGCGAGCTCAGGATCTCATGCTAAATTTAACCGGATCAAATAGCCCTGCGGAATTTCAACTTTTGTCTATTTTGTCAAAAGAGTTTCTTATAAAAGCTTTAGAATGTGAGGATTCTAATTTCGAGAGCATTGCTCCTGCTGCTTTGATCTACCTGGCTGCTCTCCATTTTGCAACATCAGAATACCAAACAGCAATAGATCGCTGCTCAGCAGTCTTGATGAATCAAAAGTCCCAAAAGGAAAATGAAACACTGAATGCAGGTTGTTTGTTCTTCATTGACGATGTTATTAGAATCGTTGGATTTTGTCTGCTTTACAAGAAGATTAAGGATAACATATGCTATATTAACAGACATGTCTATCTTGATCTGCGTCTTACACCGCATGTCTTTGCTCATCATTTGGCAATCATTTCCAACGAAAGAATTTCCAGGCATTTGAATATTGTATTGCCTCGTACAGCATTTTCTTTTGACGAATTTTTGTTGGTTTTGACAAAGCGGAAATATGTTATTCCGATGAATACAGGTTTTTCTTTCAGTGAAACCAGACAGTGCGTTTATCGCAGACCCGATTCATTAACAGAAAATGTAAACTTCATTGAGACTCTTTTTCAAATTAAAAACAGAATAATTGATCTTCTATTGAAATGTGCATTAGAAAATATGACATTATTTTATACTAAGATCCGCAAAGACTTTGGCATCCAGTGCAACACAGATGACTGCTATCGTGCTTTGTACCTCTACAAGTGTCGTCAATACACTGAAGTTTTGAATTTATGTGAAGAAATTCTGAACGAGCCTGATCTGCAGAGCCATCTGCAAGAGTTTGCATTTGTGAATGTTTCAGTGTTGCCACCTCTTGACTCTTATTTCGATGGAGATGTACAGTCTTTGCTTGGATTTCACACACTCTTTTGTTATTTATCACCTGCAAATGACAAATTGGTGAAATTGAAGTTAACTAGGGAGACAACGTTTGCACATTATTTTGCCCGAGAGGTGTATTCTCGAAATGATGTACTTTCAGCATCTTTGTGTTATTCTTACTCCATCAAATGCCATTATTTTCTTGGAAGACATTTTCTTGCAAGATATTTGAAACTCAGATGCAGTATCGACTGCAATCATCCGCATACGGAAACAATGGCTGCATTTGCTGCCATGAAAAGTAGTCTTCCGTTTGAACACATCATTGGCAGATTTCTCCTAACAAAACTTCGTAAACTTCAGATATAGTTTCAGAGTTATATCGTATCGACAACCTAATACTGATTTATATGAAATTTGCTTATTGTCATATGTGAAGCTGAAGGCTTACATTTTAACGTCTCTGGAGTCTCTTAGTGATTGACTTGACTTGTCTGAAATCCTTGAAATTTTCTACGTGAAGTAAGGCCAATACATTACCATTCGAACTTCAAGTCCATTAGCACTTTGCCACTTAAAATAACCACAATGTGCAAACCTACTTTTCCCGCAGGAAGCCAATTTGACCACCTATGTAGAGCCTGACAGCGTTTAATTATGCATTACCACTACTGTGCCAACATTCTCAACGACACTGTTGTGGTAACTGTAGTGATGCCGTTAATGTATATAGAATATGTAAAAATCTATATATATTCAGCATGTATGTTTGTAAATATAAGTTTGCCATGCAGGCTGTTGATATGACGTTCAATATGTTGAGTCAGAATTAGTTTTTAGCATCTAATCCATTACAGTTTGTATTGTTATCTCTAATCGCTTTGTATATGACTGTGCAATTGCATGCATGTTTAGGTATGCTTTGTATAAATATTAATGATTCATTAGTGTTTTCCTATGATTTATTGATGATTGCCAAACCTTCAATAATTATGCACTGTCAGTCTTAGAAACTATTTCTTCATGCTATATAGGCTAATGCATTCTTTAGCCATAATAAATCGAGTGTCCATGTCAACAGTGTTCAACTTGTTACTGAGAATTCATGACTTTTATTTTCCTCATCATCGAGTGCGTAGCCATTTTGCAGGATGACGGTTTAATAACATTTAAAAAACTACACTTTACAAGTGACAAGTAAATATGCGGAAAACTTAAAAGCATTAATGTAAAAAATTCAAATATTCAAATAAGAAAATGATGATAAGTAGAGAGTCGTATTTACAAGAAAATTTCAAAATATCCACAAAATTAATTAAAATATACACAACAATTTTTAGTTACTTCACATCCGTTTTCATTTATATTAGTCACCAAAAGAAACCCAAATCATTCGGTCCGTATCATTAGAAGGGATCCATTGTTCATTTTGCACATATCTAAGCGTTACCTATTATACATATACAGTACTTACAGGAGTTCAGTACTCTTGAATCGACTCTCATGTCACTGCTTATGTTGCATTATTGCTAACTTGCAATTTGTTCCATAATGTTCACTTACTCACGAGAGAGAGAGAAAGAGAGAGAGAGAGAGAGAGAGAGAAGACTCCCAAAACATAACATTTTAAGACGGTCGCATAAGGTGCTTTGTTTGGAATTCAGGGCAAATATCTAAGTTCCTATTCATAAGGCTTATGTTGGGCAACGCGAACATGGCATCCTATTGAAAATTATATTACTAGCCTAGATTGCCTGCTCAAACCGTTTTATTACCTATACAATATAATCCAATTTGGTAAGCTATAAGCTGTTCTGCATTAATAACTATAAAGATGTTCATCATTAAACGAGTGTCGCATACTAAAGGCAGCTCGTCGACCAGTGTTAATAAGCCTATTTGAACTACGAACGTTGGGGTTGTTATGCAACGTATAGGGTTTAAAGTTAGTTTACCGAGCAAAGGACGTTGTTATTGAGTTAGATGTTTACGCACTTTATTATTTGCTTGCAACTGAGTATTCTTACAAAGCTGTTAACAAGGCACTGTAACATACTACTTACAAGCCAGGTTAGTTTGTGTCAGATGGAACAGTAGCAGTATTTGTTACGAATCAAACTTCGATGCAGCATTTACTTATAATGAAGCCTATTTATGTAGGTCACAATATATTGTATGTCAAGGTCTTAATGCATCGTTTCTCAGATTCCTTTAAAGCCCAACAAGAGAAAGAACAAGTAGAAGAGGTGAGTTTCATTTCATATATCTATCTATGGAGCTAAATATAACTTGAGAAGAAAGACTAGGAAATATTAGGAACATTATCATAGGAAAGAGTAAGTGATCCGCTGAAGGCCTAGCCTATATTAGCGAGCGTGGCAATCTTCCTAAATGGTCAGGTAGCAGGAATTGAACACCTTCCTTCTTTCCAATAAGGCTTTTGGATAACACTGTCAAGAATACTGGCGAGAATACTTGCGTTCGCTGTCGACATGAATGACAGCTAAAAGTTTAATTAGAATTGGATTGTGTCCGCTTTTACAGTGTAGCATAACTGCATCTTAAATTTCTAGTTATTTTCTTTCCTTGTCATGCACAACTACTACATGCAGGAATTTATTATGAAACTGGACGAAATAGCATTTCACTTTTTTGGCAATTTGCTGCGGAAAATCGCTGAAATTTCTTAGTTAAAATTTCTGTATGTTGCCGACGAAAATGAGAGGTATGAAGAAGATAGACTCTAAATGTTTAAACATGCAACTGTTGAATAGCTTTTGAAAGATAAAACAGTTGAATTATATTATTAATGTAATTTCCAAAGCTACGACCTTTCATTAGTTGTTTTTCATTGTGTACTTAAAGCCGGATACTGAAATACGTTTGCTTCTGGCGATTAGTGGTTGAAAAAGCTAAATTTGAGCTGGTGAATTAAAAGTCTTGCAATTGATTGTAGTAACACTTCCACCAGAACCAGGCTTCATTAGATGCTATCGATTATTCTTTGCCGTTCGTTACAATTCCACATACAGAGAATGCTACTCTGATTTCTAGAGGTCTTACATACAGAAGACTAGCCAAACGATAGTGAAACTATGCGCAGAGGATTACTTCAACATTAGCTTTGTAAGACGACAAATACCGGGAAGTTTTCGTAGACAGACAGTAGCAAAGGAATCACAATGGAAAACGTCGTATCGCAATTCATAGTTGGCACTAGCCAACTGCAT
Source organism: Norana najaformis (assembly GCA_964023275.1). Classification (NCBI taxonomy): domain Eukaryota; kingdom Metazoa; phylum Annelida; class Clitellata; order Crassiclitellata; family Hormogastridae; genus Norana; species Norana najaformis. The sequence goes on from OZ029914.1 coordinate 47,220,174, forward strand.
GCAGAGGTAAACGATGTGTATTTCGACATTAGCCAATTTGTTACTTGGGGAATCAATGATGTTCCAAATCAACAAACAGTGTGCGGAAGCGTTGCCGAATTTTATATTCAACCCATTAACTCTTGCATTGGCGATATTGATATACTTCAAACCGTCAGAGATAGATTGGCATTTCCTTCATCGCAGTGTAAGATTCCTAAAGACGTCAGACATCTTAGCGATACCGTTAAATGTTACATGTTAGAACATGTGACAGATGATCCAGTATATGTCCGGCTTCGCTTAATTGGAACAGCAAATTATGACTGGAATCTCGAAAACTATAAATTTAACAAGGCACCGAATAAGACTATGCTTTTAAAAATGATGCAATATTCAGAGCCTATCTCGGCATGGATTTCTGAACAGTTTCCAATCCAAAATAACATGCAGGAACTAATAAATTATAAGCGCAACACAACAATTATAAGTGGACCAGCTTACAAAGAATTTTTTCCACCAGGTTTCTTGGAAAAGACGTAGTTTGCTCGATACGCTGTCCGTGGTGGCCACCTGCTGCCAACGACTGGCCAAATCGGAAGAGAAATAGTGGGTAGCCAAAGGAAGCAACCATCACCAAAGTGGTTCAAAATGGATGTGACGTGGTTGCGGTAGGACAAAGGAGTAAACAAGATAATGCGTATCAGTGGAGACTTTCATTCTCAAGAGCAGAGGTTATTCTACTTCAGAGTTGGACTCCAACTCAACAGATTGTCTATCACTTGCTCCGATTTTTCGCCAGAAAAGAAATCATCCAGAAATACCGTACAAAAGAAGAAGAGATTCTATGTCCTTACCATTTAAAACGCTGATGTTGTGGTCTTGCGAAGAAGAGTCACCTGAATGGTGGAATACATCCAGTGTTATTGCGACTTGTTGCAAACTGTTGAGTAAACTTCATAAATGGTTGAAGAAGAAACAATGTCCAAACTATTTCATTCCGGAATCAAATCTCTTATATTACAAAATAAAATCGGTCCGACTAAAGCATGACATTAAAACAGTTGGAAATTTTAAGAGCACGGAAAACTTGAGTCAATGGTTTATGGTAATTTATGCACTGCCCGTTTATCAAAAACTGTATGATTCAACTGACAATATATTATCAGAAGCCCAGATTGGAAAATGTATGGTTTCCGTTTGTGTGAAAATCAGAAAACAACAGCCGACATATTTAAACGATTTGCTAGATGTGTACTCTGAGCGTACTTTCTCAGATTTTGAACTTGCACGCAAGTCGTACATGGTGAACAGCAAAGGAATTAAAATTGCGAATCTAGATATTGCTCTCACCTTCATGATGCAAACTGATATAGTTAATCAACTTCTCTTTTTTGTGATTATTAAAGGCATTGAGCTTTTTGCACATGTCACTAATCATTCAGGGAGGTTTCCTTGGTTCTAGCACACAAAATTATGTTGATTTTGTATCAGGAATTCTGATTGATATAGCGAAAAAATCAGTATGGCCAAAGACTCTATCTCTAACTATCCGGTGACATTTTCTGAATATCTTGATGAAAGCCAAGTCTATTACATTAGAGCGGAGGAAACGATAAGTCACACAGCAGCATGCAATTCTAAGGCTGAGATTCATTTATATAAGCTTCTGTCAATGCAGTGTCTTCAGACATCTTCAGGATTCGAAATTACGACAAAAGCTTCGTCCTATGCATCTATGATGTATATGGCTGCACTGCATTATTCTTATGGACAACGACAGACAACAATGGATCTATGTCTTGCAGTTTTAAATGCTCGGAAAGCAGATAAACAGTGTGAAATAAAACCAAACCGAAGAGAAAAAGTGTTGAAGATTAACTGCATGCTTTTTATGAAGGACTTAGCATCTATTGCTGGTTTTCTGCAACTCAGAAGACTTATTCTACAAATGGCTCTTTCACCCAATAAGCAACAGTTCCAAATCGAGGAGTTAAATCTAAGCCCTGCAATATTTGCTTTCTATCTTCTGAATTTATGTGATTGGAAACGGCTCTATGTGGAACAGCCGGTTGCGGCATTTAACTTTGATGTATCCCTTGAAGCCCACTTTCGCTTCAAGCAATAGAACAAACTGAAAACTTGTGTCTATTTTCGGTTCAATGAAGACAGCGAATGGCCGAAAAGAGTTTGACTTTATCTTGAAAATTTGATACAGCTGATGCACTAACAGAAGCGTCGTTAGATTTAATGATCCGATTTTACTCATCAGTTTCCAATACGTTTGGAAAACAACGCAATATTGCACCATTTTATCTGGTTCTTCAGCTTTATAGAAGTCGCAGATATGAAGACGTTTTAGGCTTTTGCGAGCAAATTTTACAAGATGCTGATTTTCATTCCGATTTTGAAGATTTAGATGTTCTTAATATCAGAACAGCCCCACCCTATAATATGTATTTTGACGATGACTTACAAATTTTGATTGGCTTTCACAGTATTTTTAATATCATTGCACAAAAAATGCGAATTTTCCCCATGAACCGATCCCACACTGTGACGCAGTTTGCAATTCGTTGGCAAGAAGTTTTGGTATTTTCGATTTTAGCGATTTAGTTTTAAAATATTTTCGTTGTGTTAGAAGTTCAGATTATGTCATTGGGAGGCTGTTTTTATTATATTACTTAAAACTCCGCTGTTTCATTGACCTATGCTACCCGATGTCAGAGATTGTTGCAGCCTTCCGGTGGCTACGATGTCAATTGCCTTTTGAACATATTGTTAAGAGTTTTATGCGTCAGAAGATAACTACACTCGGTAGGACAGCATCATATAAAATTAAATAGCAAGCTGTATACTGTTTTCAAATAACTCGTAAGATTTGATTTAATCGCTTTATTTGTGCGTAAAAAACATATGCTTTAGTAGATAAAGTATTCTTGTCGTCTAATCTCGTTTTTATGAAGTTTTTCTTTTAAAACTGATTATTAAACAAGTCAAATGAATAAATTTTAGTTGCTAACTCTTGTTAGCTCATAAAATTTGCTCATTGTGTACTTCAGTGCCTTCTTGGGGAAAGTCTGTTATGTAACAGTAGTCATGTCAATATCGCTTTCTAATTGTTAACATGATTTTTTGTACTTGACCAAGAAACATCTGCATGTATAAATACCAGGGCCTATTTTGAATAATTAGTAATTATTTACTATTGTTTTAGTATGAAATGATGGTGATTGCCGATGTCTCTAATTATTATACATAACCTGTTGTGAAAATTATTTTCTGTGTGCTAAATACTGAAATCTTTACTCATTATAAACTGCATATGGGTGTCAATAGTGTTTAACTCATAAAAGTGAATTAATATTGGTTGGAGCGCTAGGCTTGTAACGCGGAGAGTAGGAGTTCGAGCCTCCCCGAGGCGCGGTTACTTTGTTACTCACCATAACCCCCTGGCTTCTGGTTTCTCTGACTATCGGATATCGAACCGGCTTCTCCAATGGATTTTGATTTTGATTGCGAATTTGACTTGAACTGACCATAGACTGATGCTTTGGACAATATGATAACTGCGCTATAACAGTCTTCACATTAGATTAGATGAGATTTGGGACCTTGAACAAGCTCTTCCCTAATTGACCCGGAGATACATCAAACAATGAGTATGCCTTTGCCAAACTGAGTCGACAGTGCGCTCATCAATTTCCTCTTACATCTCCTATTAATTGCTCATTATTATGAGTCGTTTTAAGGGGCCCTTCTCATGAACTATAAAAATTAATGATTTTAATAAACATGAAAAGAAAATAACTGGTTCAATTTAAAGATAATAAATTTATGTTCACGCTACTTGAGTGTTCTAAATGTTTTTGGACACCGTGTGACCGTATTATGTCGGACTTATGAGCTCAACATATGCGCCGAAGTCCGCCATTGATGAGATTTCTAGTTTCATAAGCTTTGTTTCCTTAATAGTGAATATTTTGTACTTATGAACTTTAACATCATTTGAAATAATTATAAAACGTGAACGTACATGTTTTTATAGCGACCGTATGGCCTTGAATTTGCTCATTTTCAGTCAATTGATCGGGTGAGATCTTTCACCACCGCTGCCTGTTTTAATGGGTGCCATGTCGTTTAATGTCCCCGTGTACGGGCCGTAGAAAGCGCCTCTGATTAGTTTCTCTTAAAGTGGCCCTATACATTTTTCATAATTGCAATTACGTACACTGATGCATACACATACACACCCGCATACATACGTGCGTAGGTACGTACGTAAGTGCATGCATATATTTGCGCATACGTAGACTACATAAAATATTCCCTGATTTTGTGCCGTTTTATGCAAATTAGCGTTTATTAGCCATCAGTTCTATATTAATATAATTCACAAACTTAACAATCACAATGTGCTGAATGGTAATCAACACGAACATATGACTTAGTAGTTTGAATAATTTACATGCAAATGTCATAATTTAAACTTAACTGATTGCTAACATCACACACCAGACTGTTGGAAACTTGCAAACAACGTAAACTGTAATGTAATGACGACAATTTGTGCATATCATCATTAGCAACAAGCAACTTCTTTAATACTTTACAATGTTAAATATCAGCGCAACTGTTAAGAGTTAGATAACAGATAAAGATTCGATTATGTTTTGAAGGCGTAAACATATTTTCGCCTCTTGAGTGGATGGCAAAAGGCAGTTCGACGCAAGCGATCTCCCAATTTAGACTTAACTTCTAGCACGCAGACATCTGAGTACTTTGTTCAGTTCAGCCGTTGTCGAATTAGAACATTAGATAGCGGCCTAAAGCGGTCTGCCAGATAGGGTGGTGCACAGTTGGGAAGCCATTTGTACACGATAATGCAAAGCTTAAACTTGGCGTGTTCGCCGACCCCGAGCAACTGAAGGTGGCTCAGGGTCGGCGAACACGTTAGTTTAAGCCCCGCCTTGTAGCACGGGTTCGATGTAATTGAACTTTTTATTCAGTCAGCCGAGCAGCGGCGTTGATGAATGCCTGAAGGTGAATTATAAACCTGCTACTAAATGTACGGAGTCTTAAAACGATTTTCTGCAGTCCCTGATGAAAGGCGTTACCTGCCATGAGACACCCAGGCAGTTCTGTTTTTACAAACACATGAATATTAAAATGAACTATCATATGCAGCTGACGATGACGGGTAGTGATATTATGGTGATCGTGATGACGACGGCGACTACTATAGTCACGGTGATCATGCTGATGATGACATGATGGTGGTGATGAATCACAAGTGCCTAAGGTAGGATACTCGCAGATAAATTGATTATTGCTTCACAATTTCTTATATGTCTTACTTAAATGTACTTGTACTATAGAAAGTTTGTCAATGTCGTGTATTTAGAGTTTTACATAATTCTAACCAAAAGCTGATTGTCGTTTTCAAATAAAACTCAAGTTTTTGAATAGCTAAACTGTGTACAAGTAAGTAAATGAGTTGTAGATAACTGTAAAGTTAATTCATTAGCAATCCAAATCTCTTCATGGCGTCCTTTATATCTAATGCTGATCGATAGAAGTCAGTTTAGTTCGAAATGTAGTTGATATTTGGAGTTTGGCTTCTTGAACATAAGCAACTAAGCTGGGTACTTTGATTTGGCATTTAATAGTTGAAAAAGGACACGAAGCTTAAAATTTAAGAATCCAATGATGCAGCGCCATCTTCAGTTACACAAAACACTAATAGCGTCACATTTCCAAGATCTCGACAATATACACCTAATAATTTAAACGAAGCATACACAATCCCCTATGCTGCTACGGCCATCAATAGAGCAATGAATTTCTAAATTCCACTCGCTGTACTTTGTATCCACTGACGTGCACCTGAAAACGGAGGGAAATTGTGATGAGCTTCTCAGAAGGCCTCCTGTTGAGCTTACAGAAATAATCTGTTGAAAGAAGTGACTGAAAAGATCATCCGTTACAAACAGCGGAAAAACCTGATCTAGAGCAAAAGACGGTTATAGGAACTTGTAAGCCTGGTTAACCAACAGACGTGTGCCAAACTGGATTTTCGCCGACTGCGCCTTTCCAAGTGAACTCATGGATCGCCAGTGTAATCTTCATCAATGACATCTCTATCGCCATCTTGTAATGCACGATCATCATCGACATCACTCTCGCCATTAAACTGTAGCTCCAACTGTTCGTCATCTGACTTATCATTCTCATCATCACCATCACCACTGTCATCTATATCATCAGGTTTGGTATTCTGAAACGAATCTTCGACTTCTTTCAAAGTATAAACTTCTTTTACCAGCCATGACATGCCATCACGCTATTACGCTACAGCACTTCACCTCTTGCAACTAATTTTCTGCCCAGGTATTTCACTCAAAACTGGAAACACACCTCTTGCATGAGTCTTGTCCTGATCCCTCCTCTTCACTTTACCTCTTCTGCTGATCCAAGCTCAAACAACATCTAACTATCTATCTGCCTGTCTGACTCTTAGACCTGGAACCAATTCTGACCCTTTCTGTCTTTCGATTTTATTTTGACTGAGCGCCTGTGAGTAAGCTGGTTCCCGCGACTTAGCTTTCGTTGGGGGCTGTAGAAATCTCTAGTTTACGATTACGATTACTGCGCACGAACCTCAATCACCTACTCCGAGCTCAACAGCGACTGATACGCAGTTGTAGACATGAACTTAAGCTTCACACAGTTAAGCACTTCTCGCGCGTACAAAGCTCTGCGGGACTTTAAGGAGGAATTCTATGGTATAGGCGCGCGCGAATCGTCGTCCCAAGTGAAGCCCATCGACTTCGTTGACTTTTTTCCCGATCTTCGTTCTGGACGTGCGTAGACAATCCGACCGTCTAAAGACCTCCGTATAGGACATCCAAATCAAGTTGGACTTTGACGCCGCAGAGCCAGCCAATACGACGGCCTTCGCAGTCTTGATCAGCGACCGTCTCCTGTACCTCGAATCTGATGCCAGCATTTAGAAACCCCCTTTCGTTTCATTCTGAAATGGCTTCCGAGTATATTGCCTTTGGCCTTACGTTAACTGAGGGACAAAAAGTAGTGCTGGCTAAGGCCGCCTGCAATGGCACTGGGGCCACGATGCGGCTCGCCTCTAACCAACTTCATGGGGAGGACAAACTGGGGCTACAAAGCGGCAGATTGCCCACATCCGGAAAAAGAAGGCAGATGCTGCACCAAACGAAGCTGAAAAAGATAACGAAAATGGATGGCTTTCTCCCACTATTGGCTATCATCCAGGCGATACTCGGCGGGCTTTATGCGGCCGGTGCGCAGGCTGGCGAAACGGCGGTGGCAGTAAGGGTGGTGCAGGCTAAACAGGCCAACAGCGCGGCGCTGCCCGAGACTGAGCATCATAATCGTAAAGTCGATGCTCAGCTGCGAGGTTCTGCGGGCTCTGGGTTTTACCTCGAGCTCGAGACTGCTGTGCAATGCAGACAGCTTAAAGTTAGTTTACCGAGCAAAGGGCGATTTTAGTTCGAGTTAGATATTTACAAAGATTGTTAGTTGGTTCCACCTTAGCATTCTTTCAAAACTGTTAATTAAGCCTGCACTGTGCTCCACGCATTGCGTCATACTACATACAAGACAGGTTAGTTTGTGTCGGATGGAATGGAAGTGGTATTTGCTACATCTCACGAATCAAATATCAATGCAGCATTTGGTTTACGATGAAACCTATCTATGTAGGTCACAATACAACACATCATAAACTTGATAAGGCCTTATTGCATCAGCTCACCGATGTCCTTGAAGCCCAAATACAGAAAGAGAAAGTGGAAATTTTCCGCATATCTATGCAGCTAACTATAAGTTTTAGATTCTTTGTCGCATTTCACATAAATTTTGTTGTCTTGCACTGTAATATCATATTTTAAAATTTAAAAAAATAATTTCTGACTAGTTTATCTTTTCTTTTTTGCTGTCAGATAAGTTTTAATTAACAATTTCTTCTTTGTGTTTATTTTCGTGACGTTGTGCGCGTAGGTCGACTGACCTATGTTTTCCTTGTTTCATGACTTTGATGGCACAGCGAAATCTCAACCACAATCTCGTAACTTTATTTAATTTGCTCTAACTTCTATACACTTTTTTAACTTCTTTTAATTTTCTGTGTTCATCAGTTGCCCATGAACTGAAAAAGTGCTCTTTTCTTACTTATGTCACGTATTTTACCTGATAGGTCCAGATTCCTTGTCTCTTTAATTTTTGTCTCTCTTATTATGGCGACCTTATCACGTTGCCCGCTTTTGGTTTGTGTTCGTTTTATACAATGTCGCTTAAAATGTTTCTTTAAATTTTTAACAATCGCAAGCTCCAGATTTCTACAGCGCAAACTGAAAGCTAAGTCGTGAGACCCAGCTAATTCACTGGCGATAATAATAATTCCTCTTTCATATTATACACACCCATGCTAGCATTATTCATAAAGCTATGAAGGTGAACTAAATAGAATTCTAACTTGTAGGCAATCTGCTACCCAAAACCCCTGAACTTTCTTAGTTATAGTCTGTCTATCTATTTTTCTGTCTATCCAGTCAACCGTTCCTGCGTACGTGCATCAATGTGTTCATCCAGCAGTCCATCTCATTCTACTAAACTTATCTTGTATATGTAGCTCATAGGAAATCTTATCTACTTACTGACTGTTTTACGAATCTTTTGGCTACTAGCACTCAACTGTTCCGGTCTTTGTCTATGGTGAATAATTCTGCTAGTGCCATCTAAAATTGTCTTTTTACTATTGACTAATTGACTGATTGATTGACTCATTCATTCATTCGATTACCCATTATTATTATTATTATTATTATTATTATTATTATTATTATTATTATTATTATATGTCGACAATTGAAATACTATTATCATTGAACTATTTGTTTAATTATGTCGTGGTCTTTGTATTCAGCTGATCTCCGAGTCACAAAACATCAGCAGCAATTATTATTATTATTTTTTTATATTATTTCTGCACTTATTAAGAACCACTATCTAATGATTTAGCATCAGTCGAGCAATTGTAGTTGGAGGAGTTACTCAAGGTAACTACACAGTCATCGTCTCAGAGGAGATTCGAATCCTCACTCTCCGCGTTACAAGCCGAGCACTTTCTCCAATAGTTACCGTGTCCCATGACTACTCATTCACGCATTCAATCAATCGTTCATTGGCTCATTCACTCTACTGGCAGATTTTCATAGTGAACCTAAAGACATCGACTCAGAAGCGCAGCCAACTCAACCCCTCGGCGAAAGAGATAATTTCAAAACCAGAGTGGCTAGACGGCAAGATATGTGGATATGAGGAACATAGAATACGGAATAAAATAGGTATTGAAGTGGCGCCATATAATCAGAACACTGCATAGCTCATTGCCAATGTTCACTGCTGGGCCTTTTATTATCCCTAGGCCTATTATGATGCTTTGCAGATTATACAACCGGCAACAACTTATACAACGTCTAATAACCCCAATTGAACTGTTTCAACTTTCCAGTTACGGCGACATTGTTAGATACATCAGAGTTTTACATGTAATCCTATGTATATGTATATATCGACATAGCAAAACGTGCATATATATATGTATAAGGGCGAGAGAATTTAGAAAGAAGTGTGTATGTATTCTTGAAACTAAATATGGTAATATTGCGATACAATGTTTGACGACAAACATTTGTACAGAACTACATGAAGCAGAGTCAACAATGTTTTAGCAGTGAACAGTTTTATTAGATGCGTTTTCGGCTGAATCTCTTTGATGACTGGAGTCAAACAGGATGCATATCCACAGAACTACATGTAGCAGAGTCAACAATGTTTGAGCAGTGAACAGTTTTATTAGATGCGTTTTCGTCGGAATCTCTTTGATGACTGGAGTCAAACAGGATGCATATCCACTGTCAGTAAGAGGCGGCGCTCGAGAGAGTTTCAAGTCGGCAACACCACTTGCCCACTAACTGTTTAACACGCGATATTCGTTATTTTACGAGATCGTCGAGTGTTGTAAAAGGTCGGCCTCTCAGCATGGCGTCTACGCAAGAGGCCCAGCGGAAATTCATCCGCAATGCAGGTTATCTCTCCATTTGGTCCTGTTCAAACTTCAACCTAAATGACCTCAAAATCGTTTCATCCTAAATCACCTAACATTATTTCTTTCAGTTTTTCTGGTATCAACTTAATATGGTAAGTATTTTCTCGATTCTAAAAAAGAAAAGCTTGAAAGGAGTCAACTCGAAGCTTCGGAGGGTGGGGTGACGGGATCAACGATATCTTTGAAAGTATCTTAAATATTGCATAAAGTTTTTGACTTTTCCATCCAATACATCTTGCAACATGTGGATAAAATTTAAGCCAATTCTGAGATGGTCGAGCGGGAACCTCCCTCAAAATTGGCTGAATTGAGCTGGAATGACCCGTATGCAACCTTAAAAGAGATGTGATAGGCTGAAAATTTGATTTTTCTAGTTTAAAAGATGTATCTTTCAGTGGCAGATTGTCTTGTGCAGAATCGCACAAAAGATGTGTTTTTCAATAGTATTGGGCCACGATTGCGGATTGGTTAAAGGCGAGGATTGCAACGCCGAAAGTATGAGTACAAGCCTCCTCTGAGGAGCGGTTACTTTGCTACCCACCGTGGCCTGGCTTCTCGTTTCTCTGACCGATTGGAATTCGACCCGGCTTCTGCAATAGATTATGATTTTGATCGCGACTTGAAGCGACCATCGGCTGATTAGGATGAGCTATATAAAACGATGAGTAGCGAGCTACTTCTAGAGTGCATTAGAATGTCAAATGTCAGCTCAAGTACCAAGAGTTATAGAAGAGATAGAGCTTCGCTTTGAAAGAAAGTAATCAGTTCAAAATAAAGTTGATAAATGTTTGCTCGCGTAATTTGGTTTTCTCCAATAGTTCCTTTCCTGATTATTATTTGGCTTTCTCAGTAAAGATTAATTCAAACTCATTTCGATCGTTAGAAACAGTGACTAGCATAATTTATTTATAGTTGTGCACTCCAGATGAAATTTCACACAACTCTTTAGAATCGACAATGCGATTTATGTAACCTTATTTACATTCAAAAAAGTTACTTTAAATTTTACAACATAGTTTTGAATTACTTAAAATTTGCAATAGGGGGTCTGGTAGAATTGAGAACACAAAGATGCGTAGTTCTCTGGGGTACTATGTTGCAAAACCAGCCTAACGCCGAAGGACGCACTTTACACCTTTTTTATTGAAATCTTAATCGTTTAGCTATCGTTTAGCGTGGTCCAGAAACTCTGAAAATAATGTCAAGTATGTATCAATTCTGGATGGGAATCCATTGTTTGAGCTCTACATAAATGCGGAAGCCCGGCATTGGTAACTTTTTTAATTTTCTGAGCACTGTTTGTTTATTGGTGAACTATTTGTACGTACGAACTTTGACATCATTTAATTGGCGTAGAGAAAGCCTCTGATTAGTTTCTCTTAAGGCGACATTATACACATTTTTATAAAATTGCAATTACATACATACATATGCACACATACACACATACATACATACGTGGATGCATGTACATGTGCACATACGTACATACGTGCACTCGTGCATACGTACATACATACATACGTCGAGCCTACGTGCATACGTGCATTGAATAAAATATAGCCCGGTTTTGAGCCGTCTTGTGAGAAACGCAATTTATTGACCATGAGTTCTCTAATTTACAGGCTCTTGTGGCATGGTCACTTACAGACAATGTCTGCTGTAATGTAATGGAGACGATTTATATAGGCAAATGTAAGTAGAGGGCTACGTCTAGGGTGCTTTACGCTGTTAAATGTATGCTCAAGGGTTAGGAATTAGATAACACATAGAACTTCGATTATTTTTTAAAGACGTGAACATATTTTGGCCTCCCGAATAGATGCCGGAAGTTTTTCGCCCATTATAGTCGCATTTGCTGGCACAGAACAGCAGCATACTTTGATTAGTATTGCCGTAGTATTTCTTTGAGGTCATGCGATCTGTGAGGTGGGATGGTACACAGTTGTGTAGACAAATGTAGGCCTATGCTAGAAGCCAAGGTTTGAACTTGACTCGCTTATCGATCCTCAAGACACTTGAGCTGGTTTTTAGTGCAAGTTTAATGTGTAGAATTTTTTAATTCGAACGGCCAGACGAACAGCAGCAGTCTGAAGGCAAATGAAAAATTCAACTAAATGTTCAGTCAGTGTCACCTAAAGCTACAGAAACATAATGATTTTCTAGGGCAATTAATCAGGTAGAAGAGTCCAATATTGTTCGCCACAATAGATGTCTTGTATAGCCTGACCTTTAAAGTCGAACTTACAGTAGGAAGTTCTAATTTTACCAAAACAAGAATAATAAAATCAACCATCTTTTGCAGCTGACGATGAGAAGTTTGCATATTATTATGATCATCACGACAGCGATGACTACTACAGCAATAGTGATGATGAAGATGATAATGATGATGATGACGACGACGATGACGACGACGATGATGATGACGATGATGACGATGATTTGATTATGGTGATGATGGAATTGACGACGAGATTCAGTACCGAATTGTAATAATTTTTATTTAGGATGACGGAATATGCGAATAAATTGATGGAAGAAAGCGCTTCTCGATTCATGGTGAATACATGTTTATTGCTTCCAAATGAAAATCGATTTGCTCTGGATTGCAAGCATCTCCCAATATCGATAGGATGCTCTTTGCCAAAGCGTTATAATATTACCTCTGGCAGCATTGCGGAGTTCTATATTCGACCGTTGGTTACATGCGTAGGTGACACTGATACATTATTCTACGACAGTGATCAGCTGGCCTTTGTAGAAGATTTTCCAGTGTTGCCAAATGATGTGAGTGGCTTATACGACACGATTGAGTGCTTTAAGATTGAACCTTATCTCGGATATCCAGGTTTTGTTCGACTTCGAGTTTTTGGGGAAATGAATTATAACTGGAAACAGAAAAAATATATATTTAGCTATGTAAATACACAAAACAGATACTTTAGGCTAAATAAGGTCGGAGGTCCAAGTCAGCTTGCCGCTTTTTATAAAGGTTTTAGTACGGTGTCAAAGATTGTGAGAGGTCCAGCAATTACACATCAAGATGACTCTAGATCTGTGACATATGACGGCGTCACATGCGTGTGGAGCCCTCAATGGCCTAGGGAAGCCCAAGATTGGCTTAATCGACCTAGAAATAACGGATGGCCGACTACTACTACAATCTCCGAGGTTACAGAGAATGGTTGTCATGTTGTGAATGTCCAGCATCGTGCTTGCATAAATGACGATCGCCAGTGCAGATTTTCATTTTCAGTCGCCGAAGTAATTTTACTTCAGAGTTGGACACAAATTCAGCAGATTGTCTACCATATGCTCAGACTCTTCGCCAAGAGAGAATTAATTCATAAGAATTGTCCAAAGGAGGATGAGGTTCTCTGTACGTATCATTTCAAGACACTGATGTTATGGACTTGTGAAGAGATGTCAATGGAATGGTGGAATTCATCTACTGTTTTTGCAATATGTTGTGAGTTACTAAAAAAGCTTTCAGAATGGTTAAAGAAAAGAAACTGCCCGAACTATTTTATTCCTGAAGCAAATTTATTTCAGGAGCCTATGAACCACACAATGCTTGAGAAGACTGAAAGGCGATTGAATGAAGTCTGCAAACCTGGTGTTCTTTGTCGTTGGTTTGTGAAAAATTACATAAAACCAATCGCTGTGCATTTTTTCGAAATTGAATTTGATGATATAACGAACCAGGTACCTGATGTCTTGTATGTCGTTCCAGATTTCTTTGAAACCTTGGAAACGATGAAACCACAAACTCTGGATATCCTTTTTTCTTCAAGATTTTTTTATTGTAATCTCTATGCTCGCTGTGTAATCAAATCTGGATTCGCGTTAGGTCTGTACTGCTGTTCAAATGATAGATATGATGTAAAAATGGTTGAATTGGAAAGAGGCATGCACATGACAATCCTACCAATAGCGCAGCACGCTTTATGTTTAAGGTACCAAAATGCAACACTGTACACATTGCATACTGCATATTCTTTAAGTTTTGGAGAGATGTCATTCGATGGAACGCAGTTTGTTGAATCTGTCAAAGGCAATTTGATCCAGCATAAAATCGTAAAGTCTCAATATCATAACTTTCCCAAAACTTTTACGGCAGAAAGAAGTCGGTTGCATTTTTTGCGAGCCCAGGGTCTCATGCAAAATTTAACCGGATCAAATAGCCGTTCGGAATTCCAACTATTGTCCATTTTGTCAAAAGAGTTTCTAAGAAAAGCTTTAGAATGTGAGGATTCTAATTCAGAGAGCATTGTTCCTGCTGCTTTGGTCTACCTGGCTGCTCTCCATTTTGCAACATCAGAATTCCAAAAGGTAATTAACCTCTGTTCAGCAGTCTTGAAGCAGCAAACGCCCCAACAGGAAAATGAAATACTGAATGCAGGTTGTTTATTCTTTATTGACGATGTTATTAGAATCGTTGGATTTTGTCTGCTTTACAAGAAGACTAAGGATAACATATGCTATATTAACAGACATGTCTATCTTGATCTGCGTCTTACACCGCATGTCTTTGCTCATCATTTGGCAATTATTTCCAGGGAAAGAATTTCCAGGCAATTGAATATTGTATTGCCTCGTACAGAATTTTCTTTTGACCAATTTTTGTTGGTTTTGACAAAGCGGAAATATGTTATTCCAAACTAAAGACAAAATTATTGATCTTCTATTGAAATCTGCCTTAGAAAATATCACATTATTTTATAGTATGATCCGCAAAGACTTTGGCATCCAGTGCAACACAGATGACTGCTATCGTGCTTTGTACCTTTACAAACGTCGTCAATACTCTGAAGTTTTGAATTTATGTGAAGAAATTCTGAACGAGCCTGATCTGCAGAGCGATTTGCAAGAGTTTGCATTTGTGAATGTTTCAGTGTTACCACCTCTTGACTCTTATTTCGATGGAGATGTACAGTCTTTGCTTGGATTTCACACACTCTTTTGTTATTTATCACCTGCAAATGACACACTGGTGAAATTGAAGTTAACTAGGGAGACAACGTTTGCATACTATTTTGCCCAAGTGATCTATTATTGGAAGTACGTACTTTCAACATCTTTGGATCATTCTTACTCCATTAAATGTCACTATTTTCTTGGAAGACATTTTCTTGCAAGATATTTGAAACTCAGATGCAGTATCGATTGCAATCATCCGTACACGGAAGCAATGGCTGCATTTGCTGCCATGAAATGTAGTCTTCCGTTTGAACACATCATTGGCAGATTTCTCCTAACAAAACTTTGTAAACTTCAGAAAGAGTTTCAGAGTTATATCGTATCGACAACTTAATTCTGATTTTCATGAAATGTGCTTATTGTCGTAAAGCGGAAGGCTTCAGTTAACTTATAAAGAGTCTGTTAGTGATTGACTTATCTTGTCTAAAATCTTTGAAGTGTTCGCAGTGAAGGAAGGCCAAAAGAGGAAAAGGCACTATTGACAACTTCAGTACCATTCGAACTTCGAGGTCCATTAGCACTTTGCCACCTAAAACCACCACAATGGGCAAACGTACTTTTCGCGCATGTAACCATTTTGACCACTTATGTAGAGCCTAACACCGTTTAATTACCCATTATCACTGCTGTGCCAACATTCCAAGTTCTCAACGACACTTTTGTGCTAATTGTATTTATGCGGTTAATGTATGCAACATGTAAACATCTACAAATGGTCAGCATATATGTATGTAAATGAAAGCCTGCTGTGCAGACAGTTGATATGATGTTGAATCTGTCAAGTCAGAATTAGTCAGAGTTTTTAGCATCTGGTTGAGATCATCCTTAATTGTTAACTCTAATCGCTTTGATTACGCAATTGACTGCATGTTTAGATACGATTGGTATATTAATTAATGATTCAATACTGTTTTCTTAGAATTTAACGGTGATTCACAAACCTTCATTTTTATACATTGTTTGTCTTGGAATCAATTTCTCCATGCTATACAGTCTACTGCAGTCTTTAGCCAAAATAAATTGCATGTGGAAGTCAGTAGGGGTCAACTTGTAAATGAGAATTCATGACTTCTGAAATCTTTATCATCGAGTGTGAAGCCAAATTTTTCGGATGCCGGTTTCAACAATTACACTATAAAAGCAAGAAATACAAATGCGGAAAACTTAAAAAAACTAATATAAAGAATTCAAATATTCAGATGAGAAGAAGATGGTAAGTAAAGAGTCGTATTTACAAGAAAGTTGCAAAACCTCAACAAAATTAAATTAAAATATACACAACAACTTAACATTTAACTACTTCAGATCGATTCCTCTCATTGCTGTTTGGTCACCCTAAGAAACCCAAATCATTCAGTCGGTGTCATTAGCCGGCGTTCAATGTGCCTATTGGACGTATGTTTGCGTTACCTATTATACATTACACTAACAGGAGTTCAAAAGTCTTGACTCGGTTGCCATGCAACTTCTTTTGTTGCATTGTTGCTAACTTGTAATTTGTTATTGTCATTGAAAGTTTTTGTAGCGCCATTCCAGGAAGAACTATTCAGAGAAACAGAGGTATTCAGGACGCAAGTCTAACTGTCGTTAAGAACCGAAACTTAAACAGCAAGCAAACTATGCCGATATTGGTTACTTTGACTTGGCATTTAATGGTTGAATAATGACACCGTTTAAAATTTCAGAATACAATGATGCAGCGCCATCTCTAGATATATACAACAGTAATAGCTTACACATACAAGATCTCGACAAGCTCAACTATACACCTAATAATTGAACTGTCGTAAACACAATCCCCTATGCTGCTCACGTCACCAACGCAAGGTTCATCGAAGCAAGATGCACCTCGGCTTAAGACCTATTTTACCGTCTTGTTTTTGTATGTCTGACCGAAGTGACTCATCCACGCCTACGATTCCTCGCTCAACTGATGGACACATGGCATGTTAACAAATGTCTCACTTACTTACTTATTTTACTTACTCCCAGTATCGAGATGATTCAAACAAGGAGGCTTCGGATGTTTGGATACACCGCGCGTTGCGACGCAGACTTGAACATGCCAGAGCGCTGAAAGCTACGATATCCAGCCCCCAAAAGGTTAGAAGAGATCTCCTGGACATGAGTGGTATAATATGATCTCCACTTGCTAAATTTTTCACTGCTAGTCGGTAGACAAACCGAGAATAGAGGCGGCTGGCAAGGTAAAGTGATTTGGAAACTTCAACGCGGAGAATTACATAAAGGGCTTCGGTCTATATTCTGGTCATCAGAATATACACGTACTCAGATCACAATACTTTCAGAACCTTTATTTCTTCTTGTAACGTAGAAATGCAATTATTATTCGACATGACAAGTACCACTTGTCCATCCTGATTGTTTAGCTCTTTTCCAATTAATGTCAGCATGATGTACACAACAATTTTCTCAGTAACATTGAAGGATGGATATTCTCGTGGCAATGCAACATCAATTGCACGACGAGTCCTGCTTATCAGCATAGAATCTGAAGAGCAACATGTATCCAAGCAGAATAACTTGATGCAAAACCTTGCTCTCTTCAGAGATAAGTATTGTCGAAAGACAAGTCTTCTTTTCCATTACATGAGGGATTCGTCAGCCGTTACTAACGCTTCCGGCGTGTAGATAGTTTGAAACTTCTCAAACAATTCATCCAAGAGTGGTCGCAATTGATACGGTCAATACCGATTGATGTCCTCAAAACTTGGCACTTACTGTTTGCCGCTGTGGTGAAAGAACTGCAGTAGTAATTGAAATCGGTTTAGTGGCATTATTGCGCCAAAAACTGGAGTCTTTAATAATGGATCTATGGTAAGATGAAAACGAAGGTTTCTTCACAATCCTTATGATCATCAATAAACCAATGAATTTCTTAATTTCACTCGCTGTACTTGGTATCTACTGACATGCATTTGAGAACGGAGGGAGATTGGGATGAGCTTCCAAAAGGCCTACTGTTGAGCGTACAGAAATATTCTTATGAAAGAAGTGATTGGAAAGATCATCTGTCACAAAGAGCTGACAGCCTGACCTAGATTCTATAGTAAAGTCGGTTGTAGGAACTTGTAAGCCTGGTTTACCAGTAATCGGGTGCAAAACTGTGAGTCCGCCGACTGCGCGCCTCCAAGTGAACTCAAGGCAAACCCATGGATCGTCAGTATGATCTTCATCATTTACATCTCTATCGCCAACAACGCAATGCACGATCATCATCATCAGTCTCACCATTAAAATCTAGATCCGACTCTTCGTCATCTGACTTAACATTTTCATCAACAACATCACAACTGTCACCTATGTCGTTAGATTTGGCATTCTGAAACTTATCTACAACTTCTTTCAAAGTATAATACTTCTTTTGCCAGCCATGATACGCCAACACGTTACTACGAACAAAGTTGATATTAGTCTATCTGACCTGAGATATTCTAAGCTGACGTCTGGGGAAACATGAGTCATACCCACGATACAGGTAAAATACAACAACAGGCTTCAGTACGGATAATGTGGGTGACCCAACGCAGTGTTATTTCGTATACCGAGGTCCCGTTTGAAAGAGCACCACGCCATTTAAGGTCCATGCTAGCCCGAGTTGAAAAACCTTTGAAATATTGCCACTATCGGTATGCGAACCGTCACGTTCAGAGGAGCCTCGAAGTAGGCCAACGCTTTAACCAGTGCATCTAACCATGACGGAATACAGAACAGGCATCATAGAGTTTCCCGATATATCCAGTGTTCTATGTAACATGGTTTATTTTTTGTGCTAGGTGTATCTGGAAAATCATATAGTGAACTGATTAAGTCGATCGCATACGGTGCTTTGGCAAACAGGGCAACATCTAAGCTTCTATGATTAAAGCTTACGCTGGGCAGCGATAACATGGCATCCTATTGAAAATTATATTACTGGCCTAGATTGCGTGTTCGAACTGATCTGAAATATTTCTTTGCTGACATCTGGGAAAACTACGAGTGAAAACCATGATACGGGGAAACCACAAAAGGCTTCAATACACATAATGTTGATGACCATACTCACTGTTAGTTCGTATACTGAGGTTATAACGCAAGCGATATAAAGTCCAGATATTTAGAAATTTTTCCAGAATTCTCGATAATAAAATTTTTATTCTGTGCCGGATACATCAATAGCCAAGTCATCGAGTGAACGGGTTAAGTCGATCGCATGAGACGCTTTGGAATATTCCTTCAGGGTAAATATAGACATACGCTCGATAGCGCTAGCATGGCACCCACTTCAAAGTTATATTACTAGCTTAGATTGCGTGTTCGAACCGTTTCATGGCATGTACAATATAGTCCAGTTTAGTAAGTGATATGTTGTTCTAAATGAATAGCCATTAAGACGCCTATCATTAAGCGAATATAGCATGTTAAGGAAAAAAGTGTTCAACTTGAAAAAATGAATTAATGTATTGAGTGAATAGCCATTTTCACAATGCTTCTGCTTCATAAAATTTAGCAACTCCACTTTAAAGTGATGAGTAATCTGTGGAAGCTGAGGGTAACTGTGCACGTTATAAATGCCTGTTTAATTAAAGCGTGAGACTTAAAGGCAAAATTAAATAAACCTTTATAAAAAGATAGTGAAAATATAGCTGTCTCTGCATTATTAATTACTGGCTGATCGTTCACCCTCAGTCATGTAGGCCCTTACTGGGCCTGATCCTGTTGTTCCTTCTGTGTTTTGAAACATTACAACAACTAGTGGGTTAAACGAATGCTGAGAAGAACGCGTTGAGAAGAACGCAGTTATTTGAGTTTTTCGTGTATGTGTAGTTTCTGTTTAACAAAATGAAGATGATTATTGTCACTGTCCTTTTTTATTCGGGCTTCAGATTGGTGCCATCCGAACAAAGCAGTGGCGAAGTTTTGTAGAATCGTGTTGAGTCTTATCGGATGAGTAAAGTTCAACCTCATAACTTCTTTCGTTGACATTTTTCTTGAAATATTCTCTTAAGGCAAGTTACACTGCATTTGAGCCATTCACAGTAGTTACAAACATTTAGGCCATGCATCTATATAGTGATATGTAGACTATTTGTGCATTTAGACATTTTTGTACCGGTAGATTTATTTATTTATTTATTTAAAGCACTTATTACACGCGCAATGTCAATAAATCTGTATGTGCGCTAGATGCAACGATAGAAGCATGAAAACGCAAGGGTTAAACAGTGAGTCTTAACAAATGCTTTAAAAGGTGACTGCAAGTCGAACCATGTGAGTTAGACGATTCCAAATACGAGGAACGCAATACATGATCCAGAAAATATCCTGACCTAGGTTCTTGAAGCAAACCAGTATCAGAAGAACGCAAGAATCTTGGATGACGACTCAAAAGTCAGCACACATTAAGATTTGATGAAAGGCCTGTGTTATGGGCCTTAAAGTTCAAGAATTCCATGTCAACAGAGATGTGACAGACTGAAAAATTGATTTTTCTAGCTGAAAAGATGTAGTTTTCAGTGGCAGATTGTCTTATGCAGAATCGCAAAGATGTGTATGTCAGTGGTATTGGGGCTCGGTAGCCGACTCGTAAAAGCGCAAGGCTTGTAACGCGAAGAGTAAGAGTTCGTGCCTACCTGAGTCGCGGTTACCTTGCTACACACTATGTCCTGGCTTTTGCTTTCTCTGATCTATTGGAATTCGACCCGGCTTCTCCAATGGATTATGATTTTGATTCCAAATTTTACTTGAAACGACCATCATCTGATGCTTGGGCAGTATGATAACAGCGTTATAAAAGTCTTTAGATAAGATTAGGGACCTTGGGCATGTCCTGCCCTCGTTGGCCAGGACAGGTCCCACACAACCATCTCAGAATTGTCTGAAATTTTAACCACATGTTGCAAGATGTATTGGATGGAAAAACCCACATTTTTTGCAATATTTAAGATACTTTCCAAGATATCGTTGATTCCGTGACCCCACCCTCCGAAGGCATTTCGCGAAACTTCGAGATGTCCACTTTTTGAGAATTAATATCTCCAGAGCTGTTAGACCAATTTAGATGATTTTGATATAGAAATGTTTGTTAACTCTCTTTTAAATAAAAGTTGCTTAGATATATTGCATTTACATTTCTAAAAGTGATCACCTTCGTTTCACAGTTTTGATATTGATATGTTAGGGTAACAAGTCTGTTAATACCACCCATAATTGCAACTCGCGATACCAAAAAACCACCACATTTGACACTCTGAAAACTTCTTAAAACAAAAAACACCATTGGGATTTTTGGAACACTTATCAAATGATCTATGCTCTATCAGAAAATGCAATAAAAATTAAAACGTTTTGGGCCTTTTGGGAATATTTTTCTCTTTGAACCCCCGCGTCAGATCTGGTGAATTTTGACCTCATATATCCAGCAGATGTGAATAAGTAATCAAGTCATACTCTGCCGAATAATTGCCACCCGCATAGACAGTATACATATAAAAATTGGCTGCATTGTGCCTGGTACATGTGAAGATATTAATCACTGAATATTGCAAAATTTAGAAATGAATATGAAGGCACTTTGACATTTGTTTCAGCTGAAATCATAGGACAAACGATAAAAATTATTATATATTTGTAATCTGCAAAAGAAACTCTATAGCTGGAAAAAATCGTCTAAATTGGTCCAACAGCTCTGTAGATATCAATTCTCAAAAAGTAGACATCTCGAAGTTTCGCGAAATGCCTTCGCAGGGTGTGGTCACGGAATCAACGATATGTTGGAAAGTATCTTAAATATTGCAAAAAATGTGGGTTTTTCCATCCAATACATCTTGCAACATGTGGATAAAATTTCAGCCAATTCTGAGATGGTCGAGCGGGAACCTCCCTCAAAATTGGTTGAATTGAGCTGGAATGACCCGTATGCAACCTTAAAAGAGATGTGATAGGCTGAAAAACTGATTGTTCTAGTTTAAAAGATGTATCTTTCAGTGGCAGATTGTCCTGTGCAGAATCGCACAAAAGATGTGTTTTTCAATAGTATTGGGGCACGGTTGCGGATTGGTTAAATGGCGAGGATTGCAACGCCGAAAGTATGAGTATAAGCCTCCTCTGAGGAGCGGTTACTTTGCTACCCACCGTGGCCTGGCTTCTGGTTTCTCTGACCTATTGGAATTCGACCCGGCTTCTGCAATAGATTATGATTTTGATTGCGAATTTGACTTGAAGCGACCTTCGCCTGATTAGGATGAGCTATATAAAACGATGAGTAGCGAGCTACTTCTAGAGTGCATCAGAATATTAAATGTCAGCTCAAGTACCAAGAGTTATAGAAGAGATAGAGCTTCGCTTTGAAAGAAAGTAATCAGTTCAAATTAAAGTTGATAAATTTTTGATCATGTAATTCGGTTTTCTCCAATAGTTCCTTTCCTGATTATTATTCGGCTTTCTCAACAAAGATTAATTCAAACTCCTTTCGATTGATAGAAACAGTGATTAGCATAATTTATTTACAGTTGTGCACTCCAGTTGAAATTCCACACAACACTTTAGAATCGACGTTGCGGTTCATGTAACCTTATGTACATTCAAAAATTTTTACTTTAAATTTTACAATATAGTTTCGAATTACTTAAAATTTTGCAATAAGGGGTCTGATAGAATTGAGGATACAAAGATGTGTAGTTCTCTGAGATACAATGGTGAAAAACCAGCCAAGCGCCAAAGGAAGCACTTTGACCATTTTTACTGAAATCTTAATCTTTTAGCTATATTTGGGCATGGACCAGAAACCTGAAAATAATGCCAAGTATTAATTCTGGATGGGAATCCATTGATTGAGCTCTAGATATATGCGGAAGCCCGATATTGGTAACTTTTATAGTTTTCTGGGCACTCTGTTTATTGGTGAACTATTTGTATGTACGAACTTTTAGCATCATTTAATTGGCGTAGAGAAGGCCTCTGATTAGTTTCTCTTAAAGCGACGTAATACACATTTTTTAAAATTACAATTACATGCACACATACATACATACATACATACATACACACATACATACATACACACATACATCCATACATACATACATACATACGTACATACGTATGTTTGTAATTGTAATTTGAGATTTATAAAGCGCTCCGTAGAGGATAAACTCAACAGAGGTGCTTCAGACCCGAAGGAGTAAAATCATTGTTAAGCATTACAGTCTTCAGGCGCCTACTGAACACTGAGACGAAAAGAGAAAAGAGCTCAAGTCGCAATTCTTGAGGGAGACGATTCCAGTAAGTGGGACCAACGTAGGCGAATCTTCTGGACTAGGCGATAGCGGTGCGCATTCGAGGGACAAACAGAAGATCCTGAGTGGCCGAGCGAAGGGTGCTAAGGCCAGGCAACGAGAAGACCAAAGTGCAGAAGTCAATGAGGTAAAGGGGAGCAGAGCCAAGAACACAATTGCGTATGAGGGAGAGGATCTTAAAGTGGACACGCTGCTGGACGGGGAGCCAGTGAAGAGTGTCAAGAATATAAGACGAGATGTGACCATATTTTGGAATGCCCCCAATGAGACTAGCAGCAGAGTTAAGCACAGATTGCAGCTTAGCAATGTTGGCTAGCGATAGGCCGGTAAAGACGCCGTTACCAAAGTCAACCCTAATGCAAATGAGGGCATGGAACAGAATGGAGATAGCGTGGAAGGAAAGAGTACGGCGAATGGTGCGCAGCCGACGAAGACGGTAAAAACAAGAGCGAGAGACGGTGTTAACATGAGGAGACAGGGCAAGCATCTGATCCAACACAACCCCGAGATCCCGGACCGTAGTAGAGAAAAAATAGATATCCGGAAATCTCTGGCGTAAGGAGGAGAGATCAATCTTGGCGAGCTGCAAGCGGCCACCAAGCCAGATGAACTGGGTCTTATTAGAGTTCAAAACGGAGGCGATTGGAGGACATCCATAGGTCAAGGACAGAGGTGGCATCGAGAATCCTCTGGACAAGGACAGGGGCCGCCTCCGCCGGACTAGGGGCATAAACCTGGGTGTCGTCTGCATACTGAAGGACGGCAACACTCAGTGGGAGGAGTGTCCGAGCTAGATCAGAGGTATATAAAATATAGAGGAGAGGACATACATACATACACACATACGTCGGGTCTACATGCTTAAATGAATTGAATAAAATATAGCCCGGTTTTGAGCCGTCTTGAGAGAAACGCCGTTTACTGGTCATTAATTCTCTAATTTACAGGCTCTTGTGGCATTGTCACATGCAGACAATGTCTGCTGTAATGTAATGGAGACGATTTATATAGCTGATCGTAAGTAGAGGGCTACGCCTAGGGTGCTTTGCGATGTTAAATGTATGCTCAAGGGCTAGGAATTAGATAACATATAGAACTTCGATTATTTTTAAATGGCGTGAACATAATATTTTGACCTCCCGAATAGATGCCGGAGGGTTTTTCACCCATTTTAGTCGCTTTTGTTGGCATCAAACACCAGCATACTTTGATTAATGTTGCCGTTGTATTTCTTTGAGGTCATGCGATCTGTGAGATAGGGTGGTGCACAGTTGTGTAGACAAATGTAGGCCTATATGCTGGAAGCCAAGGTTTGAACTTGACTCACTAATCGTTCCCTAAGCCATTTAGCTGGTTTTTGATGCAGGTGTAATATGTCGAATTTTTCAATCGAACGGCAGCTTTGATGACCATCTAAAGGCGATTGAAAATTGCTACTAACTCAGTGTCACCTAAAGCTACAGAGACATATTGATTTTCTAGGGCAATTAATCAGGTAACAGAGTCTAATATTGTTCGCCACATTAGATGTGTTGTATTGCTTGACGTTTAAAGTCGAGAAACACTTAGGAAGTTCTAATTTTACAAATACACGAATAATAAAAAGAACCATAA
This sequence comes from Norana najaformis, assembly GCA_964023275.1. Classification (NCBI taxonomy): domain Eukaryota; kingdom Metazoa; phylum Annelida; class Clitellata; order Crassiclitellata; family Hormogastridae; genus Norana; species Norana najaformis. Next base: position 47,245,197 of record OZ029914.1, read on the forward strand.
TTCCCAGCTGACGATGAGAAGTTGGCATATTATTATGATCATCTCCACAGCGATGACTACTACAGCAATATATATGATGATGATTATGACGACGATGACGATGATGATGGTGATTTGGTAATGGCAGTGATGGAATTGACGACGAGATTCAGTACCGAATTGTAATAATTTTTATTTAGGATGACGGAATATGCGGATAAATTGATGGAAGAAAGTGCTTCTCGATTCATGGTTAAAACATGTTTATTGCTTCCAATGGAAGAATCTTTTGCTCTTGATTGCACGCATATCCCCATGGTGGCCCCAAGCACTGTGCCAAGACGATATAGTATTGCCTGTGGCAGCGTTGCGGAGTTCTACATCCGACCGTTGGTTACATGCATCAGCGACACTGATGTATTATTCTACCACACTGATCAGCTGGCCTTTGAAGGAGATTCTCCAGTGTTGCCAAAAGATGTGAGTGGCTTAATCGACACGATTGAGTGCATTAAGATTGAGCCTTATCTCGAATATCCAGGTTTTGTTCGACTTCGAGTTTTTGGGGAAATGAATTATAACTGGAAACAGAAAAAATATATATTTAGCTATGTAAATACACAAAACAGATACGTTAGGCTAAATAAGGTTGGAGGTCAAAGTAAGCTTGCCGTTTTTTATAAAACTTTTAGTAGGGTGTTTGAGATTGTGAGGGGTCCAGCAACTACACATCAATATGGATCTGAGACATATGATGGCGTCGAATGCAAGTGGAGCCCTCAATGGCCTAGGGAAGCCCAAGATTGGCTTAATCGACCTAGAAATAACGGATGGCCGACTGCTGCTACAATCTCCGTGATTGCAGAGAGAGGTTGTCATGTTGTGTATGCCCAGCATCGTGCTTGTAGAAATGATGTGTTTCAGTGGAGATTTTCATTTTCAGTTGCGGAAGTAATTTTACTTCACAGTTGGACTCAAATTCAGCAGATTGTCTACCATTTTCTCAGATTCTTCGCCAAGAGAGAATTAATTCATAAGGATTGTCCAAGGGAGGATGAAGTTCTCTGCAACTACCATTTAAAGACATTGATGTTATGGACTTGTGAAGAGATGTCACTGGAATGGTGGAAATCCTCCTCTGCTATTGCAATATGCTGTGAGTTATTAAAAAAGCTTTCGGAATGGTTAAAGAAAAGAAACTGCCCGAACTATTTTATTCCTAAAGCAAATTTATTTACGGAGCTTAAGAACTCCACAATTCTTGACAAGACTGAAAGGCAACTGCATGAATTCTGCAATTCTAGTGTTCTTTGTCGTTGGTTTGTGAAACATTATATACAGCCAATCAAATTTGAAGTCATAACAAACGAAATACCCGATGTCGAATTTTTCGCACTGGTTTTCTTTCAAATTCAGAAAGCGATGAAACCATTAACTCTGGATTTGCTGTTTTGTTGTAGATTTGCAATTTCTAATATCTTTGCTCATTGTGTAATAAAACGTGGACTCACGTCAGGACTGTGCTCCTATTCAAATGTTAGACACGATGCTAAAACGCTGGTATTGAAATTGGGCATTCATATGACAACCCTACCAATAACGCAGCACGTTTTATGCTTAACGTACCAAGATGCAACACTGCACATGTTAAATACTGCATACTATTTAGAAAATGGAGAGATATCATACGATGAAACGCTGTTTTTTGAATCTGTCAAAGGCAATTTGATCCAGCATAACATCTTAAGGTCTCAATATCATAACTTTCCCAAAACTTTCACGGCAGAAAGAAGTCGGTTGCAATTTTTGCGAGCTCAGGATCTCATGCTAAATCTAACCGGATCAAATAGCCCTGCGGAATTTCAACTTTTGTCTATTTTGTCAAAAGAGTTTCTTAGAAAAGCTTTAGAATGTGAGGATTCCAATGTCGAGGGCATTGCTCCTGCTGCTTTGATCTACCTGGCTGCTCTCCATTTTGCAGCATCAGAATTCCAAACAGCAATAGATCGCTGCTCAGCAGTCTTGATGAATCAAATGTCCCAACAGGAAAATGAAACACTGAATGCAGGTTGTTTGTTCTTCATTGACGATGTTATTAGAATCGTTGGATTTTGTCTGCTTTACAAGAAGATTAAGGAGAACATATGCTATATTAACAGACATGTCTATCTTGATCTGCGTCTTACACCGCATGTCTTTGCTCATCATTTGGCAATAATTTCCAACGCAAGAATTTCCAGGCATTTGAATATTGTATTGCCTCGTACAGAATTTTCTTTTGACGAATTTTTGTTGGTTTTGACAAAGCGGAAATATGTTATTCCGATGAATACAGGTTTTTCTTTCAGTGAAACCAGACAGTGCGTTTATCGTAGACCCGATTCATTAACAGAAAATGAAAACTTCATTGAGAATCTTTTTCAAATTCTATTGAAATGTGCCTTAGAAAATATGACATTATTTTATACTAAGATCCGCAAAGACTTTGGCATCCAGTGCAACACAGATGACTGCTATCGTGCTTTGTACCTCTACAAGTGTCGTCGATACACTGAAGTTTTGAATTTGTGTGAAGAAATTCTGAACGAGCCTGATCTGCAGAACGATTTGCAAGAGTTTGCATTTGTGAATGTTTCAGTGTTGCCACCTCTTGACTCTTATTTCGATGGAGAGGTACAGTCTTTGCTTGGATTTCACACACTCTTTTGTTATTTATCACCTGCAAATGACAAACTGGTGAAATTGAAGTTAACTAGGGAGACAACGTTTGCACATTATTTTGCCCGAGAGGTGTATTCTCGAAATTATGTACTTTCAGCATCTTTGAGATATTCTTACTCCATTATGTGCCATTATTTTCTTGGAAGACATTTTCTTGCAAGATATTTGAAACTCAGATGCAGTATCGACTGCAATCATCCGTATACGGAAAGAGTGGCTGCATTTGCTGCTATGAAATGTAGCCTTCCATTTGAACACATCATTGGCAGATTTCTCCTAACAAAACTTCGTAAAATTCAGATATAGTTTCAGAGTTATATCGTATCGACAACCTAATACTGATTTATATGAAATTTGCTTATTGTCATATGTAAAGCTGAAGGCTTACATTTTAACGTCTATGGAGTCTTTTAGTGATTGACTTGACTTGTCTGAGATCCTTGAAATTTTCTACGTGAAGTAAGGCCAATACATTACCATTCGAACTTCAAGTCCATTAGCACTTTGCCACCTAAAATCACCACAATGTGCAAACCTACTTTTCCCGCAGGAAGCCAAGTTGACCACCTATGTAGAGCCTGACAGCGTTTAATTATGCATTACCACTACTGTGCCAACATTCTCAACGACACTGCTGTGGTAACTGTAGTGATGCCGTTAATGTATATAGAATATGTAAAAATCTATATATATTCAGCATGTATGTATGTAAATATAAGTTTGCCATGCAGGCCGTTGATATGACGTTCAATATGTTGAGTCAGAATTAGTTTTTAGCATCTAATCCATTACATTTTGTATTGTTATCTCTAATCGCTTTGTATATGACTGTGCAATTGCATGCATGCTTAGGTATGCTTTGTATAAATATTAATGATTCATTAGTGTTTTCCTATGATTTATTGATGATTGCCAAACCTTCAATAATTATGCACTGTCAGTCTTAGAAACAATTTCTTCATGCTATATAGGCTGATGCATTATTTAGCCATAATAAATTGCGTGTCCATGTCAACAGTGTTCAACTTGTTACTGAGAATTCATGACTTTTATTTTCCTCATCATCGAGTGCGAAGCCATTTTGCAGGATGACGGTTTAATAACACTGGCCAACAGAAAAATTTTTTTTTCTTGTTGCCTTTGGTTTTAGACCTGTTCTTCGGGTAATTTTGGGCGCTGATTCAGAAAATGTCATTGGATTGAGTGCATCAGGTCTAGTTTCTGAGATATCGTCGATTTTGTAAAGAAAACCCAGTCCACTCTTTAAACGATGTCTTTGGCAAAACTAAAATGTCATAATAAGCTTTATTTATGGCTTATTATAATTCTTGCTGATTCATATAATGCCTACATCCTTATAATGTAAAATCAGCATATCTTGCCGCGTGCTGAGATATTGCTGATTCAACGAAATAACTATTCCGTAGCCTACAGCTTACTCAGCACTAAATTCATGGCCTCATTTAGAATTTATTTGTGCTTATATAGCGTTTCAATGTTTCGAACTATGTAAATAGATTATGCTGAAGTCAGCATTTATAGCCTATATAAACCGCCTCCTGAAAGCTAGAGCAGCCGCAGTCGTCTTAGGGCATATTAAGAGTTGGTCGCAAGAACAATCTGTGAATGTGAGCATTAAATAACTACATGTTCTTACTATTTTTTAGGTTAGTCATTTAATTCCTCAGATGCGAACATCCTTAAGGTTATGGCTACTTCCAGACGGAGCTGCATTAACCATCCAGACATATTCTGCTACATTTGTGGGGAATACACACTAAAAGCAAACAGGAAACCGATTTCTGAGTTTGTAAAAAGAGCATATGTAGGTTATTTTGGTGTCAAACTTGGAGATCAAGATAAGCAATGGGCTCCTCATACAGTATGCAAAACTTGTATTGAACAATTGCGCCACTGGACAATTGGAAAGAGAAGCTGCCTGAAATTTGGTGTACCGATGGTTTGGAGGGAACAGATAAACCACTTCGACGACTGTTACTTTTGTATGGTTAATATCATAGGCATCAATCGAAATAATCGTCACAAGTTGTCTTACCCTGATATACCTTCAGCCAGGAGACCTGTTCCGCATTCGGATATTGTACCAGTTCCACCTTTTCGCGAACTACCTCAGCTCTCAGACGATGACACTTGCATGTCCAATATCGGACAAGATGACGAAAGTGAAGAAAGTGGGGGCAGTGACAGTGATTTCCAATCAACTTCACACAGTGAACGTTTTGACCAAAAAGAGTTGAGTGATCTGATCAGGGACTTAAATCTTTCCAAAGAGTCCTCTGAATTGCTTGCGTCCAGACTAAAGGAAAAGAATGCACTTCAGCCTGGAACGAAAATTACAATTTATAGAAACAGAGAAAAGGATTTGCTGCCATTCTTTACCGAAGGCAACAACCTAGTATTCTGTAATGACATCAGCAACTTATTGAAGAAAATTGGTCTGTCGGATTACAGCCGAGATGAGTGGCGTCTTTTTATCGACAGTTCAAAACGTAGTCTGAAATGTGTGCTTTTAAATAACGGCAACAAATTTGGTTCTATTCCAATCGGTCACTCCACCAGGATGAAAGAAGAGTACAATGCCATCTCTTTAGTACTGGAAAAGATAAAATACAAAGAACATCAATGGGTAATTTGTGTAGACTTGAAGATGGTAAATTTCCTCCTTGGTCAACAAAGTGGCTACACAAAGTATCCCTGCTTTTTGTGTCTTTGGGACAGTAGAGCCAAGCATGAACATTGGACAAGAAAAGATTGGCCTTCGAGGAAAGACATGGTGGTTGGAGGTCAAAATGTAATCAAGGAATCTTTGGTGGCACGAGATAGGATCATACTGCCACCACTACATATAAAGCTAGGCCTGATGAAACAATTTGTCAGGGCTTTGAATAAAGAAGGTTCATGCTTCGAATACATAGTACACAAGTTACCAGGAATTACAATGGAAAAATTGAAGGCTGGAATCTTCGATGGTCCACAGATCAGGCAACTTATGAATGACCCACTTTTCATACCATCAATGAATGAAATCGAATCTTGTGCCTGGTCTTCCTTTGTTCTTGTAACTAAAAATTTTCTTGGCAACAAGAAGGCAGACAATTATGCACAGCTAGTAGAGGATATGCTTCTTCATTTCAACAAGCTTGGCTGCAACATGAGCATTAAAGTCCATTATCTCCACAGTCACTTAGATCGCTTTCCAGAGAATCTTGGTGACTTCAGCGAAGAGCAAGGTGAAAGATTTCACCAAGACATCAAAACAATGGAAAATCGATATCAAGGAAGATGGGATGCACACATGATGGCAGACTATTGCTGGAATATTATGCGCGATTGTTCCGGCAGATGCCACACTCGGAAATCGTACAAAAGGAGCTTCTTCGGTGTCGAATGACTTGAAATTTTTATAACAAACTTGTTCTGTTTGGTATCATATAAGTACAGTTTCAGGTACTACCATTTTCTTTTAAGTATTTGTATTATTATGTTTATTTAGTGTATCACATAATAAATTGAGCACTACATAATTATAGCTATAGCCTTATGTTTTATGGGCGAGCAGAGGCAAGGACTGGTATATGGCATAATGTTCTATATCTCGAAAACTAGACCTGCTGGGAGAAAACTGGTGCCTTTTCTGGAATCAGCAGGTCAAATATACCCAGAAACAGTTCTAACATTTGAGGCAATAAATTATGTGTTGGCCAGTGTAATCGTGCTACTAAATGCACGTAGTCTTAAAACGATTTTCTGCGCTCTATGATGAAAGACGTTAGTACTCAACTCTTCCGGTCTTTGTCTATGGTGAATCTATTCTGCTAGTCGTCATCTAAAATTGTCTCCTTACTATTGAATAATTGATTAACTGATTGACTTATTCACTCATTTGATTACGCGTTATTATTATTATTATTTCTGCACTTATTAGGCGCCACTATCTAATGATTTAGCATCAATCGCCGAGCAATTGTAGTTGGAGGAGTTGCTCAAGATAACTACACAGTAATCGTCTCAGAGGAGATTCGAACCTGTACTCTCCGCGTTACAAGCCGAGTACTTTCTCCAATAGGCTACCGTGTCCCAAGATTATTCATTCACGCATTCACTTTTTAACTCAGTCATTCACTCACTCATTCACTAAACGGGCAGGTTTTCATAGTGAATCTCAAGACATCGACTCAGAAGCGCAGCCAACTCAGCCCCTCGGCGAAAGAGGTAATTTCAAAACTTCAGAGCGGCTAGACGGCAAGATATGTGAATATACGGAACATAGAATACGGAATAGAATAGGTTTTGAGGTGGCGCCATATAATCAGAACACTGCATAACTCATTGCCAATGTTCACTGCTGGGCCTTTAATTATCCTAGGCCTATTATGATGCTTTGCAGATTATACAACCGGCAACAACTTATTCAACGGCTAGTAACCCCACTTGAACTGTTTCGACTTTCCAGTTACGGCGCCATTATTAGATACATCAGAGTTTTACGTGTAATCCTATGTATATGTATATATCGACATAGCAAAATGTGCATATATATATGTATAAGGGCGAGAGAATTTAGAAAGAAGTGTGTATGTATTCTTGAAACTAAATATGGTAATATTGCGATACAATGTTTGACGACAAACATTTGTACAGAACTACATGTAGGGGGGTCAACAATGTTTGAGCAGTGAACAGTTTGATTAGATGCGTTTTCGGCGGAATCTCTTTGATGACTGGAGTCAAACAGGATGCATATCCACTGTAAGTAAGCGGCAGCGCTCGAGAAAGTTTCAAGTCGGCAACACCACTTGCCCACTAACTGTTTAACACGCGATATTCGTTATTTTACGAGATTATCGAGTGTTGTAAAAGGTCGGCCTCTCAGCATGGCGTCTACGCAAGATGCCCAACGGAAATTCATCCGCAATTCAGTGTATCTCTCCATTTGGTCCTGTTCAAACTTCAACCTAAATGACCTCAAAATCGTTTCATCCTAAATCAACTAACATTATTTCTTTCAGTTTTTCTAGCATCAACTTATGGTAAGTATTTTCTCGATTCTAAAAAAGAAAAGCTTGAAAGGAGTCAACTCGAAGTTTCGCAAAATGCCTTCGGAGGGTGGGGTGACGGGATCAACGATATCTTTGAAAGTATCTTAAATATTGCATAAAGTTTTTGGCTTTTCCATCCAATATATCTTGCAACATGTGGTTAAAATTCAGCCAATTCTAAGATGGTCGAGCGGGAACCTTCCTCAAAATTGGTTGAATTGAGCTGGAATGACCCGTATGCAACCTTAAAAGAGATGTGACAGGCTGGACAATTGATTTTTCTAGTTTAAAAGACAGTGGCAGATTATCCTGTGCAGAATCGCACAAAAGATGTGTTTTTCAATAGTATTGAGGCACGGTAGCGGATGGGTTAAAGGGCGAGGCTTGTAACGCCGAAAGTATGAGTACAAGCCTCCTCTGAGGCGCTGTTACTTTGCTACCCACCGTGGCCTGGCTTCTGGTTTCTCTGACCCATTGGAATTCGACCCGGCTTCTGCAATAGATTATGATTTTGATTGCGAATTTGACATGAAGCGTCCTTCGCCTGATTAGGATGAGCTATATAAAACGATGAGTAGCGAGCTACTTCTAGAGTGCATTAGAATGTCAAATGTCAGCTCAAATACCAAGAGTTATAGAAGAGATAGAGCTTCGCTTTGAAAGAAAGTAATCAGTTCAAAATAAAGTTGATAAATGTTTGCTCGCGTAATTCGGTTTTCTCCAATAGTTCCTTTTCTGATTATTATTTGGCTTTCTCAGTAAAGATTAATTCAAACTCATTTCGATCGTTAGAAACAGTGACTAGCATAATTTATTTATAGTTGTGCACTCCAGATGAAATTTCACACAACTCTTTAGAATCGACATTGCGATTTATGTAACCTTATTTACATTCAAAAAAGTTACTTTAAATTTTACAACATAGTTTTGAATTACTTAAAATTTGCAATAGGGGGTCTGGTAGAATTGAGAACACAAAGATGCGTAGTTCTCTGGGGTACTATGTTGCAAAACCAGCCTAACGCCGAAGGACGCACTTTACACCTTTTTTATTGAAATCTTAATCGTTTAGCTATCGTTTAGCGTGGTCCAGAAACTCTGAAAATAATGTCAAGTATGTATCAATTCTGGATGGGAATCCATTGTTTGAGCTCTATATAAATGCGGAAGCCCGGCATTGGTAACTTTTTTAATTTTCTGAGCACTGTTTGTTTATTGGTGAACTATTTGTACGTACGAACTTTGACATCATTTAATTGGCGTAGAGAAAGCCTCTGATTAGTTTCTCTTAAGGCGACATTATACACATTTTTATAAAATTACAATTACATACATACATATGCACACATACACACATACATACATACATGGATGCATGTACATGTGCACATACGTACATACGTGCACTCGTGCATACGTACATACATACATACGTCGAGCCTACGTGCATACGTGCATTGAATAAAATATAGCCCGGTTTTGAGCCGTCTTGAGAGAAACGCAGTTTATTGACCATGAGTTCTCTAATTTACAGGCTCTTGTGGCATGGTCACTTACAGACAATGTCTGCTGTAATGTAATGGAGACGATTTATATAGGCAAATGTAAGTAGAGGGCTACGTCTAGGGTGCTTTACGCTGTTAAATGTATGCTCAAGGGTTAGGAATTAGATAACACATAGAACTTCGATTATTTTTTAAAGACGTGAACATATTTTGGCCTCCCGAATAGATGCCGGAAGTTTTTCACCCATTTTAGTCGCATTTGCTGGCACAGAACAGCAGCATACTTTGATTAGTATTGCCGTAGTATTTCTTTGAGGTCATGCGATCTGTGAGGTGGGATGGTACACAGTTGTGTAGACAAATGTAGGCCTATGCTAGAAGCCAAGGTTTGAACTTGACTCGCTTATCGATCCTCAAGACACTTGAGCTGGTTTTTAGTGCAAGTTTAATGTGTAGAATTTTTTAATTCGAACGGCCAGACGAACAGCAGCAGTCTGAAGGCAAATGAAAAATTCAACTAAATGTTCAGTCAGTGTCACCTAAAGCTACAGAAACATAATGATTTTCTAGGGCAATTAATCAGGTAGAAGAGTCCAATATTGTTCGCCACAATAGATGTCTTGTATAGCCTGACCTTTAAAGTCGAACTTACAGTAGGAAGTTCTAATTTTACCAAAACAAGAATAATAAAATCAACCATCTTTTGCAGCTGACGATGAGAAGTTTGCATATTATTATGATCATCACGACAGCGATGACTACTACAGCAATAGTGATGATGAAGATGATAATGATGATGATGACGACGACGATGACGACGACGATGATGATGACGATGATGACGATGATTTGATTATGGTGATGATGGAATTGACGACGAGATTCAGTACCGAATTGTAATAATTTTTATTTAGGATGACGGAATATGCGAATAAATTGATGGAAGAAAGCGCTTCTCGATTCATGGTAAATACATGTTTATTGCTTCCAAATGAAAATCGATTTGCTCTGGATTGCAAGCATCTCCCAATATCGATAGGATGCTCTTTGCCAAAGCGTTATAATATTACCTCTGGCAGCATTGCGGAGTTCTATATCCGACCGTTGGTTACATGCGTAGGTGACACTGATACATTATTCTACGACAGTGATCAGCTGGCCTTTGTAGAAGATTTTCCAGTGTTGCCAAATGATGTGAGTGGCTTATACGACACGATTGAGTGCTTTAAGATTGAACCTTATCTCGGATATCCAGGTTTTGTTCGACTTCGAGTTTTTGGGGAAATGAATTATAACTGGAAACAGAAAAAATATATATTTAGCTATGTAAATACACAAAACAGATACTTTAGGCTAAATAAGGTCGGAGGTCCAAGTCAGCTTGCCGCTTTTTATAAAGGTTTTAGTACGGTGTCAAAGATAGTGAGAGGTCCAGCAATTACACATCAAGATGACTCTAGATCTGTGACATATGACGGCGTCACATGCGTGTGGAGCCCTCAATGGCCTAGGGAAGCCCAACGTTGGCTTACTCGACCTAGAAATAACGGATGGCCGACTACTACTACAATCTCCGAGGTTACAGAGAATGGTTGTCATGTTGTGAATGTCCAGCATCGTGCTTGCAGAAATGACGATCGCCAGTGCAGATTTTCATTTTCAGTCGCCGAAGTAATTTTACTTCAGAGTTGGACACAAATTCAGCAGATTGTCTACCATATGCTCAGACTCTTCGCCAAGAGAGAATTAATTCATAAGAATTGTCCAAAGGAGGATGAGGTTCTCTGTACGTATCATTTCAAGACACTGATGTTATGGACTTGTGAAGAGATGTCAATGGAATGGTGGAATTCATCTACTGTTTTTGCAATATGTTGTGAGTTACTAAAAAAGCTTTCAGAATGGTTAAAGAAAAGAAACTGCCCGAACTATTTTATTCCTGAAGCAAATTTATTTCAGGAGCCTATGAACCACACAATGCTTGAGAAGACTGAAAGGCGATTGAATGAAGTCTGCAAACCTGGTGTTCTTTGTCGTTGGTTTGTGAAAAATTACATAAAACCAATCGCTGTGCATTTTTTCGAAATTGAATTTGATGATATAACGAACCAGGTACCTGATGTCTTGTATGTCGTTCCAGATTTCTTCGAAACCTTGGAAACGATGAAACCACAAACTCTGGATATCCTTTTTTCTTCAAGATTTTTTTATTGTAATCTCTATGCTCGCTGTGTAATCAAATCTGGATTCGCGTTAGGTCTGTACTGCTGTTCAAATGATAGATATGATGTAAAAATGGTTGAATTGGAAAGAGGCATGCACATGACAATCCTACCAATAGCGCAGCACGCTTTATGTTTAAGGTACCAAAATGCAACACTGTACACATTGCATACTGCATATTCTTTAAGGTTTGGAGAGATGTCATTCGATGGAACGCAGTTATTTGAATCTGTCAAAGGCAATTTGATCCAGCATAAAATCGTAAAGTCTCAATATCATAACTTTCCCAAAACTTTTACGGCAGAAAGAAGTCGGTTGCATTTTTTGCGAACCCAGGGTCTCATGCAAAATTTAACCGGATCAAATTGCCGTTCGGAATTCCAACTATTGTCCATTTTGTCAAAAGAGTTTCTAAGAAAAGCTTTAGAATGTGAAGATTCTAATTCAGAGAGCATTGTTCCTGCTGCTTTGGTCTACCTGGCTGCTCTCCATTTTGCAACATCAGAATTCCAAAAGGTAATTAACCTCTGTTCAGCAGTCTTGAAGCAGCAAACGCCCCAACAGGAAAATGAAATACTGAATGCAGGTTGTTTATTCTTTATTGACGATGTTATTAGAATCGTTGGATTTTGTCTGCTTTACAAGAAGACTAAGGATAACATATGCTATATTAACAGACATGTCTATCTTGATCTGCGTCTTACACCGCATGTCTTTGCTCATCATTTGGCAATTATTTCCAGGGAAAGAATTTCCAGGCAATTGAATATTGTATTGCCTCGTACAGAATTTTCTTTTGACCAATTTTTGTTGGTTTTGACAAAGCGGAAATATGTTATTCCGATGAATACAGGTGTTTCTTTCAGTGAAACCTGACAGTGCGTTTATCGCAGACCCGATTCGTTAAACGAAAATGAAACCTTTATTGTAAATCTTTTTCAAACTAAAGACAAAATTATTGATCTTCTATTGAAATGTGCCTTAGAAAATATGACATTATTTTATAGTATGATCCGCAAAGACTTTGGCATCCAGTGCAACACAGATGACTGCTATCGTGCTTTGTACCTTTACAAACGTCGTCAATACTCTGAAGTTTTGAATTTATGTGAAGAAATTCTGAACGAGCCTGATCTGCAGAGCGATTTGCAAGAGTTTGCATTTGTGAATGTTTCAGTGTTACCACCTCTTGACTCTTATTTCGATGGAGACGTACAGTCTTTGCTTGGATTTCACACACTCTTTTGTTATTTATCACCTGCAAATGACACACTGGTGAAATTGAAGTTAACTAGGGAGACAACGTTTGCATACTATTTTGCCCAAGTGATCTATTATTGGAAGTACGTACTTTCAACATCTTTGGATCATTCTTACTCCATTAAATGTCACTATTTTCTTGGAAGACATTTTCTTGCAAGATATTTGAAACTCAGATGCAGTATCGATTGCAATCATCCGTACACGGAAGCAATGGCTGCATTTGCTGCCATGAAATGTAGTCTTCCGTTTGAACACATCATTGGCAGATTTCTCCTAACAAAACTTTGTAAACTTCAGAAAGAGTTTCAGAGTTATATCGTATCGACAACTTAATTCTGATTTTCATGAAATGTGCTTATTGTCGTAAAGCGGAAGGCTTCAGTTAACTTATAAAGAGTCTGTTAGTGATTGACTTATCTTGTCTAAAATCTTTGAAGTGTTCGCAGTGAAGGAAGGCCAAAAGAGGAAAAGGCACTATTGACAACTTCAGTACCATTCGAACTTCGAGGTCCATTAGCACTTTGCCACCTAAAACCACCACAATGGGCAAACGTACTTTTCGCGCATGTAACCATTTTGACCACTTATGTAGAGCCTAACACCGTTTAATTACCCATTATCACTGCTGTGCCAACATTCCAAGTTCTCAACGACACTTTTGTGCTAATTGTATTTATGCGGTTAATGTATGCAACATGTAAACATCTACAAATGGTCAGCATATATGTATGTAAATGAAAGCCTGCTGTGCAGACAGTTGATATGATGTTGAATCTGTCAAGTCAGAATTAGTCAGAGTTTTTAGCATCTGGTTGAGATCATCCTTAATTGTTAACTCTAATCGCTTTGATTACGCAATTGACTGCATGTTTAGATACGATTGGTATATTAATTAATGATTCAATACTGTTTTCTTAGAATTTAACGGTGATTCACAAACCTTCATTTTTATACATTGTTTGTCTTGGAATCAATTTCTCCATGCTATACAGTCTACTGCAGTCTTTAGCCAAAATAAATTGCATGTGGAAGTCAGTAGGGATCAACTTGTAAATGAGAATTCATGACTTCTGAAATCTTTATCATCGAGTGTGAAGCCAAATTTTTCGGATGCCGGTTTCAACAATTACACTATAAAAGCAAGAAATACAAATGCGGAAAACTTAAAAAAACTAATATAAAGAATTCAAATATTCAGATGAGAAGAAGATGGTAAGTAGAGAGTCGTATTTACAAGAAAGTTGCAAAACCTCAACAAAATTAAATTAAAATATACACAACAACTTAACATTTAACTACTTCAGATCGATTCCTCTCATTGTTGTTGGTCACCCTAAGACACCCAAATCATTCAGTCGGTGTCATTAGCCGGCGTTCAATGTGCCTATTGGACGTATGTGTGCGTTACCTATTATACATTACACTAACAGGAGTTCAAAAGTCTTGACTCAGTTGCCATGCAACTTCTTTTGTTGCATTGTTGCTAACTTGTAATTTGTTACTGTCATTTAAAATTTTTGTAGCGCCATTCCAGGAAGAACTATTCAGAGAATCAGAGGTATTCAGGACGCAAGTCTAACTGTCGTTAAGAACAGAAACTTAAACAGCAAGCAAACTATGCCGATATTGGTTACTTTGACTTGGCATTTAAGGACACCAAGTTTAAAATTTCAGAATACAATGATGCAGCGCTATCTCCAGATATATACAACAGTAATAGCTTACACATACAAGATCTCGACAAGCTCAACTATACACCTAATAATTGAACTGTCGTAAACACAATCCCCTATGCTGCTCACGTCACCAACGCAAGGTTCATCGAAGCAAGATGCACCTCGGCTTAAGACCTATTTTACCGTCTTGCTTTTGTATGTCTGACCGAAGTGACTCATCCACGCCTACGATTCCTCGCTCAGCTGATGGACACATGGCATGTTAACAAATGTCTCACTTACTTACTTACTTTACTTACTCCCAGTATCGAGATGATTCAAACAAGGAGGCTTCGGATGTTTGGATACACCGCGCGTTGCGACGCAGACTTGAACATGCCAGAGCGCTGAAAGCTACGATATCCAGCCCCCAAAAGCTTGGAAGAGATCTCCTGGACATGAGTGGTATAATATGATCTCCACTTGCTAAATTTCTCACTGCTAGTCGGTAGACAAACCGAGAATAGAGGCGGCTGGCAAGGTAAAGTGATTTGGAAACTTCAACGCTTTAGAGGGACATGCCATAGAGGATGATACAAGATGCTCTAAAAAGTTCTTGAAAAATTACATAAAGGGCTTCGGTCTATTTCTGGTCATCAGAATATACACGTACTCAGATCACAATACTTTCAGAACCTTTATTTCTTCTTGTAACGTAGAAATGCAATTATTATTCGACATGACAAGTACCACTTGTCCATCCTGATTGTTTAGCTCTTTTCCAATCAACGTCAGCATGATGTACACAACAATTTTCTCAGTAACATTGAAGGATGGATATTCTCGTGGCAATGCAACATCAATTGCACGACGAGTCCTGCTTATCAGCATAGAATCTGAAGAGCAACATGTATCCAAGCAGAATAACTTGATGCAAAAACCTTGCTCTCTTCAGAGGTAAGTATTGTCGAAAGACAAGTTTTCTTTTCCATTACATGAGGGATTCGTCAGCCGTTACTAACGCTCCCGGCGTGTAGATAGTTTGAAACTTCTCAAACAATTCATCCAAGAGTGGTCGCAATTGGTACAGTCAATATCGATTGATGTCCTCAAAACTTGGCACTTACTGTTTGCCGCTGTGGTGAAAGAACTGCAGTAGTAATTGAAATCGGTTTAGTGGCATTATTGCGCCAAAAACTGGAGTCTTTAATAATGGATCTATGGTAAGATGAAAACGAAGGTTTCTTCACAATCCTTATGATCATCAATAAACCAATGAATTTCTTAATTTCACTCGCTGTACTTGGTATCTACTGACATGCATTTGAGAACGGAGGGAGATTGGGATGAGCTTCCAAAAGGCCTACTGTTGAGCGTACAGAAATAGGCTTATGAAAGAAGTGATTGGAAAGATCATCTGTCACAAAGAGCTGACAGCCTGACCTAGATTCTATAGTAAAGCCGATTGTAGGAACTTGTAAGCCTGGTTTACCAGTAATCGGGTGCAAAACTGGAAGTTCGCCTAATGCGCGCCTCCAAGTGAACTCAAGGCAAACCCATGGATCGTCAGTGTGATCTTCATCATTTACATCTCTATCGCCAACAACGCAATGCACGATCATCATCATCACTCTCACCATTAAAATCTAGATCCGACTCTTCGTCATCTGACTTAACATTTTCATCAGCAACATCACAACTGTCACCTATGTCGTTAGATTTGGCATTCTGAAACTTATCTACAACTTCTTTCAAGGTATAATACTTCTTTTGCCAGCCATGATACGCCAACACGTTACTACGAACAAAGTTGAACCGTCTATATGATCTGAGATATTCTAAGCTGACGTCTGGGGAAACATGAGTCATACCCACGATACAGGTAAAATACAACAACAAGCTTCAGTACGGATAATGTGGGTGACCCAACGCAGTGTTATTTCGTATACCCAGGTCCCGTTTTAAAGAGCGCCACGCCATTTAAGGTCCATGCTAGCCCGAGTTGAAAAACCTTTGAAATATTGCCACTATCGGTATGCGAACCGTCACGTTCAGAGGAGCCTCGAAGTAGGCCAACACTTTAACCAGTGCATCTAACCATGACGGAATACAGAACAGGCATCATAAAGTTTCCCGATATATCCAGTGTTCTATGTAACATGGTTTATTTTTTGTGCTAGGTGTATCTGGAAAATCATATAGTGAACTGATTAAGTCGATCGCATACGGTGCTTTGGCAAACAGGGCAACATCTAAGCTTCTATGCTTAAGGCTTACGCTGGGCAGTGCTAATATGGCATCCTATTGAAAATCATACTATTGGCCTAGATTGCGTGTTCGAACTGATCTGAAATATTTCTATGCTGACACCTGGGAAAACTACGAGTGAAAACCATGATACGGGGAAACCACAATAGGCTACAATACACATAATGTTGAGGACCATACTCACTGTTATTTCGCATATTGAGGGTATAATGCAAGCGACATAAAATCCGGATTTTTCCAGCATTCTCGATAATATGGTTTATATTCTGTGCCCGATACATTAGCCAAGTCATCGATTGAACTGGTTAAGTCGATTCCATGAGACACTTTGGAATATATCTTCAGGGTAAATATAGAAATATGCTCTATAGCACTAGCATGACATCCACTTCAAAGTTATACTACAAGCCTAGAATGCGTGTTCGAACCGTTTCATTACATGTACAACATAGTACAATTTGGTAAGTGATATGTTGTTCTAAATGAATAGCCATAAGACGTTTATCATTAAGTAAATATAGCATGTTAAGGATAGCCGGGCGACACATAATGCTTTTTGTACTACGAAAGTTGAGGGATTTTGCAACGCGGAGGGCTTAAAGGTAGTTTATCGAATAAATGGCGAAAGGGCACTAGAAATAGTTGATACGAATCAAACATCGGTGTAGCATTTGGCTTACAATGAAACTTATTCATGTAGATAACAACGCAATGCATCCTAAACTTGATAAGGTCTTATTGCATCAGTTCATTGATTCCCATAAAGCACGACAAAAGAAAGAGCAAGTGAAAGAAGTAAGTTTCAGCATATCTATTCACTTAGATAAAACTTGAACAGTAAGACTAGGAATTCTAGAAAATTCGTCCGATGATGATTCCTCGGACCACTGTAAGCCTAGCCCACATTAAAGAGCTTGGCAATCGTCCTAAAGGACCTGATAGGAGGAACTCAGCGCATTCTCCACTTTCCAGCAAGGCTTTGAGATAACAATGTCGCCGACAAGACTGGAGCATTATCTGTCGTTTATGCATGGCAGCTAAAATTTAATTAGACTTGGTTTCTTTTCGTTTGTTAAATAATAACTTAAACAGCATCTTAAATTCATAATAATTTTCTTTGCATATCATGCACGCCTCTGCAGCCATTTATTACAAAGCTGAACAAAATAATATTCCATCTTGTGGGCGATATGCTGCGCAAACACCCCGAAGGATCTACGTTAAAATTTATGGGTCTATTATGGTATCATCCAGCATCTGTGCCTCCATACATGCATCGATACATCCTTCCATCCGTCCTTCAGATTGTTATTAAGGTATCTGATTGCTGATAGCAAATCTCTTCCACTGACTGCTTTATGAATCTTTTCGCTCTTAGCACTTCCTTGCTGTAGCCTTATTCTATGATACATTTATTCTGCTAATCGTCATCTAAAATTATTTCTTTTTTTCAATTGTATGATTAATTGATTCATTCATTTAATCAATGAATAATTCATGCACGCATTTCTTTAGCCACTCAGCCACTCACTATGTCACTCACTCAGTCACTCATTCATTCCCTCAATCATTCACTAAATTTGCAGATTTTCGTAATGCATCTCAAGATACCCACTCAAAAGCGCTGCCAGCCCAGTCTCTGCGAAAGAGATAGTTTACAAAAATTTATTTTGGCAAGACTGCCTGTATTAACACGCAAGATGGCCCACCAGAAACTCATCCGCAGTTCTGGTTATCTCTACATTAGGTCGTGCACCAACTTCCAGCCAAATAACCTCCACAGATTCATAATCTTGATGGCAAATCTCATTTCTTCTTATTCCTTCAGTTTTGTCTAGCATCAGCTATGGTAAACATTTTCTCAATATTAACAAGAAAAACTCGTAAGAAATCATTAACAGTGTCCACACTGTAAGAATAATCTTTAGCGTAATAATTATCGATGAAAATGAAGTTAATGAAGACATTTTTTAAATTTGTAAACATGCAACTACGCAAATAGCTTTTGAAACACAAAGCATTTAATTATATTATTACATTATTATTATTATTAGATAATATTATTAAATTCATACTAATGTTCTTTATGCTCTTTTTAGAACCCAGAACGACATCTTTTCAATGGCAGTTTTTCGTAGTGAATTTCAAACCATACTCTGCAATAACGTTTATTGTTGGCGGGTATGGTTCTCGATTCTTAAAGAAATTTTGTTTGAGTTGGTGAATTAAAAATCTTGCAAGTGACCAACACTTCCACCTGAACCAGGCTTCTTTCGCCCTATCGTTCATTATTTGCCATTCGTTGCAACTTGTCATACAGCGAATGCCATACTGTTGTTTTAAAACGCATATATCGATTAACCAAAAGTTGGTGAACCTCTGTTTTGATCGATAATTCAACGGCAGTTTTGTCAGACGATAAACACCGTGAATTTGTAACAGACCGACAGCAACAAAGGAATCATAATGGAAGATATCGTGTCGCAGTTCGTTGTTAGCACTTGCCAAATCTACGCAGTGGTAAACGAAATGTATTTCGACATTAACGAGAATCTTGATTGTGGAATCGGTAACGTTCCAGATCAAGCAATGGTGTGCGGAAGCGTTGCAGAATTTTATATTAAACCCATTAACTCTTGCATTGGCGATATTGATATACTTAAAACCAGCAGAAAGAGATTAGCATTTCATTCTTCTCATTGTAAAATTCCTAAAGATGTTAGTAATCTTAGCGACACTGTTGAATGTTACATGTTAGAACATGAGGCAGATGATCCCGCATACGTTCGCCTTCGCTTATTCGGGACAGCAAATTATGACTGGAATTTCGATAACTATAAATTTAGCAAGGCATCAAATAAGAATTTACTTTCAAGAAATATTTGTTCTTCAGACAGTATAAGATTTATTTCTGAGCATCTTCCAATAAACGATAGGATGCTGATACTAGGAAATGATATTTTCAAAACATTAACCAAAAAGGGACCAGCTGACAGATTTTTTAACACAAATATTCGTGGTAGAAAATGTAAAGATACAGTGGTCTCCATACGCTGTCCGTGGTGGTCACCTGCTGCCAATGATTGGCCAAATCGGCAGCGAAACTGTGGGTGGCCAAACGAAGCGACCATCAGCAAAGTGGTTCAGAATGGATGTGATGTGGTTCCAGTAGGACAACGGGGCAAAGAAGATGATGTGTATCAGTGGAGACTGTCATTTTCACGAGCCGAAGTTATTCTACTTCAGAGTTGGACTCCAACTCAACAGATTGTCTATCACTTGCTACGATTTTTCGCCAGAAAAGAAATCATCCCAAAATACTCCACAAAGGAAGATGAGATTCTATGTAATTACCATCTTAAAACGCTGATGCTGTGGTCTTGTGAAGAACAGTCACCTGAATGGTGGGAGACATCCAGTGTTATTGCAACTTGTTGCAAACTGTTGAGTAAACTTCATATATGGTTGAAGCTGAAACATTGTCCAAACTACTTCATTCCGGAAGCAAATCTCTTATATTACAAAATAAATTCTAAACTATTAAAGCGTGATCTGAAAACAGTTGAGGATTTTATAAGCACGGAATGTTTGAGTGAATGGTTTATGGTAAATTATGTACTACCGGTTTGTCCAAAAATGCATGATTCAACCGAAACTGTATTGTCAGAAGCGCAGACTGGAAAATGTATGGTTTCCGTTTGTGCACACATCAGAAAGGAGGAGCCGACTTATTTCAATGATTTTCTAGAACAGTTCGCTCTAAGTGTCTCCGTAGGTTTTGAATTTGTACGCAATTTATACATGGCGAACACCAAAGGAATGAAAATAGCGATTCTCGATTCTGTTTTTAACTTCAAGATGCATAATGATATAGTTAATCAAATTCTGAGTTATTTTAGTGACTATTTTAAGGCATTGAGCTTTTTGCACATGTCACATATCACTGAGGCAGGTTTACTGGCTTCTAACTCAAAATATGATGTTGATTTTCTATCAGAAATTCTGATGGACATAACAAGACAGTCAGCTTGGCCAAAAACACATAATTATCCAATCACATTTTCTGAACATCTTACTGAAAGCCACGTCTATTACATTAGAGCCGAGGAAATAATGAGTCACATCGCAGCATGTAATTCTAAGGCTGAGAGTCAACTATATAGGACTCTGTCAATGCAGTGTCTTCAAAGATCTTCGAGGTTCCAAATGAGGACAGAAACTTCGCCTTATGCATCCATGATGTATATGGCTGCACTGCATTATTGTTACGGAGAACGACAGACAACGATCGATCTTTGTCTCGCCGTTTTGAATGCTCCGAAAGAAGATAAACAGCGTGAAATAAAATCAGACCAAAGAGGAAAATCGTTGAAAGTTAACTGCTTGCTTTTCATGAAAGACTTAGCATCTATTGCTGGATTTCTGATACTTAGAAGACACATTTTACAAATAACTATTTCAGCCAACAAGCAACAGTTCCAAATCGAGTTAAATCTAAGCTCCGCAATATTTGCTTTCTATCTTCTGAATTTATGTGATTGCAAACAACTGTATGTGGAACAACCGGTTGCGGCATTTGAATCTGATGTATGTCTTCAAGTCCACTTTCGCTTCAAGCAATGGAGCAAACTCAAAACATGCGTCTATTTTCGGCTCAGGGAAGACAGAGTAGAGTCGGAAAGAATTCTGACTTTATCTCGAGCAATTAACGCTGTTGATGCGCTAACGGAAGCGTCGTTAGATTTAATGATCCGATTTTACTCCTCCGTTTCCAAGAAGTTTGGAAAACAATGCAATCTTGCGCCATTTTATCGGGCTCTTCAGCTTTATAGAAGTCGCAGATATGAAGAAGTTTTAGGTTTTTGCGAGCAAATATTAGAAGATGCAGAATTTCATTCCGATTTTGAGGATTTAGATTTTCTTAATATCAGAACAACCCCACCGTATATTTTGTATTTTGACGAAGACTTACAAACTTTGATTAGCTTTCAGAGTCTTTTTGATATTTTTGAACCAGAGCCGAATTTACCGCAGGAAAAGTTTACTTTATATTGCCGATTATTCAAGTCGTTATTCGGATTTTTATTTGATTCTGCTTATGGCTCTTTACATTTAAAATACTTACTTTGTGTTAGAAGTTCAGATTACTTCATTGGAAGGATGTTTTTAATGCATTACTTAAAACTTCGGTGTTTAATCGACCTTGGTTACCCGATGTCAGAGATTGTTGCCACCTTCCGATGTCTACGATGTCGTTTGCGTATTGAGCACATTGCTAAAGCTTTTATGCGTCAAAAGATAATTAGACTTAGAGGTATGGCGCTCAGAAATCCCGCTGAATGAAACTCGTGTGATTTGCTTCAATAGCATTATTTGTGTATCAGGTGCCTCAGTAGGCAAAATAGTTTTGCTTTCTAACCAAGGTTACTGTGTTGCCTTTTCTTTAAAATAATTATTAAACAAGTAAAATGAACCAATTTGAAAGTCTAACACTTTTTAGCACATAAAATTTGGGCATTGTGTACTTCATTGGCTACTTCTGGAAAGTCTGTTCTGTTATTGTTCTGTTCTAATATTGATATCAACACCGCTTTTTCGTTGCTGCAAATAAATTTATTGCAAATGATCATAAAATCTCTATATTAGTACTAATGTCAACACAGCTTTCTCGTTGCTAATCATAACTGCTTTACAAATGATTATTAAACTTCTGCAAGTATGTTTAGAATAATTATTAATGATTTGCTGTTGTTTTCTTGTAAAACGATGGTGATTCTCGATTACCTTCAATAAATATATATGGATTATTGTTCAGAGCATATTCTCCGTTCTATATTCTACACTCTTTAGTCGCGATAACGTACATGAGTGTGTTAACAGCGCTCAACTTTTAAAAGTTAATTAATTCGTTAATTTTTTAATAAAAGGATGAGCGGCCATTTTCGTCATGCGTCAGCTTCATAAAATTTAACAACTCGGCTGGACAACGCGAATTACATGTGTGGAATGGGTTGGATTTAATGGTATAAATCGAGAAAACTTGAATTTAAGAAAAATGGTAAATACAGAGCCGTATTGTCAGAAAGTTTAAACATGTCGACAAAATATATGTTTAATAGTCACCATAATTTTATCAGTAACAACCTTGCCATTCGTCTGCTTTTAACACTAACGCCACCCATTTAAGTTCTTCCATTAGTTGAGGTTCGCAGGCATAGTATGCGTAGTCGTGCTAGTTTTATTAAGTGCGGTATATGTGTTCCCGAGTCTTTAAAGATTCCTTATTTGCTTACCTTGGATCTATACAATATACAAGATATAATATACAATATACAATAGACATTCCTTCGCGGCTCATTAGGTATATTTTCCCTGTGGAGTTGTTTTGTGTTAACCCCGTGGTATATTATTCGATTTAAGGCCATATAAAAGTTAACTGCCTCTAACTCTGAGAAGGATGATTGTTGCTAGGTGAGCAATCTAATTACTTAGCTAGTTAGTCAAAAACATTATATAGCGCCTATTTAGTACGTCACTAAAGATCTGCCTACAATGTTAACCTAAATGGCTCTAAAGTTTATTAAGAACAAGACTGTCATCATTAAGCTAACACTGTTCACATAATTAGAAGAGTCACCATTGTTCATAATAAAGATGTGACTTAAAGTAATCATGACAGTCCCCAAAAATATCCTTGTTGCACTAGAAGAAATAAACAGGAAGTCTAATTCTCACAAAATAAGACTTAATGTGCGAGGTTATTCCTTTCGATGTGACCAGACGATGTCAACTGGCATCAATTGGAGGAGATCATAAGCATGAGGAGACTTTGCAAGGCTAAAGCATTCAACCATGTCATCTCTTTAGAAAGTAATGCATATCTTCAAGTTTTTGGATTATGTAGCTAGTCGAAGTGCATCCGATTTCTTATTCCTTCCTGGCTGATCGTTCAGCCTCAGTCATTTAGTTCTTTACTGGGCCTGATCCTGTTATTTATGTTGTAGAACAAAGTGCAGTTGCTGCAAGTGGGCTAAACGAATACTGACATGTTCTTTATGTTTTGCTGATTTAGAGGATTGTTTATTTTTATAAATAGTAACACTTTCCTTTTCAGCCAACTTTCCTGATTTGTCATCCGGTGGATCATACGTTGAAGTATCAGCTCTAAACAGAAAATTGCTTTGAGGAGGCTGCAGTTATTTGAGTTTCATCTTGTATGTGTTTAACAAAATGAATATGACAGGCTTCGGACTGGTACCACCCAAACACGGCAGTGGCGGAGTTTGTTTCATCGTGTTCAGTCCTATCGGATGGGTAAAGTTCAACTGAATAAGTTCTTTCGTTGATATTCCTCTCGAAATTTCAGCGTCGTTTAAGGCAAGTTACACTTTATTCGAACCGGTTATTGCGGTTGCAGAATTTATACCATGTATCTACATAATACTATGTAGACTATTTGTGCCGTTAGATATTTCTGTGGCGATAAATTGATTGATTGATTTATTTAAAGCACTACACATGGAGTGTCAGTAAATCTGTATGTTCGCTAGGAGCAATCACTGAGTCGTTCAAACGCCACGGTAAAAGGGTGAGTCCCAACAAATGATTTGAAAGATGGTTGCAAGTCGAACCTTTTGTGGTATAAGATTCCAAATACGAGAAGCTCAGTAGCTAAAGATGCATGATCCAGCAAATACCCTGAACCTAGGTTCTTGGAACAGACCAGTATCAGAAGAACGCAACAATCTAAGAGGACGGCATAAAGTTTACAATGCATTAAGATATAATCGAAGGCCGGTGTTCTGAGCCTTGATGTTCAAGAATGCAATCTTAAAAGAGATGTTACTAGGCTGAAAATTTGATTTTTCTAGCTGTAAAGATGGTTTTAAGTCGCAGATTTTCCTGTGCAGAATCTGAAGAAAGATGCTTTCCAGTGGTAGTGGTAGCCGATTGGTTAGAGCGCTAGGCTTGAAACGGGGAGAGTACGGGTTCCAGCCTCCCCTGAGGTGCGCTAACTGTGTAGGGTCCTTGTGCAAGCCCTTTCCTCACTGGCCTGCACTCACAGAAAGACTGGTATGGCTTTGCTAAACTGCATCATGGAGAATGCGCTTATCAATTTCCTCTCACGCCTACTGAATACTGCACAGTAATATGTCATGTAAAAACGCAACCGTCTTTTCGCGACGATTGACTGCATGAATGGACCATTGACGCCCAACTCCGTCTGCCTCGCGTGGCACCCAGCAAACCTATCCCTGATAGGTTGGTCCATGTCAAAATGTTGTCAATCCAACATATTCTTGTCTTCCACGGCCTCGGGTCCCCTCAGCAAGACCAGCGATGACACTGACCGCGATAGTTTCATGTGGCTGTTTCATCACATGTCCGAAATAACGTAGCTTGCGATATTTAATATGGCCCAGTAGTTTGCTTTCTGTTCTTGCCAGATTTGCTCAGTCGTCGTCATTTTCGTCCATGAATTTTGAAATATAGTAATATGTAATAATAGTAATATGAATGGTTTTAAAAGATCATAAACTATAAAAATTAATTATCTTCAATAAACAAGGAACGAAAATAAGTAGTTGACTATGAGGTTGATAAAAGTTCGTTCACGTTATTCGATTTTTTCCTAGGATTCCATTTTTCTGGGCACCGTTTAATCGTATTATGTCGACTTTAATCACGTAGTTTAATTCAAACTCATTTAAAAGATTGAGAGAAACGGAGAGTAGCATAATTAGTTTTCAACAATGCAGTCCAGTGAAAATTTCATAGATCCCTTGAGCAACGTCTTTGTGGTTTACATATTCTTATTATTCATTAAAAGATTTTAAATGTAATTACTTTGTTTCGAATTATTTCAAGTTTGGCATATGAGAACTGAGGAGACAAATTTGCATGCAGAAGTTGTATAAGGTACATTAATGTACAATCTGCCAAACGCCAAAATCCCCTTTTTTCATATTTTTCACTGAAGTCGTAGTCGATTAGCAATGTTTCGCATGGTCCAGACACTCTAAACACGTTGAAAAAATTAATATTCCTGGATGGGTATCAATTGTTTCAGCTCTACATATGCCCGGGAGCCCGCCATTCGTGGCTTTTTTAGTCTCCTGAGCATTGTTTTCTTAATGGCGAATATTTTGTACTTACGAACTTTAACAAAATTTCGGTTAAATATAGAATGTGAATGTACATGCTTTTCTATAACGACCAAATGGATGTGGAACTGCCCTTGACCTTGCTCATCTTTTAGCGAATTGATCGGGTGAGATCCTTCACCACCGCTGCCCGTTTGAATGAGTATCTCGCAGTTTTAGGTCCCAGTTACGGACAGTAGAAAGTGCCTCTGATTAGTTTCTGTTAAAATGGGGCTATGCAAAATTTCTTTTAAATTGCAATTGCATACATACATACGCATACATACATACATCGATTTTATAAAATATGGCCAGGTTTTGTGCCCTTTTGCAAAATGGCGTTTATTGGCCATCATTTCTACATTTTTATTGCTTAAAAACTTAAGAAAAGTAAATAATGTGCCGTATGGTAGCCAACACGAAAACATGCCTTTTTAGTTTGAACAATTTACAAGTTAAATGTCATAATTGAAAGTTACTGTTTGCTAGCATCAAACATTCGACTGTTGTCGAATGCTTTTTTCTTATGGTGGCAGAAACTAGAACTGTTCTCGCTAAGCGAAATTTTTCGGTTGCTTGACCGAAATTTTGGAATTCTCTTCCTGCGTCAGTGCGTTACGTAAAGTCTCTTATATCATTTAGTTCTCGACTTTAGACTTACCTTTTTCAGTTGCCTTTTCCGCCATAGGCTGCCTCTCTGTCTTATTTGACTGATCTTCTGGATATTGACCTGAATGTGGGTTAAAGTTGATGTGCCATCGGTTGATGTTTTGTGCAGTATACATTGGCGCTCTAGAAGTTTCTAATTTATATATTATTATGTTGTGGCATGGGATGGGCGCATCGGCGTGTGTTTGCAGTGACCTTTACTTCAGGGTCGCTGAACGCGCCTTTGAGGCTGTTTTTTTAATTGCGCGCGTAAACAATGTCTGTTTAATAATTAATAAAAATTAAAAATAATAATAATAATAATAATAATAAAGGCCATTTGCAGACATCCTCTGCTGTAATGTAATGATGACAATTTGTACAACTCATCGTAATTGCGAGCAACTTTTGCAGAGTGCTTACAATATTAAAAGTCAACGCAAGCGCTAACAGATAGATAGCATAACGAAGACGATGAGATTTTAAAAGGAATTGTTATGATTTTCATTTAGAATGACGGAATATGCGGATAAATTGATGGAAGAAATTGCATCTCGATTCATCGTTGAGACATGTCAATTGCTTCCAAAGGAGAGTCCCTCTTTCCTTGATTGGATGCATATCCCAGTGATGTCCGCATGCCCTGCGCCAATACGTTATAATATCTTTTGTGGCAGCAGTATGGAGTTCTATATCCGACCGCTGATTCCATGCGTCACCGATGTTGATGCATTAATCTGCCAAACTGATAAGATGGTCTTTGTAGAAGACTATCCCGTTTTGCCAAATGATGTGAGTGGGTTACTTGATAAGATTGCATGCTTTAAGATTGAGTCCTGCCTCGGGTATCCAGGTTTTATTCGACTTCGACTTTTCGGGAAAATGGATTATAATTGGAAACATAAAAAATATATATTTAGCCACATAAATTCTCTAAATACATACTCTTGTATAAATCTGGCTGATGATACAAGGAAGCATGCCGGCATCAACGAAGGTGTAAGCACGATATCTAATGTGAGAGGTCCAGCAATTAGATTTCAAAGTGATCCTGAATCAGTGCAATTTGATTCTGTCTCGTGCATGTGGAGCCCTCAGTGGCCTAAAGAAGCCCAAGATTGGCCTACTCGACCTAGAAATAACGGATGGCCGACGACTGCTACAATCTCCGAGGTTTTGCAAAATGGTTTTCATGTTGTGAATGTTCAGCATCGCGCTTGCAGAGATGACTATATGCAGTGGAGATTTTCATTTTCAGTCGCCGAAGTAATTTTACTTCAGAGTTGGACTCATGTTCAGCAGATTGTCTATCATTTGCTCAGATTCTTCGCCAAGAGAGAATTAATTCACGAGGGTTGTCCAAAGGAGGATGAGATTCTCTGCAACTACCATTTCAAGACACTGATGTTATGGACATGTGAAGATATGTCACCGGAATGGTGGGAATCGTCTTCTGGTATTGCAGTATGCTGCGAATTACTACAAAAGCTTTCAGAATGGTTAAAGAAGCGAAACTGCCCAAACTATTTTATCCCTGAAGCAAATTTATTTCATGAAGCTACGAACCCCACAATGCTTGACAAGACTCAAAGGCGACTGAATGAATTCTGCAGTTCTGGTGTTCTTTGTCGTTGGTTTGTGAAAAATTACATACAACCAATCGCTGTGAATATTTTCAAATTTGAATGCACAGCGAAAGTACTTCCAGACGTCATGTTTTTCATGCCAGCCCTCTTTAAAACTTGGAAAGCGATGAAATCAGTAGCTCTGGATTTGCTCTTTACCTCGGTATTTAGATTTTGCAATATCAATACCAGTGCTATAATCAAATCTGAAGTGAGATCAGGACTGCATCGCTTTTCAAATGTTAGACTTCATGTTAGAATAATTGAATCGATAAGAAGCTTTCATTGGGCAACCCTACCAACGACCCAAAGCGCTTTATGTTTTAGGTACCAAGATGCAACACTGCACATATTGCATACTGCATGTTATTTAGGTTTTGGAGAAATGTCATGGGATGGCATGCAATTTGTTGAAACTGTCAAAGGCAATTTGATACAACCTATAATCGTAAGGTCTCAACATCATAACTTTCCCAAAACTTTCACAGCAGAAGGAAGCCAGTTGCAGTTTTTGCGAGCTCAGGGTCTCATGGAATATTTAACCGGATCAAATAGCCGTTCGGAATTTCAACTATTGTCTATTCTGTCAAAAGAATTTCTTAGAAAAGCTTTAGAGTGTGAGGATTCTAGTTCCGAGAGCATTGCTCCTGCGGCTTTGGTCTACCTGGCTGCTCTCCAGTTCGCAACATCACAGTTCCAAGGGGTAATTAACCTCTGTTCAGCAGTCTTGATAGATCGAATGTCCCAACAAGAAAATGAGACACTTAATGCAGGATGTTTGTTCTTTATTGACGATGTTATTAGAATCGTTGGAGTTTATCTGCTTTACATGAAGATTAAGGATAATATATATTATAATAACAGACAGTTTTATCTTGATCTGCGTCTTTCACCACAGGTCTTTGCTCATTATTTGGCAATAATTTCCAGGGAAAGAATTTCCAGGCAACTGAAACTGAGTAGTGTATCACCTGCTGCATCATTTTCTTTTGACCAATTTTTGATGGTTTTGACAAAGCGAAAATACAACGTTTCCACAAATACAAGTGTTTCTATCAGTGACGCTAGGCAGTGCGTATATCGCAGAACGGATTCATTGACGGAAAATGAGACTTTAAATGTGACTTGTATTAGAATTAAAGAAAAATTAATTGATGTTCTGATGGAATATGGCTTAGAAAATATGACAATGCTCTACAGTGTTATTCGTAAAGACTTCGGAATACAGTGCAACACAGTGGACTGCTATCGTGCGTTGCACCTTTACAAGTGTCGCCAATACACTGAAGTATTGCATATATGTGAAGGGATTCTGGATGAGCCTGATCTGCAGAGCGATTTGCAAGAGTTGTCGTTTGCGAATGTTTTGTTGTTGCCACCGTTTGAATCTTATTTCGATGGAGACGTACAGTCTTTGCTTGGATTTCAAACACTCTTTTGTTATTTATCACCTGCAAATGACAAACTGATGAAATTGGAGTTAACTAAGAAGTCAAAGTTTGAACATTATTTTGCCCAAGTGGTGTATTCTCGTAAGGATGTACTTTCAGCGTTTTTGGAATCTTCTTACTCTAATAGATGCCATTATTTTCTGGGAAGACATTTTCTTGCAAGATATTTGAAACTCAAATGCAGTATAGACTGTAATCATCCGCATACAGAAACAATGGCTGCATTTGCTGCCATGAAAAGTGATCTTCCGTTTGAACACGTAATTCGCAGATTTCTCCTAACAAAACTTCGTAAACTTCAGAAACAGTTCCAGAATTTTATTGTGTCGACATCCTAATTGGGTGTTATTTGAAATTGGTTTCTTGTCATATGTTAAGCTGAAGGGTAAAATTAACTTAATTACGAGATGTTCTAAAAAGCTCTAGAAGAATTACATGAATGGCTTCAGACTATTACTGGTCATCAGAATTCCTAATACACGTACTTAGGTCATAATCCTTTCGGTAGCTTATCCAAAATACTTAGCCTACAGCCTGCGTCAACCCTTTTGCTAGTTGTCCAATCCTGGTTCAGTTCTGATCTGAATCATGTTTCTAAGCTACCGATCAGTGTCTCGCGTTTTCCAAGTGCTTGTTTCTGTTAATTACCGGACTTTATTTTCTCGTTCACAAAGCGGTTTTCCATTTTGATAAGGGCAATTAAATCCTTACGGTACGTCTTCTGTAGGGTTCTTTCATCCTTGCCTTTACATGTCAATCATCACAATTCTTTCATCATTGCGATTACCTGCCAATCGTGGCAATTTTTATATACGCTCCTTTAACTAAGTTTCGTTTTTCCTATTATCAATTTAAATAGATGAATCAATCGCTGGCTTCGTCTATGCATGCTTGCATATATGGATTGGACATCGATTAAGCAGTGCTTTCCCATTAAGTTTTTTACTCGACTAGTGCACACTGAGCGACCTGATGAAATTGATACCAATTTTGGTTCCGCGCAGGTGCTCGATACTAATACGTCCTCTTAACAAGCCAAATAAGCCATTGCACAGAAACCATACCTTGCACTATAAATTAAAGCATGCAAGGCTTACTTATAGCGATTTATTAAAATGCCTGTCTTGTTTGACGGTACAAAGGTCGTGCCTTCAGCCAATGAAAAAGCACTGCGAGTTTAGTAGCCTATTTATGCCAACTTAAGCCTACTAATGGACAGCAACTTTGAATAGGCGTGCTATAATAGACTATATGAAAGCCCTTATCTTCATATACATGTAAAAGCCTTGATCTGCATATAAAAACCTTGATGTGTATATAAAACCCTTGATCTGCATATTAAAACCTTGATCTGCATATAAAGGTTTGATCAGTATATAAAAGCTTTGATCTGTATTACAGATTTATTATAATCTTAAGAGACTGAAACAAAAAAGTTTTATGTTAGCCAGTACGATAAATTATGCTATACGGTAGGCCCTACAATTACCGTATATCCGTAAAAGTAGGCGGTTTATGATACCCTAAGTCGTAAATGTCGGTTCAGTTTCTTCTTAATAGCTAACTGTTATGGTCATATTTATTTACTGAGTACAGCTTTATTACAGCTTACTGCCCAAATTATTTGCACATGCAGTTTGCTCGGACTACGCAGTTCTAGATTTATTGGGCTCATCCTAGCTTTGCAAACATATAGCCCACTCACTTTGTCTAGAAGAATAAATACAGCTTTGGTTAAACTCTGCACATTCAATATATTTACTGGGCTCGTATTTCATCCCTAGCTCTTGAGTATAAACCCTTTCACTTTGCCTAGAAGATTAACAACAGCTTTGGTTAAACTCTGCGCATTCGATATATTCAGTGGTCGGACATATCATTGCAAACCAAGTCACATGAAGATCTTCTTAAAGGTTGGTACTGTATTTGGAATCGAGTTTTTTGCCAGATATTTTCCTTTGTCAGCCAAATGGACTTGTTGAATAGCAACAATAGCAATAATAATAAAAATGTCAAAAATAATAATAACCAAGCGTCTTGGATATTGCCTTGCACAGATATCGGGAGATAATAGGGAAACTACTTTCCTCCATTAGTGCTTATCCTTGACCATCCAGCGCTTCAATGCAGTCGCTTTTAGAAGCAACTTTACCACTGATAAAACCATCAGCGAAGAATACCCTTCCCAGAATAACTCTTCCCTGTTTTGTTAATCCTGAGGAATCACTTATACCTTAGGCAAAAAATACTAATAACATTAATGCAGGCATTAAATGTTATTTTATGTTTAAATTCGTAATGTGTGGTGTATGTGGACCTTGGATTTATTTTAATAGGTCTACTATGACAGATGCAAGTAAAAAATTACTTAATTAGAATATTATACAACCAAAGTTGTGCTTAATCTTTTAATAGACCTACAATGATGGACTTAAGTACAAGCATTACCTAGTTAGAATAACCATTTTGCGCTATGCTATGCATGCCGCAACAAACAGATTATATACTTTGAGGTTGTTATACGGTAAGATGCGCTCAACGGAAATAATAGTTCATCTTCAAAATAAAAGATTTTCTTTCTTTCTATTTTCTAACGCTCTCATCCTTTGCTATTACTCAGTTTGAAAGATCAGAATTGTCATTCACTTATTGTTCATATGATTGGATTTTTGACTTCTTTGTATATCTGAAATGTGTTGTGCGAAAACCGTGCACCCTATTTTAAAATTAAAGTTTGATGATTCGTTTTAATTGTGCCAACAGCGTCAACAGTTATGATTTTCTGCCAAGATCACACAAACAAGTAAACATGGAAGATATTGTGTCGCAGTTTATTATTAACACTTGCCAGCACCATCCAAAGATAAACGAGAATTATTTCAACTATATCCCGTTATTTGCCATCAGATTCAATTCGCCTAAAGACAAGCATTCTCTTGCGTCACTAACATTCTGCGAAAGCGTCGCTGAGTTTTATATTAAGCCAATTAACACGTGCGTTGGTGACATTGATTTATTTATAACCGATTGCAGTAGTTTAGTGTTCAATTCATCCGAATGTGAGATGCCAAATGACGCTGGAAATCTAAGCGACAGAGTAGAGTGTTTTAAGTTGCGACCAGAAACAGATCGTCCGACATTCGTTCGCTTGCTTAAAATAGGGACAGCAACTTACGACTGGAGTTCAAACAATTATGAATTTCTTCGTTTTCCGGAATCGACATTTCGAGAAAAATTTACAGCAGCTTTCAAGGATAAATTTACTTCTGCTGTAAATAAATTAAAAGAGAAATGTGGTACAGACAAGAGTTACGTTGATCAAGTACAGTTACGTTCCGAACATTCCACCATGAAAGGACCTGCATGGGCAGATAGGGTCGACGAAGTTACATTTCCAAAAGACCTAGTTTACCATACACCATGTCTTCAATGGCCATTGGGAGCTTCAGACTGGGCAACGCGAAAGAGAATTAGTGGATGGCCGAATAGCTCTATAATTAGCAAAGTGGTTAGAAGCGGATGTGACATCGTTCCTGTAGGCCATCGAGATTGCCAAGATCCTTTCCAGTGGAGACTGTCATTCTCGAGGGCAGAAGTTATCCTGATGCAAAGTTGGTCTCCGACTCAGCAGATTGTGTATCACATGCTCAGGTTTTTCGCTAAGAAAGAAGTCTTCCAAAAGGACTGTGAAAAAAAGTCTGAAGAAGTCGTATGCACTTATCATCTTAAGACACTCATGTTGTGGTCTTGTGAAGAGGAAACGCCAGAATGGTGGGAGAAATCAAGTGTTATTGCAATCTGCTGTAAGATACTTGACAAACTGTGTGAATGTCTGAGGAAGAAACAATGTCCGAACTATTTCATTCCGGAAGCAAATTTGTTAGGCCATGAAATAGAACAAAACTGTTTAGATCAGACTATCGGAATAGTTAAAGAGTTTAGTAACGTAGAACGCATGAGTGATTGGTTCATACAGAATTACATACTACCAGTTTACAAGAAATTGTCTCATTCAACGAACACTGTATTGACTGAATCAGAGATCGAACAATGCATGATATTAATCTGTAACAACAGTGAAAACAGATTTGCGAAAACTTTAAATGCTTCATTGTGTTGGTGCAATTTAAGCTACATCGTCGTCTTTGCCATGGCGAAAAAGTTAGAGATATGTTTCAAGTATTCTTTTGGAATGTTGGAATTTGAAACTCGTTACATTGTCTCGCCAAAAACAGACGTTGTTTGTCAACTTTTTGCAAATCTTACTGATTATGTCAAGGCCTTACTTCTGCTGCTTTTATCACAATTTTCGTCGGCTTCTACTTCACAAAGCGATGTTGATTTCATATCCAATATCTTGATTAATGAACTCAGGGCGTCTGCTTTTAGCAAAATGCACAACTATCCACAGACCTACCAAGCACATCGTGACGGAAGCCAGAGATATCACATTAGAGCTGAAGAAATGATGAAAGGTCTGGTATGTCTAACGTATAGTTCAAAGGCTGAAAATGAATTGCATAAGCTGGTTTCATTACAGTGTCTCCAAAAGTCTCTAAGTTACCAAGACGCTAGTTCTGATAAGTTGGAGTGTGCATCTGTGGCCTACATGGCTGCATTGTGTCATTCCATGGGATACCGACAGACTACAAAGGACCTGTGCTCTCGAGTTTTAACCATTCTAAAACAGAATCGTCAAACAAGAAAGGGCTACAAGAATTTCTTGAATGCAAAGTGCCTGCTTTTTATGGACGTTTTTGCAAATATTGAAGGCTTTCTGCTGTTACATAAATTCTTTCTTCAGCGTCACAAGCGACCGGTCCTGCGATTAAGTCTTGAACTATTTTTCATTTATCTAATGGCTCAATGCAGTCCGGACGATAAAGAATACTGGATAAGCCAAACGTATTTAGCAGTTTTAGAATTTGAAGCAGATTTCTGTTTTGTGGCTATAATGCGCCATGAAGTCTCAAGTGCTCTTCAACACGATAGACAGAAAACTTCCGTATGCTCACAGCATAACGAATCAAGTGAAGAATCTAACAGAAATTTAGTGTTAGTGGGAAAGGCGGAAATAGTGGAATCATTAGAAAAAACGTCCTACGATTACATGATCCGGTTCTACGGTTCACTTTCCGAAACCTTTGGCATAAATTGTAACCTTGCTTTTTGCTACGAGGCACTTTTTCTTTATAGAAATAGGCAACACAGGGACGTCTTAAGTATCTGCGAGAACATTTTGCAAGAGTCTGAACTCGATTGCGAGTTTCTAAAGCTAGAATTTCTTAGCGTTTCAGCTATGTATCCGTTTATGATATACTTTGACGAAGACATCCAAGCGTTGGTTGGATTTCTAATGCTCTCTGAACACTTTACATCAAAGTTGAAAAAATTCATGGAAAATAAATTCGAAGGCATGAAGTCGTTTTTGGACAGTGCGTTTCATTTAAGCCACGGAAATCCTCTTTCTGACATTTTTAAATATGCTGTGTTTCAAGGACCAAATCATAGCATGAGAAAACACTTTTTAGCAAATTACTTAAAACTCCGCTGTTTGATCGACCTTGGGGTCAGAATGTCGGAAGTTGAGTCAGCGTTTCAGTGTTTGAAAAGTCGTTTGACATTCGAACGGATCCTGTCAATTCATATGCATCAGAAGATTGTTTCGCTAAGATGCGGCATCCAAATGAATATTGCCTAATGGTAAAATGACTTATCATCTGCTCTGCTCAAAGCGTTTAGCATTTGATAACGCCAATTCAATGTTAAGCAAGGTATCGTTATCACCAAGATCAAACTTTGTGAGGTTTGCAGAAATGCATTGTCAACGCCAAAATCAGTGTTTTTAAAATGCAGCCTTAATAAAATCCAATCAGGAAAGTTATTTACTCTAAGTAAACCCCTCGGCAGAAATTAGTTACTGTTTTCTTTAATTTGAGGCCAATTTCTTTTTCTGATTTCATCTATTACTATTTCCTCAGTCTGATGAGCCGTAATGCTTTTGAACATGTAGGCTATATTGTCTGGAATTGTTGTTACCAAGTTTAATGATTGTATTCAACGAAGAATTTGCTTGCAATTTGTGACGAAAGAACATTTTATTTTTCTTGAAGACATTTGACTAATTGATAACTATGCAAGTTTTATGAATACCAAGTATAAATTTGATTTTACATTTACATTAATATACAACGTACGAGCTTCGCTTAAAATATCTGAATGGGTTACACCATAGCAGTCGTTGGTCGCTTCAAGTGAAATCGCATTCAAAAATACAATCCGTTGGAGAGGCCAGGTCGAATTCCGATAGGTCAGAGAAAATACTGTATTGTAAGCAAGGCTACGGTGGTAAACAAGGTGAAAGAGATGTGTCAATAGTTTAATTTGCAACTAGGCCTAGGTTGAGTCTTAAATGAAACTAGAGGTTAATATTCAGGTATTTATCAACTAATAGGGACTCGTCCAATGAGTGGTCTAATTTATATATAACTAGGTCTAAGTTGTGTCTTAAATGAAACTAGGCCTAAAGGTTAATATTCAGACGTTCGTCAGCTAAACATCTGTCCATTCAGTGGCTTAATATATATATATATATATATATATATATATATATATATATATATATATATATATATATATATATATATATATATATATATATATATATATATATATATATATATATATATATATATATATATATATATATATCGATAGGCAAAATCGATAGGCAGAAAGTGTTTGGTTCCAGGTCAAGATCCAAGAGTCATGCAGTCAGTCAGTCGGAGGGCTATGGTGGATGGTGTTCGAAATTGCAGCGAGGAGAGATAAGAGGAAGAGAAAGAATCAGGATAAGATTTTTGGAAAAGTACTTTTTCAGTTTTGAGTGAAATACCAGTATGTTAACCTCTGACCGACCTAAATATTAACCTTTAGTTTCATTTGAGAAGCAACCTAGGTCTCATTACATGTAAATTAGGCCACTGAATGGACGAGTCCAAGTTCTCTTATAAACATCTGAATATTCACCTTTAGCTTCATTTAAGACACAAATAGGGCCTAGTTATATATATATATATATATATATATATATATATATATATATATATATATATATATATATATATATATATATATATATATATATATATATATATATATATATATATATATATATATATATATATATTAAGCCACTGAATGGACAGATGTTTAGCTGACGAACGTCTGAATATTAACCTTTAGGCCTAGTTTCATTTAAGACACAACTTAGGGCCTAGTTATATATATATATAGGGCCTAGTTATATATATATATATATATATATATATATATAACTAGGCCCTATTTGTGTCTTAAATGAAGCTAAAGGTGAATATTCAGATGTTTATAAGAGAACTTGGACTCGTCCATTCAGTGGCCTAATTTACATGTAATGAGACCTAGGTTGCTTCTCAAATGAAACTAAAGGTTAATATTTAGGTCGGTCAGAGGTTAACATACTGGTATTTCACTCAAAACTGAAAAAGTACTTTTCCAAAAATCTTATCCTGATTCTTTCTCTTCCTCTTATCTCTCCTCGCTGCAATTTCGAACACCATCCACCATAGCCCTCCGACTGACTGACTGCATGACTCTTGGATCTTGACCTGGAACCAAACACTTTCTGCCTATCGATTTTGTTTTGATTGAGCGCCTGTGAATATGCTGGCTCCAGCAAATTGGCTTTCATTTGATCTGCATAAATCTCGAGATCATAACTAAGATTACCATTACGATTCAGATGTTTATCGGCAAACTTGGACCTCTATTTAGTATAGGCAATTAAAAATTACACTGGAAACAACCCAAGGAAAAATCAGGCTTTATTACGCTCCAAGCCATTTGCCCTCGCTTCACTGAAGTCAAACCTAATAGGGTCATTATGCAGAGTTCTAACTAGCCCAAATGGATAAGCGTTTGACCCCATAAACTAGAGACCTCTTTCTTAGATAGTCATAAACACGTTCATCCATTTATGTATACTGAGCTTTGCCCCAAGAAAGTTTAGCATATTCTGCCTGCTTGCAGGTACAACTGAATTTGCGAGAGAAAGAGACAGAAACACAGAGAGAGACACAGAGAGAGACACACACACACAGAAAAAAAGAGATAGAGAAAGACAAAAAGAAAGGAAAGAGAAAGAGAGAAAAAGAAAGAGATATAAAGAGATAGAGAAAGAGACAGACAGACACAGACAAAAGAGGGAGAGACAGAGAGAGACAAAGAAAGACACAGACAGACACATAAACAGAGACAGAGACACAGAATGAGACAAAGAGAGATTCAGACAGACAGAGGCAAACAAAAATAGAAAGAGACAGAGAGGGGTCGAAGTACAGCTGAAACAAACTTCAGAGTGAATCCTCACTGTATGCCTGGCATTTATAACCTAGCGTTTACTCTGCAGTTTGTGCCTTGTGGGTAACCTCAAAGCAGGCTACACGCAGATCCAGTTTCAGATAAATACGCCTGGAAGTCACAGGCCTAAGGAACTTATTGAAAGTATCGTCTTTTTCTTTCTCCTGAGCCGTTGCCAACACCATCAGAAGCTAATCGCATAGCTCGATTACGACCGTAATTGAGGATTTTACATTTAACATCAATCGCTAAAATTGGAGTTTTCAATATGTCGCGTGGTATTAGTGAAGCTCAATTTGAGACGGATATTGTACCGAAGGATCAGTCTTATTGCGAATTTTTCTTCAAACGTTGCCAAAGATACCGTGACAGAATAGCAGTGGTAAGACTGCAACACAAATGTAACTGTTATCGTCACTCCAGTTATGTAGAAAGTGATGAAGAAAATGATGATTGCGATGGCGATGATGATGATGATGGTGATGATGATAGTGTTGATGATGACGATGATGATGCTGAGGATGATAATGGTGTTGTCGATGATTGATGATGATGATGACGATGATGATGATGTTGCTGTTGATGATGACGATGATGATGATGATGATGATGAGTGCTTCACTTTAGGAAATATATTAGAATCATTTAACACACCACGAACGGGATTTTGCCAGAGTGGATTAGATTAGCGTAGATTTGATTAGAGTAGGTTAGATTGGAGTGTACTGGATTAGACTGCAATAGTTTGGATTCGATTGCATTAAATAGGATAGGATCAGATGAGAATATATTAGATTAAGGTAGATACACTCGCATCTGGTGTCAAATCGTAATCGTATACACGAAATTTATAAAGTGCTACTTAAAAACCAAGCGCAGGGCACCAGCTTATTCACAAGCGCTCCCCCAAGTCAATGGCGTTGTCCAAAGAACCAAGTCCGGTTGCCAGAAGACCAGAGACAGAGACAAGCAGACAGTCAGACAAACTGACAGACAAACAGACAGACAAACAGACAGACAGACAGAGAAGAGGAAAGGAGGTGGAAAAGTGTCGTATAACCTTCGTCTTATGCGTTAGTTAGTCCTTCTCACAGGCACTCTACCCAATGACATTTATATCGCAACATCTCTACTGCATTCTTTCTAATAAATATCTTTAGATAGATGGCGTATCTGGCGAAACATGCACCTATGACGAACTCTGGCGAAACGTTCGTCGTTTTGCTGGTGGACTGCATCAGAGGGGATTTAAGAAGGGAGACCGCGTCTGCATCGTTACTCTAAACTGTGTCGAATACCCAGTCATTCATTTCGGTGTCACGTCGCTAGGTGGCGTCGTTGTTCCGTTGAATCCACTTAACACAGCAAGTAAGTTCTAAAGCAGCTTTGGAACTTCAGTGACGATCTGTAAATTTGTCTATTCCTGCTTGTATCTGTTTTACAACATCTTTGAGAATGTCATTGTGCGTATGTTCTTGTCTGCCTTTGCCCTGGGTCTGTCATAGTTTCAAGCAGTGGCAGATTTTAAACAAAGGTCAAAGGGTAACGCATTTATTTGCACGACTCTGTAATTTCTGCTCTTAAGCATGGTCCAAATCGTGATTGTAATCGTAAACCCAAAATTTCTAAAGCACTACTTAAAAGCTAAGCGCAAGGCACCAGCTTATTTATTGGCGCTGCGTCAAGTCAGATGCCATGTCAAGAATCAAGTCCGGTTGCCAGCAGACCAGAGAAAGGGAGAGAGAGAAGGGGAGAGGAGCAAATCACTCCTCTTTCGCAGATCCTATCTTGAGTCCTGTTCTTCCCCTTATCTATCCTGCAGATCCAAATCAAACAGCACCCACCGTAGCCGATTGCCTGCCTGCCTAACTCTTGGATCTTGACCTGGAACCGAACCCTTTTTGCCTATCGATTTTGTCTTGACTGAGCGCCTGTGAATAAGCTGGATCTCGCGACTTAGCTTTCGTTTGGCGCTGTAGAAATCTCGAGCTTACTAGTAAGATTACGAGCTGTTAGGGTAGATTGTGTTTAAGTTGAGAGAAATGGAAAAGCTGCAAATTCTATGGATCAGGGTGAGATTTCTTGTAAAGGTGAAACATACAGTTAATGTAATACTTGAGGGGTAATATGCAGAGGGGCTTCACACGGATGATGGT
This sequence comes from Norana najaformis, assembly GCA_964023275.1. Lineage (NCBI taxonomy): Eukaryota > Metazoa > Annelida > Clitellata > Crassiclitellata > Hormogastridae > Norana > Norana najaformis. The sequence continues at coordinate 47,285,294 of OZ029914.1, forward strand.
GGGTGAATGAAAGAGGGATAGGAGAACAGAGAATTTGCGAATTTCGGGAGGAAGTTTGTTCCACGGTGGCTCCAGTGACTGAAGGATCATCTAATGAAAGACTTTGGATTGATATTTTGTGATCATATGCAGACGACGAAATAAAGTCGTAACGTTGTAGGTGAACTGCTTTACTACGTTCGAATTGCTCAACCGTCAGCCATCATCACTTCAAAGGACGCCCTCGAAACCGTGCTTCAGATGTCCCGTCAATACGGCAGCCCATTGGTAGGACCTAATAGTATTACAGGTGGTGGTTGTGGTGGTGATAGTGATGATAGTGGTGGTAGTGGTGGCAGCAGCAGGCAGAGTAGTAGTGGTAGTAGTAGTAGCAGGAGCAGTAGCAGTAGTAGTAACGTCCAAACTAATAACATCAGCATAATAATGCCAATATTATTGGTATTATTCTTAATAGTAGTAATAACAGTCTAACAGTTCCCTATTAGTAACACAAATACTGGTATAATGTCTATAAGGTATGTTTTTTTAGGTTATCCGTGATTTAATTCATATCGTAAATCAATTCTTTTTGTGATATTTGTTGTAAATTTAGAAGACTATCTACTCTCACAGTATACAGTTTATGGGGTGAAGACATTAAAGAGGAATCTGTTGTCTCTTTGTACGTGTTTACTTCAGTGGCAGGTCCAGGGTTGCTTGCGTAGGGTCGCAAGAGCATTTCCAGAGGGGCGACACATTCTGGCAGTCCACCCTGCACGGGTCTGGTCTGAGGGGCGCCGGCATATAACCAAGAAGGGCGGAGGGCGAACACCCCACGCCTATAGCTAAATCCGCCATTGGTTTACTTCCATTCGACATAAACAACTCGACTTGCATTGAACTCTTTTGTAAAGCTGCGGACTCTGGCATGGTTGGAATTTGCTTCTGTCGTGGTCACAAATTTAGCCACCGCATGCAGACACATTCAATGTAATCCGTCTCGTTTCGTTCATCTGTGTCCCAGATAAATCTTGCATTCTGTTGAACCTTTGTCTAGTTCCAGTTAGGGTATGTTGTTATCACAATAGAACACACTGTGGTTGTCGCCGTATCCTCTTCTGAATTAAAATTCATATGCTGCTTTTGCTGATGATAACAATTACAATGATTGACTGACTCACTCACTCACTCACTCACTCACTCTAATTGACTAACTGACTGATTCTTTGATTGATTAAACGACGATGATGATGATATTGGCTATAACTTAAACCACTGAAGAGCTGATAAGGAAGATATTAACAGTGATAATGGCGCCATATTAAGTCTCTGTTGCTCTCATTTTTGACCAAGCCAAGCGCCTTAACTTTAGGATATTCTGGTGCTTGGTTCGGCGCCTGGTCACACGACTTACGACTTCGTGTTACGCTTGGGTGACAGCGTCGTCAACGATGCCGAACAGGAATCGGCGTTTCAAGACTGGTCTGAAATCGATCCGTTGAGAGACACGCTGTCGCTTTACTTCTCAAGCGGAACAACTGGTCTTCCCAAAGGATGCATCCACACGCACTACAGCGTCATCGCTAACGTCATTCAGGCGAGGTAAGGGCAAATTCATACTGCGAGTTGGAATATTTTTATGATGGATTTCAAACTGGAAGTTTTTAATGTCAAATAGGCCTAATGGGACTTAATGTAGGCCTAAATTGACGTAATGTAGACCTAGTGAGATGTGATGTAGGTCTAATGTGATGTGATGTAGACCTGATGTGATGCAATATAGCGCTAGTGTGATGTGATGTAGGCCTACTGTGATGTGATGTAGGTCTAATGTGACGTTATAGATCCAACAGTGGGACAGTAATAGATCCAACGCGGTAATATGGACGAAAAGAATTAGCTTCTACTACGTTTTTCAATCCCTCTTTCGAAAATGCAAATAGTTATAAGCCGATAGAGGAGAATTTTTATTAACTGATGCTGACGTGTTTTAATGGCGATATAGAAATGTTCCGATACAAACCATGATAATGCCTCTATATAAATCATCAGAATAAATGGGAAGTGAATTGCGACGGATATTATACCGAAGGATCAGTCTTATTGCGAATTTTTCTTTAAACGTTGCCAAAGTTACCGTGAGAGAATAGCAGTGTAAGACTGCAACACAGATGTAACTGTTATAGTCACTCCATTTATGTAGAAAGTGATGAATGGGATGATGATGGCGGTGATGATGATGATGATGGTGGTGGTGGTGGTGGTGATGGTGATGATGATGATGATGATGGTGGTGGTGGTGGTGGTGGTGGTGATGGTGATGATGATCAGGATGATCATGATTATGATGGCGGTGGTGGTGGTGGTGATGGTGATGATGATCAGGATGATCATGATGATGATGGCGGTGGTGGCGGTGGTGGTGATGATGGTGATGATGATGATGATGGTGGTGGTGGCGGTGGTGGTGATGATGATCAGGATGATCATGATGATGATGGCGGCGGTGGTGATGATGATGACTAAAATGATGACGATGATGATTCCTGTGTTTTCCCAGTTTTCCCGGATTCTCAGCTTTTGAGGAAGATGGAGACGTAACCATAACAACGGTTCCGATATTTCACATCTATGGTGCGATGATGTATCTGAATCTGGCTCTGTACCAGGGATGCACGCTTGTCTTCATGCCTAGATTCCAGCTCGAAGCCTATCTACGACTCGTCGAAAAATACCAGGTAGGTTATGTCCCTTGAAAAGATAGCCAGGTAGGCGGAGAAACCCGGAAGGAATCCCTCGCAGATTTCGACCTGACATCTCCAATGATTTTAAACCATAACTGCGTTCTTACTGGAAGCAGCCGTCGACTGAAGCCTTGTTCGTTATTATAACAGCGCTATAGAAGTCAGATTAGATTAGATACTGCAGCTGGAAAGACATAAGATATGGGCCTAGATCTTCTATTGACAGATAACGAGACGTGATTGCATGGGGAATTATACCAGGTATAGATAGCAACAAGTTCAGTTGTTATATATGTAAATATTATCTATAATAGATATCTAAGTTGGTATATATGTATACATATATATATATAGGAGTTTTCTTCTGTCGTTTACACGAATTTAGCCAGCACGTGCATTATTATCCATCTCGATTCGTTCATGTGTGTCCCATAAAAGTCTTGCATTATGTTGAACGTTTGCCTAGTTCCAGTTAGGGTATGTTGTTATCACAATGGAACCCGGCGGTTGTCGCCAGTTCCTCTTCTGAAGTAAAATTCGTTCGTTCATTCGTTCACGTTTAATTAGTTCTCTCGTGCCTTCATTGATTTATTTGTTCGTGCCTTTTTTCAGGAGTTCATTCATTCACTTTTTAGTGCGTTTATTCGTTCATTCATATCATGTACACAGATGACTTGATTTTTGTGCAGGCGACGGTGCTGGTACTAGCGCCACCTGTCGTTGCAATGATCGCCCAAAGCCCTCTGGCGACTGAACGCAGTCTGTCGAGCGTGCGCCTGGCTTTGTGCTCGGCTGCTCCGCTGAGGGAGAAGACAGTCGCCGAATTCACGAGGAAGATCCCGCGAAAGGCCGTCAAATGCGAACGTAGTTGAAATTTCAGTCATTTTATTAAGGCATAGAACGAGATTACTTAGCAGCCGTCAATGTGGGCTGACCTGTTAGCTACACGCGAACGTCAAGCCGCCTCTGAGAGGCAGGATCGTAATCGTAATCGTAAATCCGAGATTTCTACAGCGTCCAACGAAAGCCACGTCGCGGGGAACAGCTTATCCATAGGCGCTCAGTCAAAAATAAAATCGATAGGCAAAAGGGTTCGGTTGCACGTAAAGATCCAAAAGTCAGACGGAGAGACAGCGTGGCAGCTACGGTGCTTGGGGTTGGAGAGGAGGGAGAGATAAGAGGAAGAGGAGAGGTAACAGGATGACGGGTGAAGTCCCGGTAGTGGCTTATTTCAGAGATTTGAACCTCGGGGTAGTACATCCGTACACGGGGACCTTAAAGGAGTGGCTTCCATTCAAACGAGATGGGAAGGGAATGGTAAGATGGAGCATGGTAGCGGAGGTTGGGGTATATCATATGAATGAATAATGTAGGGTAGCCCAGTAGGATAAGGCATGACCGTGTGAGGAAAGATAAGATGACGAAGCCTAAACTAGGTAACGCAAATAGTAAGGAAAACAGGGTAGACGAATAGGAAATTAAACTGGAAGATCTCTCCGTTGAAGACAAGTACCGTCCAACCTTATGAAATCAGTTGCATTCGTTTGTTTCCATATTCTTTCTGGCCCATTGGTATATGATGTTTCTGTTTAGAGTATGGGACGACTGAGTGTCTGACCGTTACCCTCTGTCTTTCCGTGGACGGATTTAGTTCCGGATGTGTGGGGAAACGTCTACCCTTCGTCCAGATTAAGGTAAGAGTCTTAACACCGAACACAACCTAGTGGCGACATCTTCGGTAAATTCGTCTCCCATTCTGGTCAGCGCTAAACGGTGGATTGTTGTAAAAGTTAAGCTGAAAGGTCATTCGCAGGTGAGGCTATATTTGTCTGCTCTTGACTTAACATATAAATTGACCTGCTCATTGACTTTTGATTTTTGAACACACAGAAGGGAATACTAGGGGTACTGTAGCCGAATGGTTAGAACACTCGGCTTGTAACGCGGAGAGTACGGGTTAGAGTCTCCGCTCCTGAGACACTTCCTGTGTAGGGACTTTGAGCAAATCCTTTACTCACAACTGCTCAGCGCAGTTGACCAATGCTTTGTCATCAGATAGTGGCGCTTAATAAATGCAAAAATAAAGATAACTTAGCTTGAGTAAATCCGAGACATTGTACGATTTCTATGAAAAGAATGTTTTGTAATTTCATATTTGTTTAGAAATATGTGTTTTGTCGTGTCGCTTTACACGTTGGTTCATTGTCTTTGCAATGGCTTGATCATTCAGAATTGAAGTGTTCTAATCACGATTTAAAGTATCAAGCCTACATTCTTTTATATATTTTGATGACCCCAGCCGTAAACTGTGAATCCACATGTATTGTAAAGCGTCTTCCAAGAACCATTCTAGTTCGCTGTAAGAAAGCTAACCAACAGATCAAAAATGGGGAATCAAGATTAGCTAAAAATGCTTCCAGTGCGTCAGCCGCAACAGTTAGGAATTCTAGAAAAACTTTAAAACTGTATGTCTAACACATGTAACATATGTAATACATTCAGTAATACATTACTATTAGAGTAATACATTCAGTATTACATGTTATACATTCAGTACATGTGACACATTCAGTATTACATGTAATACTGTTACAGTAATTCATTCAGTATTACATGTAATACATTCAATAATAATTATTATTACGGTAATACATTCAGTATGACTGTAAAAACTGATTCATTACCTGTTGTTGTATCTCAAAACTATTTAGGTCGTCGACCCGTTGACGAGAAGAAAACTTGGTCCGAATGAGGATGGCGAGATATGTATTAAGTCTCCAACAGTGATGAAGGGGTACTGGAAAAACCCTGACGAAACAAAGGCAGCCTTCGACGAAGAGGGATATTTGTTTACCGGTAGATGGCTATTTCTATGTAGGTCTATGTTGCAGGGTAGCCATCGGAATCACAGTTGCTATCTGGCGACCCTAATCGACTACAGCTGCGATCATCAGTGTCTTCCAATGTCTTCGTATTATCGACTAGAACTAATCAGGGTGATCGGGCCTTTGGTTCGCTGGCCCTTGTAGGTGGAACAGCCTTACGCACCTATTTGAGGATCCAAAAGTGTCCACGCTTTTCAAAAACAACTGAAATTCTATTTCCTATGTCACTTTTAGTTAACCTTAGTAACCCGAGCTAGCTGTTGACAGTAAAGTACCATCGATTTACCTGAGCTAGCTGTTGACATTGTAAAGTACCATCGATTTAGCTCGTTAGGCTACTGACAGTGCTATATAAAACGTCGCCATTACACTTCAGCTGTAATCGTAATCGCAGTCGTAGTTATAATCGTAAAAATAATCATAATAATGATCACAAAGTTTTAAATAGGTGGAAATGTATTCAGTTTATTTGCCCTTTAAAATTGCAAAACAAGAAGCATAATGCACCAAAAACCTGAATATAAAGAATTTTCTAATATTTTCAGGCGACATTGGTCACTACGACAGCAATAAAGAATTCTATATCGTGGATAGAATTAAGGACGTCATCAAGTACAACGGTTTCCAGGTCGGTTAATGCAATAAATAAGATAACCTTTACCTAAAAAGTAAAGATTATTACTTGATTACATTTTCCTGAAGAAACAGTTCCGAAGCCTGGTTCCGAGGTTAAAAGATCGTTGAGCTGAGGCGCTAAGAGGACCACAGCTTTTAAATAACAAGACACCATTTTAAACTTTCCAAATTAATGTAATTATCATCCTAGCAATACAGCTGAAAATTGCTGTTATTTGACGATTATTTAAGTAATCATGACTCGTTACGCTAGGGACTTGTCCTTAAAAATAGGAAAACCGAACGAGCTGTTGCAATTGTAACTGGCTTGCGAATTGAAGCTGGCTGTCTGTCTATCTGTGTAACTGGCTCTTGACTGCATGTTGAAGGTGAATCCGAGTGAGTTGGAGTCGATCATACTGTTGCATCCCAGAGTGAAGGAAGTGACGGTGGTTGGAACACCACACGAAGTCGCAGGTGATCTACCGACGGCGTTTGTCGTCAGCCGAAGAAGCAATCCATCCGAAGGCAATCAACCTCATGATTTGACGCTTGAAAAGGACATAATCAACTTCGTCAGTGGTAGGGTGATTCAGCTGGGGTCTGTCATTAAGGGGGCGTACGCAATAAAGGACCCTTTTAGATCTTGCCTACCCTTTTTTCGCATTCAGCAATACTCTTCCATCCCAAATGCGGACGTCCGCGATATAACGGAGTACTAAACGATGCTAATGCTGATATGGTGATCCTGTTAATTGATGACATCAATAATTATAACATTGCCATTTAGAAAAAATAGATTAACACTAGCTAACGTATCTTACGATTGGAACACACTTCAAAAGAATTCAAGCAGATTTCGTAGATGTAGACCAGTTCCTGAGTCCTGCAACTTTATAAAATTTTATTGATTTATAACATCTGAGATATAATTAAGCAATGGCTTTTAAAATATTAAAATTTAAAACCCAAGTCATAATTTGTCTACTGTACCCCGGCATCAATGTGCACTTTTGAAATTTGTCATGAGGCCATTATCAAATGACAGTTGTATGTAAATTTCTGATGTATTGTAAATTGTTTCATGTATCTCAATGTCTTGTGGACACTATCACAGTCTGTCTTTTGACGATAAATATCAACAGCTTACACTAGAACGGGAACATTACTATTATGGTAATCGTAATCGTCAACCTTAGATTTCTACAGCGCCCAAAGAAACCACGTCAAGAGGACCAGCTTATTCACAGGCGCTCAGTTAAAACAAAATCGATAGACAAAATGATTCGGTTCCAGGTCAATATTCAAGAGTCAGGCAGGCAGACAGCGTGGCAGCTAAGGTGGGTGATGTTTGGGAATGGGGCGGAAAGAGGGAAAAGAGGAAGAAGGGGAGTCAGGACAGGATCTGTGAAAGAGGAAGGTTTTTAGTTTTGCGTGAAAGGCCAATGCAGAAATTGCAAGCGGTGGCGCATAGGTGAGTTTGTATGATGGGTCAGATAACTGTCGCAGTTACTATTGCACTGTGGACTCATGTTGTCTCTTGCATTTTTTCAATAGGAAAGGTGGCTCCGTGGAAGAGACTGCGTGGAGGCGTTCGCTTCGTAGACAGTATTCCGAAATCGGCAAGTGGCAAAGTCCTGCGCAGAGAACTTCGACAGCTTTTAATCGACGAAGTCAAGACAAAAAGCAGACCCCACCTAGCTAGGCTTTGATTTAGGAAACGATAAGCGTAAATCCAGGAGCAGTAGGAGCCATTCGAGTATGGAATTTCTTTCTGTGTATACTGTAACATTGAATTATAGACTAATACGTTTTTCGTTATTGGCCTCTTGCTCAACTAGTTTGAAGCATTGTACTTGCTTCAGATGTAAAGCTATCTTTCTATCACTATTGAAGTCATTAAGCCATATTCTTTCTATTGGATGTATCGTTCTTATAGTGGTTACTTACTCTTCGTGTTATTTTCAATCGTTACAGTTCCAACGCTACCAGCAATAGGTTTTCTATTAGGCTAACGTTTCAGTTACTGTAGGAGGGTTTAGTCATCTACGGATGAAAGTTTTGAGACACAAGAAACCAGCGCGAAGAACAGGAAAACGACTCAATGCAGCTATAAAAATGATTTTTAAGATTAAAATAGCATATGACGTCAACGGCCAATGATGCCATATGATGTTAGTAAAATTTGGTTCTACTAAAATAGAATATCAACAATTAAGCACTTCACCCTTGCAATTTCTGCTCAGGCCTTTCACTCAAAACTGAAAACACCCTCTTCCACAAATCCTGGCCTGATTCCTCCTCTTTTCCTTACCTGTATCACCTCCAATTCTAACACCATCTACCGTAGCCGTTTGACTGTCTGCCTTCTTGACTGTTAAATCTTGACATGGAACCGAATCTGTCCTTTTCTACCTATCGATTGTGTTTTGTCTGAGCGCCTGTTAATAACACTGGCCAACAGAAAAATTTTTTTTTCTTGTTGCCTTCGGTTTTAGACCTGTTCTTGGGGTAATTTTGGGCGCTGATTCAGAAAATGTCATTGGATTGAGTGCATCAGGTCTAGTTTCTGAGATATCGTCGATTTTGTAAAGAAAACCCAGTCCACTCTTTAAACGATGTCTTTGGCAAAACTAAAATGTCATAATAAGCTTTATTTATGGCTAATTATAATTCTTGCTGATTCATATAATGCCTACATCCTTATAATGTAAAATCAGCATATCTTGCCGCGTGCTGAGATATTGCTGATTCAACGAAATAACTATTCCGTAGCCTACAGCTTACTCAGCACTAAATTCATGGCCTCATTTAGAATTTATTTGTGCTTATACAGCGTTTCATGGTTTCGAACTATGTAAATAGATTATGCTGAAGTCAGCATTTATAGCCTATATAAACCTCCTCCTGAAAGCTAGAGCAGCCGCAGTCGTCTTAGGGCATATTAAGAGTTGGTCGCAAGAACAATCTGTGAATGTGAGCATTAAATAACTACATGTTCTTACTATTTTTTAGGTTAGTCAATTAATTCCTCAGATGCGAACATCCTTAAGGTTATGGCTACTTCCAGACGGAGCTGCATTAACCATCCAGACATATTCTGCTACATTTGTGGGGAATACACACTAAAAGCAAACAGGAAACCGATTTCTGAGTTTGTAAAAAGAGCATATGTAGGTTATTTTGGTGTCAAACTTGGAGATCAAGATAAGCAATGGGCTCCTCATACAGTATGCAAAACTTGTATTGAACAATTGCGCCACTGGACAATTGGAAAGGGAAGCTGCCTGAAATTTGGTGTACCGATGGTTTGGAGGGAACAGATAAACCACTTCGACGACTGTTACTTTTGTATGGTTAATATCATAGGCATCATTCGAAATAATCGTCACAAGTTGTCTTACCCTGATATACCTTCAGCCAGGAGACCTGTTCCGCATTCGGATATTGTACCAGTTCCACCTTTTCGCGAACTACCTCAGCTCTCAGACGATGACACTTGCATGTCCAATATCGGACAAGATGACGAAAGTGAAGAAAGTGGGGGCAGTGACAGTGATTTCCAATCAACTTCACACAGTGAACGTTTTGACCAAAAAGAGTTGAGTGATCTGATCAGGGACTTAAATCTTTCCAAAGAGTCCTCTGAATTGCTTGCGTCCAGACTAAAGGAAAAGAATGCACTTCAGCCTGGAACGAAAATTACAATTTATAGAAACAGAGAAAAGGATTTGCTGCCATTCTTTACCGAAGACAACAACCTAGTATTCTGTAATGACATCAGCAACTTATTGAAGAAAATTGGTCTGTCGGATTACAGCCGAGATGAGTGGCGTCTTTTTATCGACAGTTCAAAACGTAGTCTGAAATGTGTGCTTTTAAATAACGGCAACAAATTTGGTTCTATTCCAATCGGTCACTCCACCAGGATGAAAGAAGAGTACAATGCCATCTCTTTAGTACTGGAAAAGATAAAATACAAAGAACATCAATGGGTAATTTGTGTAGACTTGAAGATGGTAAATTTCCTCCTTGGTCAACAAAGTGGCTACACAAAGTATCCCTGCTTTTTGTGTCTTTGGGACAGTAGAGCCAAGCATGAACATTGGACAAGAAAAGATTGGCCTTCGAGGAAAGACATGGTGGTTGGAGCTCAAAATGTAATCAAGGAATCTTTGGTGGCACGAGATAGGATCATACTGCCACCACTACATATAAAGCTAGGCCTGATGAAACAATTTGTCAGGGCTTTGAATAAAGAAGGTTCATGCTTCGAATACATAGTACACAAGTTACCAGGAATTACAATGGAAAAATTGAAGGCTGGAATCTTCGATGGTCCACAGATCACGCAACTTATGAATGACCCACTTTTCATACCATCAGTGAAAGAAATCGAATCTTGTGCCTGGTCTTCCTTTGTTCTTGTAACTAAAAATTTTCTTGGCAACAAGAAGGCAGACAATTATGCACAACTAGTAGAGGATATGCTTCTTCATTTCAACAAGCTTGGCTGCAACATGAGCATTAAAGTCCATTATCTCCACAGTCACTTAGATCGCTTTCCAGAGAATCTTGGTGACTTCAGCGAAGAGCAAGGTGAAAGATTTCACCAATACATCAAAACAATGGAAAATCGATATCAAGGAAGATGAGATGCACACATGATGGCAGACTATTGCTGGAATATTATGCGCGATTGTTCCGGCAGATGCCACACTCGGAAATCGTACAAAAGGAGCTTCTTCGGTGTCGAATGACTTGAAATTTTTATAACAAACTTGTTCTGTTTGGTATCATATAAGTACAGTTTCAGGTACTACCATTTTCTTTTAAGTATTTGTATTATTATGTTTATTTAGTGTATCACATAATAAATTGAGCACTACATAATTATAGTTATAGCCTTATGTTTTATGGGCGAGCAGAGGCAAGGACTGGTATATGGCATAATGTTCTATATCTCGAAAACTAGACCTGCTGGGAGAAAACTGGTGCCTTTTCTGGAATCAGCAGGTCAAATATACCCAGAAACAGTTCTAACATTTGAGGCAACAAATTATGTGTTGGCCAGTGTAAGCTGATTCCAACGACTTAGCTTTCATCAGGTGCTATAGAAATCTCCGGTTTACGAATACGATTAGACTCAACCTATAGTCGAACTCTTATCCAAATGTAATTATCTCTGGGCCGCCTGGGTTGCGCTTTACCTACCCTAAACCCTCTTCTTAGAAATCCTTTCGCCCAGTTATTGTGATACGGCGTGTTGGTGGTTGCTAATAAAACTAGACTTTGTCTAATTTAACATATTTATTAGCTTTACTAAGAAACCTAGATCTGAAGTCAAACATCGACTACGACTTCGAGAATACTGCTTAATTTAAAATCTTTCTAAGAACATCGCTAGTAGTGCCAATCCCAGTGTCCATCGCGCATGCGTGTGAACGTCACGGTTCCATAGGACATTTATTCACGACAGTTATATAGCGCATATAAATGTTACACCTAATCTCAACAGCTACGATCGCTGAGAACATTTTGCCCTGCGATCATTATCTATACACATCAGTTGCTGCAGCAAACACTGCAACATGCGGACCAACTGAAGGCCTAATTCCAAGGAGTTCTGAGCCTGTGTCTTCCAAGCCGTATATCATTACCAACAACTACGATTCTTTGCAATCATAATGTGCGTATTTATATAGCTACCCCGGCAAAACGTATTTATATTTCGTCTCATAAAACAGTTTCTCTAACGCTTGTCACATTACTACCATAGGTTAATCCAAGTTAATAGCTTTTTCTTCAAGTTTATATGGGCAGTGATACCATTCCTTGCCTATCCACAGCTGTCACTGATCACCCAGTCTAACTTTATCAGCCGAAAAAGAAAATTTATGTCAGCTCGTGCGATAAGATCTGAAAATGCGTGCGTTTTTAATGGAATGGCTGTAATGCGATTATGGTACAGAGCTTATCAATGCAACTTCACGAAATAACAATTCCTGTTTAAACAGTTTAGAGTTTTATTTCTATTTATATTTTTATGATCGGTGACAACGACTTGAACACTAAAGTGATGCATGTTTTAGAGAACTGTACAGTTAATATGGCCTGAAAATTTAAAACTTTCAATTTTTCAATTTTAACATTTTTTTTTAAATTTAAAAGGCTGCTTTAAATTAAGGATATCACTATCTGTCCTAAAATTCAATTATAAGCGCAACTAAGTTTCATGCTTAGAGTGTATAATAATTATTCCAAACAATTATGTAAGTATTGCCATAGAAATCTCACACTTGCGTTTATGATTAGATTTGCATCAAAGAACTCTCTCTCTCTCAATGTCTCTCTGTGTCTCTCTCTTTCTCTTTTTCTCTCTCTGTCTCTCTCAATGTCTCTCTGTGTGTGTCTCTCTCTCTTTCTCTTTTTCTCTCTCTGTCTCTTTCTCCTTCTCTGTCTCTCTCTCTTTCTCTGTCTCTTCTAGCTGGAATTAGCCCTTCCTGGGAAGGGGTGATCTCCAAATAACTCCATGTACATAAATATGTAGACCTGTTTTATATATTCGTTTCTTCACAATAATACAGAACAAAAGTCTCGACAAATCAGTGAGGTCGAAGTTCTCTGCTCCACGTGCAGTCAACGAGAGCTTGGCGGAATTTGTCAACACTGCCTAGCTTCCTGCACAATAACAATATGTGTTGGTCAGAGAAAGGTTAAAAGCTGACTTTAAAAAAGGTTAAATTTGCGTGTTTTGGGCCTCTTCTAAAACCAGAAGAAACTTCTTAAATCGGAAGCGGTTGCTATAGCACAACGGCCATAAAATTTAAGAAAATTTCGATTCAGTAACATCGTAGGAAGCGTTGAATAGCAGAGCGTAACATTCGCAGATTATATTAAATAGCCTTTGTCATCACTTTATCGCTAACAACAAGCTGCAATAATTACCCAAAGAAACTGGTCAGAGGACTTCATCGTTTTTAAAGACATGTCTTCTGAAAACACAAGTTACCAAAAAACGTAGTCTAGATCATACTGCATACGGGTAAAGTTTGGCCTATCCTTGGTTTAATCTAGTCTATGTGTTTTCCTTTGACGTAGATAATCGTTATCGTAATCCAAGATTTTTACAGTAATCGTAAACTAAAGATTTCTACAGTAATCGTAATCTAAAGATGTCTACTACGCTCATAAAGCTAAGTCGCAAAAATCAGTTTTTCGTAATCGTATACTCGAGATTTCTAAAGCGCCCAGCGAAAGCTAAGTTTCAGGAACCAGATTATTCGCATGCTCTCACTCAAAACAAAATCGTTAGGCGCGAATGGGGTTCGGTTTAAGGTCAAGATCCAAGAATCAGTCAGGATAAGATTTGTGGACGAGAAGTGTTTTCAGTTTTGAGTGAAAGACCTACCAAGAGTTTGCAAAGGGCAAAGTGTGGGTGAGTTCTTAAATCTATAGGATATTTTGCGCCAAGTGTAAACAACTGATGACCTGCTTTATTCTCGTGTGTACGACGTGCTTCCTCTTTGGCTAGTGACATTTGCTGATCTTTGGACACATCGATGTTTGTTTTTGTTGCCGTGCAGATAATATAAAGGTAGGGTTTGGATTCAGACTGTGTAAGCCCCTAGTTTTTTAGCATCTCAGCGTCGTTAGCAACGAAAGATGGCTCAGGAACGAACAATCTGCGTTACATCACAACATAAAGTGGATGCTATACCTACCGACGTTTCCTATCCGCGATTTCTCTATGAAAGAAGTTCAACATTTGCAGACAGAATTGCGCTGGTACGCATAAGTATATATTAATAGACTTGACACTGCATGACATTTTCTATAAGACTGCATACATTGCTATTCAGAACTGGGTCTATTTTTCATTGTGGCAATATTCCCTTTGCAGTCAATATCATTCGCGGCGAACATCGTATTAGTAGTAAAGTATCACCTATACACATATAGACATTCAAAGGTAATACTTGACTATTTCTTTTGTTACAGATTTCTTTTGTTACAGATTTTTTGTTAATAATTTCTTTACTTACAGATTTATTACTCAGTTACCTGTTACTGCAGATAGATGGCGTAACTGGCGATACATACACCTACAGCGACCTCTGGCGAAACGTTAGTCGTTTCGCTGGTGGATTGCATCTGAAGGGTCTTCAGAAAGGAGACCGCGTCTGCATCGTTGCACCAAACTGCGTCGAATACCCTATCGTTTATTTCGGCATCATATCGCTAGGTGGCATCGCTGTTCCGCTGAATCCACTTCTTACGGCTCGTAAGTTATTAAAAGCATTATATACCAATAATTAATTAATTTGTTTTCAGTTGAAGTCCTTATTTTATTCTTTACTTGATAGGAAATAGTAGCCAATTAATTTGATTTTTTTTCATTCGCAGTATTTAATTGTATAATTAACGGTGGATGAACGTGGTAAAATTTAATTCCAGATGGTTTTTAGTTCTACGTTAGAATTCGTATACATAGATTGAAGTTAGCCATTCGTCTTTATGGCAAGCGTTGCAATTCGTAAATATGTTTGTGTCCAGTTTTTGGGTCTGCGTAGTAATATCTGTGCGCCTCTACTGATATTAAGCTTGAACCCTGGACCAGACCTTCTGTGACTGTAATCGTAATCGTAAACTCGAGATTTATACAGCGCCCAACGAAGGCTAAGTCGCGAGAACCAGCTTATTCACAGGTGCTGAGTCAAAACAAAATTGATAGGCAAGAAGGGTTCGGTTCTAGGTCAAGATCCAAGAGTCAGACAGGTAGACAGTCAGACGGCTACGGTAGATGTTGTTTGGTATTGGATAGATAGGGAAGGATAGGAATCAAGAAGGAACTGCGGAAGAGGAGTGTTTTCAGTTGTGAGTGGAAGAAATGCGCAGAGATTGCAAGGGGTGAAGTGATGGTGAGTTGAGATGATGGATCAGATAATTGTCGTAATTCTGGTGGGAGTTTATAGGCAGTTTAGTTTCACATCCTTTCACATCCTTTACTGTCAGGAACGGTATAGTTGTGTTCTGCTGTGTGATATTCTATTGTACAACATCATTTTGTACTGTATTGTATTCTACTGCATTGTTTTCTGAAAAGTCAAGCATATATAGTATTGTATGGACGTGGCTGCCAGACTAAAAACGTTTTATTATGGCTTATGGTTGACTTTATCCATCATCTAATCTTGTTGGACTGGATGATGGAGAAAAAAAGAAGAAGGGGCTATAAAGAAGTTAAGGAAAGGGAACAGAAAAGAGAAGAGTGGCGTCGTTGGACTCTTGGACCTGCCTAAGGGCAGAACACTGAAGAAGAAAGGTTAACTTGTCACTGTCAGTTCAAACTATTCATATCCGTTCTTTACAGGTGAACTGTTGAACTTCTTCGAAGGTGCAGAGCCAACGTTTGTGATAAGTTCTGTAGATCTTTCAGAAACCGTTCTACAAGTATGTCGTCTGTATGGCGGCACAAACAAACTACGAGTATGCATCCTTACGGTTTTCTCTGTTCTTGTATGAGTGTGCCTTTGATTCGCCCTCGTTATATCTGTTCATGTGCTTCTGTCTGGTGACAAAGAATTAAAGAAGGTTTGATAAGGAAAGAATTGACGGAGATGGCGTTTCCATAGTGAACCTATTGGTCACAGTTGAAGATATGCCTAGCGACTGGTCCTTTGTTTTCTAAACCAATCAAGTCCAGTAATGTCCAATATGAATAGAACTTATCTGACCGTGGTTTATCTAATTTAATCAAAGCCAATTTAGTATAATCCAGTTTAATCCAGTTCAATGCAAGTCAATCCAAACTAATATAATACCGAGTGCCACTATCATATCATGCAAAGCCTTAGTCTAATACCGAGTGCCACTATCATATAGTGCTCGCTTCGACTGGTAGTCGATGTCAAAGGTTCTGTAGATGGGGCGGGTTAGAATCCGGGAGGTGAGACAGACAAGAAGACGGGCTATGATGAACTGCAGTTCAGTCATCAGCAGCTTAAACGAATCAGTCTTTCAGGCAAAGTGTCTTCTGATCTTTGATCACAAAATTTAACAAGTGCGCTTAGAGAAGAGCTTAGTGATGCAAAACTCTTAGTTAGCTTTTTATTGGCTGACTTACATTGCGTAACCATTTAATTGCACTAGCCTATATAATTATTGAAAGTCTCTTTTTACTTCATAAAGACGCCAATGTTGACGTCTGCTTTTCGTAAGTTTCCTTCCAACAAATATTTTCTGATTTCAGGAAATTTATTTTCTTGGCAAAGTTTCTGGCTACCCGACTTACGAGTCCCTGTTACGCTTGGGCGACAGCATTCCCACTGATGCGAAACAAAAGGAGGTGTTTAGAGAGTGGGTTGAAATCGATCCCGTCAGAGACTTAATGCTGTTGTCCTACTCAAGCGGAACGACCGGTCTGCAAAAAGCATGCATGCATACTCACTACAATTTCATCGTCAGCGTTCTTCAGATGACGTAAGGGTTGAATGATCGATTATGGCTTTCAGTCGCTGTGTATATCTCTTGTGTATGACTACAACAGTTGATATTATTTGTCTGCTTGTCTGTCTGTGTATCTGTCTGTTTCTCTATCCTCAATCTGTCTGTTTGGCTGGTTGGTTGTATAATTGTTTAGCTGGCTGTATGCTGGACGTGGATGGCCTAATGGCTATGTTTCTGTTTGGCTATGTGAGTCTGTATATTTGCCTGGTTGTATGTTTGCCTGGTTGTCTGTTTGATTGACGGTCTGGATGGTTGTATCTTTGATGTTTTACCTGATTAACTATATGCATGCTTGCCTGTCTGCCTGTCTGCCTGTTTCTGTTTGTCTGTCTGGAGTAAGTCTATTTGTCATAAATTTATCTTTTGATGCTTGAACTTTCCATTCTTATTATCTCTGGTTATTTTTATTAGGATATCGCTAGATAAGTTGTGATAAGAATCCTTTTATAAATACATTACAGAATCGCAGTTCGGTCTTTCTGTGAATGGCTTTATTATTCTATAAAATTACAGTCATCCGAGATATTCGACGTTCAGAAAGGGCGAAGATGTTACGATCGCAACCGTTGCAATGTATTATATGTTCGGAATACTTGAATATTTTGGTCGAGCACATTATCAGGGATGTACGATGGTGGTAGTGGCCGGGTTTGACGTGGAGAACTACCTCCACCTCGTAGAAAAATACAGCGTGAGTGAAAATCTTACTTCCATAAGTTTTTGTCTAAACGAATACTTAACTAGTTCTTGCTCTTTCGTCAAATATTTGTAACTTGTTAATCATTTATATCAATATCAAGATTAGTTTGTTTACCGGTCTCTCAGGTCTCTTGGGTTTTAAGGTGTCGTGAACCTCGATTGGTTCGGTCCAAGTATTCTGCAGTTTTGCTTAGCAGCGAATATTAATTGGTGGCTTTTGTATAACCATTACGGTGCTAGAGAATTCTCCAGATGAGATTAATTAATTAGATTGTCGAAACCGCATGATCGGTAGTTTGTAGTCGTATGTGTGTGCCATAATTAGAAAGCGTGGATATCATCCATTGACCGTAGAGCTGAATATAGTAGTCAATATTTTATATATTTATATTTATATATTTTATATTATTTTTATATATACAGTATATATATATATTTATTTATTTTATTTTATTTATATATTTTATATAGTTACTTAGCCTCCCTCCTACCCAGTCTCGCAAACGCCTGAAATCCTTTTTGTTTGTTCAAGTCGGGAGCGCCACTGTTTCCTAAGTGGCGCTTTATAAATGTTCGTTTACAATTTACAACTTACAATTTACAATTTACAATGTTTAACTTTGATCCCAAGCACAGCGGAAATCAATCGTTTTACAGCGCAAATACTTAATGGTAGTGATGAAAGAGTTGCTTATTGTTTGTTCCGTTATAGTCATATTCCCGAGAATTGCCGAATGCGTTGCACGTTTGAGTTCGAGTGTATACTACAAACCGCACCATCATTTTCCAAGTGAAATAAAATGTTTGAAGTACTATGTCCCCATTTGCTGTCATGTGTCTGTAAAAGTTCAGGTCTTTGCAACATTTGATCTCAAGTAATATGAAATGTGTCGCCAATAAGTTTGAAAATCCTTGTTTGCGTACAGGCTACTGTCTTGTTGATGACCCCACCTACAGTAGCAATGATCGCCCAGAGTCCTTTGGCAAATGAACGTAACCTATCCACTGTACGTCGGGTGGTGAATGCAGCAGCTCCGCTTAGACAAACGGTGGTGGATGAATTTCTTAAGAAGTTTCCAAAAAGTACAATCATCTGTGGAGGTATTTGTTCGGTGTGATAGCTGGTCGATATGTCGCAATTAGCTGGTTTTAATTTCCAGGGTTTGAAGAAATGCAAAGTTTTATGAAAGTCAAAATGTTCATTTTCGTCAGGATACGTTTTATTCATAAGCTCTTTGGTGATAATGTTGCATAATGCATTTATAGTAGGCGATCACTATGCTCTTCTGCCCGTGGAGATTTGCAGGTCCATCGCTTCTGAACAAAAATACGGGTTCGTCGGGCTTTCACGAGCATCGGACCATCCTCTTAGAACAATTTCCATTGAAAATATAGATTCAGTTCAACGTAATCCTCTGCTTACCTTAAGGTTTAACATAACCCTCTGCTTACCTTAAGGTTCAACATAATCCTCTGCTTACCCTAAGTCGCACCTGTAGGTATCAGTTACGCAGCCGTAGAAGCAGCTCTTTTGATATGTGCTTAAAAGGCGCTATGTAAATGTTTCGCTATGTTACATTACAGCTTCTATGTCTCAGTTAGCAGAATTTCATAAATAAGGATCGCTGAAACCACGATATCGTGTTTCAGAGTATGGAATGACGGAGATTTTGACTTGCTCCAATGGTTTATGGATTGAAGACTTTAATATTGGTTGTTGTGGTCTACTCCTTCCCAACGTCACTGTTAAGGTCTGCTGCATAACTAATAAACAACTTCAGACTACATAGAAGTAATGCTATTCATAGTTTACGTGTCTATATTTATGGCTTAGGCCTACTGTATGTTTATCATTTTATCGAGATTTCGTTACTAAAATGTGAAGGGGCAGAATCCCAGCCGGCTTGCCGATGTTGGGCCAGCGTTGGACCAACTTGTGCGTGTTGGTTGGAGTATTTGACGTATCAGTTTCGAACAATCCTTCGCTCTTAACTCTACTCATGTTAGGCCATGGCTATATTTGAGTTCGTCGGAATGAAAATTTATGGAGAAAACCGAAAAATTATAAATATGTGATATCAGCTTTTGTGAAAATGGCTCATATAATGCATGGTGTATGAAATATGACAGCAGAAAATTAGTTTGGCTTGATATGGATAACAGTAATATGACCTAGCGGGTGATTGCAAAGCTAGCTATTGTAGGTGGTTTCAGGCATTTCATACTCATTAATTAAGAATTCACAAAGTACTGGAATTTCTTGCGCTCACAGGTCGTAGACCTTCAGACGAGACGAAGTCTTGGTCCGAATGAGGCTGGCGAGATATGTGTTAAGTCTCCTGCAGTGATGAAGGGATTTTGGAGAAATCTAGAAGCAACGAAAGCAGCCTTCGACGGAGAGGGATACATGCTCACCGGTAGATTATACTTTTTCTCCATAGAGCGTATACGTTGCAAGGTGATCAATTTGATAATCTGAGCATAATAATATTTAAGCATAATACGGATTTAAAAAGCTGAATGCGGGAGGAGCAGTAATCCGACGATTTAGCCTAACATAATGGTAGAAAAAATACTTGTCACTTGAAAATTGAAGTTTTATATCTCAAAAATGTCGCCCGCAATTTTTTATCTGCAGCCTTGGAGCTGTTTCTCTTGAATAACTACTTCTAAATACGCTATTTAATTCTGGACGAAAGTGATATTTTGGCTGGACTGGTGCCACATGCAAGCGGATTATAGTGAAAAAAACACAAAATACTATATTGTGATTGAGAAAAAATATTGAAGTACTTTATTTGCCCAATTTTATTTTCAAGTTTATTTTCAAGTTTTTGCTCGCTATAATTGATGAGAAGAAAGATTTCTGTATCGTTTCTGTAAATGTGCAGGTGATGTTGGTCATTACGACACAGAGGGAAGATTATATGTAGTGGACCGCTGTAAAGATTTGATAAAGTATAATGGACTTCAGGTACAAAATTTTCAAAGCGTCTACAGTTTTGCAAAATCCAAAGTTTCATATGCATATAAAAGAGAAAATTACCACCTGGATTTTTGTCTTCCTGTGTATTTGAATCTGTGTCTGAACTGCTACGTGTCTCTGTCTCTGTCTGGATGTGTGTATCATTGGTTTGTGATTGCATGTTGAAGGTAAATCCAAGTGATATGGAGTTAATCATATTATTATTCCTCTTTCTATTTGTATCTTTCCTTGTTTGACTCGCTGTGTTTATCTGTATATCTGTAATTGACTCGCTACATGTCTCTGTCGCTGTCTGGGGCTATTCTATTGGTATATTTAAGGTGAATCCGGGTGAGTTGGAGTCGATCATATTGTTGCATCCCAGAGTGAACGAAGTTGCTGTGGTTGGCCGACCAGATGAAGTCTCGGGTGATCTTCCGACGGCGTTTATCGTCCTCCGAAGAAGCAGTCCGTCTACAGACGATAAGCTTCAGGATTCGGCGCTTGAAGAAGACATCATCAACTTCGTCAGTGGTGGGTGACCCAGTTAATTGAATTGTAACAATAATGATTCTAAAATGGATGGTCTAACATCAGCTTAGTAGTGACTACATACCCCAGTCTGATTACCTACAGTAGTTTAGACATGAAGCATATGCTTTATTCAGTTTATTAATTTCTATGATTGTTAATTTTGAAATTTATTCGAGCTTTTATTATATTATCAGAGTAAAACACAAACCTGAGAGTATTATTAAACTATTAAAACTAATAAATATGAGCTGCAATTGTTAAATCTGCTTCAGTTTTCAGCCTGTTTATTCTGTTACTCTTTTTATAGATATTATGTTCAAATTAGTAAATAAACAATTGCAAATGCAATAATGTGTACATTACTGGTAATGCATTTTGGACGTATGTTGTGTTCTGTGTTTGAAATAGAACAAGTGGCTCCGTGGAAGAGACTTCGTGGAGGCGTTCGTTTTGTAGATAGTATTCCGAAATCCGGAAGTGGCAAAGTTCTCCGGCGACAACTTCGACAGTTGTTAATTGATGAGGACGAGAAAGAACGGAGTCTCAAAGCTCTGAATTAGACGTTCTTGCTTTTGCTTAAAACTCGTTCAGTCTATGTTTAGCCCTTTCAGGACATATATACCTGTTGTCAAGTATGAGTAGTTCTAGTTAATCTGATTAATCTCCAAATTATTGGAGTGGTGTTAATCAACTTAACCTGGTAATCTAGTCCTAGTTAATCTGATTAATCTCCAAATTATTAGAGTGGTGTTGGTCAAGTTAATCCAGTGGTTTTAAACCGTTAATCTAGTCCTAGTTTTTCAAGTAATCTACAAATTATTTAAGCAAACATAATGTATAGACACTCTGAAATATTTGATCTGAGTGCAAACTTATGCAGAGAAATGACTAGACTACGACTATTATCGGAGCCAATAAGATAACAAGTCAGATTAGTTTGTGTTCGGCAGTTATAATGGTTGACTCTTGCTAGAACGAGATAAAGTAACAGCTAAGAATGAATTACTGTACTAGTTTCGTGCGAGAATGTCAATGTTCACACATTTTGCACAAAGTCCGTGATTGAAGCCTTTTGAACTGAATTAAGGGGATGAATGTAAACAATGCACTGGAAGAATTGGTTGACGCAGTACAGATGAACACGTATATGGAGTGGAAATAATAATCCATTGAATACCCGAAGAGTCTGCACTACTTGAAGGGTTAATTAGTTGGGTTGAATCTATGAGAAACAGAAGAAAGTTGAACATGGACCTCCGCTTTAATTAGGGTCATGACAAATCTTTATTATATCTGTAGTTAAGCACCACGATCAAGTGAAAAATCTTCAATCCATAGCGCTAAGTTAAGGAACTGCGTGTTAAATAATTGCTCACGGTCCTTACACAGTAATCATCTTACTGGAGTTTCGAACTCGCACGTTTCGTGTCACCAGGCAAGCGCTGAAATCAGTCGGACAGTATTTGGACACTTTGATTATCAGTAACACAATAATATGAGGTTCAGCCATTCCAGTGAGTGTATAGTCTCCATCTTGACTTCTTAATATAGCTGACTGATTGTTCTGTAGCCAGTTAGCAGTTCAACCATATCTAATCTAATCTACTTTTACTACGCCGTTATATCTAATATCTAATATGCATAAGATATCAGTCGATGGTCGCTTAAGATGACACTGCATTCAAAAATCCGAATCCATTGGATAATCCTGGCCGAAATCAGCAGTCGAAATTTTCTGATGATGAGAACATAAAAGTTTTTATAAATCGTTTTAGCACAATGGGCCTTTAGAAAACTGTACAGCTAATACGGCCTGAAATTTTCAAACAGGCCTACTTTAATTGAAGATAACACTATCTCTCCTGAAATTCAACTATGAGAGCAACCAACTTTAATACCTACAGTTTATAATTGTTACTCTGCACGTTAAACACAATTGTGCTAGTGTTGCCGTAGAAATCTCGCGCTTACGATTACCATGACATTTGCATAAAAGAACTTCGTGTACATATATAGGCCTGGTTTTTATATACTCGTTTCTGCACAACAGCAGTATTGACAAGTCAGTGAGGTCGAGGTTCTCTGCTCCGCCTGCAGTCAACGAGGGCTTGAGGGCATTTGTCAAAACACTGCCTAGCTCATTATGCATAACTATATCTATTGGTCGAAGAATGGTTGAAAGCTGGCTTTAAATAACCATACTGTTGCGTGATTTGGGCCTCTTCTGAAACCCGAAGAAACTTCGTAAATCGTAAGCGGTCACTCTTGCACAACGGCCAGAAAAGTTAAAACAAGTTCGATTCAGTAACGTCATGGAAAAAGTAGACTGACAGAGCACAACTCTCGCTGATTATGTTACATCCCATTTGTCAACACTTCATTGTTCACAGCAAGCTTCAATAATTACCCAATAAAATGGTCAGAAGATGACACTGTTTATAGAAGACCTATCTTCTGAAAATGTGCGTTACCAAAAAACGTAGTATACATCACACTATACTGGTGAAGTTGTACTATACTTGACTTAGTCTGGTCTACGTGTTTTCTTATGATGTAAATAATCGTAATCGCAATAGTAAACTCCAGATTTCTACAGCGCCCACTGCTATGTCGCGGGGACCAGTTTAGGAAAGGATTTATGTACGAGGAGTTTTTTCAATTTTGAGTGAAAGACCTACGAGAGATTTCAATAGGTGAAGTGTTCTTGGGTTCGTGTAGGACATTTTGCGGAAAGTGTACACAACTGAGAGCCTGCTTTAGCCTCGTGTGTGCGCGAGATACTTCCTGTTTGGATGGTGAAAGTCATTGATCTTTGGACACATAGATGTTTGTGTTAGATGACGCATAGATCCTTAAAAGCTAGTAGGGTTTGGTTTCACACTGTGTATACCCCTAGTTTTCAACACCTGTAGTCAACGTTGTTAGCAACGAAAGATGGCTCAGGAACGAACAATCTGCCTTGCATCACAACATAAACTGGATGCTATACCTACCGACGTTTCCTATCCACGATTTCTCTATGACAGAAGTTCAACATTTGCAGACAGAATCGCTCTGGTACGCATAATTATACATTGATATAGAATTTACACTGCATAGCATACATAATTCCATAGCATTGCATGTGTTGTTATTCAGCATTGGTCCTATTTTACATTGTAGTAATAAGCTCTTTGAAGCTGCCCTCATCCATTTATTCGCGGCCAACATTGCTGTAGTGGCCTACATGCAGTAATCAGGCGTATATAGCGCCCGAGTCCGGATTTGGACACTGTTACTGAATCTCACCATTGGTAAGTTTAACTGTTGATAGATTGGAACATAAGTAGTCGAAAGCATCTACTCACGTCTTCCGGAAACTCTGCGGAAATTTTCTGGAAAGTTTCAAAGTTTCTATTTTGCTCAATAGAAAACGGCCCGGAGCCATAAATGCTGGCTCAAATTCCGCACGTTCTCCAGGGACGTTAAGCTCAAGGATGGAAAAACTTTTGTAGTGCAATTAATAACACGCCGTCAGTGAACATTATCATATTAACATAATGAAAGATATTATAATATAAACAGAAACTTTGACCTTATGCTAATGAATACTGATAAAACATACACACTTACGTACGTACATACATGCATAAAACATACATAGTTCCTTCAGCCCATACGCATTCAAAGGTAATACCTATTTCATTTCTTTTGTTAAAGATTTATTTCTCAGTTACCTGTTACTGCAGATAGATGGCGCCACTGGTGATACATTTACCTACAACGACTTCTGGCGAAATGTTCGTCGTTTTGCTGGTGGACTCCATCTGAGAGGCCTTCAGAAAGGAGACCGCGTCTGCATCGTTACCCCAAATTGCGTCGAATACCCTATCGTTTATTTCGGCATCACATCGCTAGGTGGCATCGTTGTTCCGCTGAATCCTCTTCTTACAGCTCGTAAGTTATTAAAGTCATAAATTCCAGTTGTTAGTAGATTTATTTTTCAGTTGAAGTTCTTATTTTATTCTTTGCTTGATAGTAAATAGTCACCATTTAATTTGATTTAATTTGATTTAATTTTCATTTGCGTATGCATTTATATTATTAGTGTTGGATGAAGTGGTGAAATGTTATTCCATGTGGCTTTTAATTCTGCATTAGAATTCATGTAAATCGATTGAGTTAGCAATTCGTCTCTTTGGCAAACTATGTAAATCATAAATATGTTTGTGTCCAATTTTTGGATCTGCGATGTAATATCTGTATGACTCAGCTTAAATGAAACTCAAACCCTGGACCAGACGTTCTGTGACTACTAACGAAATCGTAATCGTAAACTCGAGATTTCTACAGAGCCCAATGAAGGCTAAGTCGCTGGAACCAGCTTATTCACAGGCGCTCAGTCAAACAAAATCGATCGGCAAGAAGGGTTCGGTTTCAGGTCAAGATCCAAGAGTCAGACAGGCAGGCAGGCGGCAGACAGTCAGACGGCTACGGTGGATGTGGTTTGGAATTAGAGCTGCAGAATAGAGAAGGGGAAGAAAAGGAATCAAGATAGGAACTGCAGCAGATGAGTGTTTACGGTTTTTAGTGGAAGAAATGCGCAGAGATTGCAAGAGGTGAAGTGGCGGTGAGTTGATATGATGGATCAGATAATTGTAGTAATTTTGGTGGGAGTGTATAGGCAGTTTAGTTTCACAGCCCTTAGGGTCTTGGCTGTCAAGAACAGGATTGGAGTGTGTTCAGTATGTGTGGTACTTCATTGCAATACATTATATTGCATCGTATTGTATTGTCTGACATTGTATTGTATTGTATCATATTGCATTGTGTTGTATTCCACTGTTTTGCATTCTGAATAGTCGAACATATACAGTTATGTGTGGATGTGGCTACCAGTCTCAACAAATGTTTAATTGTGGTTTGTGGTTGACTCGATGCTCTATCAGTTCAAAAATGCATATCCGTTCATTACAGGCGAGCTGTTGTACTTTTTCGAAGATTCAGAGCCGACTTTTGTCATAAGTTCTGCAGATCTTCGCGAAACCGTTCTACAAGTGTGTCGTCAGTATGGGGACACAAGCAAACTACGAGTATGCATCCTTACGGTTTTCTCTGTTCTTGAATGAGTGTGCATTTGATTCGTTGAATTTCTCTCTGTTCTTGTGTTTCTGTCTGACAACGAGGAAATAAAAAAACGGCTGATGAGGAAGGAACGACGGGCGAAGATGGCGTTACCACGGTGAACCTATGGGTCGCAGTTGAAACATGCATAGCGATTGGCACGTTGTTATCTAATCCAATCCAGTCCAGTAAGGTCTGATGTGAACTGGACTTGTCTGATTTTAGTTTATCTAATTCAATCCGATCCAGTTTAGTCCTATTCAGTTCAATTCAATTCAATTCAAGCCGATCCAAAATTAAACTAATCTAATCCAGTGTGCCACGAACGTATCACGCAAAGGCTTATTCAGTGGTCGTTTCAACGTGAAATGATAGCCGATGTCAATAATGTGTCAAGTTAGAATCCGGAAGGACAGACAGACGAGAACACGAAATAAGGTGAATTATAGTTCATAGTCATCAGCAGCTCGAGCGAATCAGTTTTTCAGACAAAGTGGCTTCTGATATTTCATCACAAAAGTTAACAAGTGCACTTAGAAAGGGGTTAGTGATGCAAAGCTGTTAGTTAGTTTTTTAGTGGCTGACTTACATTGCATAGCCACTCAACTGCACTAGCCTACATAATTGAAAATCTCTTTTTACTTCGTAAAGACACCAACACTGACGTCTGCTTTTCACAAGTTTTCCTTAAATGGATATTTTCTGGTTTCAGGAAATTTATTTTCTTGGCAACGTTTCTGACTACCCGACTTACGAGTCCCTGTTACGATTAGGTGACAGCATTCCCGTTGATGTTGAACATAAGGGGTTATTTAGAGAATGGGTTGAAATCGATCCCACCAGAGACTTACTGTCGTTGTCCTACTCAAGCGGAACAACCGGTCTGCAAAAAGCGTGCATGCATACTCACTACAATTTCGTCGCTAACGTCCTTCAGATGACGTAAGGGTTAAATGATCTACTAGGAGTGCTGAACGATTGTAGCTTTCAGTCTCCGTGTCTCTCTCTTGTGTATGATTACAACAATTCAAGTTGTCTGTCTGCTGGTCTGTCTGTGTATCTATCTGACTTCCTACCTTCAGTTTGGCTGGCTGTTTGTATAACTGTTTAGCTGGCTGGATGTTGTGCATGACCGACTCAATGACTGCCTTTCAGTTTTGTTATGTGAGTCTGGATTTTTGTCTGGCTGTGTTTGGCTGGCTGTCTGGATGGCTGTCTCTTTCTGGTTGAATTTATTTGTTGTTGACTGACTGCTTGTATGTTTGCTTGACAATCTGCATCTGTTTGTCTGACTGGATTAAGTCAGTCATAAATTTCTCTTTTGATATATGAACTTTCCATTCTCTGGTAATGTTATTATGATAGCGCTAGAAAAGTAGTGATACTTATCCGTATATAAATATATTACGGAATCACAGTTCGATCTATCTGTGAATGGCTTTATTATTCTATAAAATTACAGTCATCCGAGATTTTCAACATTCAGAAAAGGTGAAGATGTTACGATATCATCCGTTGCAATGTATTATATGTTCGGAATATTGGAATATTTTGGACGAGCAAATTATCAAGGATGTACCCTGGTGGTAGTGGCCGGGTTTGACGTGGAAAACTACCTCCACCTCGTAGAAAAATACAACGTCAGTGAGAAACTTCCATAAGTTTTTATTTAAACGAATATTTAAGTAGCTCTTGATAGTTCATCAAATGTTTGTTATTTGTTAATTATCGATTTCATGACTAAGTTTTTCACCGGTCTCTGTGGTATCATTGGTGTCGACTGGTTTTGTTCAAGTATTCGGCGGATTTGATTAGCGGCGTATATCAATTGGTAGCTTTCGCATTACTATAAGGCGCTAGAGAATTCTCCAGATGAGATTGATTAATTAGATTGTCGAAACTATTCGATCGGTTGTTTGTAGCCCATGTGCGTGCCCTCAGTAGAAAGTGTGGCTATCATCCATTAACCCTATAGCAGATTGTAGTAGCTAATATTTAACTCAAACCACAAGGGCTATAGATATCAATAGTTTTCACAGCGCAAGCTCTTAATGACGAAAATCCTGCCATTGCTTGTTCCTCTTTAATTATCGAGAATTGGCGAATATGTTGCACGTTTGTGTTCAAGCGAATACTTCAAATTGCTCAACTATTTTCCAAGTGAAATTATGTGTTTGAAGTAAACTGTCGTCCGTTTTCGTCAGCTGTCTGTAAAATTTTAGGTCTTTGCAATCATTTGATCTAAAGTAATATCAGGGCTATCGCCAATTAGTTGAAAATCCTTGTTTTCCGACAGGCTACTGTCTTGTTGACGACCCCACCTACAGTAGCAATGATCGGCCAGAGTCCTCTGGCAAATGAACGTAATCTGTCCACTGTGTGTCGAGTGGTGAATGCAGCAGCTCCGCTTAGAGATACGGTGGTGGAGGAATTTCTTAATAAGTTTCAAAAGACTACGATCATGTGTGGAGGTATTTGTCTGGTATAATATCTGGTCGATATGTCGCGAATAGCTAGCTGGTTTTAATTTCCAGGGTTTGAAGAAATGATAATTTTTATGAAAGTCAAAATGTTCAGTTTCGTCACGATACGCTTTATGCGTAAGGTGTGTGGTGATTATGTTACATAATGCACTGATAGTAGGTGATCATTATGCTCTGCTGCGCTTGGGGATTTCCAGGTTCCTCGCTTTCGCACATCAATACGAGTTCATCGTGCCTTGTCGTGCATCGGACCTTTCTATTGAAATTAAGTGCTGTTTCATGCGATTCAGTTAACCTAATCTTCTGATTAACTTAAAACACACCTGTATAGATCAGTTACGCAGAAGTGTAAGCAGGGCTTTTGGGAGGCGCTTAAAAGGTACCGTGTAAATGTTATTTTACTTTCGATCACAGATCATTTGCTGCAATTAGCATAATTTAAGAAATAAGGATTGTTGAAAACCATGACATTATGTTTCAGAGTACGGAATGACGGAAATCTTGACATGCTCCAATGGTTTATTGATAGAAGACTACGATATTGGTTGCTGTGGTCCACTCCTACCCAACGTTAATGTTAAGGTTTGCTGTGTAACTAAGAGGCAACTTCAGACTACACAGAAGTAATACTATTCATGGTTTACTTGAGTACATTTATGGCTTAAGCCTAGGTTTATCATTTTATCAAAATGTTGTTGCTAAAATGTGAAGGGGCAGCATCCTCGCCTGCATGCCGACGTTGGGCCAACGTTGGACCAAGGTGTGTGTGCTGGTTAGGATATTTGACGCATCAGTTTCCAACAAGCATTCGCTCGTAACTCTACTCACGTTAAGACATGGCTATATTAGAATTCGTTTGGATGAAAATTATGAAGAAATCCGAAAAAGTGCAAAGACACGATATCAACTTTTGTGAAAACTGCTTATATAATTATTATATGCATGGCATAAGAAATAATATGGCAGCAGTAAAATCAGTTTTGCTTGACATGGATAACGGTAACATGCCTAGCAGGTGCAGGAAATACTGGCTATCGTAGGTGGTTTATCAAGCAGTTCATACTCATTAAGAATTCACAAAGTACTGGAATTTCTTACTCTCACAGGTCGTTGACCTTCTGACGAGACGAAGTCTTGGTTCAAATGAAACTGGCCAAATATGTGTTAAGTCTCCTGCAGTGATGAAGGGATATTGGACAAATCCAGAAGCAACGAAAGCAGCCTTCGACGAAGAGGGATACATGCTCACCGGTAGATTGATTTTTCGGCAAAGGGCGTATACGTTGCAGAGTGATCAGTTTGATAATCTGGTAGCATAACTGAGTATAGTAATGTCAAAACATAATAAGAATTTTAGAAAGCAGAATGCAGGGAGAGGAGTAAACCGATCTTGTAGATTTTGCCTACCATAGAGGTCGAAGGAAGTACTTGCCACTTGAAAATTGAAGTTTGATATCTCAAAAATATCTCAAATCTATCTATCTATCCGAGATTGTTTTATCTGCTGTTAACAGAGCCTTTATAAACTGTTTCCCTACCTTACCACTTGTAAATAGGCTATATAGTTGTAGGTGAAAGAGATATTTTGGCTGAACTGCTGCCACATGTAAGCGGATTATAGTGAAAAACTCAAGAAAAAACTACATTGCCAATCAGAAAAAAAATTGAAGTATTGTATTTGCCCAATTTTATTTTCAAGTTCTTTCTCGTTATAATTGATTCGGAGAAATAATTTATATCTATATCGTTTTTGTAAATGTGCAGGCGATGTTGGTCATTACGACACAGAGGGAAGATTATATGTGGTGGACCGCTGCAAAGATTTGATAAAGTATAATGGACTTCAGGTACAAAATTTCCAAAGCGTCTACAGAATCGCAAAATCCAAAGTTTCATATGCATATAAAAGAGAGCATTACCACATGGATTTTTGTCTTCCTGTGTATTTGAATCTGTGTCTGAGCTGTTACGTGTCTCTGGCTTTGTCTGGATGTGTGTGTCATTGGTTTGTGATTGTATGTTGAAGGTGAATCTAAGTGATTCACCTTCATACGGCGTTATGGCGTTAATCATATTATTATTCCTCTTTCCATTTGTGTCTTCCTCTTTCCATTCGTTTTGTTTATCTGTATATCTGTGTCTGACTCGCAAAATGTCTCTGTCACTCTCTGGGGATATTCAGTTGGTAGGCCCTGTAAATGTTGAAGGTGAATCCGGGTGAGTTGGAGTCGATCATATTGCTGCATCCCAGAGTGAATGAAGTGGCTGTGGTTGGCCGACCAGATGAAGTATCGGGTGATCTTCCAACGGCGTTTGTCGTCCTCCGAAGGAGCAGTCCATCTGCAGGCGATCAACTCCAGGATTCGGCGCTTGAAGAAGACATCATCAACTTCGTCAGTGGTGGGTGACCCAGTTAATTGAATCGTAGCAATATTGATTCTAAAATGGTTGGTCTAACATCAGCTTAGAAGTGACTACATACCCCAGTCTGATTACTTACAGTAATTTAGACATAAAGCATATGCTTTAATCAGATTTTTAATTTCGTAGATTGTTAATTTTGAAATTTATTTGAGTTTTTATTGCATTATCAGACTAAAACAGTCTGTCGAATCTGTCAATTTAATTCATATACAATATGTTTAAATAAGTAATAAACATCAGTTGCAAATACAATAATGTGTTCATTATTGGCACTGCATGGTGTATGTATGTTGCGTCCTGTGTTTGCAATAGAACAAGTGGCTTCTTTCAAGAGACTTCGTGGAGGCGTTCGTTTCATAGACAGTATTCCGAAATCCGGAAGTGGCAAAGTTCTCCGGCGACAACTTCGACAGCTGTTAATTGATGAGGACGAGAAAGAACGGAGTCTCAAAGCTCTGAATTAGACATTCTTGGATTTGCTTAAAACTCGTCCAATTTACAGTATGTTTAGCCCTTTCAGGACATATATCCCTGTTGTCAAGTATGAGTAGTTCTGGTTAATCTATTAATCTTCAAATTACTGGAATGGTTTTAATCAGGTAAATCTAGTGGTGTTAGTATGTTAATCTAATCTTTTTATTCTAATTAATCTCCAAATTATTTAAGCAAAGATAATATTTACATGGGCGAGAAAAACTAGACTCTAAAATATTTGGTGTGGGTGTAAACTTTTGCAGAGAAATTACTAACTACGACTATTACCGGAGTAAGGTAAATAAGGTAACAAGTCAGATTAGTTTGTGTTCGGCAGTTATATTGGTTGACTCTTGCTAGATCGAGATAAAGTAACAGCTAAGAATGAATTATTAGTTTCGTGCGAGAATGTCAATGTTCACATATTGTGCACAAAGTCCGTGATTGAAGCTTGTTGAACTGAATTAATGGGATGAATGTAAACAATGCACTGGAAGAATTGGGTTGACGCAATATATATGAACACGCACATGTATATCGCGTGGAAATAATAATAATGCATTGAATACCCGAAGAGTCTGCACTACTTGAAAAATTAGTTAGTTTGTTTGAATCTAGGAGAAGCAGAAGGAAGTTGAACCTGAGCCTCTGTTTTAATTTAATAAATAAATAAATAATTAATTATATATGAGCAACTCTATAACGTATCATCATCGTCGACGTCGTCGACATCTCCGTACTCTGCATCTGCCACCGCCTCTACCACCACCACCACCATCTTCGGCGCCATCACCACCACCACCACCCTCAACTCAATTTTCATTTTGTTCATTATTATTGTAGTCGTCGTCTGTATCATAACCGTCATCATTATCATCATCATTATGCGAGTAACAATAACTTCTTATCATTATCATAATTGTGTGTCGACTGTTGTAGTCTTTTATGAAGTGACAATACCGTTTACGCCTCTAAATAGACCAATGATGATCGAATTTCATTTGAACGCAACACCTGTTATTAAGTTCAGTTGATCGAGTCTATAATTAACCTGGCATCGCTGCATGTATTGGACGCACGATTATAAACCTAGCAACCAAGTGCGAATGGGTTCTAATTAATCGCACCCAAAGGTATTCTCTTGATTTATCTAAGGTCTCTGACAGTCTTGGCTGTTGTTCGAGAGAGCAGGTTTTCCGCCGTTCACGCCAGTCCAATTGTGGTTTACCAAGGGCATTTCTGGGGTTAGTCTTCTGTGTCATTCTGGTGATGATAGGACCCAATTACGGACATAATGACAGGTCTTGACAAGCGCTTCCTTAGATCTGCAAAGGCTTTTGATAGCCTTCAAAGTGCGTGACTGTTACTTAAGCGTAATCGCCATTGGAATCGTTTCTGAGAAATTATTATTGCAGATCGATGTTGTACATTATAATCAGTGCTGTGTTGTTTCAAATAATCATAATCGTAAATTCGAGATTTTTTGACAGTGCCAAACGAAAGCTAAGTCGCGGGAAAACAGCTTTTTTACAGGCGCTCAGTCAAAACAAACTCGAAAGGCAGGTAAAATCAGGTTCGGTTCCAGGTCAAGATCCCGAGTGCCAGCAGGCAGACAGTTAGACGGCTTTGGCGGATGGAGTTTGAAAATACAGCGGCGAGAGAGATGAGCGGAAGAGAAGGGCTCTTAGATTTTGACCTGGAACTGAATCTGGCCTTACCTGCCTATCAATTTTGTTTTGACTGAGCGCCTTGTAATAAGTTGTTTCCAGCGACTTAGCTTTCTCTTGATATTACGATTACGATGGGTAGCAAGCTGGAGAGTTAACGCGTCAGTCATCTTCCTTACTCGCCCTATTACTGTCTGTAGCTTATGCCAAGCGCTCGGTAGCTTCTGAAGCCTCAACACTGCAGTTTGTGTTTGCGCCACTTTTCGAATACTTTGTAAGTTACTATTGGGCTTCATTTTGGCACGCCTAAGTAAGACCATTCATATATCTACCCGATGAACCATTATAAAACCTTTAGCCATGAAATAATATCAAAAAGAAACCTTAAATGATCTCAGTTAAGTTAAACGCGACAAATTGAAACGCCTTGATTCTGGTGATTATAATATACTGCAAACGTTAAAACAACGCCTAACTTACCTTTTTTATATTATAAATATTAGAGATAATTCAAAGCATAGGGTAGTTCTGTTAATGCACGCCAATAAGTTCTATTTATGATTGTAACTCAACAGAAACCTCGACAATTAAAAAACCGCGTGTTATGAAGAGGTAACGGGCACAGATGCCACCAGATGTCGTTAAAATTTTGTTCATTATCAATTAATTTAAAACCAATCACATATCTACCCGACAAATTATAATAAAACCTTTAGTCATGAAATAATTTTTAGAAGAAACCCTAAATTTACTCACTTAAGTTGTATGCGACATATAAAATTGAAACGCCTTGATTCTAATATTGCTGCAAAATTAAAACTAAGTAAAACATACCTTTTTAATATCATACATATTTGCAATAATTCAAAGGCATCGGGCAGCTAAGTTAAAACATGCAAAACACCTTTTCAGTTTCAATTTCTGTTGGTCGTTCTCGGGCCAAATTCTTTTAAACGGAAGTCCATGCTATTTCTTTTCTCTCAATTTATATTATAGGAATTCCCCGTTATTTTAAGTAGTGAAAATAAATTCTACTGGACTCACCACGATTGACGTCAAAATGTATGAGTACATTTTTGAGTTAACTAATTATTTGATTTATTAATTCTGAAATGCCTGAAAGTATTTTGTCGACTTGTTCCACATATCTATAACAAAAGTTTAACAAATAACTATGCTTCATGGTCACGGCTGTAAATTAGCTGATCCTCGTGACTTAGCTTTTGTTGGGCGCCGTAGAAATCTCGAGTTTACGATTAGGAATAGTGCGAATATATTAAATCCAAGCAAAAAAGTTATCCATCCATCCACTCGTCCGTCCGTCCGTCCGTCCATCTATTCTACAGTCCATCCATACATCCATCTCTCCCATCCGTCCGTCCATCCATCCACCCACCCACCCATCCAACCATCCATCCATCTCTCCCACCCGTCCATCCATCCATCCACCCATCCATCCATCCATCCATCTCTCCCACCCATCCACCCACCCATCCATCCATTCAATCCGTCGTCCTAGTGTGTCTGTGCATCGGTTCGTTGTCTGATTAACTGGGCGTAACCAGACGAACAGACGATGGTCAGCGCCACCGATCACTCAATCGCCATCCAAGTCCATCGCCCCACCCAGAACTAATAATATAAACACAGCGAAGGTGTGGAGTATCGAGATGCTGGTTTTAATACATATACATATAGATAGATGGATAGATAGATAGATAGATAGATAGATAGATAGATAGATAGATAGATAGATAGATAGATAGACAGACAGACAGACAGATAGATAGATAGATAGATAGATAGATAGATAGATAGATAGATAGATAGATAGATAGATAGATAGATAGATAGATAGATAGATAGATAGATAGATAGATAGATAGATAGATAGATAGATAGATAGATAGATAGATAGATAGATAGATAGATAGATAGATAGATAGATAGATAGATAGATAGATAGATAGATAGATAGATAGATAGATAGATGAGATAGATAGATAGATAGATAGATAGATAGATAGATGAGATAGATAGATAGATAGATAGATAGATAGATAGATGAGATAGATAGATAGATAGATAGATAGATAGATAGATAGATAGATAGATAGATAGATAGATAGATAGATAGATAGATAGATAGATAGATAGATAGATAGATAGATAGATAGATAGATAGATAGATAGATAGATAGATAGATAGATAGATAGATAGATAGATAGATAGATAGATCGATCGATCGATCGATGGACGGACGGACAGACGGACGGACGGACGGATGGATGGATGGATGAACGGACGGACAGACAGACAGACAAATAGATAGAAAAACCAATCAGTTAATGAGGTAATCAATCAATCAGTCAACAAGTCAATCAGTCAAACAGATGATAAGTCAGTCAGTCAGTCAGTCGGTCCGTCGTTCGGTCGGTCAGTCAGTCAGTCAGTCGATAAGTCAGTCAGTCAGTTGATCAAATAGAGAACAAGCATGTAGTAAACTGAAAATCTCTGGCAAGTACTGCGGATGCAATTATATGAATTTACTTATTGCTAATTTGGCCGCTGTAACATTCACAGTGTCCCGCACTGGCTCTCACTTATTGTGACACTGTGGTCTTATCCAACCAGACAACCAATGAATCATAAATACAAGGATTAAATGCTTTAATCAATTTATCTCCGAATCAAAACTCTAAATACAGTTTTTCTCTGATTGCTGAAGATATTCCTTTAACTGGCGCAGCATAAACACCCAATAATATTTCATCAGACCGAGAATCCTGCCATTTGTTTCAATTTCCTCGCTCAACGGTCTCTCCTCCGACGAATTTTTCTAGCGCCAAGTCGCAACGCACCAATAAAACAATATTAGCCCGAATTCGTCTCGTTCGGTGAGCCACAGCCGAAGATGATGCTCCGCGAATCTCCTAATCCCATCAGTCGGTCCCCAGTCGCTGTCCCGTCCTCTCCGTCAAGTCGTCGTTGATGAGATAAATTCGGCCGTGGATTTTGTCTCGTTTGCCCGCCCGGAATCGCCAGGGACACGAGTAAATCCTCGGGCAAATCCCGGGGGCTGAACCGGACCGTGTTCTCCCGTCAACGCTACGGTAATTTATCGTCGGCGACCGAATGGGAACCGTCCCCGATTCGGATAATGACAATTATTTCGCACTAATTTCGGGGCTAGTTACGCCGGGAAAGATTATCTGTCATTGTATCCGGTTCGGGGCGGGGACTCAGGGAGAGAGGGATGAAGAGAGAGAAGGAGGGAAGAAGAGAGAGAGGAAGGGAAGGAAGAAGGGAGAGAGGAAGGGAAGAAGAGAGAGAAGGAGGGAAGAAGGGAGAAAGGGAATGAAGAAGGGAAGGAGCGAGGGACTCAAGGAGAGAGGGAGGGAAGAAGGGAGAGAAGGAGGGAAGAAGGGAGAGAAGGAGGGATAAAGGGAGAGAAGGAGGAAAGAAGGGAGAGAAGGAGGAAAGAAGGGAGAGAAGGAAGGAAGAAGGGAGAGAAGGAGGGAAGAAGGGGCAGAGGAAGGGAAGAATGGAGAGAAGGAGGGAAGGAGAGATATGAAGGGAAGAAGGGAGAGAACGAGGAAAGAAGGGAAAGAGGGAAGTAGGAGGTTCGATTTTCCATGAAAGAATGAATTGTGTGTACAGATTCGTTTGAATTCCTATCGAATGAATTATGATTTTGTTTACTATTTCACTTGAAGTAATCATCGAATGATGCCTGATAACGACGCTGTTAAAAGTCATTAGATTATAATGGATAAGATGAAGTTTTTTACAAAAAAAGAAATAATAGGTCTATAGACAGATAATCATGGAAATTCTGAACTGGCTTATCTTTTCTTATGCTATATGTATGTCTGCACGTCCGTCCGTCCGTCTGTCTGCGAGTATGTGTATGTATGTATGTATGTATTTATGTACGTTCATCTGTGTACGTATGTATCCGTGTATATAAGAATATATATGTATGTATGTATGCATGTATGTATGCATGCATGCATGTATGTATGTATGTATGTATGTATGTATGTATGCATGTATGTATGCATGCATGCATGTATGTATGTATGTATGTATGTATGTATGCATGCATGCATGCATAATATGTTTCCGTGTATGTAGGTATTTGTATCTATGTGTTTGTGTATGTTTGCTGGCACAGGCGGGACGCAGTTCCTCGAAGGACACATCTGATACCAAAGGCAATTAACCCTCGTGATTCGGATCTGATGATACAATGCGAAAGACGCAGTTGGCATAATTATGATCCGAGTTTTATAGCGCAATTATTCTGTACAACGGAATAAGAGACAATTAACGAAACCATCAGCACCCGGCGTTGTCATCGCTGAAATGAGCTGAGCCCCTTATGCTGCGTTTGTTTGGAAGATAGGCTGAACTTATAGGTCGCAGTGCGCAGTTGCTGAGGTTTAAGCAATGTATGTATGAATGTATTTATTTACGTATGCATCCGTATGCATGTGCACATACATACATACATACATGCATAAATGCATACATAAATACATACATACACACAAACATACATAAATACATACATACATACATGCATAAATACATACATAAATACATACATACATGCATACATAAATAGATACATACATACATACATAAATACATACATACATACAAAAAAACATACATACATACATAAATACATACATACATACATAAGATCGTTATGTTGTGTACTGTCCTGTAGTGTAATGTAATAAAATTGCTTGCAATGGAGTGTAACATAACATAATGCAATGGTAACTTTCATTAACTGGTTAGTGTTGTCGATGCTGAGACTAATACAGTGTCATCAAAAATGCGCCTTTGAACAAGAATGTCAGTTATTCTCTCTGTTTCATTCATTCATTCATTCATTCATTCATTCAAAGTATTTATATAGCTCCTTTAAAAGAAACTTATATAGAAGCGCTTCAGCCTAGCCTCGCCGAAAGAGAACAGTTTGTAAACAAACAAAAAAAAACGACAAGCTGAGTATGGTCGTTGTCTTCAAACCCGAAGAGCAACCGGAAATATTTCTTAGTTGCACCGAGTGTATATAAAGCGCTATAGAAGTCATAGCTCGATTCAATTAGGCCAGATTCTCACTTAGCAACGGTTGCCAGTGCCAGCGCGATCTGATCTCGAGTCAGATGCAAATTGACCGAAATGAGATTGAAGTAATTCCATTGCAAGTTGCCTCAAGAGAGAGAGACATAGATATAGAGGCAGAGAGAGAGACAGAGAGACAGAGAGATAGAGACAGACAGAGACAGGGACAGAGACAGAGACAGACAGAGACAGAGAGTGTGAGTGAGTGTGTGCGCGTGTGTGTGTGACGAAGCGACAAGGAGGAGCTATAAGCGAAGAGGAGGAATAGCAAGATGAGAAGGAGGATGAACTATAAGAGGATTCAAGTGGCCGATGCCTGGGTCAGGCGATCTGACTTGAATGGAAAAATTCAGTTAGTTCCTCGGACGCTTGGAGGACCCGATTGAAAGGCATCTTATAGGCGTTGGCGTCCTTGCCTTGAGTATGTCGTGGGATCGTGTTGGCGTTTAGGAATTAGCTCAACTTCTTAAAGGAATAATGTCACTGTGCTGTTCGGTTTGCAATAAACAGACCAGCAAATAAATACATTAAGAGTCGTAAATGCGATTAAGCAGCAGCAGAAGAATGCGAAAAAGAATGCGAAGAAGAAAAGTTCTGAGCTGGAACGAAATACATGGGAAAGTATATTTCGAATGGGAGACAGGTTGAACTACTAGGGAGGTTCCCCTGTTCACTCTATAAATTGCGCTTGAATAATTGAGTAAATTAAATGGTAAAATTGAAACAATCGATTAATACCTGCTCAAGTGGTATTCACCTTTTAGAGCAGAAAACAATAATTGTAGACTTTTCCTGTTATTCAACTGCATGCAGCTAAAACTAATCAAAATAAAAACGTCCATTACAATTTATTCACCATGTCAAATATCGCATGAGATGGATGTTTTATAGTTGCAACAGTAAGCTTTTATTATTTACTTTTAGTATCAACGGTTTGCACACTTTTAACAATTAGTCAAAAATGCTTCGTTTCCACCAACCAATCAGGCAGCATATGTCCAGTCAAGACATATTTTAAAACACGATGCGTCAATGAAGCTTTTTATACGAGATCCATTGCAACTTTTCCACAATTCACAAATATGCAAAAAGCTGCACGCAAGAAACTGATTGAATATCATAACAGACAATTTTGATTTGCCAAGCGCAGCTCAGTTGAAGTTCCTCAATGTTTTGATCATCAATAATTATCCAGATCGTAATCGTAATGGATATCTCCGAAACAGCACGCGGCAAGCAGCTTGTTCACGTGCATTTCGTCAAAGTAATGCATGTATGGTAATCGTCAAAGTTTTATCCGGATTTCTTCAGCGCCCGAAAAAGCACGCAAGAACCAGCTTATTCATCTCAGAGCAAGTATAGTCAGGTTCGATAGCAGGTCCAGATGAGGCAGAAAACAGACAACTGTTGTGGATCGTATTTCGAATTGGAGCTGCGTCAGAGATACCCATGTTGAAGAGGAGGTATCAGAATATGATCTGCGGGAAAGTAATGTTTTCAATTTTAAGTGAAAGCCGTACACAGAAACTGCAAGAGGTGCGGATACAGTGACCTGGAAGCATGGGTTGAATATTTACCGTATAGTTCTGGCTGGTGTTTATACCACAGGAGCTTTAGCAGTCTGAGCTTAAAGTGTTCTTCGAAAGCGCTGCAAGAAAGTCCATGAACCTATTTACATTTCAATTTAAACAATAAGAATGCCGTCACAATGTCATTGTGGGAATAAGTCATCGACGTGCAATTTCATAATTCTTTTATGAATTGAACATATTCGAAAATTAATTACATTTCTGAACATTTCATGGAATCCAGGCTTTTCGGCCGCAAGAGCAGAGACATCGGCAAAAGCAGTAAGCATACAATGTTTGCAGAAATTTCGACTGCTAATATTATCCTATTTCGCACTGATTAGGAAAATTTCACAGAAACAGCATTTGACACTGAGCAACGTACGTTTCGATTTTGACGCATACTGCTGTAATGTATATACAAGTCTGTCTTACAGATCCGAAAACTCTTAGAAGTTTCCTTTTTGTAGGCCTAAACAATAAATTGTATCACGTTTCGATGTAGCATTATGCATCCCATACATCAAGTTTCTTTCAGTTGCTTCGATTTTGAATTATAGAAGAGTTCAGTCTACAGAACAGATCCGATCAAATTTGATTAGATTAGATTAAATTATATTATATTATATTATATCGTATTATATTATATTATAATATAAATAATTATAATACAACATAATATAATATGTTATATTATATTATATTATATTATACTATATTATACTATATTATACTATATTATACTGTATTATACTATATTATACTATATTATCCTATATTATGTTATATGATTGATATGATATGATATTATATTATATCATATTATATCATATTATAATATAAATAATTATAATGCAACATAATATAATATATTATATTATATTATACTATATTATACTATATTATGTTATATGATATGATATACTGTAATGTGATATTATATTATATTTTATTTTTCATTAGACTTGATTACATTACGTTACGTATAGTAGCTTGGAGCCTATTGTCATAGTAAAAAGTCCAGAGATGGCGTTGATTCTATATGTTGCAACTGTAAATGTAATTGTAACGGGACATTTGTATAGCGCCTATTAACGCCTCCAGAGCACCTCGTCAGTCGAAAGTATATTTTAGCTGAGTTCAAGGACGTGGTTGAGGAACGCGATGTAGCAGATGGCCAGTCGAAGGATCTCAATCTTCGACAGTTTCTTATCGGGTGGTAGGGTCGGCAGCAGTTGACGCAGTTCCCCGAAGGCCGTGTTGAACGCCTCGACACGCACCCTCTCTCTGGTCGCATGGGCCGTCCGGTATTTCTCCGTTGCCCTCCGGTGCTTCCTGCGCTCCTGCCGAGATGCCCCCGGGGTGTGGAGCAGCCGGGAGTCCACTGTAGCCTTGCCCGAGGCAACAGCACCGGGTCTTGTCTCCTTGAGGGCTGAACGGACGTCGGTGTCCTTGGTCGGTCGAGGGTATGAGTGAAGGGACGAGA
This sequence comes from Norana najaformis, assembly GCA_964023275.1. Classification (NCBI taxonomy): domain Eukaryota; kingdom Metazoa; phylum Annelida; class Clitellata; order Crassiclitellata; family Hormogastridae; genus Norana; species Norana najaformis. The sequence continues at coordinate 47,326,572 of OZ029914.1, forward strand.
GGTGGGTGAAGATGAAGGGGTCGCTGTCGTCTGTAGGGTAGAAACTGGGTGGCGGCGGGGGTGTGTGACGGGGTGGGACGATGGTGGGTGCTGGAGGGTCGAAACGCCGTCGCATCCGACCACCGGGTGATGAGGAGGCCTTCGAGGACGAGGGCATCGGTTCCTTGGATCAGTTACGAGGTTCCGTTCAACGTACGATTTCTACAGGATTCCAAGAGTCGTGTTGGTCTACAGCGGAATCAGTAGAATGATGTAGTGTATGTATGTATGTCTATATACCTATGTATTGGTATGCATGTATATAGCTAAAGAGTGGCTGACGAAATAAAGGTTTTGAGTAAAAGAACCTCCTTAGAAGGCGTTTCTCAGCAACACCCAGCAACGCACAGCAACTCATCTGTCCTAACACTTCTTCGCCCTCCCGTCACCTCACCCTTAAAACTTGGAAATCGCTCCATAGCCATAGCTGCCCAACCCCTCTAGAATAAACTCCCTCCAGAATTACGACAATTATCTAGTCCATCAAATGAACTCACCAACACCACCTCTTTCACACAAAACTGAAAACATTCCTTTTCCAAAAATCTTATCCTGATTCTTCCTCTTCCCCTTATCTCTCTTCTCGCTTCAATTTCAAACACCATCCACCGTAACCCTCCGACTGTCTGACTGCCTGATTCCTGGATCTTGACTTGAAACCGAACCCTTTTGCCTGTCGATTTTGTTTTGACTGAGCGACTGTGAATAAGCTGGTTCCCGCGACTTAGCTTTCGTTTGGCGCTGTAGAAATCTCGAGATTACGATAAAGATCTTGGATCCAATTCATAGTGGTTAGAATTTGCAGTTACACCTTATGTGTTTCTTCACATCATTCAGAGTTCAGTACTTTTATCCATTTGAAATTCGGGTCGTTTTCGATGGAATAATTTTGGCCATTAACATGCTTTCTTAAGGCGTTACATAAACTTATCATTATAGACCTACCATATAACATATTGTAAATATATCCCTTTACATCATGGATAAAGTCAAGATCTCGTGCCCCTAGTGGAACGTAGAGAAGGCGCTGATACTCTTGAGCCCGAGGTGGACGAATCCCAAGGACCTGGATATGGAACCAGCGCATCGCAGAACTTGCCCTTTACTTTTCAGCTTACGCCTCTACGAACTTATGCTGCTTTGTGACAGTCAAGTGTGTAACATATGTCCAGGGTCGCTACACATAGTCTGTTGAACGTGTAGTTTCTGTTTAACGACGCTGTGTCATGCCGAAGATGATTGGCGACGCCTAACTTTTTATCCAGTCTTCGGAGTGACATCATCCGAAGACGTCTATGTCCGCTGAGCAGGCTCGAAGCCGCAATCGTTGGATTACAGGCCAAGAGCACTACCGATAAACCATCGTGCCGCACAGTACGAATATACATGCTCGTACGAATATACGTGCATACAGACATACATACATCCATCCATCCATACATACATACATATTTACATACATACACACATACATACATGCACAAATACATACATACATACATACACACATACATACATACATATATGCACACTTACATACATACATGCACACATACATACATACATGTATGTATCCATCCATCCATACATCCATTCATACATACATACGTACATACATACATGTATCCATCCATCCATCCACCCATCCATCCATCCATCTATCCATCCATCCATCCATCCATCCATCCATTCATCCATACATACATACCTATTCCATCAAGGCTAAACTCCTTCAGCTTCTACTCGGCCATAGAGTTCTGAAGCGACTTCCTGCAATCCTTTCCAACGAACAATGTTCTTTGCGCAACACAGACGAGAGGAGCGAGCGATGGCCCTGTGTGCGGAATTGCTGCGTAGGCCTTGCGTCCCTTTGTCGCTTCGATCCGTGTCGCTTTTTTACTTGGATGCATCGCTTTCATCAAGCGGACCAATCACAGCTGCGACAGTCGATTGCCTCATTAGACCAACTTTTGCTACAAGTAGTTCCAATACGGTGTTAGGCTCTCGAGCGTTCTCGGTGCTTGAGCCGAAGCTTCGGAATTCGCTGCCCCGTTCTGTTGTCTCCAATGCCATTATTATTTTTAATGTATTTGCAAATTTGTATAGTGTGACCTGCAGAAAGTTTCAGTCTATCGGGCTTCGAACTGTCGACTCACTCGATTTGTAGTCTCGCGTTAACTCGAGATAAGACACACAGTCTCTGATTTTCGTATGCATAATTAAGAAAAAGAAAAGTTAAACCACAAGAGTACTTCAGGCGTCGAATACACAGCTTTTACACGTGTTAATCTATCAGCGACAGTTGTCACTCAAACGATCAACAGTTACTGATCACACTTCAGACAATCGCTATAAGTTTTGCCCTCCCAACAATGCATTTGGGATCGCATTTATAGGTTTCCAGCCACGACGGGAGACCAACGTAAGCACGTCGTTCTTGCGAAAGCGTCAACTCCCTACGCCATACCCCCCCCCATCACGCGGTCGATGCCCCTCCATTACACGCATCCAGCATTCAGACGCACGAGATCATTACGTGGCAGAAAGGCGCACCCAGCAACCGAAGCATGTGATCATTGCGCGCACAAACAAGTCAACCGCCCATTGACTCATCGGTATGACGTCATGGAAATTTCCGATACAAACGCAGGCTTAGAACTTGTTGACAATTCTGCATCCTGCAATACGTACTGTTATAATGTGGCACATTAATAAATGCACTACATCTCATATATGTATTTAGCTGTTATGTGTTCGCTGAACTTTAACTTATGTGTATAGCTTTCACCTAAGTGCTAAACTTGCACATATAAGCTGAACTTAATGTATTACTGGACTTAATGTATGACCTGAACTTCAATGCAATACTGAACGTTCGTGCATGGAACTCGCGTTTATTCATACGCTGAACTTACGTAATGCGCTTAACCTGTATGTATATTCATAATTTATTAATAACTGATTACGTATTTACTTATTAAAGGCAACTTCCTAGGTTCAAAATAATGTCTTGCGGTCTGACTCCTTCTCTGTCCCCCTCGTTTGGATCCATCTTGTCTGTTGGCATCTTGTATTAGGCCTATATAGTCAGGAATGTCGCTGTCCAAACAGGTACAGAATTGAAACTGTAATTCTTGTTTATTTCGTTGCAAGACTTAGATTAGCAGTAGAAATGCAAAAAATTAAGTCGGCCGATTGACTTCTCACGCAGAAATCTGTCTATCGATTGAATTTGTGGTCGAAAATCCATTAATAAGTTGGACAAAGACGGGCGAAGACGCGAGAGGAGAAGTGGCAAATTTACGCAGCTGTATTGAAGTCGGCACACCTCATACTGAGTACCTAAGAAAGACCTGTTCACAATGAAGCAACAACTCAATGTTTAGCAATAAATATAAGTGTTTTGTAGACACGTGTTCTCTCTATTGTCGTAAACCACTGCGATAATCTGAGAAATATATAGTCTGAAAATTGATGTGTTTATATTTTTTAGATAGTATTATGGCTAAAATTAAAACTTATAGTTTGTCTAAAACCAATGAGAAATTAAAATCTCAGCGTTAGAGTTGTGTTGTTGACTGTTGAAGCGTCGACAGCCATTATTATTTATAATCGGGCTTATGGTGGTGATGGTCACGTGTTTCATGCTCAGAATCTGGATTATCAAATCTATCATTATCATCATCATCATCATCATCATCATCATCATCATCATCATCATCATCATCATCATCATCATCACTGACAGCAGCAGCAGTAGTGGCAGCCAAAACAACAACATATCATCATCATCATCATCATCATCACTGACAGCAGCAGCAGTAGTGGCAGCCAAAACAACAACATATCATCATCATCATCATCATCATCATCGTAGGTTTACATAAACGCTGGGTAGCGTTTTCTCATAAATTTTCTCATAAAGAGAGTCAATCAAAAAATAGCGTTATGCTTAATTCACATCGAGTGCGACACCTGGCGAATGCTTAAGAAGTTAAGTTCAGTATTTGCAGTTCGCTAGAGGCCGACTCTGTTTCTGTTGATCTAATTTTCAACGACGAAGCCTCTTTAGAATCTTGGAATTGAAACGATTGCCTACGGGTAAAATATGCGTCCCAGAACTATATGAAAATAATCAGGTATGACAGATAGGATGGGAAATGATTTGAACGTAATTTGTACACGCAGGTCAGACTGACATTCATTAAATAAACTGTTCAGTAAATACACTCTGATCTTAGAAAGGATACCACCCACTGTAGCTGTCACGCTGTCTCTCTACCTGACTTTTGGATCTTGACCTGGAACCGAACTCTTTTGCTTATCGATTTTGTTTTGACTGAACGCCTGTGAATAAGCTGGTGGCTTTCGTTGGGCTCTGTAGAAGTCTTGGGGATACGATTACGATTACGATCATTTTGGCCATATGTATAATTTTAAACTAGACTACGTCATGGGATCCTGTGGAAAACACATAACAATATATAAAAAACAATCAAAGCGGACATTTAAATCCGGAAGCGTGTAGCTATAAATAGACATCTAAATGAGCCAAGATGGCGGAGTCAAGATGGCAGAGTACTGTTTAACAGGGTTAGAAATTCGCTGATTTATTGGCTAATGGTTGTCTACCGACGAAAGTACTGTCGCTGTGATGAAGAAAATATGTCGGTTGGATCATTGGAGTTCAGTTTTGGGCAAATGAGGTGTCAGAACGTGACGAAACGTGAACAAGGAGTCAAAATAGAATCGTAATCCTAAACTCGGGATTTTTACAGCGCCCAAAGAAAGCTAAGTCGCGGTAACCAACTTATTCACAGGCGCTTAGTCAAGACAAAATCGTTAGGCAAGAAGGGTTCGGTTCCAGGTCGAGATCCAAAAGTCAGCAAGACTACGGTGGGTTGTGTTTAGAATCGGATCTGAATAGAATAGCATCGTGCTGTGCTAAATCCATGCAAACTGCTAACGAATGGAGCTTACCTGATGTGCTTATGTCACAAACACGTTCAAATTGTTTAACTTGTATTTCTAATTTTCTTAATTTTTACAACTATGGTCCAAATACTAACAAAGTTGTATATCATTCATTTATAAATTAAAATTTTCTTTGGGGTTCGGTCTGGCAACATTTTTTCACATTTTTATGCTCAAGTAACATTTGTTGTCACTGAGAATTTTTGTAGACTGTCTTGAACATAGAAATATATTGGATTTTTTTGGGATACAGTCTGGAGTAACTTTGGGTACCCCAAAAATGTATTATTTAAAAACTGGGAAGAGGATGTAATATGCTAAAAAATTGTGTTTACTTCATGTGTGTGTGTGTGTGTGTGTCAAAAACTGAGAGAAATATCACAAGTTCAAAACTTTTTATTTTTCCGGCGTTTTTGCCAAAAATGCGCGATCGTTAAAGGGGTGTAATAAGATGAATCAAATTCCATAAAATTATGTAAACAGCTTCATCTAACGCGCTCAACGCCTACGTGTTTCCACATAAGACAAACCTTTGGATTTTTGTTCGCATATGTCCATCTGGAACAGTCTTCCTGTTTACAATACTCACGACATCTCGTTATAAATATTCCAATATTCTGAAGAGCGTTCGTAAAGCGGCTTAAGACCAATTTGTACCGTCTTGCTTTTGTTGTCTAACATCTGTGATCCACCCACGCCTACGATTCCTCGGTCAGTCGATGGACATATGGCGTGTTAACGAACACATTGCTTGCTTTACTGCTTACCTGATCCATGCCACTTGCAATCTCCGTTAAAAGACTTTATAATGATCTGTCTAGACCTGACCTATCGCTATAAAAGGTACAAATTAGCCGCTTTTAAATCGCTGTAATATTAAATATTGCATGAGTTATATACAGCGATCGTGTCAGAGAAAAGGGTCAAAGAGAGCGAATGGACCTTTAGCAGTAATTATTATCCTGACCTTTTCGTGATGAGGAGTAGTCGCTTCGCAAGACAGGACACCATTTTATTGTACCTATTGTCAGATCTAAACTGTCTGAAAGTAGTTTTGTGAATCGATGTTTCTTTATTATAGGCCTATTTAGTTGTGTATGTTTGTCTAATATATTTGCCCGTATTCCAATCGAGTTTATATATGTGTGTGGGTGTGAAGCTGTAGGTGTGTGTGTATTAGCGTAACTGATCTATATAATGTGCGGACATCAGGTGCTAATAAAGGCTACTTACTTGCTTACTTGGCTATTGTATTAACTGGGCCGGGAAAGACATATATAAATATAAATATAATATATATTATATATATTATATATATTATATATATTATATATATGTATATTGATGACATCTTTCGATCTCAGGAACAATAGGCAACGCAATACATTATAATATACCACAGATAGAAACAATACATAACAATGCATTAAAACAATATAATACAATGCAATGCAATGCAATGTAATTCAATACAGTGTAGCATTTATCATGCGCCTTTATAGACCGGCAAACAGATAATATCGCAAATTCAGCTGTCACCGATGCAATTAGTAAAAGGTCGCTTGACGGAATCGTTCGAAGGTTTTCATTGTCTCACGCAACAGATGAAGTAAGCAGCTGGATAGTTACAGGTCGCCACTCCACAGCAATTATTATTTACAGCCATCCATTTGTGCGGCACGTTGATCATTCGGTAGCGCGCTGGGCCTGTGATCCAACGATTACGGGTTGGCGCCTGCTGTGCAAAGGACAATGTTGTAATTGTAATCAACACAGTTGATACAGCATCGTCAGTCGCAAGCTACTTCAAGGGTGCTTTACAATGTCAAATGTCGGCGCGCACAAGAGTCCAACAATAAATGATAAATGGATGATGTTCAAAATCAAAATCAAATGCTGATACTAGAATTAGACAGTAAACAGAAAATTTTAACTGTTAGAAGATAATTGTCCTCGCTCGATAAAGTCATAGAAAAGTGAGCAGGGTTGAAACTAAAATGGTTTAACTCCCCCACTTCCTTTAGTCGGGTAGTGCCAGTCCCAAGCCTGGATAAAGGAGGAGCGCGACGTCAACGGCCTTTGATCCATAAGATGTCGTTAAACATTGGAACTCTACTACTAATAAAATGGTTGCTATGGATACATATGTACATGGAAACATACATATTACATTCTTGTAATCGTAATCGTAATTCCGAGATTTCTACAGCGTCCAACGAATGCCGCGCCGCGGGGACCAGCTTATTCACAGGCGCTCAGTCAAAACAAAATCGATAGGCAAAAATGGTCCGGTTCCAGGTCAAGATCCAAAAGTCAGACGGAGAGACAGCGTGGCAGCTAGGGGGGTTGGGATTGGAGAGGAGAGAGAGATGAGGAAGAAGGGGTGTCAGGGTACGATCTGTGAAAGAGGAATGTTTTGAGCTTTCAGTGAAAGGCCGTCATTTGATTCATTCCCAAGAACCATTTGAAATGAAACATGGACCATTGGTAAGGTAATTGGGAAAGGGCATGGGCTTCTTTGAGTCTCTGCTAGGGCAACTAATAAAGTTTTCAAGAGAAGTTTTAATAAAATTCAGCATATAGTCAGTGGCGCAACTTCAAATTTGGATCCCAACCGCGGATCACTCAAATGTACCATCTGGGGCCTGTTTCCAACCATATCAAAGCTCTAAGTAGGACCCTCTTCTCAGATTCCGGGCGTTGCAAACCCTGTGGGGGTAGTTACGCTACTGTCTGTAGTTCTGTAGAGTGCTCTTTAGCTTAAGCGCTGAAATCTCTCTGCGTCCTTTTTGAGAAGTCCGTGCGTCTAAGGTTGATACCGGATGTCTCCTGGCTCTCCCGTGATTGTCCAGCTACACTGACTCCATGATACCGTCTGAGGCACGCCCTGCACCTCAGCCGGAACTTGAGCGCGCAGACTCGAAACTCGCGCATGCGCAGTCCGTAGACGATGGGATCGGCGATGCACTTGACGTAAGGAGTCATCGTCATGTAGTAGATGAGTATTTCGTTATGAAGAAACTTCCCCAAGGCAGCAACGTTTAGCGACAGCAGATAAATGATGAGATACGGAACGAAGAGAAGATTGAATGTCGCTAGCATTATGAAGATCGTTCGAACAGCCCGGGTCTCTTTGCGCATGTCACGCAGAAACATATTTCGCGACATCTCGCGGCGAATCACACGCATCCGGGCATAAATCTTCGCACACTGCAACAAGATGGCGACGTATATGAACGCGTCGAGAACGGCACACGCGTCCAACCCGTATATCACGACGCGTTTGATAAATCTATGTATCCAGATGACGCATTTCCGGTCATGCGTAATGGCGTAAACAATGAAGAAAGGAACGATGCCGACGAGAAACGAGAGTAGCCACGTAAGGGTGGTAGCGTAGAAAAGCCTTCGTCGACGGAGGATGTCGAGGTGTTGAAGCGGACGGCAGACGGCGAGGTACTGGGCCGTTGAAAATCCGAGCATCGTGACGGTGCTGACGACACCGAAGGCAGACGACACGAAGATCGCTGCAGTCATGAAGACGTACAACCGACAGAAATCCTGCTGTAGGACGAGTTGTTTTACATGGCGTCGAAACAGCAGAAGCGAGTTGTTCGTGAGCCACAGCATCGTGCAGGACAGTATGTTGGCCACACCAAGATTCGTAAACAGGAAGTTGTAGACGGACAGTCGGTGGCGCCCTCTGGCTATCCGAATTGCCGACAGGATGACAAAATTAGAGATGATCGTCGCGGAGGCGAGTAGAGTCTCGATCGAGAAGCGCATGCGCGAGAAGTAGACGCTGAAGAAGTTCCTCTCTGATGAAACGTAGCTCGTGGCATTTCCAACGGCGAAATGACTTCCGTTTCCGGTCGACTTGTTTCCCGACAACACCACGGTCGTCCACGGGTAGAGGTCGCTGGTAGAATGCGGCCGAAGAGTCGATTCATATACCGCCATGATATATATATGTATTATCGGAGATTACACTACACGATCACGTCACTGAGAAATTGCTAAGGTCCCTATAGAACAAAGTAAACATTCACTTTTACATTTAACAGCGAAAGCTTAGGATCTTCAAAGAATCCTGCTTTAGCCATCATCAATTACATGCAATGATACAAATTATTCATTAATTTATCTGTTAGTAATTTGATAATTTCGTTAAAAAATGAAGAGGATCGAGGCCATATACTCATCATAGAGAAACATATACATTTATATTTTGCTTTAGATTTACTTTTTAACTGCTGACGATTTTGAACATCTGCAGACCGACAAATTTCCTTCGCAATACGATATGCCATACAATGGCTCACTGTTGAATGCACGCCTTTTAGTGCAGGATGTGCGCTTAAGCTGGCATCTTGACGGTTACTGTTAGCAACCTTGAACAAGTCCCGGACTGGCAATTATTGCTTCGCGTTGCTGACTGAAGCCTTGAAAGATGAGCAATAGAAAAAAAGCTAAAGCTTGTCTTTCAGTCTTCATCTGAAATGGCCAACGTTCAATGGCGTCTCACAGAGCTTTCACTATTATTATTATAATTATTATTATTATTATCATGGCTATTATCATTACCATGAATCATCTGATTCATGACCATTACCGTGAATACCATGATTATTATCATGAATACTAAAATGACTATTACCACAACTGGATGTGGTATTGATATTATTATTATTATTATTATTATTATTATTATTATTATTATTATTATTATTATTATTATTATTATTATTATTTCTAATATGCAATATCGCTTTATCATCATCATCATCCTATATGTTCATAGTAGAGTTCCGGAGAAGCAGATGGCGTTCCCACGCTGGACAGCCACTGAGAGTCTTTGAAGCAGGTAGCTGGTCTCTAGTGGATCGTGGGTTGCCATTGTCATCCTTCGTCCTAACTCCCACACAAAATCCAATCCTTCCGTACTCCATGCGCCGCTGGTCTCCAGTGCGACCGCCACAAAAGAGTGGGTTTGGGCTATTGTGGCGTATTTTAGCCTTTTGGCTGAGACTGCCCGGTTTGCAGCTTCACTTGGTCCGGTTGAAGTAAAACTTAGATGTGACGCTGCAAATGTGTCAGAAACTGTCACATCCCATGCAAGACACCTTCCGCGAGACCACGGGATAAGAGTCACGCCATGCGGTCGTTTGCGATCTTCCCTGGTGAGTCCCAACGGTTCTTTCTGAGCAGGGATGTTCGCTCTGGTAAGCGCTCTCCATATAATGTCGTTGAGCATGTTGTGGCGTTGTTGTCTGCCAGCACTCTTTCTGCAGACCAGACCGTGAAGTCCTCTGGCGTCGACTCTTTCGCCACAGTGACACAGATGTGGCTCGCACAGTGTGGTTCCCAGTCGCATTCCAACCGCGGCCCGTTATTATTATTATTATTATTATTATTATTATTATTATTATTATTATTATTATTATTATTAAGCAAATCTATTGTTACGTCACTTCAATTATGAAACAACTCTATTGTTGCTGGAGCAACTAGAGCTGCTGTGGCGTCCAGGCTGGCACATTGGAAACAGGTCGACTAGCAGCACCTCCGAATCTCGTGATCTTGTCTTTAAGCGCCTTTATTATTATTATTATTATTATTATTATTATTATTATTATTATTATTATTATTATTATTATTATTATTATTATTATAAGGTATACTATTGTTATTGTTATATTATTATTACATATATTATTGTTATTGTTATATTATTATTAGATGTATTATTGTTATTGTTATTGTTATCATTTCTGTATTTATTAAGCTCCATTATCTAATGCCAAAGCATCAATCGATGGCGCTGAGCACTTAAACGTGAAGGAATTGCTGTGAAGGACTAGCTGCACAATAACCATCCTATGGAAAGCATTTCCTGTTGTTGGTCCTTGGCTTTGGAATTATCTTCCTCCTGTAGCTCAAGAGACAGTAAGCAGCTGGCAGAAGCGCTGTCTTAATTAAGACTTGACAATTTTCCCGTGGCTCTCATACCCGGAACGACGCTTAATAGTCCTATTATGCAACAGGCGTTACATAAATCTAATAATACAACAAAAATACAGACCAAAATACTATTAAAATTGTGGCTCAGTTAGACACAATATTCTCGTCACAAAGCATAATCTGGCGGCCCACAGTACAGTACTTCTTCCTGTTTTTCTTCCTTCCTTTCTTACTTATTAGCGCACTTATCAAATGGCAAATCGTCTGGTTCTGGGCTACAGCACAAAATTAAGCCCCACCACAACAAAACATTTTCGATGGCTACAGACTTTTTGATTTGATGTCGGATCAAACGCTGGTCGTCGCAATTTCAAGAGAATTCTATCTCTAGCTCGAATGGTCTGTTTACGAGGATCTAAAATGACCTAGCGTCAATTAAAACGGGCAGCAGCGGGGAAAGGATAGAAAAGTTAGCATGAATGAGTTTAGACAGTAAAATCTACGTATAATGTAATTTAAATCTAAGAAATTTTCTCAGCGTCACACAGAACCTAACAGGGCGATATTTCAAATCAGGTCGGCTAGATTCAGATTTTTGGATCAGTTTCGATGCCAGGTCTGAATCATGCACTAGAGACTGCCGCATAAGTTAGAAGCCATAGAAAGCACGAGCGGATTTCGATGAAAGTCTAAGCTGATACTTTTCATAAGAAAAAGCCAAACGTGACTAAGCTACTGATCAGCTTGAATTTCTATCTCTCTGCTTAAGTCTATCTGTTTTCAGGAAAATCCGTGCTTATAAAACACCACATTCACAGCTCATTTATTAAGATCAAATGCTTGTTCCTTCCGGGCTTATTAAATGTCATATTTACTGTAGCAAATGTAATTGTAATTGGAAATTTAAATAGCGCCTCTTCAAGAAAACCTACTGAAAGGCGCTCTCTGCGCTGGCCTTAACGATGATAAATGTCATTAAGAACGGAACATTCATCCATAAGAAAAGTTATGGCATATAAATATAGCATTAAGTTTAAAATAGCATGCCTGACTTTGACGTACAGCATACCAGCCTTTCATCAGAACATCATACTCTGTTAATCTCATATCGCCCTCCAAGACTCTTGCGTTCTTCTTACGGGCACAGTCAATAAATGTGAATCTATGGCTCGGATGAATGCTCACTAAGTGTCCAAAACGGAGTCCTGCTGAGGCCAGAGTCAAAAGAGCTTGTCACAAGAGCTTCGGACGAGGACAGCAATGGGAGCTCGTCCTTTCAAGTGATATACCCTTCGTATTTGGAACTGTCTACCATCTTAATAACGCGCTCTCTGTATTTAAATCACTCGCCATCTACATTTAAATCATTCGTCAAGCACCTCTGTTTCTCTCCGGGCCTCTGCACGACTCCGCCTTCGCCCCTTAGCGAACATTTACCCGAGCCTTATACTAAGATTTATTGACTGCGCACAGGCGCAACAAGTAGCTTCGAGAGGAATAAATAAATAATGAGCAAAACATCGTTGGCATCTGGACTCGTTGTGTAGTAATTACAACTTAAGTCCTTTGGTTGAGCGGTCGCCTTGAAGTGAGATTTGTGAGAGTTCGAGCCTCATGAGACAGAATATGTAAGCTAATGTTATGGTAATGTAACGTTTTATGATAAAATGTAATTGAATGTAGCTTACTGCAGAGTACATGGGTTTGTTTAAGGCCTAAAGCAATGCTGAGACTCATATGCATACTTGCATAATTTATGTGTATTGCATTCGCACGCAATACACATAACGGTTGTCATTAGCTGTCATAAAGATGTTCCTACATAACTTCATGTTTTTGCATAATTTATGCGCAATGCTTTTCATCCTAGGCCGCTTCTTTCTCCAATCTTTCCGTTGAATTGTTGTGGTCGTTTTTGTGTAAACACTTTGCCTTACAATCCAATGCATCCACACACAGACCACAAGTACAAAGAAGAGGCTAGAAACAGCGGCTGATTCGGGTGCATAATAGATATACGATCATTTCACATACATAGTGACTGGATCTCCAAGTCATCAGGTCGGGATCAGACGCCCACCGTGCGACTGATGAAAGGAATGGAAGTCATTTCAGTGGACGTCAAAGGACATCCTGCTTTGAAAGAGATCGCATTACGACATTGTCTTCACAATAAAAGAATTAACAAGTGCGGTATAGATTATAGAAGCCAGCTCAGCAGGCCATCCATCCGCCATCGATAAATGAGTACCATTGTAAGTTGGACCATTGATCTGTCGTTGAACTGCTGTGGTTTGTTTGACAAACAACAACAGCAACAAGAAGAATAATACTAAAAATACTAAAACTAATACTAACACGAATACTAATACTAATAAAAATAATGATAATGATAATGTTAATGATGATGATGATGATGACGATGATGATGATCATAATAATGATAATGACAATAACAATAACAATAAGAATGATAATGATAATGATAACAACAACAGCAACAACACTAATAATAATAACAACAATAACAATAATAATAATAGTAGTAGTGGTAGTAGTAGTGATAGTAGTGGTAGTGGTAGTAGTAGAAGTAGTAGTAGATAATAATAGTAATAATAATAATAACAATAATTTAAAATAATAATAATAATAATAACTAATGATGCTGATAGCTTTTAATACTTACACGTTGCTTTGCCTTGGACAGAAACGCGACATTAGCAAATGGATGCTCGGTCTTATTCGCGGACGACAAATAGATTGTCGTGTACATAAGAGATGTTTGTATATTGGACATGATACGCAGTCTATCTGGATTTGGATCTGAGTGTTATTGCAGTGCACGACGCAGGTAGCCGTGCATCAGCGGTTCAAATGAATTGCTCAGCTCAGCAATATCCTCGGGTGTAATTATTTGGTGAACAAATATGGCTTTGCAATATGCACAACCGTTGTCATTTGCTGCCAAAAAGTATCCCCTACATAGCTTCATGTGTATAGCTTTTGATAGTCTCGGCTTAATTAACGAAGGTGTGTTGTAATCGTAAACGTAATCGTAAGCTCGAGATTTCTACAGTGTTCAACGAAAGCTAAGTCCCGGGAATAAGTTTATTCGCAGGCGCAGTTAAAACAAAATCGATAGGCAGTAAGGGTTCGGTTCGAGGTCAAGATCCAAGAGTCAGACAGGCAGACAGTCAGACGGCTACGATGGATCGTGTTTGGAATTGAACCGGAAAGTGAGATAATGGCAAAAGCAAGAGGATTAACGTCGCCCTCCTCCTTCAAACCTCGCCTTCCGACTGGTACCACTCGAGTACTGCAGTGGCGGGGTTTTATTGCTCTTGTATTGATTGTTGGGATTACGATTACGATTAGCTTTACAATTATGAGTACGATTAGGAATGTTATTATCAATTTTCTTTTAACTCAAAGTAGTTATCTCTTGGGATGAGAAAAATATGTCGCGAGTTTTAAAAATTATGGCGATGATTATTATACTTATATTATTATTACAACATTTATTATTATTAGTAGTAGTATTAGTAATATTATCGCTAGGCTAGCAATACTATTAATATTAGACTGTTATTTAGACTACTGCCGCTGCTGCTGCTACTACTACTACCACCACCACCACCACCACCACCACCACTACTACTATTATTACTACTACTATTACTAATACTACTACTACCATTACTACTACTATTATTATTACTACTACTACTATTATTACTACTACTACTATTATTACTACTACTACTACTATTATTACTACTACTAATAATAATTAATTAATTCTAATACTATTAATAAAGCCGCAATGAATGGACTAGAAAAAATATGGAAAGACAAACATGTGAGCACAGACACGAAAAAAAGATTGGTGAGGGCCTTGATTATACCCACAGTAACATACGGCAGTGAGACGTGGACAATGACCAAGAAAATAGAGAAAAAAATCAATGCTTGTGAAATGTGGATATGGAGGAAGATGCTGAGAACATCATGGACGGAGAAAAGGACTAATGAATGGGTACGCAGGGCGATTGGAATTGAGCAAGATGAGACGTTACAACAAACAGTGCTAAAATCAAAGCTGAGGTTCTTTGGACATGTTATGAGATCAGATGGATTGGAAAAAGAAATGATGCTGGCTTGTGGAGAGGGAAAGAGAAAACAAGGGAGACCAAGGAAAAATGGATGGACAAGATACACGAAGCAACTGGAATGAACTTGGCACAACTAAGGGACGCGACATTGGAAAGAAAGAAATGGAGAAGATTGATCATGACGGTCGCTAGAGCTCAAAAGAGCTGACAGCACAAGGTGACAAGGTGACTATTAATAGGCCTATTAGAACTAGTACTAGGCCTACTAATAATATTAGAAGTACATATATTACTAGTAATATTGAGTGTTACTAATATTATTAGTATTAGTAATGTTAATAATTTTAGAAGTAACATTAAATATAATTACTACTCTTAACAGTATTATTGTAAGATTTCTTGTTATTGTCATTATTGCCATTATCATGTTATCATTGATCATCAGTATAGTTTTCTTCTTTTCCACCATTGTTATTGTTGTCGTTACTTCTACTATTCGCCCCAAATAAGTGACCCATATTCGACCTATTTTTATGACTGTAAGCCTATTTGTCAGAGAGGACCAATATCTGCCTGTATCATTCCTCCTCTTCGTGTTTTTTCCTCCAAATAATATTCGTTTCTTTTAAATCGAAATGTTATCTGACATAGTCTGCATCAATACTTGGGTGTGAACGATGGAAAGGCTGATAAAATGAGGATAACTGGGCTTAAAATGAAGAGATTGAGGCAGATAATCAGGGCCTCTTGGATGGCAAAGAGAACCAAATAGTTGGAATCAGGGCCGTTTTAAGGTCGTCGTAGGACCTAGGCACTCTCGCATCCATAGGCCCCAACTGCCAACTCTGCATTAGAGCTAAACACATTCACATTAGTTCTTGACGTCTATCTTCCCTTGCACTACTTTCATTTGAAAACGACTTAATGCGGGAAATGACATTTGAGGACATTATATGTGATTTTGCTAACGCAAAGAGCCGCAAAGTTAACATAATGTAGCACAGCTAAACTTAAACTGTTTCACTATAAGCTTTAAGGTTATTAAATTTGTATTTCCTTTTTCTATTTTCGGGTGAATCAATAAATTTATTTGTTTCCAGTATCTCATTTTTGACTTTCGTAGGCCCCTATAAAGTTCGTAGGCCCTATGCACAGTGCTTACTGTGCCTAATGGATAAGACGGCCTTGGTTGGCATACTGGATTAAACCAGGGTTGAACGAAAAGCGTCAACAAATATCAAGACAAGAAAATTGGCCCCATTATGAGGAAGCATGGAGATTGTTTGGAAAAGAACATATGCCGGCGGCAAAGAGAACGTGGAAGACGCATGGATGGCTAATGTAACTACTTGGACATGATTTAATGCGTGTCATGTACAGAGGACAACGTAAGACATCAACGTTTGAAGGCGTACGGTTCATAGTGCGGCCAACCTTTAAGGCAAAGACGGCTAAAGACAAGACAAGATAAGACAAGACAGGACAGGACAGGACAAGACTAGAAAGAAAAGACAGGGCAGGACAAGACAAGACAGGACAGGACTAGACATGACAGGACAAGACATGACAGGGCCGGACAGGACAAGACAAGACAGGACCGGACAGGACAAGACAAGACAGGACAAGACATGACAGGAAAGGACAGGACAAGACAGGACAGGACAAGACAGGACAGGACAGTGCAATACAAGACAAATGCAATAATCTGCACTGTATTCTGGCCAGGCAAAGGTCACTTCGACCTGTCCTTTGCTTTCGTTAATGTCTCGACCGAAATCATCAAGCTTAACTACGCTTTAATGCCATTATTGAACACACGTTTTTAAAACTCTGTATATTAAATTTTAAACTCGTCATCGTAAACTTCCTCAGCGCCATGATCATCTCTTTTATTAAGCCATAACGGCCCATCTGCACTGGTTCTGGCACAGCGGCTCTTTTGCCTTACGAACAACTTAAAACTCTTATTATGTTACGTCATGTTTTATCAAAGACTTATCGAAACAGTCAGAAAGAGGAGAAGGGAGAATTGAAGGTAGGGAAAGATATATAATCATGTTTGTTGGTTAAATTATGTAAATTCAGGGCCGTCTTATCCATTAGCACAGTAGGCACTGTGCTTAGGGCCTACGAACTTTATAGGGGCCTACGAAAGTCAAAAATGAGATACTGGAAACAAATAAATTTATTGATTCACCCGAAAATAGAAAAAAGAAATACAAATTTAATAACCTTAAAGCTTATACTGAAACAGTTTAAGTTTAGCTGTGCTACTCTATGTTAACTTTGCGGCAATTTGCATTAGCAAAATCACATATAACGTCCTCAAATGTCATTTCCCGCATTAAGTCGTTTTAAACTGAAAGTAGTGCAAGGGAAGATAGACGTCAAGAACTAATGTGAATGTGTTTAGCTCTAATGCAGAGTTGGCAGTTGGGGCCAACGGATGCGAGAGTGCCTAGGGCCTACGACGACCTTAAAACAGCCCTGTGTAAATTATGTATGTTTGCAGATGGACGATGTCGCCTTCCTCCTGATTATCTGAACCATCACACGAACTCACCAACACTTCACCTCTTTCAGTTTCTACACTGGCCTTTCACTCAAAACTGAAAACATTACTTTTCCATCAACCTTATCCTGATTCTTCCTCCTCCCCTTATCTCTCTTCTTCCTTCAATTTCAAACAACATGCACAGTAGCCGTCCGACTGTCTGACTGCCTGACTCCTGGATAATGACCTGGAACCGAATCCTTTTGCCTATCGATTTTGTTTTGTCTGAACGCCTGTGAATAAGCTGGTTCCCGCGACTTAGCTTTCGTTGGTCGTTGTAGAAATCTCGAGATTACGATTACGATCCTGTATCTCGCCTTCCGAGTACTAAGGCCTATATTCTAAGGCTAGATTAGGCTATGCCGTTAACTTTGCCGGCTAATGGTGCAAGAGGAACAGTGGCGGCTCCAGGATTACTTGCATGGGGGGGGGGGCAAGAGCAATTCCAGAAAGGCGCGATATTCTGGCAGTCCAACATGGAAGAGTCTGGTCTGAGGGGCGCCGGCATAAGACCAAAAGGGGTTCGGGGCCGCTCCCCCACGCCTATAGCTAAACACGCCACTCAGGAGGGGGTAGTATGAAACTGATTAGGCACACTAATTAGATCCAGCAGACTGCCGCTGTAGGACTTAAATTAATGTTTATGACGCAGGCTGCCCTGAACTAACCACGTTGGCTTACCAAATTTAATTACCCCTTCTTCCTCTTATCTCTCCCTTCCTCTCCAACCCCAAGCACCATCCCCATAGCTGCCACGCTGTCTCTCCGTCTGACTTTTGGATCTTGACCTGGAACCCTTTTGCCTATCGATTTTGTTGTTTTGACTGAGCGCCTGTGAATAAGCTGGTCCCCGCGGCGCGGCTTTCGTTGGGCGCTGTAGAAATTTCGGAATTACGATTACGATGAATGCTGACACCTCATGAGTAAATCGCTTCCCATGTTCGCTTTTCAGTCCATTTTCAGCTGTGGGGCACGTTGACCGAGAGAGCGCTCGGCTTGTACCGCGAAGAGTACAGGTTCGAGCTTCCTCTGAGACGGTTACTGTGTAGGGACCTTCAGCAAGTCCTTCACTCATGATTGCTCAGCGCTATTAATTGATTCTTAGTCATTAATCGTAATCGTAATTCCAAGATTTCTACAGCGCCCAACGAAAGCCGCGCCGCCGGTACCAGGTTATTCACAGGCGCTCAGTCAAAATAAAATCGATAGGCAAAAGGGTTCGGTTTAGATAATGCCTCTAAATAAATGCAGTAATAAATAAAAACTTAGCATCGGGTGCCTCTCCTACCCTGTTTTCCAATGTTTAACGATATCTATGGCATCACAGGCCGTTGACGTCGCCCTCCTCCTTTATCCAGGCTTGGGACTGGCACTACCCCCGAAACAAGGCAGTGGCGGAGTTAAAATGTACAGAGAGCGTGGACGTCCTACATAAACGACTCATTTTTTATAGTGTATTTATTTAATAAGCGTATGATTGTTGAAATAGTCTGAAATGATTGCGTTTACCCTTTACATTGTTGACACGGTTGAAAAGGCGGTCGTCTTGCGGTTGGGAACACAGCGTTTCATCAACACGGCACTCGGCTACCAACTTCTTACATCATTAACGCCACGGCTATGTAATGCACGGAAAGCTATCACTCGCCATCGCAGTCGACGGCTTCTGCGGCAGAGGAACGCAATTAAGACTCGGTCCATGGCAAGCGACGATGAGCTCAACGCAACGACGGCTGTTGAAGAGATGATCACCTGTCCGCCTGCTTCGAAAGAGGATTGGTTTTCGATGGATGATGCCCATGTGCGTCATCAGACCAGTACGGTATATGTCTCTTTGTCTGTGTGTGTCTCTGTCTCTATGTATCTCTTTACTCCTCTGTCTCTCTCTGTATGATAATATATATATATATATATATATATATATATATATATATATATATATATATATATATATATATATATATATATATATATATATATATATATATATATATATATATATATATATATATATATATATTATCGATGTGTTTGTCCCTCGCTCGAAATATCTCTATATCTATTTCTATGTATCTCTATATTTCTGTCTGTCTGTCTCTGTCTGTCTGTCTCTCTCTCTATGTATACATATATGTATATATATCCCAATCTTTTTATATCTCTTTTTCTTCTGCCTCTATCTCTCTATATAAATATTCCAATCTTTTCAAATCTCTTTTATCCTCTGCTTCTATCTCTATCTTTTTCTTCCTCTCCTCTCTTTCTCTTTATTTCTCTTTCTCTTTTCTCTTTTCTCTCTTTCTCTCTCTCTCTCTCTCTCTCTCTCTCTCTCTCTCTCTCTCTCTCTCTCTCTCTCTCTCTCTCTCTCTCTCTCTCTCTCTCTCTCACTCACTCACTAACTCCGATGAAAGACGCAAACGCATATCGAGAAAACTAACTGCAACATGTAGGCCCTGTGTCCGAATATACGACATCATATGCAGAACAACATACGAAACATCATCTCAAGTGTATTCAAACTCATTGCAACACAGACATTGCTTTAAATAGGTTTTCAACACGACATTTATGGCTGATATATGTACAAAAACACACACACACACACACACACACACACACACATATATATATATTTATATCGTAAATTGCCTATGAACACAAGGTGTATGCAACGCGTAAAATATCAACATACTCGGTCCTATCCTATACGCCGTATTAATAATATATATATACATATATATATACACACACATATACATATACGTATATATTGTATATATGTATCTTCTTATACATTCATAGTCTATATATATATATATATATATAAATTATTACATACTGCATATAGGACATAAGTGCGTCGAGATGTTACAGCTCTCTGTACATTTTTGATGGGATACAACCCTTCTTCCTCTTATCTCTCTCTCCTCTCCAACCCCAAGCACCATCCCCCGTAGCTGCCACGCTGCCTCTCCGCCTGCCTTTTGGATCTTGACCTGGAACCGAACCCTTTTGCCTATCGAGTTTATTTTGGCGGAGCGCATGTGAATAAGCTGGTCCCCGCGACGTGGCTTTCGTTGGGCGCTGGAGAAATCTCGGAATTACGATTACGATGGGATAACACCGTTATATTATAACTTATATTGCAACCATTATATTACAACCGTTATATTAAACCGCTATATTATAACCGTTATATTATAAAGGTGTTGTGCTTAGTTTTGAGTCAGCTCAGAAGGGATTGTGGTTTGGCCCTGCTTGGCCGTTTTGTTGCCAGTCTCTCTACTATTCGTGTTTAGTGTCCTGCTTGTTTGGTTGTTCGGGCAGGTTTTGGTTCTTTTTGAGTCGTTTTTCGTCAACTTCTGTTGGTGGAGTTTTCTTTTCAGTTTAACCGTAAGATGATGATATTTAATAACATACCCTAGACAACCTCTAACAACAGAGGGTATAATTATATAAGTATACCCTCTGTTGTTAGAGGTTGTCTAGGGTATGTTATTAAATAACATCATTTTATGGTTAAAGTGATTTCATTTCCTAAATTATATATATATATATATCTAATCTTTTATATAGCGCATTTCAAGAACCTCTCAAAAGCGCTGTGAACATGGCTGCCCAGTTAATTTAAACAAGTAAGTCTTGACTAACGAAGAGAATGTTTCTTGGGACAAATTCACAGAAATAGAACGAATGTTTATAGGAAGACTATTCCACAGGGAAGGACCCATGTGTATATATATATATATATATATATATATATATATATATATATATATATATATATATATATATATACACATGGGTCCTTCCCTGTGGAATAGTCTTCCTATATATATATATATATATATATATATATATATATATATATATATATATATATATATATATATATATATATATATATATATATATATATATATATATATATATATATATATATATATATATATATATATATATATATATATATATATATATATATATATATATATATATATATATATATAGCGGCCCGGGAAGTCTTTAAAAGTTGTGTGAGCCAACCTCAGCCAAGTACGGGCCTAAGGTGGATAAAATTAATTTGTGACGTAATATCAGAGTATATATCACTGTATTATTTTTTATAGTAGGCGCCTATTAGTGTTTGTTCTTTGGCATAGGCACATATCTCCGTTGCCCATAAAAGTTGTGTGAGCATCGGCGCCTTTGGTGCCATGGCTCCCGGGCCCCTGTTAAAAGACTAACAACAGAGGGTATAATTATATATATATATTATATATATACTGTAGTATGCACTTTTAACAGTGTCTCTAACATCTGTTAATTATACGTCCGCCTGCCTATACTGTATTCTAGTTATCAGTGGCGGCGCCGCGACTGCTTACGTGGGGGCAAGAGCATTTCCAGAGGGGCGCCACATTCTGGTAGTCCGCCACGCACGAGTCTTGGTCTAAGGGGCGCTGGCATATAACCAAGAGGGGGCCCCTTCACGCCTATAGGTTAATCCGCCACTGGTAATTATAGAATCTAAGTGGCGTGGATGTGGCCCGTCTGTATCTCGACCAGCTGACGGTCTTTGTGTCGAAGGCGTTGGAAGCCACCGCAGGAGTCGAAATAGATTCAGTTTCTTTAGGTCTTTGCTTCGATTTAATTGCGACTCAGCATCGGCGCTTTGTCATACATCTTCCGCAATTCGAGAAGCTGGCTTAGGCTTCGGACGATGCGAAGCAAGAATAGGAAGACAGAGGACGATATAGACAGTCAGACAAGCAGACAGACATCGGTACAGGCTTTGTACGAAGGAAGAATAGGAAGACAGAGGAAGAGGCTATATACGAAGGAAGAATAGGAAGACAGAGGGAAGAGACAGACAGACAGACAGACAGACGCAGAAGGAGACGGATGCTGTATAGGTAGGAAGAATAAGACAAAGTGAGAGATATACACTCAGAAACATAGACACAGACAGAGAGGGGCACGGATACAAAGGTAGAGGCAGACAAAGAGACTAAGGGAGAGATACTCGAGGCACAAAAAAACAAAAAGGACAAGGGTGGACAGAAGGAGAAAAACGGACGAGAATGATGGAAGAAGAAAGGATAAGAACCCAACAAAGAGTCTTATGTAGGACATAAAAAGCCCGTATGACAACATTCCCATATGTGGGCTTCATACGTTCTATATGGGACCACATGTTATGACCTATGAAGCCCATATATGGGAATATTGTCATACGGGCTTCATATGCCCTACACGGGAAAGAGAGGGCGATAGCGTGAAAGGGAATGGACAGCGGAAATAAACATAACAACTAGGATTTTAAGTGGTTCATAAGACACATAATCTGTGTTAGAACTATTGCAATTTAACCTGGAATGCTTAATAGCCAATCCTTCCAAGCTTGTGCCTAAAAGCTGACAGTGTCCACTATCGCCCAAACTACTGTATAATCCAAAACATACCACAAGTCAACAACTCTTGCACTAAACGACCTCTGCCCAGCTGTTCTTTTTGGGTTCTTAAATAATTCATACGTGTCTCCAGCTGTCTTATTTGGTGCTAATTGAAAGAACCTCTCCCACTGTGCGGCCTCATTTCCGTTAATAATCTTATAAGCTGCAATAAGGTCTCCTCAGCTCTTACACCTTTCAAGCTTTCTTCAAAGCCTAGGTACTTTTATTAATGAAGTTTAATCAGTGTGAAACCACAGACAGACAGACAGACAGACAGACAGACAGACAGACAGACAGACAGACAGACACAGACAGAGCTGTTGCTGGAAAGAAGCATAAAGATGGCTGCCGGAAAAACAGGACATGCCAGGAAAAATGATGGAAATGAGAACATGGAAGCTTATAACACATTAAAGCTGATTATGACCTCATTATTCATGCACCATCAGACTTAGCCTATGTTAGATCAAAGACAGACAGACACACCAACAGACAGACAAAGAGAGATAAACAGACGGACACAGACAGACGGACAAAGACGCACACACCTACAGACAGAGACAGACGTACACAGACAGACGGACACAGACAGACGGACAAAGACGCACACACCTACAGACAGAGACAGACGTACACAGACAGACAGACACAGATAGACACAGATAGGCAGGCAGGCAGGCAGACAGGCATACATGAGATGTCAATATAACCTGGAAGATATCTGTATGACTCAACAGGCCTGATATTCAACTACCAGGAAGTTCCAGTATTTGCAATGATAAATATTGCTGTAATGTATCTTTGTACATACAGTATGTATATTTATGTAGCGCCTTTCAACAGGCTCCCTGAGGCAGTACAAATGACCAAACAGCTTCACAAGGAGCTTTTCTTGATACCACATGCAATGCAAACTGTGATGCAACGGTCCACGCAAGTGACAAACGTCATACATTCTTGAAACAATCAACCACAGAATGTATCCAATCAACTCAGGTCGCTGAATACTTCTCGTGCCAAAGCATCTCTGAAAATCAAATTCAGAATTCCTTAACAAACACTTTATCAAACCTGACAAGTTATCACCAGTCGAAAAACTATTGGACAACTACTGGCATTAGCTCCCAAAATTTTGGGATTAAGGGCATGTAGCCGAGATTGAAGACAGATTTATAGCACCAGACACTGACCCTGTATATTACCACCTATTTAATTGCCTTTTTTAATTGCCTTTTGTAATTGCCTTTTTTATTGCCTTTGCTACTCCTTCCTCCCTATTTATGGAGTTATGTCCCCATGGGGTGATCATCTAACACTTCCTTTAGAGTACCTTCACCTTTACAATTTACACAAAAGGTATGACAGTCTTTAAATATTTCAAGTGAATTCAAGCAGCAGATTGTTTTTGCTATAGTTCTGAAGTATTTACGCAGGAATTTATCATACACATATTGAAGCCATATAAAGGCCTGTCTTGTAACAAGGTCGTGTTGCAACAAATTAATTTTGTTTATGTGAATAAATTTTAGGATCCAAGTCCATGACCCTGTTCTTTCAGAATTCCTGTCATGAGAAATCACATCATAATGAGTCTACTGTGTATATGCTTGAAAGTGCAGCATTAAAGTTACTACAGCGAAATAAATTGGAGTGAAAATACCTCTGATTGTCGGAATAAACATTCACATCTTCAACCGGGGTCATGAAGTTGACCAGCTTCCGATGGACGGTGTATCTAAAAACCATGTAATACCGACGTACAAACAAAGGCAAACACTGATGGCCATGACTAACTCTATGCCAAGGACAATCCTTCCTTTCTTCTTCCCTTTATGTCCATGGGCTCATCACCCCTTGCTGTCGATTGCACATCGCCCCTTTCTGCACATCCAGGCCTTAAGTCACTGTTGGTGATAGAGCTCAGTCAGTTCGTTGTTTAAAGACGTTCTTATTCCCCGGGGGTTCTCATGCTGAAAGCGCCTCAGAGTAGTTTGTTCTGTAAGAAGTGCTGTATAGGCTATCGAATACAATACAACACAATACCTAAGCCATCATCATAGAGGCATGGTAGCTGATTAGAGCGCTCAGCTTGTAACGCAGAGAGTAAGGCTCTGAGCCTTCCCCTAAGCGGTTACTGTGTATAGGATCTCGAGCAAACCCTTCACTCACAATTGTTTCGCACCTCGGATTCAGATTTACTGACCCTGGATGCATAATAAATTGAAAATAATAATTACAATAACCACTGTCCCTCCACTGCACACTTCATCGTCTCTTTCTTCCCTGCCACACGCGACTGGAGCCAAGTACAAAGGCTAATACATTCATTTATTCAATTATTTAAAAGTTGCCAACCTAATAAGTAGAAAGGCCTTGTTTTCCTTTGCTTACTAATTTTAAATATGACATCAAAATCATTTAAACTCTTCAAAGGCAAATACATGTGTAGAAAAAATTTCAACTTTTACGCACCTTGTTTTTCGACCTTTGCTGGCTTTTCTGTCCACAACTGCAGTATTTTTTCTTAATTTATTAAGTTCAACCCATTGCCTGAGAAAACAATGAATATTTATAAACAAATAAAGCTGTTTCAATTCAATTCAAATAATAAAATTATCAAAACCTGCAGTGTGGAGTACATAAAACAGTACAGCATCAATATATGTAATAATTTTAATGTAATAAATTATCAAAAAATTGTAATAAATTATCAAAACATGCATAGTAAAGTATATAAAACAGTTCATCATCAATAAGTGTATAAAATTTTGTAACATAATAAATTATCATAAAATTGTAATAAATTATCAAAACATGCATAGTAAAGTACATTAAACAGTCCCTCATCAACATATGTGAAAACTGTTGTGAAGTAATCATTTACAAACTAAAAAACAAGATTCAGATCGCATTAATTTAACTTACTTGCTAACAGCATTCAAATCTGTGAAGTTGGCCATTTTTAATGATGTGTGCTGAGTGACTAATTTATTAAAGAAGTCGCTGTCATCGAAGACTTCAACATCATAAACCTGTTTCCTTGAGGCCTAAAGATGCAGAAACAAAATAATAAAACAAAATAATAAAACAAAATAAACAAACAACCTATGACATGGAACTGACAGTCTGCCATTAAACAACATTTGCTATTGTTCTACAGTTTCTGCTCTGGTTCCGCTTACACATGTTGTGAGTTAGTGAGTCATCCACCAGTCTTTTCCACATCTGATCAGAGCATCCAACTGGTCTTCCAACCTATATTAGAAAGCCAATAACCGTAATTGTAATTTAAAATTTGTAGTGCCTCCAAGAAAAACTCATCACAGGCACTCTCTGCGCTAACTATATTAAACATCATTAAGAATGGAACACTTATCCATTTGTAAACATTCCGCAGGTGACTAGAATAATATATCATGTCATTAGACATGGCAGAGGTTGGAAACCAAACAAAAAGTATGCACAGATCACATCTTCTGTAACACATTGCTTACCTTTTCAACATCATTTTCTTCTTCTACGACTTTTTTCCCGATAATTGGAAAGACGGAACGAATCAGCTGGGTTCGTTTAATCAGCCGTTCTTTGTCTAACAGTATCTAGACAAAATCACAGAACCAAACACTAAAAATATCAGACTTAGGGACCAAAGATGACAACCAGAAACTCAGCTCTGTGGCACCTGACAGCCAGGGAACCAGTGCCTTTAAAAGGCTCTGTACTGGTGCTGTGTAAATGTTCATTTTAAACAAGTGCGAATGAAGTAAGGCTAAAAATGTATGTTGAGCTGAGTTAACTATTTCAGTATCATATGTCCCTAGCCACAGGATTCAGCTGTGCAGCACAAACTGGTCTAATTGATTCATCTTTCCCATACTTCCCTCATGTATGTATGTATCCAAATGTTTTATTAAATACCTATTAATTTTAATTTTTAAAAATGCATTTCGAGCAGCAATTGAATTGTACACAGAAGAAACATTTTAAAAATTATGAATTCTTTCAATAGTTGGCTATACCTGTTGAATCTGAACTAGAGTGGAGGACTCAAAATTTGCAAAACTGCTCCGAATTGGAAGAGTGGAAACTGCTTTTAACGTAGCATCCCTGAAAAGGAAAAATATAAAAAATCTTAAAACACAACAGTTCTAGGTAATCAAAAGTTGAAAAATTATACAGAATTATTATACTAAATAATATTAAATTAACATCTTCAAATAATCACCTGTAATTATTTAGAAGTTTCTGTCTTTTCGTCAGAAGTTTTGGATAGTCTTCCATTTTTCTTTTTTCGGGGACTTTGACGTTCACTTCGGCCTCCCCATTTTCACCAGACCTGGAAAACAAATAGATACTACATTTTAGACAGCTAGCATAACCACAAGCTTTCAAAGGGTAAACTTGTTTTTTTAAGATCAAAGGTTTGTGTAACAATAGAACGATAATCTGAAATCACAAGAAGAATATTGGTTAGTGGCCAGTCCTATCCCTTGCTACCTGATCATCCCATCAACAGTGTTGTAAAATGTTACAAGATCTGGCTCTCATAGATAGAACTCCATGGAAGTTTCAGAATAACTTACTCTGTCTTTTCACCAGCAATCGATTTTGTGTCATCTCTAGACAACAGAAGCTCGTCTTGCAGATTCACCAATTCATTCAACGTCTTTTCGACTAGGATTTTCGCTGAAATTCAGTACCAACAAAACCAAATGCTACCACTTCCAGAAACTTGTTTGGAACTGTCACCAATTTGTGTTAGCTGCACTTAAAGACTTTTCAAAGTTTAATCACTAAAAGTCAATTAAGGACCACAAGTGTTAGCTGCACCTAAAGACTCTTCAAAGTTTAATCACTAAAAGTCAATTAAGGACCACAAGTGTAAGCTCCACCTAAAGACTCTTCAAAACTTAATCACTGAAAGATTATAATTAACGACCTCATGTAATAACTCCTTTTTGGAGTCTAACTTCCTACAAGTTAGTTCATATGGTCATATGGTCTGACATAAAAGCCAGACCATTTCTCTAATGGTCTTAACTTTTCTAAGTCCATTACACAGACTGCCTCAAATAAGGATTATACTACAAGTGAACAAATTAAATCAGTAAGTTAAATAGTTAAGTAAGAAAGTAAATAAGTATGTACAAAAGAAAGTTAGTAATCTTTATTTCAGTAATTAACAAATTCATATGATCACAAACAGTACCCAAATGTCTAAAGTACGAACTGTGCCAAGCTCACCATTTGTAAGCAGGTCATCTAACTGTAATCCATCCGAAATGACTGCTCTGTATGTTTCGTTCTGTGGCAATTGGTTCATTGCTGTCACTGCCTCCTGTGCCTTCAGGCGACATGCTAACAGGCCGCCATACAACTCTGCAAAGCAAGAAAAGGCACCACATAAATAGCCAGATACATGTTTGGTGCCAGTCCCAAGTCTGAAAAAAGGAGAGGGGTAATGCTAATCATCTACAACATCTATGTACATATGTATGTACATATCTGACTATTTATATAGCACCTTTGAAGAACCTTATGAAAATTTGAAGCACTCCGTGAAGCCAGAATAATCATTCTACTTATGACGCTATTTGGGAGGTTTTTATAACTCAGCAAGACATTCCTAGCAAAGTGTATCCAATATGGCCATGCCAGAGATCATCCTACTGATGACACTATCTTTGTGAACCCCACCAAGTACAGCAGAGTGTTTATAATATGCTGATAAGCATGAATTCGTGTTCTGAAGTTCAGTCACATTTGGGATCAAACTTCTTGAAGGGAAGCTTTGCCACCCTAAATAATGCCACAGTTTATCCAGAACAAGTTTGTTTATCAAGTATGTTTGCCTGACAAAGTATACAAACATACAAACATACTGGACTGTGCCGTAATTCCTTTTCCGACTTCGATATCGTTTTCAACATCCACTTCACCATTATCTGTTGAGAAACAATGAAAAAATCAAGTCTGATCAATATCTGCAGAATTGCATGCAAAGATGGTTTAATAAATGGCACATAGTATCCAAACTTGTCACACGAGGACTAACACTATAGTTGCAATAAGCCATACTGTATCCAAACTTATTACTAGTTAAGGACTATTAGTATTATGCCATACTGCAACCAAACTTATTATTAGTTATGGACTATGACCAGCATGCCATGCTGTATCTAAACTTTGAAAAACATTAGTACAAATACCTTATCTTTGCAGACCTGGGAAGGTCAACTTTATGATAAATTATTATTGTTATTATCATTATTATCATTATTGCATTTATTAAGCATCACTACCTAATTCCTTAGCACCAATCGATGGTGCTGAGCAATTGTGAATGAAGGACTGCTCAAGGTCCTTATGTAGTAACCGCCTCAAGGGAGGTTCAAACCCATACTCACAGCACCACAAGCCAAGCGCTCTAACCAGTTGGCTACCATGCTCCATAAGGTCTACACAGAACAGAAGAAACTTTCAATTTCTCATATAAAGACTTAAGCAACAGTTGTCCAACAACAAGGCAAATTTTGCTAACGGTTGCATGGCACAGCAATACAATGCCATTTAAAAAAAAAACAATTTAAATGTTCAATACAAAAGTGAAATAATAATACACTAACAACAGGCCATCCTAAAAGAAAGTAGTTTATCAAAGGATAGGATGTCCATCTGTAGCGTTAGTTTGCAAAGAGACAGGATATCAGATATACCTTCATCTGTAGCTTCTTCGTCATCATCACCATCGCCTTCTTCATAATCCTCCCCATCTTCATCATCTCCATTTGAGTCACTATCTCCAACATCACTCTCCTCTTCATCATCATCATCCTCTTCGCTGTTCACTGTGTCATTATTATCATCATTTTCTTCATCGTCATCTTTATCGTTATCTTCAATGCCTTCATTGCTGCTATTTTCTTCACTGTCTTCTTCACTCCCTGCAATTTCATTGCCATCACTGAGTCGTTCTTCATCTGATGAATGGCTTGCTTCAACATCCTCATCATCTGCCAAAACAATATCAAAAAGAGTGATGGTCAAAAAATGTTACTAGAAATAACTTATAAAGCATATCAGCACAATAAGTCAAAATGTGACATTAGTTAAATTCAGCATTAATGAACATATCATTATTTGTTTATTTATCTATTGCACGTACTACACGTGCAAGGTCAGTAGAACTGAATTTGATGAACAAGACATGCATGCGCAAACAACTTGCCAGGGTTGTTACAAGAAGTCCACTCAGCAGACAAAGTCTCTGCACATTCCAACGTATGTGCATATATGAAACGCATATGCATATGTATATATATATATATATCACATTCAGCGCCTTTTAGAGGTTTTTAAAAAGCGCTATATAAATCATCAGATTTATACATAAATACGCGGTCCAATATTTACTTTTCGGCCAGATCGAAGATCCGGCGACCAACAACCTCATGGAGCATTCTGCAAAAATATGAACATGCTCTGAGCATATTCAAAATATGAACATATTCTGTGCATTCGGCGTGTGCAACGACGCT
Source organism: Norana najaformis (assembly GCA_964023275.1). Lineage (NCBI taxonomy): Eukaryota > Metazoa > Annelida > Clitellata > Crassiclitellata > Hormogastridae > Norana > Norana najaformis. Next base: position 47,357,206 of record OZ029914.1, read on the forward strand.
AAGCAGAACATTGGAGTTAAATAGGTTGTGTACATTGTAGAAAAAAAATGGTGGATAGGAACCAGAGGTAGTTTGTCCTCAAAATTAACAGTATGGCATTCGATCCACTCATCCTGCTTGACACCGTTCCACATTATGCACGGAGTAAGCTCCGATTATATTATTCTCTTACATTTTAACAGGATCAAGAAAGACCAAAGCGCGTGGAAGTGGGCGATAATAAACGGTTTGCCTAATAAGAAAATGTAAAGTTAAAAATTTATAATGTATAAAAGTCAAATATACCGCTATATTCTTCGGAATCGCTTCGATCACTTTTCCTCAATGTCATGATAGATTCCGAAACAAAGATAACCGTTTTTAAAAAATAAATTCAAAACAATAAAAACCCAGCCGAAAATTATTGCTCTGCGATAACGTCTACTGTGGAAGACTCGGAACGACCATTGCGCCACCTATACCAATTCGTAATCGTAATCATAAACTCGAGATTTCTACGGCGACCAACCAGCCTATTCACAGGCGCTCAGTCATATTAAAATCATCTCAACCCTACTGTCTTCGTCACTTATTCTAGCACGGTCCGTGCACGGTGAGCTTAAATGGCCTGGCAACCAATCTGAAAACGAGCAGCGGTGGTGAAGGATCTCACCCCATAAATTCACTGAAACTGAACATGGTCGAGGTCATATTGTTGCCATAGAAAAATACATACATCTAATGCTGCACCAGAATACCCCGGCCTGGATTGAACAATGCATATAGGCAAGAAAATACTTTGAGCTTCTTCAAAAACACCCTTCGATTTCAAACCAATTTACCACGGATGGAAGAGAACAGTCTACACAAATAAATTCCTAAAAACTTTAAATTTATTTTTACAAATTTGGCATAATTATAGTTAGTGTATGTGTCTTTTCAGGCACGAATGTCCACCACCCGGTCGTGGCTTATTTCAGAGATTTAAATATCGCACTAGTATGATCCGTGCACGGGGACCTTAAATGGCGTGGCGCCCATTCAAACGGGCAGCGGTGGTAAAGGATCTCACCCGATAAATTCATCGCAAAATACTATAAATGTGGCAAAAGCTTTCCCGTAATGCATCACGGCCAACGTGTCATTTTCGTGTAGGGCAAAAGCCGCTGTTCTTTGTAATCGTAATCGTAATCCCGAGATTCGTACACTGCCCAACGAAAGCACGTCATGGGGACCAGCTTATTCACAGGCGCTCAGCCAAAACAAAATCGAGAGGCAAAAGTGTTCGGTTCCAAGTCAAGAGTCCGGCAGAAAGAAAGCGTGGCAGCTACGCTGGGTGATATTTGGGATTTATTGTATGTTATTGATGTAATTTTTGTTACGCCATCATTGTGCTGGGTGCCGAATTGCACGAATCGATGTACTAGAGAAAGTGTAGCATTCGTTCAGACTTAGTTTTCCCACATGAGCACACGCTTCGCATTGAGAGCATCTGCTCCAGCGAACAACTCAGAGCATATCCTTTTCTTGCAAACGTGACGGATGGTTAAATATTTATTAGTCTCAGGCTAAGGATTTTCCGACTACGATCTAAAAGTTTTTGATACAATGAGAGAAATTAATTCAATTTTAAAATATGAAGATTAAAATCAGAATTGTGATTTTAAATTGTTAGGAAACTAAACCGGACTTTGATCACAGAAATAACACCACCTTGCGAACGTTCACCCATAGAATACTCTCACGTCTTGATTATTTCTATTCTATCATGCATAGCTTACATAAATTTTGTAATACAGATGATTTCTGCATTTATGTATTAAAGTTATTTTTGCTCATTGTTTAAAGCACGTAATATAGGGAACTACACTTTCTTTTGCAGTAGAATTTATTTTGCGTGCATCGAGAAACCGGGTTTTAGGGATGAGCGGACCCAAGATGGTGACCGATCAAATAGCCACGCCACCTGGCGAAATTGTTTACATTTTGGTTACTCTCGCTTGTTTCGGCCTTCTCGAACAACATTTAAACAGTAGACTTAAAATAACTGTTCTTTAATACTGTTGTTGGATATTTAATGTAATGCAAAACTTTTAAAGCCTTTCGGTAAAGAGTTGGAAGTTAGTGAGTCTGAAATTGAATTTGGTTGCTTGTGGCTTCTGGAACCCGGAAGCGGAGCAGAATCCAAAATGGCGAAGGAAGACTGGCGACAGTGCGTCGAATGGCTCGTCAGGTGCCAGGCCTTGCCCCGCGATCATAAGCTGGCCAGGGACGATGCCCAAGTCTTTGATTTAGCGCAGTTTCTTCGCGATGGCGTCCTGTTATGCCACCTCCTGAATCAGCTCCACCCTGGGGCTATCGACCCCAAAGACTTCAGCCAACGACCACAAATGTCACAGGTAACTTAGTCATGAGTTAAATGATTATGTAGCGCCGTGATTTTGGTATTACACGTACAGACCGCTAAGCTACCCGTTGTGTGTGGCATTAAACTGCATTTGAACATTAAACCCAGACACATCCATGGCTTAATTTTGTAATGTGTTGTGAATCCAACTTGTCAGAGAGCTGTTTAGTTAAGCGTCATTTACTGGATAAGGAAGAAAGTTCCCGACGAAAGAAAACACAGACAAATTATCTCTGAAGTTTTCATGTCACTGTATTTGTTCTTCAATTATTGTGTCAGTCTTTCAACACATGCCAACAGTTGATCATAATACTTGTTAAAAGCAGATAGTTACGCAAATGCAACAATTTGCCATTAACATTAGTAGGTTATAAATTGGAAGGTTGTCTTTAACTCTGCTGTCCCCAATTCAGCAATTCAGTACACTGATAAAGTGTAGAGTGGTATAATTGTAGCTCTTCGATAACCCTGCATCTTGTTTTTACGAGCAGATGATATCCGGTTCAGGATTTTGCTATGACGCAATACATTATAATGTATGATACAATATACGATGCAGTGCAATTCTATACACAATAAAACAGAAATGTGATAATGCCCCCTTACAAAATTGATTAGTTTCGGGCAAAACAGGAAACATTAAGAACCACACACAGACACACAGACTGGAAGATGATATCCCATTGTTATGAAATCAGTACATCGATAAACTTCAAACAGTAATTGAAAATGCACATGAATTTTTGAACTTACGTCTATGTTATTTGAGATGCTGTGAAATTAAACGATTATCAGAATACCCAGGAATTCTTAAACTTATGCTTTTTGAGAAACCAAATGTCGCCAATGGCCAGGTGCTGTTACGAAAACCTCTAAATGATATCAGCACAACTTTCCTGTCTTGCATCGTAATCGTAATCCCGGGATTTCCAAAACGCCCAACGAAAGCCACGTCATGGGGACCAGCTTATTCATAGGCGCTCAGTCAAAACAAAATCGATATAGCAAAAAGTGTTCGGTTCCAGGTCAGGATCCAAAAAATTCAGGCAGAGAGACAGCATGGCAGCTACGTTGGGCGATGTTTGGGATTGCAGTGGCTGAATAGTATTAGACATTTGTTTCCATGCCTTTTTACAGGCAGGTCGTCATATATGGAATTCCCTACCACCAGCTTTGAGGGACCCTTCTTTTTCTCTTATTTCATTTTGCACACAGTTGAAGACTTATCTCTTTCTAGCTATTTGTGCTTATGAGGTGAATTTATAAATTAATGCAATATAAGTTTATGATTAATAATAATAATAATAATGATAATTACACAAATGAATCAGTAAAATCTTCATCTTGTGATTCACGAATTACTATATCTGCCCATCTTACTAAGGAACTCTGTAACGTGCAGTATATAAATTAGTACATTATGAAAACCATGTCTTGTAACTACAGAATGGTTCACTAATAAAGACCAAGTTTTATTATCTGGTTTTAGCCTTACCTTAAATGTATTTTTATGATGAAGTAAAACAGTAAATTAAGCTTACAAGTGCTTTTGAGGGGTCAAAGGTGTTATATAAATGTCCAATTACACACACATTTTTACATGGTGATATATATATATATATATGTAGCATGTTACAGTACACACATATTTATATATAAATGCACATATTTACATGTAAATGCATACATTTACGTATAAGTGCACATATTTACATATAAATGGGTATATTTGCATAAATAATGTATCCATTAAAGACATTACTATCGCTGAAAAATATGGTCTTGAAACATTACCGTAAATTATGATGATATTATTGATAAGCAAGACAAATAAGAGTTGGTTCTGCCAATCTCCAGAAATTTAGAACATGCACGTGACAATAACGGTGAAGCCAAAGTGGATGAACTGAGAACGATTGAGTGACACAGATATCATCTTGTTAGTCATGTGTCACGTATATGATGCTTTTGTCGTTTGCTTTAGTTCCTGTGTCTGAAGAACATCCGAAGTTTTCTTCAGACGTGTCGCAGTGTGTTTGGCATGAGGGACGAAGAACTCTTTGAACCGTCCGACCTTTTCGATGTCAAGGACTTTGGAAAGGTGAGCAGGAAGCTGTAGCGCTTGTTTAGCTGTGTTTAGCGATTTTTTGAATGATTCAGGTGGACCTACGTATTGGATGCATGTATTTTTGTTTGTATACATGTATTTATTTATTTCTGCATTTATTATGTGCCACTATTAAATGACTTAGCATCAGTTGATGGTGCTGAGCAGTTGTGAGTGAAGGACTTGCTCAAGGTCCCTATACAGTAACCGTCTCGGAGAAGGCTCGAACCCGTACCCTCCGTGTTACAAGCTGAGCGCTCCATCCAATATGCTGCCGTGCCCCACCAGTATGTATGCTTGTAAATATGCATGTACGATTGTATGTATCTGTGTATCTTCTTAGCACTTATTGGGTTCTAGAGCGTTCTTGGTTGCTGGTCCATGGTTTTGGAATTCGTTGCTAAGTTCTATTCGTTCGGTCAGTTCTGTGATGTCATTCAAGTCTGAGCTAAATACACCTCTCTTCCAACTTGCTTACCCACCATAGCCTGGCTTCTGATTCTTCTGATCCATTGGAGTTTGACCCAGCTCCTCCAGCAGCATATAATTTTTCACTGCAATTTTGACTTAAGGCGACCATCAATTGATGCCTTGGACTTCATGATAACGGTGCTATAGAAGTCATCAGATTAGGTTGGATTAGATTAGATATGAATGCATGTATGTAGGTATTCATCTGCACATTTTAGGAACCTCTCCAAGTGTTGTCTTTCCTTCTTCTGCATCAATGTTTTGTTGTTCTATGGGTCCAGTTAAACCATTCTTATCTGTTTTATGTCTTGTCTTTTACTGCTTCTCCTAGTGACTCAGGTTTCTTGGTATTTCATCCTGTCAAGCATTTCAGTCTTCCTGTGGCCTGCCTTCCTTCATTTCTTTCTTCCTGTGTTTGGAAGCAGAAACTGCCTTCTGTTTGTTTTATGATGAGGTCAATTTCTTCAACCGAATTAAGTCCGGGATCTTCAATGTATGCGGAGTTTGTATTGGGTTGTCAGGAGGCCTAGTTTATTTCAGTTTCAAAGTTGAATTAATGAGTCACTGATGGCTGGCTGGCTCATCCATACTTGAGTCTGTCAGTCCACCAGTCCAAAATCATCTCCTCTGTTCTCTGTCCTCTGTCTCTGTCTCTGTCCTCTGTCTCTCTCCTTTGTCTCTGTTTCCGTCTCTCTCTCTCTGTCTCTCTGTTTCTCTGTCTCTCTGTCTCTCTCTTTTCTGTCTGTCTCTGTCTGTCTCTGTCTGTCTCTGTCTCTTTCTGTCTCTCTCTCTTTCTCTCTTTCTGTCTGTCTGTCTGTCTGTCTCTCTCTCATCTTTCATCCATCCACCAATTCATTCATTCATAAATTCCTCCATCCATCCATGCATTCACCCGTCCTTCTGTCTATTCATCCTTCCCTCAAACCATCCATTCGTCCATTCATCCACCCACCCACCCATCCATCCATCCATCCATCCATCTGTTCACCCATCTATTCACCTATTGACCTCAGCCTAACCCACCAAAAGACACTCATTCCTGTCTTTTCTCATCTCAATCTTTTCTTGTTGATCTCACCACCTCATCTGTTCTTTGTGGCACAGGAAATTCAGTTCACAGTTCTTATAAGAATTCACCTTTAGAAAATTCTCAAAGGCTCTATATAAATGAAAATTCTCAAAAGCTCTATATAATGCAAATCCTGTGGTGCTGAAATTCATGGACTGCTAGCAGCTCTAGGAATAAGAAACAGACGAGTAGATAAAGCCACAGGTGCTGCTAATGGTTCGTTAACATTTGCCTAGAGCTCTGGTTTCTGCCTCTGGCGCATAAAAACACGGATCTGTCTTGAACAGGAATGCGCTGAACGAGTGATTGAATAATCAAGTCTGAGGAGAAATAGACAGAAATGCTCTCTGCCTGTTACGCCGTCAGTGGCTGGAAGTGCAACGCGAAATCCTGTCTTGCTTTAAATTGCCCAAAGCTTTTCCTTAAGTGGTTTTGCAAAATGGCGGCAGTTGGTATTTGTACCGGTTCGTGTGATGTCTGTTTCCATGTAGATATGTGTGTTTGATTTTTGTGAAGGACCTCTCGAAGATGATTTGCTCAACGCTGTTTAAGTGATATAAATTAGTGCAGCTTATAAGAAGAGGAGGATGAGGAGGAGGGGGAGGGGAAATGGAGGCGGAGGTAAAGAAGGAGCAGGAAGAGGAGGAGGAGGAGGGAGAAGAGGAGGAGGAACAGGAGGCAAAGCAGATGGAGGCAAAGAAGAAGGAGCAGGAAGAGGAGGAGGAGGAGGAAGAGGAGAGGAGGAGGAGAGCAGCCCCTTTAGCCAGCCCTGAGGTAGCCATGGGCATGAAGTGGTGCCGACTTCATTTTCTTAGCCTCTGCTTATGAGGGCGGGTGACCAGTGATCTCTCTCATTGCCTGATCTTCCTGTTGACAGTACGCAGCTCATTATAACTGAGTTGGCTAGGGGGTGCAAAGTAGAGAAATTTCTCCTCTGGTAGGATTTGAACCTCTGACCTCTTGATTGACCATCCAAACATTGCTAACCACACACCCCGCATGTATGAGGATAGGACGAAACTGCACCTTGAGCTGAAACAGTATGTGCGTTTTGACGAAGACAGTTCCAGGTGGATAGACAAGTGCAGGAGTGTGCGATGTGCTCATGTTGATGTAATGTAATGTAATCAAAAATTTATAAAGCGCCACTTCGAGGTAAACTCCTCAGAGGCGCTCCCGGCCCTACAACCCAGAAGAACTGGGAAATAAGAAGGTCTTCAAGCGCTTGCGGAAAAGAGGGGAAGATAGACTAAGAAGTATGGACCTCTCCTCTTCCTCCTCCTCCTCCTCTTCCTGCTCCTTCTTCTTTGCCTCGATCTGCTTTGCCTCCTCCTCCTCCTCTTCTCCCTCCTCCTCCTCCTCTTCCTGCTCCTTCTTTACCTCTGGCTCCATTTCCCCTCCCCCTCCTCCTCATCCTCTTCTTCTTGACGTATGGAAGAGAGGGACCAGGGGATCTCCACGGACAGCTGAATCCAGTGTTTGGCATTTGGACTCCCCTCCAGGTGTTGTGGTTACTTCTGTCTGGAATGGTTGCAAGAGGAGCCACTGGAATTGACACTTTCTTGAATTATAAAGTGTTCTGTTCTGTTCTGCTGAGGCTGGCCTAGGAGTGCCTCTTAGTTGATATCTTCGACAGGTGCTATATAAATTGCACATTACATTATGTTACATTGCATAATTGTGTTTGTTGTGTGTGTATCTGTTTGCTTTGGCAGTTGCTTTTCCACTATAAACAGCTGAAAAACATTCAGAGCTGATCTTAAGTTGCAGCCTTTAGGACTGTTAAATAGCCAAATTCCAGTGCCTGTGTTAGGTTGTTAAAAATGTGATCTGGTCATTGGGATATTTAGGGTCGTTTGTGTCGGGGACAGGGCACATAAACTGTACCCACAGGTCCAAAGCTAAGCTAAAACTTTCACAGTAACGTAGCTAGAGTCTTCTTTGCCCAGGGGACAAGGCACATGTCCGACATTTCCAAACTCTAAGCCATTTTCAAAATTAAAAGCATCTAAATTCTGTTCTGATCCCTCAGTTTGCACACACTCAGCCCTGCACCTGGGGACAACTGTACCCTCTGCACCCTTTTGCTATGCCCATGGCTCTAGTACCTTTGTGGTGCTATCGTTAGTTTGATAGAGATTGTAGTATTTTGTGAAGGAAATTGTGTTTATTCAGTGAGTCATATTTCAGGTGATCAACACGCTGTCCGTTCTGTCATGTACGCTCGAAGCGCAACGCAGAAACATCCCGTAAGTCATTTCTCATGATCGGTTTTTTATTATCGAATCCGACCTCAATCGTTTAACAAACGGTAATAATCCATTAAGGTTAATTGACTCTCCAACTTCCAATAAGTTTCTTCTATGCGGTACTTGAGGAGACGATGGACGAATCCCAAGGACTAGCTGTTAACTTCTCAGATTACTCTGGTACCAATTTCTACTTGTGACCGAGATAAGTGTGTGCGAACTGTTTGCCCAGGGTCGTTACATTTAGTCCACGCAGCAGGCTTGAACCGGCTAGGTTAAAGTGGCTGTTTGCTGGCTAGTAGACCGCCCAACGGTGGTCTGTTGGTAACACGTTTGGTCACTGATTGTGCAACTGTGGGTTCAGCTGCGTGTAATGACCCGGGGCAAGTTGTTTGCGCACAGCGTAACTCTGTCGCCAGGCTGTGTAATTATGAGCTCCATTTGAAACCCCTATTTCTGGTCCTAGCTGATAGTTCAGTTCGGCACGGTGGTCTGTCAGTAACACGTTTGGTCAATGATCGTGTGGTTGCCGGTTCAACTCCGTGTAATGACCCTAGGCAGGTTGTTTGCGCACACCCACCGTGCCTCTGTCACCAAGCAGTATAATTTGGTACCCGCGTAGGCTGGGAAATAAATGGCAAGTCCTGCAATGCACTGGCCCTGTGTCCAGGACCTCGGGATTCGTCCATTGCAGGCTCAGGGTCCTAAGAAAAGGGAAATGAGTGCCTCCCCTGTGTCTCACGTGTGGGATATGGGATACTTTACTTTACTTGACTGCTCATTGTTGTTATGTGGCTGGCAACAGGAAACGAGGATAAATACAAAAGCTGTGGGATTAGAATAGATTAACGTAAGTGAGCATTGATCCTTGAAGGAACATTTCAAATTGATTGGTTGAGTGCTTTCTATGAGCATATTTCTAGAAAAGCAGTCTCTGTAGGTAGCCTGAGTGGCAGCCACGGATATGACGTGTTAGCAACTTCATTTTCTTAGCCTCGGCATATTAAGACAGCTAGCCTGTCCTCTCCTTTCTGTCTTATCTTCCCATTGACACTGTACAGTCAGTGTACTCATTATAGCCGAGTTGGCTAGGAGGCGCAATTGGAGCCGAAATCACAAAACTGATTTCTGCTGTGGTGGGGATTTGAACCCCAGACTTGTTGGTCGGCAGTCCAGCATGCTAACTGCACACCCCGAATATTTGAATCCGATCTCGAATGGTCGGTCCTTGATACGCAATTGATTCATACAATTCCTCATTCTGTAGATGGGCATATGACATGTTAACAAATACATTACTTACTTACTTTCTTCCTTACTTACTTGCTTTGTTTCTTGCTTTCTTTCGTACTTACTTACCTACCTACCTACCTTCATTCTTATTTGCCTGCCTGCCTGCCTGCCTGCCTGCCTGCCTGCCTGCCTGCCTGCCTGCCTGCCTGCCTGCCTGCCTGCCTGCCTGCCTGCCTGCCTGCCTGCCTGCCTGCCTGCCTGCCTGCCTGCCTGCCTGCCTGCCTGCCTGCCTGCCTGCCTGCCTGCCTGCCTGCCTGCCTGCCTGCCTGCCTGCCTGCCTGCCTGCCTGCCTGCCTGCCTGCCTGCCTGCCTGCCTGCCTGCCTGCCTGCCTGCCTGCCTGCCTGCCTGCCTGCCTGCCTGCCTGCCTGCCTGCCTGCCTGCCTGCCTGCCTGCCTGCCTGCCTGCCTGCCTGCCTGCCTGCCTGCCTGCCTGCCTGCCTGCCTACGTACACACCTACCTACCTATCTTCTTTCGTACTTACTTACTGATCAGCGCCACGAATTAAGGTCACATCGTGTGGTACTGGTAGATCTGCAGATGTTAGAAATTAGAACAAATGTAGTTTGTTATGTGAATGAGATAGCAAAGTCGAGTTAAGAGTGAGTTGAAAGCCCGGTTTATCTAAAAAAGGTCGAGGTAAAAGGAAGTCAGTGGCCTTGTTTCAGATTCATTGTGACAGCAGATACTTTGACAATTAGCAAAAGCAAAACCGCTTTTGAAAAGCAAAATTGTTTGCTTGTGTTTGGGTGTTTTGACGAAAGACCAGGAAGAGGGGGCAGGGAGGGAGGGAGGGAGTGGGGGAGGGAGAGAGTGGGGGAAGGGAGGGAGTGGGAGGGAGAGGTTAAGGAGTGTGTGCATTAGCCACTTCTCTTGACTTAGTGGTGCTTACCGGTACTTTAGCCCAAGTACCTAGCCGTAGATGGAGCTAAGATGGGTTGGATATGATCTGATGTTGTTTAATGACACCCTGCAGCAGCCTTTGACTTCCGTAAAAGGTTGAGATGAGGTGTTAGGTGGATGTATGTTTGTCTGTCCGTCTGTCCATCTGTCTGTATTTATGTCTTTCTGTATGTATGTATGTATATATGTGTATAAATGTATACATACATGTGGGTGGTATGTTTCTGAAGATTTCTCTAGGGCACCTTATTAAAGGATGGGTTGAGTGAATTTGGCTTAGAACATGATTGGATTGGCTAGTGAATTTGGTTGTGTGGAAGGGTAAATATGGGTGGCTAGGTGTTGGTGAGTACTTTGCATGTGTACTGGTATAATTCCAGGGAGGTGAGTGTGTAACCTGACCTTTGACCTTTGCCCTTGTATGCAGTCAGCGATCATCCAGATGGGGTAGCTAATTGCCTTTGACCTCTGTGGCCTTTGGGTGTGCAATATATAAGCCAAGGAAAAGCCAGGTACACCAGTAAAGTCTACCATTTCCCTGTAGTGCAGTGTATGGGAGGTACTTACTTTTCCCTTTGGCCCTTGAGCCAGCAGTGGACAAATCCCAAAATTCTGGATACAGGGTCACTTCATCACAGGACTAGCCGTTTACTTACCTGCAGACTCCTACTGCCTGGCAAACAGCTTGTCCAGGGTCATTTCAGGCGCCAACCGCAGTTGTTAGATTGACAACCACTTTACCAAAGGGACCAGTGTGAAAGAGAAACCCTAACCCTTAAACCACTGTGAAAGAGAAACCCTAACCCTTAAACCACCGTGAAAGAGAAACCCTAATCCTAACTTTTAAACCACTGTGAAAGAAAAACCCTAACCCTAAAACCACTGTGAAAGAGAAACCCTAACCCTTAAACCTCTGTGAAAGAGAAACCCTAACCCTTAAACCACTGTAAAAGAGAAACCGTAACCCTTAAACCACCGTGAAAGAGAAACCCTAATCCTAACCCTTAAACCACTGTGATAGAGAAACCCTAACCCTTAAACCACTGTGAAAGAGAAACCCTAATCTTACTAACCTTAAACCACTGTGAAAGAGAAACCCTAACCCTTAAACCACTGTGAAAGAGAAACCCTAACCCTTAAACCACTGTGCAAGAGAAACCCTAATCCTAACCCTTAAACCACTGTGAAAGAGAAACCCTAATCTTACTAACCTTAAACCACTGTGAAAGAGAAACCCTAACCCTTAAACCACTGTGAAAGAGAAACCCTAACCCTTAAACCACTGTGCAAGAGAAACCGTAATCCTAACCCTTAAACCACTGTGAAAGAGAAACCCTAACCATAAAACCACTGTGAAAGAGAAACCCTAACCCTTAAACCACTGTGAAAGAGAAACCCTAATCCTAACCCTTAAACCACTGTAAAAGAGAAACCGTAACCCTTAAACCACCGTGAAAGAGAAACCCTAATCCTAACCCTTAAACCACTGTGATAGAGAAACCCTAACCCTTAAACCACTGTGAAAGAGAAACCCTAATCTTACTAACCTTAAACCACTGTGAAAGAGAAACCCTAACCCTTAAACCACTGTGAAAGAGAAACCCTAACCCTTAAACCACTGTGCAAGAGAAACCCTAATCCTAACCCTTAAACCACTGTGAAAGAGAAACCCTAATCTTACTAACCTTAAACCACTGTGAAAGAGAAACCCTAACCCTTAAACCACTGTGAAAGAGAAACCCTAACCCTTAAACCACTGTGCAAGAGAAACCCTAATCCTAACCCTTAAACCACTGTGAAAGAGAAACCCTAACCATAAAACCACTGTGAAAGAGAAACCCTAACCCTTAAACCACTGTGAAAGAGAAACCCTAATCCTAACCCTTAAACCACTGTGAAAGAGAAACCCTAACCCTAAAACCACTGTGAAAGAGAAACCCTAACCCTAACCCTTAAACTACTGTGGAAGAGGAACCCTAGCCCTGACCCTAACCCTTAAACCACCATGAAAGAGAAACCCTAACCCTAACTCTTAAACCAACGTGAAAGAAAAACCCTAACCCTTAAACCACTGTGAAAGAGAAAGGTGCACAGAGCATTTTAAACAAATTTGCAGTTCTTTAAGCTGGCCACAAAAGGTAGCCACTGGCACAAAACGTTTTGGACTTCAGTTTACATAGCCATGGCATATGCGGATGGGTTCTCTTCTGTACCGACTGATCTTCCCACTGATTATGTGCTACCAGTGTACTCATTTCATAGCTGAGTTTACTAGAAGGCGCAAATAGAGAAATCTCAAAGCATCTTCACCCTGGTGAGGTTCTGAACCCTTGATCTCTGTTGATAGTCCTGTGCACTAACCACTTGACTATCACACACCCCAGTTTATCACACACCCCAGTTTATCAAATGAGTGTTGAAAGTGGAGTGCTTATCAATAATAAATCCTGTGCAGAGTGGGTAATTATGATCACCCCAAACACAAGACAGGATTGGGTATTTCTGCATTCCTTGTGTGGCTAAACAAATTAAATGCTTATTAATAAGTAATTAAGTCTGCAATAATCTCGTTTGTTTTGTTAGAAATTGTGTTGTATTATACATCTTTTGTTTACATTGTCTGTTCCTGTTGATGATTCTTCTTCTTCTTCTTCCTTGTGTCTGGAATTAATCCCTCCTAGGGAGGGGTCAGCCACATGAATCCTTTTCTGTTTGTTTCTATCTCCAGTATCGTCTTTCTTCAGTCTGAGAAGCTTTAGGTCTTGCTGAATCATGTCTCCCCATCTCTTCTTTTGTTGTCCCCGACTGCGGCGTCTGTCATAATTCTTTTAATGCAGTTTTCCTCTTCTCCCCTCATCACATGACCATACCATCTCAGCCTGGCTTCTCGTACCTTGTCAGCTATACATGCCACATCCAGTTTCTGTCTGATATACTCATTCCTTTTCTTGTCTTTCAGTGATATTCCAAGTATCCATTGTATCTGTTCCTGATGATGTTACTGGTAAAATTTATCTAGCAATTCTTTCAATACAACTTCTCAGTGATGCAAGTCTGTGCTGGTAATGTTAAGGAGCTGTTTTTATGCTGTTGGTTAACTGGTTTTAAATTGGGGTTTGTGTTTGGATATTTCAGTGGATTTACGACAAAGAGTCGTATGGATTATCATCCACTGCACACTTTGGCCGTGTAAGTTGCTCTCTAGTCTTCTGTATTTTTTGATTGATTGATTGGTTGGTTGATTTAGTTGATTTGATTTGATTGATTGATTTGATTTGATTGACTGGTTGATTGACTGACTGACTCACTGATTGATTGATTGATTGAGTGAGTGATTGACTCTTTTTACTGATCCCAAATTCAACATATAAGGTTACACATAAAGTGTACAGTTTGCTAGGATACAAAAGGCAAACCCAGAAGGGACCAGGGTCCCGCTTAATTAGGGTCGCCTATTAACACCGATAATGTAAGATGGCAAGATGGTGAGATGAAATGTAAACAAAGCAATTTTCATTGTATAAGCAAACTAAATAAGCTATGTACAATCCGTACATAAATGAAACTTAAAACTGTATACAAGTGCAGTGCACTAGACAGTCCCATAAGAAACTCAAAAAAGAAGAAAACACTAATATTATTAGTGTGTATAAACAATTCAGTTGGCAGTCAGATGATATTAAATAGTGTTACATCTGCCTTTTAAGCAATTTAAAACTTGACAACATACGAGTGCTCATTGGTAAAGCGTTCCAGACTGAAGGAATTTGCAAATGTTGATGTTTAAAACTGAATTCTATTTCAATATTTTTAACTCAGTTATTTTTTATTTTTTGCCCCGAGGTAGTAATGATCCCTCAGGAACTGAAAAATTAAGTTAGGAGCATAAAATGATTGATCTCTGAGAAATCAGGCCTCGTCCCAGTAGTTTTCGCAGCTGTCTGAAAATGTGCATCTGATGCAGTGGCATTGTGGCGCTGGGAACAGATGGAGTGGCGTTGGAAAAGGAAATGAGTCTCACACAATCTCCAGAGACTGCTAAAATGCGACGCCTCAACTCTGAAACAAATTCAGCACCCTCGGCATTTACAGGACAGAGGGTCTCAAAGGCAATGGGAACAAACGTGTGGGTTGTAGGCAGCAATTATTATTATTGATGTTGCATTTATTACATGCACAAAGTCACTGAATCTGAATCTGAGGTGATTGTGAAGGACCTGATCAAGGTCCCTACACAGTGAACATCTCAGGGGAAGCTTGAACCCTTACTCTCGGCATTACAAGCTGAGTGCTCTATCCAGTCGGCTACCATGCCCCATAGGTCAGTCAGCCAGCACATGAATGTCCATACGTCTTATCTGTGGAGTAGAAAAGGTGCTGTGTAATGCCTGTCTGATTAGAGGGCTTTAAAAGGCGCTATATGAAGTGTTTTGATACATGTTGCTTGATATTTCGTGTCAACGTGCTGTGATTCTGTTTGACAGTAATACACCAGAGGATGATATTTACGATGTCAAATATCCAGACGATGACCACGAGATCTATGAGGATCTGTGTTCTCTCCGGCGGAGATCGTCCGCCCAGGTAGGAATCTAATCTATTCTGATGTGTTCTAATCGATTCTAATCAAGTCTATTCTGATGTGTTCTATTCTGTTCTATTCTATTCTGTTGTGTGCTAATCTGTTCTAATCTGTTCTATTCTAATGTGCTCTAATCTGATCTATTCTATCATGTTTAATGTAATCTTTTCTATTCTAATCTGTTCTGATGTGTTATAATCTAATCAATTCTGTTTTTATCTAATATAATATATTCTAATCTAATCTATGCTGATGTGTCATATTCTAATCAGTTCTATTTCAGTCTAATCTAATCCAATCCATTCTAATCTAATCTGTTCTGATGTGTTAAAATCTAATCAATTCCATTTTTTCAGTATTTCGATTCTTATTTAATCTGTTGTAATCTACTGCATGAATGACTTCTTTAGCGCTGTTATCACATTACGCAAGGCATCAATTGGTGGTTGCTTCAGGTGAAGCTGTAATTGAAAATTGTCATCCTTTGGAGATTCCTGGTCGAAATCCATTTGGAAGAGACCAGAGTTTTTGCCACACGATGAAAAACCTAGTAAATTATAGCAGCTCAGCAGAATATGACGCAGGCTGTATGGCCTAAGTCGTGTTAAGCAGAATTGTCCATAAAATTGAAGTGTGTTGCAAATTATCATGATTTTGCTTGTAATTTGTAATTTGTCCATTTTGGCAGTTGACTGATGGCTCTATACTCACTACTTACATTCTGCTGGAAATTTTATTCGTTTTGGTAGCGAGTGATTTTCAAATAACTATAATGATGAGTTGAATAATGATTTAGTAATGAAATGATTTGGGGAGGGTGACTGAAGATGATGATTGATGATGAAGGTGATAATGACGATGATGATTGATTATGAAGAAATAGAAGAAGGTGATAATGACAATGAGCATTTGTCTGTCTGTCTGACTGTCTGTCTGTTGTCTGTCTGACTGCATGTCTACTGTCTGTCTGTGTATGTATGTGTGTGTATGTACATATGTACGTATGTTAGATTGAATAGAATAGATTAGAACAGGTTAGAACACATCAGAATAGATTAGTAGAGAATAGAACACATCAGAATAGATTAGTAGAGAATAGATGTATGATGTATGTATGTCTGTATGTATGTATATATTATGTATGTATGAATGTGATGATTGGTTGGTTTTGTAGGAGACTATACCAGTGACGAAGCGCGATTACTGCATCAAAGAACTCGTTGAGACAGAGAAGAACTACATGGAAGCGCTGAAAATGATCATCGATGTGAGTGCGGCTGGTGCACAGAGGGTTAACGCCATTCACCCTTTTGGAATGTAATATGATTCAATGTAATACAATGTAATGCAGTGTAATGTGATTTAGTTCAGTGTGCTATGTGATACGGTGTAAATGCAGTGTAGTTAAGTGTAATTTAAAGAGGTAAAATGATACCATCTAGAGCGTCAGCAGTTGTTCTGGAAATATGACGAAGGCCAAATGATACTAGCAGCATCTGACATAAACTGCTATGAAGATGCTGTTTGTAATTTACAACCAATCAGTTGGTTGTCAGTTGATTGATTGCTGCTGGACTCTTTGCTTGATGGTATGATTGTAATTGTAATTTGAAATTTCTGTAGCGCCTCTTCAAGATAAACGCATTGTTTCAGGAGAAGAATTTAGTATTGTGAAGCAGAGACATCTCAGTTGATTATCTTGTTTATTGATTGCAGTTTTGATTGAAGTGTTGAAAACTGGTTTTTGTTCGTCTGTTGACAGTGTTTCATTAAACGACTTTGTGCGAAAATCCCCGAAGCAGACAGTGAAACGATATTTATGGGAGTCGAGGTTAGCCAAAATAATTAACTGTTATTAAGCAAACTATTAATAACTGCTTGGTAGATGTTAGCTAAAGGTTTAACGAGTGCTAGGAAGTGCCTTGATAGTTTTTGTTTCAGGAGCCCTTGTATACTTAATTGCTCTGTATGCCAACCTTTGTGCATGCCTGTCTTTTTGCCTTTTCCTGCCTGTCTCTGCCTTTGTACCTGCCTCTCTTTTTGCCTTTGTACCTGCCTCTCTTTTTGCCTTTGTACCTGCCTGTCTTGTTGCCTTTGTGCCTGCCTGTCTCCTCGCCTTTGAACCTGCTTGTGTTTTACCTTGGTACTTACTGTCTTTTTGCCTTTGTGCCTGCCTGTCTCGTTGCCTTTGTGCCTGCCTGTCTCTTCGCCTCTGAACCTGCTTGTGTTTTACCTTGGTACTTACTGTCTTTTTGCCTTTGTGCCTGCCTGTCTCGTTGCCTTTGTGCCTGCCTGTCTCTTCGCCTTTGAACCTGCTTGTGTTTTACATTGGTACTTACTGTCTTTTTGCCTTTCTGCCTGAGTCGGTGTGTTTGTGTCTTCAGAGTCTGTACCACATCCACCAAGGTTTCCACGCTGACCTGGTCAAGGCGTGCAGTCCGCGTATGACGAGCAGCTACGGCGGAATGGGTCACGTGACGATCGCCGACTGCTTCATCAAGTGGAAGGAGAAGTTCCTCGCCTACGGAGAATTCTGCTCCAATCTTCCACGAGTCCAGATGACCCTCGACCGACTGATGCAAAACTCGAATATGCAGCAACATATCATGGTCTCTCGCTTGTGACTTCTGCGCATTCATTCAGTGTTTTGTAAGATGAGGTAAGGTAAGGTAAGGTAGGTAGGTAGGTAGGTAGGTAAGGTAAGGTAAGCTAAGGTAAGATAGGTAGGTAGGTAAGGTAGGTAAGGTAAGGTTATGTAAAGTAATGTGAGGTAATGTGAGGTAAGGTAGGTAGGTAAGTAGGTAGGTAGGTAGGTAGATAGACAGGTAAGATAAGGTAATGTGAGGTAAGGTTAGAGATGATTGGGTGAGGAAATGGAAAGGAAGGTAAAGAAAGGGAAGGTAATGAAGGAAAGGTGGTTCAAATAATGGAGGGGAAATTAAGGTAATGGAAGGTAGGGTACAGAAGACTAGCGCTAAATAAGGAAAGGAAAGTAAGGTAAGGAAAGGAAAGGAAGGCAGTAAGGGGAAGGGAAAGGAAGACAAGCTAAGGGAGGCAAGGTGAGGGAAGAGAAGGGATCAATTGGTAAAGAAAAGTAAGGTAAAGAAGGTAAGGATAGTAAGGTAAATGAAGGTAAGGTAAGGAAAGGAAGCAGAGCTCAAGAAATAATTTAGAAGGAGAAGTTAATAAACTTTAACAATGTTTAATCCAGAGATTAACATGTGCACACGAATACATGTACATACGTTCATGCATTCATACATAAGCACATGCATACATATGCACATGCATACATATGCACATACATACATATGCACATACATACATGCTTGACTTAAGTAACAGCTGTTAAATAGCCATGCTTGAGAGGCTTTGATTGGTTCGTGAAAAGTACTGCATAGAAATATGTGTTTTCTGAAACGATCCTGCTTGGTTTTTAGGAATGCCAGAAAGAGGCTAACGGCGGAAAGTTCCGGCTACGAGATCTGCTGTCCGTTCCAATGCAGCGAGTTCTCAAGTACCATCTCCTGCTAAAGGTCAGCTATGTTCGGGTGATGAGGAGCATCATTCGCGTGCAGATGAAGTGCTCATTCTTATTGTGCTATTAAGTGTAAATAAATAAGGGCTACTGAGAGGTTGTTAGAAGGTACTATTGTTAAACGTCCAGATGACTAGCTTATCTGTATCACTCTGCCTCTAAACTTAAACCCTGGGTGTGGTCCTGATAGCAATCTGAAATCTGTGATTGGCCGAAATGAGCAACTACAACAGTAGGTGAGAGCATTATGAAATGACGTCTAACACGGCTCTTTTTGTCTTGATTTGACGAAGCGCTGGAGAATAAGATGGTCTCCGTGACACAGAATTTCTATGACACAGAGAATTTTCAGAGATCTGCATTATATTATGTTATGTTATGTACAGATTCATGCGTTCATACTTAAAGAGTTTAATATGAGATGAGTGGATGTTTGAGGCTGTGTCGTTGTTGTTAGGAACTGATTAAAAACACGGACCAGATGCATCCAGATAGAAAAAGTTTAGAACGAGCGCTTGACGAAATGCAGGTAAATTTCCTTAATTTCACGTACAATTTCTCTTTATTATGACTGTCTGCCTGCAATTAACTTTGTTTTTTAGAAACTTTAACAACATTTAATCCAGCGATTAACATGTGCTAAGAAATACATGTACATACATGCATGCATTCATGCATGTGCACATACATACGCACATACATGAGCACATACATACATACGCACATACATACGTTAAAACTTAGATACATAGGTACATATTCTTATAGTTATTGCTATTGTTATTATTATTATTATTATTATTATTATTATTACAAAGATTTGTAATACACACAAGATCACACGATGTGAATCTGAGGTGTGATCAGTCAGTTGCCTACATCCACTATGCCTACTTTGTGCATGTACACGAGCACTCGAACACACACGTACAAAAGGAGATAGAACTGTTGTGCTATTCATTGTCTTTTTAAAATCTTGTTTAGGATTTGTCTGGTTACGTGAATGAAGTGAAGCGTGATAATGAAACCCTGCAACTGATCGAGGAAATCGAACGTAGGTCAGTAGTCAACAACGCTTATAATATATTCTGTGTTGTATAATAATTATTAAAAAAACAGCCAAAAAACAACAATGTAGTATAATTTTGTAAAAAGAAAGTCAGCAGGAAGAATGGAATTATTTAATTTTATGAATATGTTTGTGTTTTCAAGTTTCCTTTGAAGGGCTCTGAATACTTTTATTGGTATATGACATTTCGGCACTTTTTTCACCATGACTACTTGACATTTTGCCACTTTTCACCATGACTACATGACATTTTGGCACTTTCTTCACCACATCGCAGCTGAGTTCGTGTTTACCAGTCACGAGCTGAAGAAAACTTAAGTAGCTTAACTTTACAAGGTGTAGCTTGAAATCGTGCTTCTGCATGAAGTAAAAAGAAAGTTTGAACATCTGACAGAACCGTCCCGACTGTAAGACCTACATTTAAACTTGTAAAATGCTACAAGTTGCAATATAATGTCAATAAAATGCACTGGAGTCTCGTCGTCTGCATTGAAGTAACGATGATGCTTTGTCTATTTCAGCATTACAGATCTCGTTATGGTGAGTGGTCGTTACTGTTTCTAGAAAAGACTTGGGAGTCTGATTTTTCATACTAGGTTATCATTGACTT
The DNA here is from genome assembly GCA_964023275.1 of Norana najaformis. Taxonomy (NCBI): domain Eukaryota; kingdom Metazoa; phylum Annelida; class Clitellata; order Crassiclitellata; family Hormogastridae; genus Norana; species Norana najaformis. Next base: position 47,377,481 of record OZ029914.1, read on the forward strand.
ACTTACTTTTTATCTGTACGTTAAGAGGTATCTCTTCCTTTCTGCTTATAGTTCATAGTTTTCATGGCAACTGTTTCCAAAGTGCATTTCTGCGCTACTGTAGCAGGAATTACTAAATTTCAGATGTATGGCATTGTAAAAGAGAACTTTATGTACAGAACAGTTTTTACTCAGAGCAGTCCAATGTTTTAGGCATTTTATTGCCGACATCTAATATTGTTATCTGTTGTTTAGACTGAAAATACTCACTTCAAGGATTACGGTCGACTTCTGAAAGACGGGGAACTTCGAGTTCGACGTCCGAACGAAAAGAAAGACCGAGGGCTGTGAGTGCCAGCGACACACTTTCATCTGATTTGGTTTCAATTTAAAATGTGCCAAAATATCTTTCTCCGCTGGGTGGGATTTGATCCCCAGTCTCTGGCTTGACAGTTCAGTTGAACTAAGCGTTAAACTACTGTGTCAATAGATTAATTAAAACTTTTGACTCTTCATCTCGCTGGTGATGACGTTTGCAACTCGCTGGGCACGAACCATATGCGCTGGAAGAAGAATCAGATTAATGTGTGCTGTATACAAAAATTATACACACTTGTTTGTCTGATTTTGTGACATTAAATAAATCAATTGCTTGTTTGATTTTGTAGCTCGATATTTCTCTTCGATAAAGTTATGGTGATTTGCAAGTCGCGAGTAAGTCCACAGGCTTTTATTGTGTTTTTGAGTTTTGTTAGAATTTTTGACACATTGTGTACAGCTGCTTTTAAAATTTGGTACGCTGGTCTTAGTTTCTTCATAGATGAAGATGGTTAGGGTTAGGGTTAAATGGTTAAGATGGGCTAAATTTACTCGGGAACAGATTTCTTCTGTATATTTTCCACCTTCAACATTCAGTGGATGCATTTTCCACTGTAGCCTGGCTTCTGGTTTCTCTGACCTATCGAAATTTGACCCTGCTTCTCCAGTGGATTATGATTTTGCATTTTCATTTTGACTTGAAGCGACCATCGACTGATGCCTTGGGCATTATGATAATGACGCTATAGAAGTCATTAGATTAGATTAGATTATTTCTTTATTGCATTTTTCATTGCGATTTCTATCATTCAAGTCACACTGCACGATGTTTAATCGCCAATCAAAATTATGTATTTTAAATAAATTTTCCAGTTAAAATGTCTTTATAGTCAGATAAGATGCTTCTCGACGTTTGCTCTCTAGATGTCAGGTTTGATTTGCTTTTATTTAAAGTTAAAACATTTGAGAATGAGCACAACTCCATCTTGGCCCCTGTCGAACATACATTCACACCTCAAATTCAGTTTTACTGATACTGCACAAGTTTTAAGTACTTTCTATAAATAAATAAATAATGCAGGGAATATTATTACTTCTGGTGATGTAGTTACTGTTTAGTAAAAAATAATTAAATCTCTGATAGAATTTTTTAAAGAAAACATTTAAGATTTGTTGGTTTTCTCCAATCAAAATTTGTTCCTCAGTGGCCTGCCTACTTCTTACTTTAACGTTTTGCCTATTTAATTTTGTTGCATAGTTTTCAACTTGCTACTGATTCTTGCTAGGTCGACTATTGCCGATGTTTCAGACTTCTAGATGAGTAGCTTGCTGTGGTGTGTTGCGGGAGTGATTGCATTCTGTTTGAATTTTGTTGCGTTGAGTGATGTGAATATTATTTTTCTTTACCTTTTGCTGCTTGATTCGCTCTCCTCGGTTCCTAGAAGGTGGATAAATTTCTCTGGGTAAGGACGTCTCTGTTGATGTACACTCATTCCTTTCTCGTCGCTTTTGCTTTTCCGTCTTTCCTCCATTTTCTGTCTTTGCATGCAGAACTTCAGAGACCAACTGATGACTTATTTTCAGTTTGGCTGACGGATCCAGGGAGTTTGTGAATGGGGTCGGGAGGGCAAAGGTCATGTTTTATGCTGATCTGTATTTAGTTTGTTTTCAGTGGTTGTCCAGATTTGTATGACCCGTTTTAGGCTTACCAGGTTTTTTATGACACTTTTTCTAGTTTATTTAGTTACCCAGGTTTTTATGACCTTTTCTAGTTTTCCCCGATTTTTTTATGACACTCTCGTTTTCCCAGATTTTTATAACACTTTTTCTTTAGTTTACAAGATTTTCAGATTTTTTTGTTGTTGTTTTGGTCTTCCCAGATTTTTGACAAATTTTTTATTCATGGCCTTTTTCTATAGTTTTCCAAATTTTCCAATTTTATGATGATGTATATTTAGTTCCCCAGTTTTAATTTGATCTTGTTTTACTTTGCAAATTTATTTGGCAACCCTTGCAGCTTTGCAGCTTTGGCTGCAATGCAGTGGTGTGGCTCCCAAACTCTAATTGGGTCATGGCCAAATATCTGTCCACTGGATCCGCCATGTTCAGTTTCAACTGCAATTGAAACTCAACACACAAAACCAGGCGATGATGTTTTGGCTGCAACTGAACCGCGGTTTCGGTTGGCCTCTGAAACTTGAAACCGAAATGATATCGTCTATGTTTACTTGAGTGATCGCAGGTTTTCTTTCATTGTTACACTTTCCTTTTTCTACTGATTTTCGTCTCGTTACTTCGTTTAATTGCTGTTAGACGTGTGTTTAATGCGTGGTTAATTGAATCCGTTGATGTTTCCTGCTCGAGCTGTGAATCCAATTTCGTTGTCTTTTTGTGAATGAATATTTTTGTATATATTCCTGACGACGTGTGAAATTATTATCTGACTGTCTGATAACAGGTTTTGTGGGTTGGTTTGCTTAAGTGGGTTGAAACAAGTTATTGCCACACCTTACCTTATTTTATCTTACTTTGTCTTACCTTGCCTGGCTCCACCTTGTCTTACCTTACCTCATTTCACCTTACCTTCTCTTACCTTATCTGAACTACCTTATCTTACCACATTGTGCCTTACCATATCTTATCTTAAAATACCCTACCTTACCTTACCTTACCTATGTGTGATTGGGTTGGTTTGATTGGATGGTGATTGCCTTGCTCCTTGTAAATAATGGAATTTATAAATATTTGATTTGGAATAAACCACATGCACTGGTAGCAATGACTGGATGACTTTGATGATGAATAGCTGATTGGCTCACTGATTGATGTCTTGATTGTAGTACTTTGATTGAGGTTGATAAGCATGGTCCTTTGCTTTTGTCAGAAAAGCTGCTGTGTAGATAAGTTCTCCTAAGTCTTCATCGCAAGCAAACAATTGTTCAAAGACCTGTAACAGATTTACTTAGATTTTGCTTTTTTCTCATTTTGTTTTTGTTATTAACTTTGCTGTTAGATTTTTGGTTTGAAATTTTAAAAATTCGCTTTTTGACAAGGAATTTGAAGTGTTGCACAAGATTTACGAGAGATTATTATTTCTGCATTTATTAAGCACCACTAATTAATGACTAAGCATCAATCGATGTCGCTGAGCAGTTGTGAGTGATGGACTTGCTCAAAGTCCCTACCCAGTAACCATCTGAAGTAACCCGAACTTTCGAATCGTACTTTCCATGTTACAAGCCAAGTGCTCTTACCAATCCGCTACCGTACCTCACAATGGTTGCAGAGATGCAAATAAAAACCTGTAAGGAATATTGATTTCTGTGATGCTGGTGTGTTCTTTTCGTCGTAGCGGCAGTTGTAATAACGCAATTGCTGTTACTGCATTAATTGTGGTAACAACATCGTACTCTGTTAAAAAAAGTGGGCTACGTTGTCTAAATTTTTTGTAGAATTGACTTCCCTAGAATTTATGTGGATGTTTTTAAATGCGTGGACATACACTAGTGTAGATGACCAAGTCATCTGCAAAACATGTTGCATTGTCAACGAGCCATTATTATTTATTTATTATTGTTTATTATTATTATTACTACTGTATTACTAGTGTATTTAGTAAGTGCTACTATCTAGTGACAAGGCATTTTTTGATGGTCAGGGGAGGCTTGAACCTGTACTCTCAGGGTTACAGAGCAAGTGCTCGACCATTTGGCTTTTAGGTCACTTAGACGAGGCACACGTTTCCCACTCTTGAGCCGATGAGCTGGTAATGGATGAATCCCAAGGTTGTGGGTGCGGGGCAGTGAATTGCAGGGCTTTGCATAAAAGGATGATTAGAGACAATCAGATCAGGATAATTAGGAAACGTGATTAGAGAACTGGGATTAGAGAGGGAGGATTGCACTTAAATGATTAGAGTCAGATGAATAGAGTCGTGACTTTTCTGTAATTGGAATCCATCCTGATTTTCACGATGTTGATTATGGCTTGGTTTTGGTGAGTCATCAGTTGACACGTTAGACACCAGTGCAATAAAGAGTTACTAATTAGTATTATTATTAAAAATATTGTAGCCACAGTTAGTGTGCTAGACAAATATGTGAATATTTTGAGCATAGTGGTATCTAGTGTTTTCCAGACACTGCTTTTGACTCTATATTTCTGTGGTATGCTCTCAAAAGCAGATGCTAGTGTGGCTGGAATGCTTGCACACAAAACACAATAATTGTCTCCTGCTGCCACGGCTTTGTCTAATTATTTCAGAAGACCACAATGATGTCTGACTACAGGCCACACTGACTGCGTTTTATTAGCAGATAATTTATGTCTATGAGCCTTCTGGCTACATTGGTATCAGCTGTTTCCAGTCACAATTTTTAACAGAGTAGTTTAGTTGCACTGCAATGTCTGTTAGCGCCTGCCTGCACCCTTTTATGAATTGTAACTATACTTTGAGTGTTGCATGCATTAATTTGCTAATCACACGTTCAATTTCGATTGATTGCGTATTTCGGAAATTTTTATCTGAAATCAAAAACTCTAGTTGCCATAGTTGATTTTCTGTTTGGCTGCGGTAGAAACCCAGAATTTCTATTTGCAGTTCATCGTTGACAGTTCGAATTATTTGTGTTTTTTGTCAGTAAAAGGGGTTGTATGTAACGTGGAATCGGGCTTGTTTGAAATCGAGCGAGTGTTTGTCTGTTTTCTAGGGAGAGACTTACAATTATAAAGATGCGTTGATTCTGTCGCAACATACTCTTGAAGATATTAGTGCCAAGGAAAAAGACAGGGTGAGTTTGAAATACAGCCAGAGCACAAATACACCAAGTGTGGATATACCTACCAAGTGTGGATATACCTACCGTCTGTTTACTGATGAACTCTTTGGTCTTATTGACTTGAACATCATTTAGGTAAACAGTGCTTTTATTAAATCCTTAATAGGCGCTATATTAGGCATGGGAAAGACTGGTCAAAATCAGCTGGAAGGATTATAAACAGACGAGGAGGTGTTGCACTTGGCACAGGAGGAAAGGACAATGGTCAATACAGTAAGGAGGAGACAAATGAATTGATTTGGTTGCATACTATGTGGAAATTCTCTCCTGAGCACAGTGATTGAAGGAAGAATTGAGGGAAAGAAGGTACCAGGAAGACTGAGGAATATGCTGTTGGAGTGGATGATAGATAAAGGAAGAAGATGGGGCTACAAAGAAGTCAAGGAAATGGCGCAGAACAGAAAAGAGTGGGATCGTTGGATTCTTGAACGGGGGGATAAGGGCAGAACTCTGAAGAAGAATTAGGCAGATCTACATGCATACGTGTGTACATATAGTTGTGTCTAGTAACCTTGGTGTTGTTTTGTTTACTTTAGTAACCATGCTTTCTGTGTCTCTTTCTCTAGTATCCGTTCCAGTTGGTTCACAAGGAGACAAGAGAGACGTGGACATTCAGCACAAAGACACAAGAACTTCGAGCTAAATGGATCGAAGCCATTAACCTCGCACAGTACGTTGTTTGGCTGTAAATGTAATCAATTTATATAGCTCCACTTCAGGATAAACTCCTCAGAGGCATTTGTATTGGCTGGTTGGTAACGTTATTGTATTGCAGTTGAACTCAGCTTTGACCTTTACTGTTTCTGTGACTGTCTGCTTTGTCTTTTATTTCATTTCTTCAGTTGTAAGCATTTTGTTCTGTTTTTGTCTCTCTGGTGATATAATACTGTGATTGTCGGCATTATTTTTATGGCCAAATGGTGGTCAAAGATGATCGTGTGTGTGGCTCAGGCGCTCATTCACTGAGCTGTTCAAGCGGGCTAGGGTATGGGCTTGAGTGCAGTGTGTGTATATGTTCTGTTTGCGTTTAGATTTGAAGTCGCTAATAGTTATTTAGTTCTTTGAGGTGGTTGACTGTTGACTGTTGAGAGGTTGTGGTAGAGAAACTGTGCATAGTTTTAGTGATAAAAGATATGCTCTAAAATAAGGCATCAATCAGTGGAAATTGTAGTCAGAAATTGTAATTCTTTGGAGAAGTCCGATGTAATAGATCAGGAAGATCAGAAGTGAGGCTACAATGGGTAAGCAAGTTGTAAGCAAGATGTGTTGACAATTTAGCTGATTTTCTCATTGTAGTGATAACCATGGTCCATTGTTTTGATTTTTAGTGATAACCACGGTCCTATGTTTTGTTTTTTAGTGATAACCATGGTCCTATGTTTTGTCTTTTTTGATAGTGATAACCATGGTCCTTTGTTTTGTCTTTTTAGTGATAACCATTGTCCTCCATTTGCCGTAACTGACCGACATGAGTTTGTGATGGCTAGCTTCAAAGACCCAACGATCTGCGATGTCTGTCGAAAACTAATGAGGTCAGACGTTTTCATCAGTTCTGAAGAATTTTTCTCATTAAAAAAACTTTAATACGAGCTGCACTCTGTAGAACAAACTGTTCACCCATTTGCCTGTGATTCAACCTTTTTTATTCCTGGCATGTTAATCTCTTGATTCATTAATTCGTTAATTGTGGGTTTTACAAACTAAAGCGTATTGAATTGGTGTAGCATTTGTAAACACTGCTTTTGGTTTTGTAGGGGAATCTTCTTTCAAGGCTACAAATGTCAAAGTATGTTTTGATATTCCTCCAAATTGAATTCCTCTAGTGATATCCTTTCAAAATTTCAAAGCAAATCATAGTTCATTATACATGTGCTTACGTTTCTGCCTGCTTTGTATATGTGGTGTTTGGTTCGTTTTCAAAACAATCAAAAGCTTCTGGTTATAATTACTTTCCACAATCAATTCAGCTTTAAAGCTTAATGTCATCATAATAGTAATATGTTTGTTTGTTGTAATATGTTCATAATTTGGGAGCACAATCTCAACCAAGAAATGCAGAGGATGTCGAATATGCAGATGATGCATGTATGATTGCAGAATGCCTAACAAGAGTAATGGAGTTGTTGCAGGCATTAGCAGAGGAAAGTGGAAAACTTGGACTAAAATTAACTATAACAAAACTAAAATAATGCCAATAACAAAAAAGGAATACAACGGGCCAATAGTTAAGCTTAAGGGACAGGAAATTGAGGTAATAAATAAGTTTGTCTATCTGGGAAGTGAAATGAAAGCAGGGGGAGGATCAGAAACAGAAATCAAAAGGAGAATAGCGCTTGCAGGGTCAACCTTTAACAGGTTACAAAAGGTCTTCAAACGACATGATATAAAACTGGCGATAAAGCTAAAAATCCTCAACACATGCGTGATCCCAGTACTAATCTATGGATGTGAGTCATGGAGTATTACAAGAGCAATGGAGAAGAAACTGAATGCAGCAGAAAACAAATGGCTCAGAAGAATACTAAAAGTTAGCAATCAGTTCAGCTTTAAGGCTTAATGTCATCATAATAGTAATATGTTTGTTTGTTGTAATATGTTCCCTGATTTGGCTGCCTGATTTGGCTGCCAAATGTAGTCTCGTAAGGAGAGTTCAGTGTAGTAGGCTGTTGGCATGAATTGTTTAGCACTTACTCTAACTTCTGTGTTTTCTGTGACACATAGGAACGAGTATGGTAGTACATAAAGCCTGCATAGAAAAAGCCAAAGATATCGGTGGTAAGTTTTACAGGAAGAATATTCAGTTACTTTCATATGGTCGGACGGACGGACTTGACAGAGACTGACGAAACTACCTTCTGACTCACCCACCTACCAGATGACTCACAAACCTATTGTGTATATATGACCGTCTGTCAACTGTGAGTCGTGGATGGGAAGTTGTTGGATCTCTGTGTGCCTGCACAAGGCAGTCAGAAGATATATCTTCATGATGCACGAGCGTCATTCTGAAACAACACATGATCTTGTTCTTTTCAAACTATTACATCTACTGGGTTAGCGAGAAGTGTCTGTAGAAATATGTGATGCTGCACTTGATTCTTTTCAGCAAACAGTTTTAGATATGTTAAAAATGAAAACACACTTGTTTAGATGCGTTAGTCATGAGTGCAGCACTCGTAAGACCTGCTTAAAAGGTGCTGTGTTATTTATCTCGTTTAAAACTTTAATACGAGCTGCACTTTGAAGAACAAACTGTTCCCCCATTTGTTGTGATTCAACCTTCTTTTATGCCTGGCACGTTAATCTCTTATTTCATTAATTCATTCATTGTGGGTTTTTATGGTTACATACATAAAGAGTTATGCACTTAAGTACATTTATAAATACATACATAAAAAGGTATGTATTTGCGTACATACATAAATACATACATGAAGGGGTGCGTATTTGCGTACATACATTCATAGTCGTACATACATTACTGTCTATGAGTTGGTGTTGTGTTGAGTCTAGGTCCCCCTGTAATTCCGCCGAAGATGGAGCGTTCGATGCCATCGACTCCAGTTCCAGTAGTTTCTACTCGATTCTCCAAAGGTCCGTCTCAGATATCAAACAGCGAAACTATGTCTTACTTACTCAAAGAGCAAATGAGTACACTGACCTCAATCTGCTCTTATTATTTTAACATTTTAATATGGCATGTGCTGTCATTATCATCATCGTCGTCATCATCATCATCATCATTGTTATTATTGTTGTTAATATTATATATATATATGCTTTTTGCCTTAAATGGAAAAGATCCTTTAAGGTTGAAAAATTGGGGTGAACGTTTTTCAGGAATCGCTGGTCTCTTCCACTGAAAATCTGTTGCTGTGAAGTGTGATCAAAGATAATAATAAAAATTTAATAAAAACATAGAATAATACAAAATTATATTAACAAAATAATAATAATAATAATATTAATAATAATAACTAATAGTATAAATAATAAGAATAATAATAACAAGACGAGCAATTTCTTAGCAAAATCATTATTATAACTAATAATATTATTAATAATTCTTTCATTACTACAATGTGCATAATTTTCTTTCTTTGTTGCTGTTATGAACATTTTCTACCAAAAATTAAAGAGGAAAGTGGGTCAAACTGTCGGGGCGACTGCCTTATTTCTGTGTGTTTCTGGTCGTAATTAGGTAAGGTGAAAGCGAACACGGCGTATCACGGAGTTCCTGCCCCTCCAAACGGTCAGCCGTTTATATCATTTGAAGAGAACGACGTCTTTCAACTGGTTTCCGACGATGATATCTCCTGGTGGCAGGTACAGACAGTGGTCGGCCTTTCAACGTTCCACCTGGACAAATACCAACTTGGACTTTGATGTAGTAGTAGTTCCAGTGTTTAACGACATCTTATGGCATCAAAGGCCGTTGACGTTGCCCTCCTCCTTTATCCAGGCTTGGGACTGGCACTACCCGAAAAACGGGAGTGGCGGAGTTACACTGGCGATTAGTTCCTCAGTTTAACATCATCTTATGGCATCAAAGGCCGTTGATGTTGCCTTTCCTCCTTTATCCAGGCTTTGGACTGGCACTACCCGAATACAGCAGTGGTGGAGTCAACTTTGATATGTTTACCTACTTGCACACCACATAGACTTGTGTGTATGTAATTGTAATTGTAACTGAGTATTGTATAAGCACCTTCTAGGAATGGCCATAGATTTCTTTCAATTACTTGGAAAAGGGGATTAAGGTGTGTTTATTTATGTAAACTCTAGATGGGATTTTGTTGGAGAGTCCCCAAGTGGTGGCTTTTCCTACGTAAGTATTCCCAGGATAAATATGTGCACTTGTACTGCGTACATTTGTGGAGTGTACAGCTGTTGTGTATTTCTGTTCGAATACAGGGTCGAATAAACGGACACGAGGGGTACTTTCCAAAGAGTTTTGTCATAGTACAGAAAACGATCAAGGTCAGGCAGTTGCATTCCTCTTCTTCCATTGTTTTCCCGTGAGATCTGTTCATCTGCCTCTCACAGATCAGTTACATTTAATAGCAGTCTTACAATGGCTATGATTTCATTGTGTTGTGTGACGGCAATCTAAAGAGTGCTTTGGGAGTATTCATACTACACGTTTGGCCGCCTGGCTGGATGGATTCATGAGCAAAAAATGCCTTGATCTGTGGCCATCTGTCTGCCTATCTGTCTTTCTGTGTCTTTCTGTCTGTGTCTGTCTGTCTGTATGTGTCTGCCTGTCTGTCTGTCTGGTCTGTCTGTTTTCTCTAATCTCACACTCTCACTCATCCTCTTCCTTTCTCCTCCCTGTCTGTCTCACTCTGGATATGTCTCTGTCTGTCTGACACTCTCACACTCATCCTCTGCCTTTCTCCTCCCTGTCTGTCTCACTCTGGATATGTCTCTCTCCCACTCTCCTCTCTGTCTGTCTCTTATTGTCTTTTCGTGCCCCTCTCTTGATTCCTGTCACTCGAGAGCCTTTTGCTTGAGCTATTTGTAAATGTTTAAATCCGACAGCACAGCCAGACATCCGTGGTCCAGGATCCTCCAATGAGTCCCATCAGCCTGAGCTCAGTTTCGCTCAATGGCTGTTCGCCGAACTCTCCTGGAGCAAACATTGCCGACTACCAGTGGTTAGTCAGACGAGTCGGTCAAGGCCCGTTGCTTGCATGGCAGACGTTGTACGATGTTGTCGTTTAGAACGTTCCGGTTGTTGCTTGGTTAAGAGTTCGTCGTGCATGTTCTTCGTTTGTGATTTTACGTTCAGAGTGCACTCGGAAAAGTAGTGTCTGTTAATTATAAATGAATGCACTGGAATCTGTGTTTGGGGGTCGTTTCAAGAACCTCCTCAAAAAAATTGGAAAGGTCATCGTTGTGATGAGGTCATTTTAGAATCGTGTTGTCAACAAGGTCATGTTAGAATCATGTGTTGTGATGAGGTCATATTAGAATCATGTTATGATGAAGTCATATTCGAATTTTATGTTATGATGAGATCATGTTCGAAACCTGAATTTATCCTAATCGAAGTCAGTAGTGTGCGTTACAACAGCACCTTTTCACGGAACAGTTCAGAAGTGCTTCTGAGCCGAAAAACTAAGATCATGATCAACTGGAATGGTGTTCTTTGCCAGCTGTGTTGTGAATTGATTCCTTTGTGCATTATGGTAATGGTGCTATAGAATTCATTTTGTTAGAGTGGAATTGACTGTTGACCAGAGTAACTTCAGTGGATTTGCCATTCAACTGTGCAGCTGACGTTCCAATCCCAGTATGTCTTGTGAAATATACAACTTGTTGTGAAGCGTTGATAAAACTCTGCCTTTCTCTGCTCTTCTCCTCTCTGTGCTCGACTTTGCCAGCATTTGAAGACCGTTCTGTTCGATTGTGAGCTTCTATTGTCAGGTCGGAAGATACTTGATGAGTTTTTCTTGAAGAGCTGCTATATAAATATGCAATTACAAATCACAAGAATTTTGCAGTTACAAACTAGTCGCTTATCTGGTTATTCTTGTCATGATTGGGCTACAGTGGAAATGTGCTTTGAACACGCTGCTGTTGTCTGATTGGTAGTGCACGGGGTCTTAATCCAATGGTTGCATGTTCAAGTCTGCGTTTGTACTGCGCTTGATCAATGGACGCTGTGACTCTTGTACCTTGAACTCGAGCAGTGTTGGGTTCTTGGATTTTCTGACAGCTTTGGAACTGTGTGAACCATTGTTTATGTATCAAGATCTTTAGACATATACGACTTAAGACCATTTGTATCGTCTTGCTTTGTTGTCTGTTGTGACCCACCAATGCCTGTGATTCTTCAAGTGTGTTGACAAATACATTACTTACTTACTTGCTGCCCAGTTCTCCTTGTTCAGTCAGTTGTTTGATGTCCTTCAAAGTTTGAAGTTGCTTACCCACCACAGCCTAACTTCCGGTTTCTCTGACCTATCGAAAATCAATCTGGCTTCTCCAGCGGATGATTGATTTTTGACATAGTCTCACCTGAAGCGGCCATCAGCCTTGAGCATTTTGATAACGGCGCTGTAGAAGTCATTAGATTAGACTGAATATGCCGACTGTGGATCAGTTGTTTGCATACGCTTTTTCTCATGCCTCACATGCAGGTTTACTGACCAATGTGTTCATAATAAGTGGAAAAACAATACAAGTAATGTTAATAGAGAGGGTGTCCAGTCCTCTTCCTCGCTGTTTGATCTTCCCACTGACGGTGTATGGTCGGTGTACTTGTTACAGCTGAGTTGGCTAGTGTTGATGGAGCTGCGCAATAGATATTTGCTTGGCTACAGTTGATGAACAGACATTGCTCTTTTGAGTAGATATTGTGTTTGGTTGTTTATTTTTGTGTGTTATTTACTAATTCTGTTTTTGCATGGCTTGATATTAATACAGGATTTTTTAAAACGCTTTTGATGACCCTGCCTTCGTAACCAAACGTTAAGTTGATATTTTTCCGTTACTGAATAAATTAAATATTAATGAAATTGCATGGCAACGTAGAGTGATGGTTTCTTTAAAACAGTAGGTTAAGTGTTTATCATGCTTTCTGATTCCTTAAAACTTAAACTTTAGTAGGTGCAAATGAAGATTATCAGTTTTCTCTCAAAATGAAATGAAGATTATTAATTTGAAGAATGAAGATTATTTTGTTTATAGGGATTTTAAAAATGTCAGGAGAAAATGAAAAAAATCATCTGCAATGGCTAAATCTTATCCAGTTCTTGCTGAGTGAAAGTGCCGGTGAAGACTCAGGCATTATTACTATTATTATTTGAAATTTTATACCCTAAGGTTTTATCCAGCCAAGTGGCTATTTAAAATCAATTCAGAGCAAATAAATCCTCTTATTGCTATTATTATTCATAGTAGTTTTAATATTAATATTAGTATTGGACATGAAAACAGTGTGAAAGGTAAGTTGAAGAAGTTAGTTTGTCAAGTATTTGTGAGCTGGTTGTAACATAAGATCAGCGCTTTTGAGAGGTTCTTAAAATGCGCTATATAAAAGATTAGATACATACATACATACATCAGGAAAGCGACAAAATGCGTTTCATGAGTCATTTGCGATTTCTTGTCTACAGCCGCAGAGAGATAGCAAGTACCTCGATTCAGAGATGGTTGGCAATGGGGATTTTGCGACCTTAGGACCCGTTAGTCCTCTGTCGCCTTCCTTTCGCCATGGTGGTGCGGACAGACAGTCCAAGCTCCTGCTCAGTCCAGCTGTTCTTTCTGGGCAGATTCATCTTCAGCCGTATTACAATAGCTTTCCGGGATTGGACGACTTTGGCATTTTCCCATGGTATGACTCATCCGAGTGACTGGATTGTAGTAAAATTTGCTTAGTAGATCAGTCTTTTCTTGCTTATTATTATTATTATTATTTTTAAATATTATTTCTGCATTTATTAAGTGCCACTTTCTGATGACTAAGTGTCAGTCGATGGTGCTGAGCAGTTGTGAGGGAAGGACTTGCTCAAGGTCCCTACACAGTAACCATCTCGAGGGGAGCTTGAACCCCTACTCTGCGCTACAAGTGAGCACTCTAACCAGTTGGTCACTGTGGCCCACAAGGTAAGGTTACTACTCATTTTTTAAGTATAAAGAATGTTTGTCTGTGATCTTGGGTTTGAACGAGATTTTGCCATTGGTGACAGTCCAGTTGGGTACCAAACAACATGCCTAATTTTTACTTTTTTCTTCTTGTCAGAAATAATTGTTCATTTTTTAAAATAATTGTTCATTTTTTACATGCCTCTGTCCAGAATATTCTTCAAAGTGTGATTATCTCAATTGCAAAATGTGACAGCAGTATTACAGTATTTGCATGTGCCTAGGTCGGAGCAGTAGTGACGATGCTTAGGGATTTCAACCTCAGACTGAAAAAGTTGAGAAGCTGTTTCTTTCGTTTATTAAATGCTTTGTGTTTGTTTATGAGATGTTTATTACCCGGTAGCTGTTTATTACATGAATAGTAGTTTATTTAGTAGTTAATAGTTGTTTGAATGGATTTTTATTGGTTGCTGAAATAGATTTGTTACTGATGACTGTTTATTCAACGCTTATTTTATGGTTATTAGTTGTTAATTAGTGCTTTATTATTTGTGGTTTAGTTTTTTGTGAGTGCTTCATTAGTTGAGTTGTTAAGTTTGGTTCTGCTAAGGTTTTGGAGAGATTACGATGTTGTTTGCATGCATTTGAGTGTCCAGTGCTGGTTGTTTGTGTTGACACAGCATGTTATGTTATGGAAGATGTTATTTACTGCATGGTTTGCATGAATAGGAAGTCACTGCACCTTATTAAGATAATTGTTTTGTGTATTTGGAGAAGCTGTTTGTGACTAGGCAAAAGGAAAGAAAGTATTTTGCAAAACGGAGGAAGGTTTAGATACTTCAGTTAGCGTTAAGTAGTACTTCGGAAGTCTCTTGAATTGAGTAGATGTTGGAACGGTTCTGTATAAATTGTTTTTTATTACGGTAATTGTCAGGTGTAATAGATTTACGTTTTAGTTAGGCCGACTTGGTTGTTCCACCGACCCAAACTTCAACTGTCCAGCTCAGAAGTTTAACTGTCATTAGTCCATCTCTTACTGGAATAAGTTGCCCAGCGACCTATGACATGACCTATGACATGAACTTCTTGACCTTTCTCTGCTTTTTTTCTGTAATGCCTTGAAAGCCATGCTATTCGATTGTGTTAACAGGTCAGGAGCACCTATGATGAGTTCATCTTGAAGGGGTGCTATATAAGTTTGCGATTATAAAATATCATATTTGACTTCAGTGAGTTCGTAGATCATGTTTGACTGATTCTGTACGACAGAAATCATATAATCTGCAACTTAAATGATTCCGCTTTTTCATTTGAGTAGTAGTAGTCAGTGAGTTATTTATCACAGAGTACTAATTTAACCACTTTTGTGCATATGTTGCTGTATGTACAGCACATGTTTAAACAAACTACTGAGGTCAGCTTCAACAAGTCAGCTAGACTTCTGATAAGTTAGGTAGTTAATTAGTAACTTCTATAACACCAGTGTCTAATGCACTAGGCATTAAGCAGTGGTGCACCAAAACAAAGCCACAATCACATCGTTGTCCAGATTGATAATAAGCTTCAGAAATGCTCTTAAGACGATACATTTCAGCTAATTCTTGAGTAAACATATATATTCAAGTTCACATACTTTTCAACAAGTCTGCTGTTGAATGGCTTGTGACGGTTGATTGATTTCGTCTTAGGTTTGTTGGTGAACTGAACCGTGAAGAGGCATCTCGGATGCTGGAGAAGCTTCCAGATGGAACGTTCCTTATTCGTGTCAGTAATACAGGCAACCGCAAAGGAGAATATGCTCTGAGCATCAAGTAAGGACAACTCGGCTATGAATCAAAAATACGAATATTCAAGTAAACTCTACTAATCAGACTATAAATAAAAAATATGAATATTCAAGTAAAATACAAATATTCAAGAAAATATGAATATTCAAGTAAGCTCTACTCCTCAGGCTATAGATAAAAAATTTGAATATTCAAGTAAATATGAATATTCAAGTAAGCTCTACTTCTTGGGCTATAATAAAAAAATATGAATAACTGTGCACTTGTTGAACTGTGTTCGAATTTGCTTTATGTATAATTTTCCATTTTCTTTGTTTATATTTCATTTGTTCTTCTTGTTACATGGACATTTCAAACTTTCTGCATTGGGCTGGAAAGTTGATCTGGATGTTGGCTATATGTCGTTTTAAGATATCTTTTTGCAGTTTGATGTTCTAGATTCTAGAGTAAGACTATGTTTGGCAAATTATTACATAAGGTATCAGTTGACTGATGTCTTGTGTGTTATGATAATGGCATTATAGAAGTTGTTGGATTCAAGCAACTTGCTAGCCGGCTGCAGACTGAAGTCAGCCAATGAAATTGATGTTGTTTTCAGGTATGGTATGACGAATCCTGTTAAGCACATCAAGCTACACAAGAATTCAGAGGGAATGTACTACTTGGTCGACTGCAAGATGTTCCGAGGGATACCTGTGTGTTACTGTTCTTGCAAATTTATCATTATTATTACCATTTCAGTTTTTAGTATCAGATCGTTGTGTCAGTTCTTTAATGTCATTCAGGTCTAAACTAGAGACTCGTCTGTTTCAACTTGGTTATCCTAACCCTAACCCTTAGGTCTAAACTTAAGACTCATCTGTTTCAACTTGGTTATCCTAACCCTAACCCTTAGGTCTAAACTTAAGACTGGTATGTTTCAACTTGGTTATCATAACCCTAACCCTTAGGTCTAAACTTAAGACTCATCTGTTTCAACTTGGTTATCCTAACCCTAACCCTTAGGTCTAAACTTGAGACTCATCTGTTTCAACTTGGTTATCCTAACCCTAACCCTTAGGTCTAAACTTGAGACTCATCTGTTTCAACTTGGTTATCCTAACCCTAACCCTTAGGTCTAAACTTGAGACTCATCTGTTTCAACTTGGTTATCCTAACCCTAACCCTTAGGTCTAAACTTAAGACTCATCTGTTTCAACTTGGTTATCCTAACCCTAACCCTTAGGTCTAAACTTAAGACTCATCTGTTTCAACTTGGTTATCCTAACCCTAACCCTTAGGTCTAAACTTAAGACTCATCTGTTTCAACTTGGTTATCCTAACCCTAACCCTTAGGTCTAAACTTAAGACTCATCTGTTTCAACTTGGTTATCCTAACCCTAACCCTTAGGTCTAAACTTAAGACTCGTCTGTTTCAACTTGGTTATCCTAACCCTAACCCTTAGGTCTAAACTTAAGACTCATCTGTTTCAACTTGGTTATCCTAACCCTAACCCTTAGGTCTAAACTTAAGACTCATCTGTTTCAACTTGGTTATCCTAACCCTAACCCTTAGGTCTAAACTTAAGACTCATCTGTTTCAACTTGGTTATCCTAACCCTAACCCTTAGGTCTAAACTTAAGACTCGTCTGTTTCAACTTGGTTATCCACCGTGGCCTAACTTCTGGTTTCTGTGACCCATAGGAATTCAGCCTGGTTTCTCCAGTGGATTACGGTTTTGATTATGATTTCACTTGAAGCAGCCATCGACTGGAAAGGTGGAAATGTTTCTTGGGCTGGTGAAAGAGTTTGAATTTTTAGTGGAAAATTCTTCCAGAGGGATGGTTGTACGAGTTATAATTGACTAATTATTTATTAATTGTATCATTGTTGATATTATAGTCATCATTATTGTCATCATCATTATCAGCATATTTAGTAAGGAAGGCCAGATGAACATTTTTTCTTGTGAGTACCAGCATCATTGTTCTTTCCAGGAACTCGTCCAGTACTACCAAGCGAATTCTTTAGCTCGCAGCTTTCCCGAAGTTCCGAGCGTTCTTCTTCTGGCATACAAAGATGCAGTGCTACCGCCACCTGGAGGCAAGTTCTTGACAGGATTGTGATTTTGACTTGAAGCGACCATCATCTGATGTTTTGGACATTATGATAGCAGCACTATATAAGTCTTTAGATTAGATTAGACTGTCACAGGAGAGGCTCAACCTAGTTTGTTTCTTTATGAGGCGGAACTTGTGGGTGTTGTGGTGGCAGGTCTGGGTCATGCCTAAGGTGATTGACTCCTGGTGGAAGGTAGAATTTGCAGCACACAGTTACATTTACCAACTTATCATTTCAGGTTAAGTGAGTAAGTTAGTAACGCCACAAAGGCAGACATACAGAATGACACTCAACTACACAGACAGCCCTACAGAATGGCACATAAACACAAGGGCTCATAATCCTTTACTTTTATATCCCAGCTCTTGTCCATTCTTGATACACTTTTGATATTCAGAAGCCATTTGAAATATTAAGTCAATCCAAGTATTGATTTCCATGCCTTACCTGACTTTAATTTAGGTTTGTTGTGGTTAATCTTGTTCTGTTTTGTTTGATCAGTTCCAGAGCCGAACGTTCTTGGCTTCTGTTTGGCCCAATACGACTATGCACCAATGGAACCGAACCAGATTGCGTTTAAAGTGGGCGACAAGATTGCACTCCTAAACAAATCGTCTGGCAACCAAGGATGGTGGAAAGGCAAATTAAACGGAAAGGTGAGCTTCCACGACTTATGCTGGGTCACGTGACATAATTACTCTTTTATAAACCTTCAACAATAACATGACATATTTTATTACTCCAGGAAAAACACTACAGCAGCTTTCATAAACTCAGGAACAGTGCAACAGGAGCCAGATAAAAAGCCAGAAGCTTATACAAAACTTGGGTCCTCTTTCAAGTTAACAGTAATTTATTGCTTATGATTCTTGACTGATTTCATATTAATAATAATAGTAGTAATAATAATAACAGTAGTAGTAATATTAATAATAGCAATAATAATGTAATTTAAATTAATAAGGAGAAAGGAGGAGGGCAATCAACTGCACGTGCAACAAACATTCGTTAGCCCCAACATACGTTGTTCAGACAACTAAACAACTTGCTTTTCGTTTGTGATTTAACTGGTTTATTTCATATATTTTTGTAGAAGTTTTGAGATTACATCAGAATAGTGTGACTGAGTAGTTTGTTCTTGAAGAGGGACTATATAATTTGACCAGTACAGTACAATAGATGATTAGCATACAACACATGATTAACTTAGTGAATGTTTTCTGATTCTGTTGCAGGTTGGCTATTTCCCGAGCGAATATGTATCTGAGATTTAACCATGACCTTCGATTTTCGCACGTGACATTTGTCCTTTTGCTGTTGTGCCTCAGATTGTTTGGCAAATACAAATCTTGAGGCACTTGGACTTCATTCATTTCTTACAAGCGGATTTTGTTGCAGGAACACTGAGATACCGCATTTAGGTCCAGTTTTGGAGTCAAAACCTCAGGCTTTGGGTCCAGTTGGGGAACTGAAACTTAATTTTTGGGTTAAATTCTAGAGTTAAAACCCTGCTTTTGGGTTAAATTCTGGAGTTGAAACCCTTTTCTAGGTTCATTTTTGCAGTTGAAGACACAATTATGTAGTATCTGTCCACCTGTAGGTCCAATTGTCAAGTTTCAACTTCATTTATGTGTAAAATTTTACAGCTGAAAAATGACAGTTTTGGGTTTGGTTTTAAAGTTGTTTTGCACTACTGTGTTCGATTATGCAGTTTAAGCTACACTTCTGGGTCCATTTCTGAAGTTAGAACATTTCTTTTTGTCAAATATAGCGAATTGACACTGCTTCATCTGGGTCCATTTATAGAAATAACAGATTCTGGGTCCAATTGAATAGTTGAATCTCACCATTGGAGTCCAGAAGTGTGTGTAACTTTGGCTTGGAGTTGAGTTTATTGGTGCAGCCATGTGAAGTCCAGTGTAAGGTAGAAGCGCCTCTGCTTTGTGGGTCCAATGTTGTTATGTGATGGTAATGCTGCTCAGTTTAGCTAGATTTGCAAACTGTAAATTCTTCGACTCATGCAATGGTTTTGTTCGTTAGTAAAACTTAAACATTTCTGCATGTTGGACACTGGCCTACGTTGTAAATAGCACACGTGCATTTCTGTTTAACTGTTCCAGGCAATTTTGTAACGTTTTATGAAGACATGTTTGTGTTAGTTTGACAGCCCTCCTATCCTTAGTACGATACCCCCTTCTTCCCATATGTGTTTTGTCAGTATGTATGCAGAGTTCCAGCTTTAGTTTGTGTGCACATTTCTTTGTTCATTATTTTGCAGATGCTGCTTTTTGGTCAGATATGATAGGGATTTGGTTTCATATGCAATGAACTTGAAGGCGTGGGCAAAACCAGCTTACTTATTTTTATGACAGTCGCGCTTGCGAAACAAGTTTTTGATCTTTGTGCACTGTTAATAAGGCTAAAACACCTTCTGGAACAAGGTGGTTTGTTTCCTTAGTATGCAAGTTCTATTTTTAGTTCACATTGGTTACTTGCTACTCATTTGTTTTTCCTCAACTCAGATGTATGCGTCTGTTGTGTGCATAGGTTTTTGCATTTTGTATTTAGTCTTTGTGCTTTGTCTGTGCCTCGTGTTTCCCGAATTGCAACTGATCTGTGTGTTACACAAATCAGTTTGTTCCTGCTTCATATCTTTGGTTGCTAATCATAGCTTGCGTATCGTTGCGTAATCTGTAATCTTTGTGTCTCCAGATGAATGTATTTCCTAAGAACAGCATTTGGTGGAGTTCTTTTTTGCCAGTTTGTTGTGTTTCATGTTGGGCTTTCGTGTTTACATCTACTTGTGCCTGTCATATCAACTTTCCAAACTGCATCTTGTAATGGATTTTATTAACCTCTGCTTTGGTGATGATTTGTGTGTGACTATGTCTCACTGGGATGAGTGAAGACCTGCACTGCTGATAATTTGTATGGGACATCTTGCTATGGCTTATGAAGTTATTCTTGGCTGATTATGTGTTTGGGAGTACATTTTGCAGTGTTCTGTTGAAATTCTGCTTGGCTGACAAGGTGTCTTTTATGTTCTTCCATGTTACAACCCTGTTTAGCTTTTTATTTGCTTGCACAATAATTAACTAGATGTTCCCGGGAAAAGATGTTGTTCTGTGTAAAGATGTCGTTTCTGTGTAAAGATGTCGTTTCTGTGTAAAGATGTCATTCCTGTGTAAAGATGTTGTTCCTGTGCAAAGATGTTTCTGTGTATAAAGATGTTGTTCCTGTTTAAAGATGTCATTTCTATGTAAAGATGTTCCTGTGTAAAGATGTTGTTCTGTGTAAAGATGTCATTTCTGTGTAAAGATGTTGTTCTGTGTAAAGATGTTGTTCTGTGTAAAGATGTCATTTCTGTGTAAAGATGTCATTTCTGTGTAAAGATGTTTTTCTGTGTAAAGATGTCATTTCTGTGTAAAGATGTCATTTCTGTGTAAAGATGTTTTTCTGTGTAAAGATGTCATTTCTGTGTAAAGATGTTATTCCTGTGTTAAGATGTTCCTGTTTAAAGCCAACTGGGATCAGAGCTGCAGTTTAATTTGCATGTATTATTCTAATGTTTGCTTTCAATCAGCACAACCAAGTTTCTGTTTGACGGCTTGGCTTTGTCTCAACATAACATTTAATTGGCCAGTGTTGGCCCAACATCAGATTATGTTTCAGTACCACAGAGAGGTTGTAAAGAGATGCTTATCAGCTGTACAACTGTAACTAACCATTGTTGATGCAAGTTCAGTTTTTAATTGTCAGTGTTGACATTTGACAGTTTCGATATCCTGACTTTCTGGATGTCCGACTTTCTGGTTATTGACGTAACTGTGGCTTTATTTGATGCGCCATCAGCTGATGTCGTGTGCATTAGATAATGGCACTATAGAAGTTGCTAATTGCAATTACTCAACATCTGCATGTTGGCGTCAGCATGGGCTGTTGTGACAAAGCTGTCAGAGATGTAATGTGGGAACGCTGCACTTAATCACAATAATTTGAATTTAATTGCTACGTAATTATGTAAACTGATGATTGTGGTTATGTTTAATGATTTGTAATTAAACAAATTATCCTCCTCTATCAGTGCAATTATTTTTTTAATAATCACGATGTTATCTGTTGTCTGGTTTAAATAAATTCAGTGCTTTTCTATAAACAATCTTGAAAACTTGGGTCTTGTTCGAATATTATTTATCGAACTGATCCTACTGGGTTTCCTCTGTCATGTTGCAGATAAGTAACAGTTGCAAGAACTTTGATGCAATCGAGCTATTTTGTGATACTTTCACTTATGCAGTACTTTCACGCTTTTAAAGATAGCACCTGATAAATCGGTTTTCTCTCACATCCTGAATTATATTAAGTGAGTCTTTCTAAGCTTCCGTAGTCAGTCTGTAGTTCCTCTTAACACACAGTTAGTTTTGTCTTTGTGACTTACTATGTTCTGTGGGGTTTTGTGAGTTTGCTACCAAATTTCTGTGCTAAAGATGAATAGGTGGCAATGCTTCAACAGTGGCTGTTGTCATTCTACAGTGTTAGACGAATAACACTAGAAGTTTATTTAATAGGGCTTGAGTTTCATTTTTAGAATATAATTTCTGGGTATGTAGAGGGAAACGTTCCCTTCGTCAGTGGATCACACACAAATGTACCTTCAGTATTTCCATGTGGCAGTCACAGTTGTGATTGTGACAGCTTGCGTTGTGGCTGTCCATGACAATAAAGGCTGTGGGAGCCATGAAAGTAAAATGCTTATCCTCTAGTGAATAAATTTTGCAGATAAATTTTGCTTCTACCCGTAATTCCACCCCATTACAGCAATCCACAGCCAGTTTATTTTCCCCATACTCCTACTCAAACATTTCAATCCTAGCTGTAATTCCGCCCTCGTGCTGCAAATGACAACCAATTTATGATTTTTCCCATACGTTTTCTCCATACATTGTGATCACCTTTCCAGATGCTACAGTTTATAACACGTAGAACAAACGCTCATTGGCGGAAGACTGGTCTTACGTGTACGATTCATCAACACGTTAATCAAGAAGATATGATGTCAATCCCATCAGTAATTAGTTCTCTCTTGGATCTTTTAGATGAATGATAACTCTGATTTGTTACAATTGTATCTGATCTGCAATTAGTTTTCTGGAGAAGTTTAGATATTTTAATTAATATTTAGAATAATTTTGAATACAATTCGAGTTTCATCGTTAACTGGTAGAGGTCTGACAGTCAGCTCCTGATGTAATTTTATTGCCAACAATACCTGAATCAATCTGTCAATGGATCAATCACAGTAGTGTTTTTTTGAAGCATGATGATGTTGATTATAATAATAAGAATACTACTACTAATAATGATGACGATGATAGTAATAATAATAATAGTAATAATAATAATATGTTTGTGGAGCTTTGCGTACCAGACGCCAAACTTGAATTGGAGACAAATACTTGATTTACTGTGTGTTTCTCTACTGTAAAAAGTTGTCTCGACATTAAAAACTTCTTATTTTTCATGGATTTTTCATGGTATATGGTACAAAATATCATCGTCATCATGCAACGGAAAGCCATGGCTACCCACCTTTGACCGACGTTTTTACGTCTTTTTGCCAGTTTTATAGGATTTCAACGGGGAACTGTAACAGATTGAGATTTTTGAATCTGGATCACTTCGAGCGACCATTACAGTATATTGATGCCTCTTGCTTTATGATATCAGCTGAATGAGGAATTGTGGGCATTGTGATAACAGCGCTTCGATAAGATAGCCAGAAAAAGTTTAGATAACTGCAGTAGATGACTTTTCGCCTCGTTGATGTTTAGTCTTTACCTGATAACTGGATTTAGGCAAATCGTAGGATTTCATTGGTTTTGCTTCTTATTGTGATTGCAGAGCAATCTTAGTTACACTCGAATGTGTCCTTGTTCCGTGTAGAACAAGGTCTTGTAGTGCGTTGTTTGAAAGCCACTATATATTTGTCGTGTTGAAATAACTTTGGAAGGTGTGAAATTAATCTCTTTGTGACAAAACTTGTGATGTAGAGCAGAGTTTGTGTGATGACTTATCAATCTGGCACAGAATTTAACGGGTCCATTTTAAATATGATGTAATTCACAGTGTATATATTTACATATTGGGTGTGTAATTCGGTATATATAAAAAAAGTAAAATGTATGTATGGGTTCATGTTTATGTTTGTATGTGTTTGTTTGTATGTGTAGTGTTGCTTGCATATTTTATTAGTGGCTTGCTATGGGGAGAAATATTGACATTTGGTTTACAAAACAAAACGTCCAATGGAAGTTGGTTTGCTTGATTAGTTGGTGTGGAAATATTTTCAATTGTATTATCATCAATGTTATTATTTCTGCTTTCATTAAGTGCCACTGTTGAACGACTAAGCATCAGTCAATGGTGCTGAGCAAATATGAGTGAAGTCAAAGTCCCTTCACAATGACTGTCTCATAGCAGGAGGCTCAAACCCATACCCTCCAAGTTACATGCTGAGTGTTGTAACTAATTTGCTACTATGCCCCATTTAATTGTATTGCTTAAAAGGTGGTAAATAGTAGAAATAAGTTGGATTTTAATGCTTCAAATGAGATCAGATTGAACTGTGTGTTGGGTAAATTTGATCCAAAGGCTTTTCGTAAGAAGTGTTATATTTCAAATGAAAGAAAATTCCCTTTTGAAACCTTGTAACTCAGCGTAAGATGCAGTGTTATATTTTGCCGATGGAGCTTTATTAATTAATTTTCCATATAAACTGTACATTTAGCCACTGGCCGTTGTATGCAAGTGTACATAAAACAAAGAGCCGACAACTGTACATGTGCTTTTCCGTACAGCTTTGTCGTGGCTGATAGAGGTGCTTGGCTTTTAAAAATCTACAGTTAATATATTGATATATCTAGATGCTTGGAAAATCAACAATTTGATGTTGATTTATCAAAATGTGTGGAAAATCACATTTTTGTGATATCTATTAGTGCTTTGAATTCAATTTTTTTTATTTATATAAATGCTTGGAAAATCAACATTTCTCTGTTGGTTTTTGTGAGTGTTTGGAAACTCAACAATTTCAGTTGATGTACTTTTGCAAGAAACGTCCACTGTGGAACCAAAAACATTACCTCACTGGACGATACAGTGTCATATAGAACCAGTGTTGACTTTCTGTCGACGTGTGAACATGCAGATGAAAAACAATTAGAACAGTTTAGGAAGAACTTGTCATGCACAGTTTTATGAAGTGTTAATTTTTGATGGAATTTCGTTTTTTACCTTTGTACAGACTTGTTGTATTTACCAGTACAGGCTTAATCATATAGAAATTGGTTGGTGGCGTGGATTTTGGGCCCAGACTGCGCCACTCTCAAGGATACTGCAACCTTTTGTGGAAACCTCTTAAACATGGCAAGGATTTGCATCTAACATCCAACTTACCCCGTCTTCTGCTTCTTCTTCATTTTCTTCTTGTTCTTCTTCATCTTCTTGTTCTTTTTCTTCGTCCTCTTCTTCTTAGTCTGAGTGTTGATCGTGATCGTTGTGGTTGATCAAACGTGTAAGAAATCGGGATTGTGCAGGTCCAGTGGTCACTGAGCAAGAAGCCTTTTCAGACGACTTGCGTTTGCATGGTGCAAGTATTCAACATCAGACAGTCATAACCACAATTTTCCCCAACAGTTGGTGGTCTGACATTTTTGTAACTGTTTCCCTCATTACACCCCAGACCCACCATTTGCTTTGCACGGAAACTTCAAAAACCGTGATGCCCCGTGCTTGCGTGCAACTTAACGTTTATACATACAGCACATAGATGCATACATTCACTAGAGCCTAGTTGTAGCACACGCTTCATTAAAACATGAATTATGGCATAAAGCAGTTTGCATATTGTAAATTTAATTAGGCTTTATTTAATACTTTACGATAACACCACCCGTTATAATATGGCGGTTGAAGTGTTTTTCAAGATACCGTTTATAACGTTTCAAGTGTGTACATAGACGTTTACATAAAATAACCCAGAGATGTACCTTAAGTTTGTGTATTAACTTGTAAATGCTAACGGTGGATGTTTTGCGAAGGCTGCTTGTGAACTGTAACATGACATTTTGTGGCCAATTCTAAATGTCTCTCTGTAACTTGACTGACTGAGTTTGTTTTCAGTAGATAATTTATTAGATAAGAACTCTAGTATGAACGTGTAACGGTCCTGCTTAAAATCATATTTCACTTAATCACCCAGACATCACCTGTTGTGTACAATTAGACTCACAATTGGAAAGTTGTATTCGGTATACCTGCATAAAGGATTCTTTATGTATTAATAATATCATATCTAATTAAATTCTCTCCACCTTGAAATTGTGTGATTCAGTGCAGTCTTCGTTAGTGCTCACGCTATACAGACTTTAAGGTTAAGCTTATATTTTAAACTCTGGAACATGCAGTTATTTGGAGCATGCACAAGAAACAATGTTTTGCGGTCTGAATGAAATTAAGTCAGCTTGCAAGTCAAGCCTGTATTTGTATAGACTTTCGGTAAAACTAAATTGTTCGCTTACTCCAGTGGACAGTGAATGGTTAGCATGCCGTACTGCCAACTCCATGGTTGTGGGGTTCAAATGGGAAAGATACTTCAGAAATCTCTAGATTGTTATTCCACGAGCCCTCTAGCGAAATCGCCATGGAACGAGTGCATCGACCGTTCTGAATGAATGGAAGATAAGTTTGTGGGAAGATACGACAGCCCTTCTTCCTCTTATCTATCTTTCCACTCCAATCCGAAACACCACCCACCGTAGCTGCCACGCTGTCTCTGCTTGACTTTTGGATCTTGACCTGAAACCGAACCCTTTTTGCCTATCGATTTTGTTTTGACTGAGCCCCAGTGAACAAGATGGTCCCCGTGACGAGGCTTTCGTTGGGCACTGTAGAAATCTCGGGATTACGACTACGAGGTAATACGTTCGCCAGCGACTGTCAAAATACGGGAATAGGATTTCGACTGTGATATCGCGGACTCGAGATTTCTACAGCACTCCCATGAAAACTAAGTCGCGGGAGCCAGCTTATTGACAGACCGAGACTGAGAAATTGGCTGATGCTTCTTGTCCATGGCTGCCCGTCGGGGTGTTGATCAAAAGTTGTCATGGCTGCATTTTGTGAGCAGTTCCGAGTTAAAGAAATGTCGACAGATGGTAACGAAAATTGTCATTTATTTGAAAAAAATTAATAGAAATTAAGTACCTCTTGTTGATAAGCTACTCTTCATATGTCACGATACTGGTAAACGGCTGTATTGCAGCGGTATTCCGCTAGCATATCAGCTCCTTATATGCAAATTAGCTCATTGTATGAAATATAGCTTGCATACAAGGAGCTCATTTGCATACATGGAGATAATTTGCATACAGGGAGCTAATTTGCATATAATGAGCTATTTTTAGCAGAATACCACTACAGTGCAAACCGTTTACCATGTGACGTTTGTCTGTTAATGCTGGTGCGAATATTGTACCAAAGAAAATACGAATGTGTATAATCGATAAAGATCGCATTATTGGAACGTCAAGTGTAGGCACATTTCCCCGAAACATTTTGCTCAGGCCCACGAATCTTTTCGCTCTCGCTTTCCACTGCTTACAAATGAAACTGGCAATCGTCGTTTTGTTCCTATGTTGTCGTAGTTGTAGCCAGAAGCGTCGAACATCTAAACTGCTTTTCCATTTGATCATTCGCAACAACAGTTTATAGCTTCGCAGTTTTGCATTTCGATGGCTTTTTGCGACAGTCTTCAACAATCCTTGCGGTTCTAGACTTATGCTGTTCAAAGGATCGTGGGATTACGGAATGAGGCTTGAGTTATTATAATAAGATAGGACCAGTGGTATAATGAGTAAAAGACAGCAAAGAAGCGCCTAGGATAGCACATAGCAATAGACAGAATAGAATAAGATAGGAAATAGATAGGATAGGATAGCACAGGGTAGAATAAGATACTATAGACTGGGGTAGTACAGGATAGTATAGTATAGAATATGATATGAAATGGATAGGATAGTATATAGGTAGAATAAGATAGTGTAGCATGTGGTAGGAAATGATAGTATAGTACAGAGTAGGATAATATAAGAAGTGGATAGCATAGTAGTAATAGGATATGATACATTGGGATAAGTTAGCATTCGATCAGATCAGATCAGAAAGCAATCTTCGCCACAACAACAGTACTGTTATAACTTCAAGCACCAATAGTGGATACCAAGGAAGCGTCACTGTGATTGAGCTTCCATTTTCCACAGGAGGTCGAGTGGTATCCGATGGGAAAGGAGTCTCTCCGTTGCAGTTGTTAGTCTGGCACCAGCAATCAGCCGAGCTGTACGTTCCGCTTGGAGTCACCATCTTTCCAGTTGAGTGGCAGCACATTTCCTTGTAGATGAAGAAGCTGTAGTTCGTCTGTTGTCCCCGTGTCCAACACAGGTCGCGTGTCATTCCTAAGCTTGAGTTCAGACATTCACGGGTGACGGAATAATCACCTGTTGCAAATGGCAAAGAGATAATTGAATCTTAATTCATATTACGTGAGATTCAGTTTAACAATAATGATGATCTCATTGGAAGGAGAGAATCAGTTGAATCATAATTAAAGTCAAGCATTTATTGCGCCATGATAAAAAAACTTCAAACCTGATAATACAAATTCGCGATAAAATGCAATACTTTTTAACCACTGGCGGACTATATGTAGGGCCTACAAATGCACGCGTGTGCGTGAGTGTGTATGTAAATAAGTAGTTTATTGCTCCAGAAAAAAAGAATAGAATAAAACATTGCAAATGACAAAAACAATATACTTGTTAGGATGCAAAAGGTCTACCCAAAAGGGACCAAGGTCCCGCTAATTTAGGGCAGCCTATTACACGATAATATAACAATGGCTAATGTCCGACCGTCGAGCAGCTAATCAATTCTTAACTAAAATGCGAACAACAACTGTCAATAAAGAAAGAAATAGCCTAATACTTTGGCATAACAAAAATTCAAATAAATTATACGTTATAAGGATTGTTAATATCTTACATACGAGCATCTAATCAATTCTTAACTAAAAAGAGAACAATATCTTTTCATGAAGAAAAGAAATAGCCTATTACTTTGGCATTACTAAAACTCAAAAATATTATACAATGTTTAGTCGCAAGAAATACTAAAATACCGAATAATCTGCTTCTCAAATAAATTTAAATTAGGTAAAGAACGTAAATTCTTGGGAATTGAGTTAATACATATATTTTAAAAGTTTAAAAAAACTAGCACGGGAGAAAAGATGAGGAACAGCTGAAGGCAGATTTTTGCAGTTTGAAGAAAATAAGACAGACGAACTTCTCTGCAGACTTCACAACAAGGTATCTTACACTAGATGTGCATTCATAGATACAGACAGAGCGCCACATATTGTATAGTATTGCATTGTATAGTATTGTATTGTATGGTACTGCATCGTATTGTACCGTATTCCATTGTGTTGCATAGTATTCCATTGTAGTGCATCGCATTGTGTTGCATTGCATTGTATACTATTGCCTTGTATTCTATATTATTGCATTATATAGTACTGCATTGTATTGCACAGTATTGTATTGTATAGTATTGCATTGTATTGCTTTGTATTGTATTGTATTGAATTGTATTGCATTGCATTGCATTGTATAGTATTGTATTGTATTCTATAGTACTGCATCGTAATGTATAGTATAGCATTCTATTGCATAGTACTGCATCGTATGGTATTCCTTTGTATTGCATTGTATTGCTTTGTGTTGCATTGCATTGTATACTATTACCTTGTATTCTATATTATTGCATTATATAGCACTGCATTGTATTGCATAGTATTGTATTGTACAGTATTGCATTGTATTGCTTTGTATGTATTGTATTGAATTGTATTGTATTACGTTGTATTGTATTCCACTGCACAGTATTGTATAGTAGACCTGTTAGGCCGTTCGTCAAAATATTCAGAGAGCTTACTGTTGTCATTAGTCCATTGTATGTGGCACATGTCTTCTTTGTTGCACTTTGGTGCAGTCGATGGATTGAAAGGTTCACTGCACTTGGAGTCTCCGGAATCCGTTGAATTTCTGTATTTGCACTCGTAGCAACTGATGATGTCGGCAGCGGACGGTAGGAAAGCCGCAGTTACCAAGACAACCGATGTTAGGAGTTTCCACGCAATCATTCTTTGTCTGTAGATAAGTTAGCAATCGATCTCGAGTTGATTTTAAAGATTAATTGTTTATATTATTGCAGCATGCTAATTGCAAATGTTGAGACGTGCTATGCTTTTGAAATAAAAGTTCTACGTCATGCTGCATCTGATATATTTTAAGAAACTAATGGTCAAGAAAAACTGATAGACCTAACCGTAACACAACCATTGCTTAAAAAATTGAAGTAGGGGCCTAACTTATTTCAACGGATTAATATCGTTGCATCGTTTGCTGATAAATTCAGGTTTTTAGCGAGTACATAAGACACAATTATTCAATTAGCCTATACAATAGTTAATATTAAATTTTCTGTATTTACAATTTGAAAATACAATTCTCAGTCGTAAGGCTTCATTGTTGCAAATGTTCCATAATTGCGTGTCAGGCTGTTCTTGAAGGTCAGAGTAGTTAAAAATGTAAATGTATAGGTTTTATATAGCGACCATATGGCCTCGATTCTGCTCATTTTGCAATGAATTTCTCGGGTGAGATCCTTCACCACCGCTGCCCGTTTGAATGGGCGCCACGCCATTTAAGGTCCCGTGCACGGACCGTACTAGCCCGAGATTTAAATCTCTGAAATAAGCCACGACCGGGACGAGAACCTAGGATCCTCACGAATAGAGGCTTCTTGGCATACGCAGTCTATTTACGCCATTGAAGCAACATCAACGGTAAATTCTAACGCACCTTAACCGATCTCATACGGGAGACGTTCAAATAAGACGATGTTTTCACCATTGCGCTTGCTGATATTCAGTGAAGATGTGATATGATTCATCGACGAACGGCTCCAGGTCGTCGAGACTCGCGACGGTTAACGGTATGTTTACGTGCAATGGTCCATAAACGGCCCGTGTCATCAGAAATCAATGGAAGCCCAAAACACTCTAACCACGGGACAACACGTTGCCAATCAAGTATTTTTCCATAGGACACTAACGCTGAGTGTTGCATATGAAATTTTGAAATATCAGACCGTAAGACGTTATAAAACCTGGATTGTTCTGTGTACATATGTAAATGAACTGTCATCAATCATTTATTAAATTAAGCCAGAAGAGCAGGGCAAGCCTAAAACCAGTGGGACTGCTGTATGCCACTTGTTTCTTTTGCAGTAAGAATTTGACTCGTGCGAGGCCTGGTATACCAGCTTTTGCCGACATTTGTTCAAGTGTTCATGAACTGGAGTAATTTTCCACTGCGTTAAAAATGGTTTTAGCTTATTAAATGTACACGTTTGTCTATAGCGACCGTATGGCCTCAACCCTTTTAGTGAATTAATCGGGTGAGTTGCTTCTCCACCGCTGCCCGTTTGAAAATTCCCCACGTTCGTGTACGGATAAGAGGCCTACTGCCGTATCGGGCCACTGCAGTACCCAGGCGGTGCCAGTCCCAAGTCTGGATAAAGGAGGAGGGCGACGTCAATGGCCTTTGATGCCATAAGATGTCGTTAAACATTGAAACTACAATATGAGAATCAAAATTTAACATACTCAAAAGGGTAGCACTCAATATTGTCATCTCTGGTACCCTGGTTAAACGGGGATCACATTAGGTAAAATTAAACATTGGAACTACTACTACCTAATACTTGTAAATTGTAAATGTAAATGTACACGTTTTATATAGCGACCGTATGGCCTCGCCCCTTGTCACGTCCTCGATTCCCCTCTAGTCTAGCAGGAACGAGACGTGATGGGTTCGCTTAGTACGAAGCGATATTTTAATAAAGAATATATTAATTAATGAAATTCGCGGAAAGTTAGCAATCGATTCAGTCAGTTCTTCTTATCTCGCGTTCACTGCTGTATTCTGTCCGATCTCTGTTCGAATCTCAATCTCCTCTCGCATGAGCGCAACCCCCTTTTATCGCAGTCCGCCGAACATGGTCCTCTTCCCCTGGGATCGTCGTATGTATACGGGGTGTCTATTCACGATTATACCGCTGTCTCTATACATGTTCCTCGCTGTCGCTGTCGGAGTCTGTGGGGGATTCACGTCTCTATCCCCAGAGAGGCTCATCGAAGACCCTCGCCTGTTCTCCGATGGCGTAATGGCGACCTCAGGCGGGTGTTGTAACCGCCTTCATGCTGACTGCTGATCTTGGCCGTGACACCCCTGGTAATTTTTAATGAATTAATCGGATGAAATCCTTCATCACCGCTGTCCGTTTGAATGGGGCCACATCATTTAAGGTCCTCGTGTATAATCCCTTGCTCGCTTTTAATTATCTGACACATACTTCTCGCGAAGTAAAGCATGTACGCCATGTACATCGGCAAACAGTATGTGAAGAAAGGAACAATTTTCACGGAACAATGATTACTTCCACTAAGGAAGGCACACAAAATTGTACACGTATTAAACATGGTTTCACCTGTACGTTCAGTTCTAATTATAGTACACACCTCTGTCCTGCTCCTGTTGACAATCAATAAAAATTTACCAATAGCTGTTGGCCATCACGAGCAAAACATTACTCCGTCGCGTGCCAATTGCGATCATCGGAAATTGAAAATGCGCACCAATTTGAGTAAGATTATCAGTTGTACGGTATAAGCAAAGATCTTAGAGTCTACGACTCTAAGATCTTTGGTATAAGTGTAAAGGAACTTGAAAGCTTTGTTTAACTCAAGAAGTTCAGTAATTTGTTTCAGAACATTTATGTAGCTCCTTTAGCAAAACGCCAATTGTTAAATCTAAAATGAAAAATTTACATTTAACAAGTACACCGTACTGTTACCGTAGATATTTTATGATGAATTGAGGACTTAAACATAACCCACCCTAACAGCTCCTTTCATCCTTCTCTCTCTGGTCTTCTGGCAACCGGACTTCTTTCTTAATGTGGCATCATTGGACAACTCCACTGACTTGACGCAGCGCTCGTGAATAAGCAGGTGCCTACGCTCAGCTTTTATGTAGCGCCTTAAAATGTCGAGTTTATGATGACGATTATTGCCTGCCTGAATCTTGGATCTTGGCCAGGAACCGAATCCTTCTTGCCCATCGATTTTGTTTTGATCGAACGCCTGTGAATAAGCTGGTTCCCGCGACATAGCTTTAGTTGGGCGCTGTAGAAATCTCAGGCTTACGAATACGATTACATACGAAATCTTGTGATCATTCGGGCGGCCTTAGAGACTACTTTCTAGAAATTTAGCGGCTTAAACCCTCGCCCATAGCAACTGTACAAGGTGGTTGAACTACACATATTCTAGTTACCCGGAGCGGGGCAGTTGACTTGTTCCCGATGAAAACATCGTGACACAGACATTTGCTGAAACACAAAACATGTTTATGCAGACCGAGGTGCAATGTCTTCGGGAAACCCAGTGACGTTGAAAGGCCGTGATATAAATGCTTTGAATAAATGAATGAAGTAGGCTTATTTTCATGACATCGGGCTCCATAGACTTATAATGTCTGGGGAATTGCAAGCCACCATTACCAACGATTGTGAGATTATAGTTGCCAGGAAGCCACTCTAAGACTTCATATCCGCAAAGGAGCCTCATCGTTCCACCGTGTTTATTAACAGATCACCCTACGGATGCGGCTACACGATTCTTGAGGCGCAAAGTCCACCAGGCCAAGAGGGAGTTTTCGAACCGCTATGTTTTTTTCCCGGGGCTTTCTATATGAAGTAATTGTGACATCTTCTTCTAGAAGATTCCATCGTTGGAGTCTTGATCCTAGCAATTCTGCCTTGTTTTTGGATAAGTCCAAATCACGAACAAGGTCATTTAGTTCTTCCTGTGTTATTCTGTGTGGGGTTGATGATGCACCACAGTGAAAATCGGGATCACTGCACGCTGACGGACCAGGAGAAGAACATGTCGGCTCACCCTTGTCCTCATCAGAAGAATCAAGGAAAATATATTCTGCTGGAGGTTCTGGAATAGGAAGTCCATTACCATGTGGAACTGGTCTCAATGCTGACGGAATGTTTGGGTAGACTATTGTCGACTTCTTTTGCTTCGTTATTCCACCGGAAAGAGGAGGAACCAAGCAGAAGTAACAGTCATCTACGTGGTTGCTTTGCTCTCTCCACACCATGGGAACTGCAAACGGCATTGATGGTCTTTTGCCATTCAACCACTGTGAAAGCTGTGTTGTACATGTAGCACAGCATATATGCGGGGCCCATGGCTTGTCTTGGTCACCAACCTTGCATTCGAAGTAAGCATGATATGCCTTCTTGACTTGATAAGTGATACTTTTCTTCTGGTTGGCAAATGTCACTTCCCCACAAATGTAACAAAAGTTGTCCACAGTATTTACGCACTTCCGAGGCATTACTGTTCTGTATTGTATCTAAATGGATAAAGTAATAATAGTTTTATAAAACAGTAACTTAAACTGTCTCGCACAAAGTCTGTAATATTGTAAATGCTCAACCGTTCCGACTCGCTTTATATAGTACACTGCTGACGTCATCTTACGTCAGCAGCCGACTGGCTGTAGTTTTACATTGCATCAGAAAATGACGTAATCAACTGTGCATGATGTGTCCATGATGGGATTATGCAATGAGGTGGAATATTACATCATTCTAGACTTATTTAGGATATTGTCGCAGTCCTACTGCATAAATTTACATGGTGAAACATAAAAAATGAACTATATGAAATATTTTCAAAACGAGAGCCAATAAAAAATTTTTATGGTTATATTCGTGTTCAGCACACCAAGATGCTACACATAAGGGCCTTTTCCAGTCAGTAACGATTTCTATGTTGACCAGTGTAATCAGAGTGAAGTCAACAGATAGGACTGTGTGGTTGCAAGGAAACGCATGTGAGACAGGTAATCGTAATCGCAATCGTAAGCTCGACATTTCTTCAACGCCCAACGAGAGCCAAGTCGCGGGAACCAGCTTATTCACAGGCGCTCAGTCAAAACAAATTCGATAGAGAGGAAGGGTTCGGTTCCAGGTCAAGATCCAAGAGTCAGGCAGTTACAGGCTATTTGAACAGTTATACGATCAGGTTTGTTCTATGTCGTACCGCTTTTGCTTTGTCAGTCAATAAGTCGGGGAGTTGGTCAGTCAGTCAGTCAGTGTGTATGTAACTAATCTAATGTAACCTTCCGATTGGTAGTCACTTGGCTATAATTCAAGAAGAGCACATTAAATGACTTCACCAATTAAAATCTTTCGTGAATACAGATCAAGCAGCGATGTTGAGTGTTTTCCTTGTGAGCTTTGGATCCATCGTCTTGCTCGCTGTACCATGCGATGCGATGATCAGCTGCTACGATTACCAATGCGTCTCATCAACGGATTCCTTTTACCCGTACAATCGCATAGAGTCGTGTGTTGATCCATTTGACCCCACTGCAAAACCCAAGTGCTATGGAGATCAGTGCTTGACTCAGTGGTGGTTCCTTTGGCAAAATCGTAGGTCGACTGTGATCGCTGTAATTGTAAATGTGGTTGTGGGTATCGCAATCGTTATCATTACCGCAATCGCTATCGTTATCGCTCTTGTTATTGTTGCATTTATTTCGAAAGTTTTCTAGCGAGGGATTCAACTAGTTCCCTCACTCCTATAGATTTTGTTAGATATTCATATACTGCGTTAGTTTGTAAGTTAACAGCTTTTGCTGCGTGGCACTGGAGTCAAGTCCAATTCTTGGGAATTCGTTTTCTTCCGGCCATTGAACGAAAACAATGAACGCTCTGTCTAAGTCTCGCTACTTGGTGTGGTTTAACTAAATGTTACTACTTTGCATAGATCCGTGTAGATTAATTCGTGAGATTCTGTAACGCTTTTGTGAAGTTCTGAAAGGCACAATATAAGACAGATACATAATACATATATTATTTCCATTTTACCAGATGTTATTTGCAAGAATTTGAAATACATGCAGACTTTGGTGATGGCCATTTGCAATATTTTCGCAGGTACTACGTCTGGTGTTAAGCGAACTTGTGCCGGGGGCAGCGATCCAGATCCACTTCCGATTTCAACAGTCGCCGATTGCGTCCGACTCAGCCAGAAAAACACAAATTATGAAGACTTCCGTTTCTTTGTAGATGACAATCAATGTTGCTTCGAGACAGAAGCAAAAGACGCCTACCAGAACAACGGCAGGGCAACGCTCTGTTTCTGCATGACATCCGATTGCAACGACAAACCATATAAGCCAAAGAACAATGCTGTTGTTGCGGTTTACCCGAAGATGATCCTAGTAGCTATCTCTATCGCAGCTTCCCTACTGTCAACGAAATTCACTGAACTGCGTTAGAAGTCGAGATTATTACTGCCACAGCGTTGGCTCCTTATTATAAAACGACAAGCTGCCCACAGTAATTGTCGATATTTGTTTGAATCTTGCTTCCAAGCACATGTTGCTTGTTTTATGTTTTATTGGATATTTAATTGGAATCCTAAATGGGCAACTTTTCAGTTGCCTAGCTTTTTCATGCAGACGTTTCTGAGGTTTCGAGGACACATCTGCGAAAATTGTATTTGCGCTTCATGCGTTTTGGTTTGATCTTTATATTAAAACATAATAAAACTGATTTTATTATTTTAGTCGCGTATCCAGGGATTAGCCGAGCAAATTTTGGCGTTAGCTTCGCTGTCTAATTACTCATTGATACACAATTAAAAATTTGAGATTGATTTAAAATTTGGCAATCACGAGCAAGACATTACTCAGTCGCGTGTCAATTGCTCTGATAATCAGAAATCGAAAATGCGTACCGATTTGAGTAAGATTTTCGGTTGCACAGTATTGGTTTTTTTGCTTCATTCGAGAAATTGAGTAAATTTGTTTCAGAACATTTATGTGGCTCCTTCAGAAGAATGTCAATTGTTAAATCTAAATTGAACAATTTACATTTAACAAGTGTACCGTACTGTTACCGTAGAGTTTTGTGATGAATTGAGGACTTAGACACAACCCACAGTAACAGATCCTTTCCTCCTTCTCTCTCAGATCGTCTGGCAACCTGACTTCGTTCTTGATATGACATCATAGGACAAAAAAGCTGCAATTTCTTCTTTGTAGCAAAATTGCATTGCAATTCAATTTATATGAAAGATTGTTATCTAACAACACTGATCTATCACCGGTGTTTAAATCACAATGAAAAGATAGCATTATGACGATTGGATAAAATGCATTTAAAATGCATTTAAACTTCATTGTTAGCATAAAAGTAGAGAAAAGATTATTTAAGAAGAATAATGCACAAATCGATATTGTCGATTTCAATGATCAGAAGTTAGTAAAAAGAAACAGAGGATGATGGCGTTGACAGGCATCGTTGCAGTAGTTCTTTCAGCTGTTGTGATTCTTTAGATATACTGAGTTGCGATTTGTCATTTCATCCTCATATCAGTTCATTTCAGAATCAAGTTGTTTCAGACAGAATCTACGGAACCCGTACTTTGACTTATCATCCAGACTGGTTCAAGAGGTGTCCATGGCTTCAATTTTCTGGTTACAAATCTGTCCTGTTGTGCTTTTACTGTGCGAAAGCTTAAGCAACATACATATTTGACTTGGCATTTGTAGCTCAGAACTTCACCCAACTGCCTATTTCATGTACAAAGACCAGTTGGATGAATTTTCATTTTAAATAATCTGGCATTCTGATTAGCAGCAACTGACCTAAGGCGAGACAATTGAATCTCTTTACGCCTATTAGGATCGGTATATTTTATAGAATTATCCACCAAGGGATACAATGATTTTAGAAATTTCCTTTAGGATTTTTACTCTACCCCAGTTGTCATTTTTTTCAAAATATACAGTTTAATCAATGCATGCACTTCTTTTAGCTCCATGTAACTGTTTGACTTTATATTATTTAAGTGCTTCTTTGGCTTTTCTTCATTACTATCGATACCGACATGACTGGTTGTCCAAATAAGAGTAACGGTATCAGAAGGCAGTCTTCGCCACAATAACATTTATAGCATGAAGCACCAGCATCGGATAGGAAAGAAGCTTCGCGTTGACTGAGCTTCATTTATCCGGAGGAAGTCGAGTAGTATCCGATGGGAAAGGAATTTCTCCGTTGCAGTCGTTTGTCTGGCACCAGCATTCAGCCGAGCTGTACGTTCCGCTTGGAGTCACCATCTTTCCAGTTGAGTGGCAGCACATATCCTTGTAGATGAAGAAGCTGTAGTTCGTCTGTTTGCCCCGTATCGAGCATTGGTCGAGTGTAAGTCCGAGGCTGGAGTTCAGACATTGACGGATGACGGAATAATCACCTGTTGCAAATGGTAAATAGTAAACTGACTCTTAATTCATGTTACGTGAGATTCAGTCTAATAGTAATCATATTAAGAGATTCAGTTGAATACTAATTGAAGTCAAGCATCTATTGCGCCAAGATAAGAAAACACATCATAAACACTCCACTTTCACAAGTCTTATCTTGATTCTTCCTCTTCCACTTATCTCTCTTTCCGCTCCAGTTCGTATCACTATCCATCGTAGCCGTCTGACTTTCTGCTCGACTCTTGGACCTTGACGTGGAACCGATTCTCAACCTTCCTACCTATTTTGTTCTGGCTGAGCGCCTGTTAAAAGCTCGTTTCCGCGATTTAGCTTTCGTTGGGCGCTGTAGACATCTAGAGTTTAGGCTTACAATTACGATTACGATAAGAGGCTCTCTGAAGTTTAACGCTTTTCAGTCATTCGCGAAGGATATGTAGGCCTATTTATGTATATGCACGAGTGAATGTATGTCTTATATTTCAAATCTTTTAGCAGTTGTAAAATATAAGCACGGGAGAAAAGACAACGTACAGCATAAGTAAGATATTTTGCAGTTCGAAGAAAATAAGATATGCGAACTTCACTGCTGCCTTAAAAATAGGCATAAATTTCTTCTCAAATTTTTCGAGGAAGTCTTACTTAGGTGTGTCGACCACTATCAACCTGAAGCACTGCTGACGTTCTGGAAGGGGAACAACTTAAATAATTCATTCAGTCACACGATTTACTGCACTCAATTTTCGTACCGCTTACTGTTCTCATTAGTCCATTTGATAACAATAATATTAAGACAATTTATGTAGCGCAGTAGCACGGCCGAGTCAGGAGAAAAGACCGCTGTACACGAGTAACATGTAGCACAACTTAAGTAATTTATTCAGTCACACGCTCTATTGCACTCATAGTCACAACGAAGTTTAGTACTGCATTGTATTGTTTAGTTTTGCATTGTATTGTATAGTATTGAGTTCCATAATACAGTATTGTATTGTAAAGTATTGCATTGTGTAATGTTTAGTTTAGCATTGTATTGTATAGTATTGAGTTCCATTATACAGTATTGTATTGTAACGCTGGTGCAAACTTAAACCTTTCGAAAAAATATTCAGAGAGCTTACTGTTGTCATTAGTCCATTGCATGTGACACATGTCTTCTTTGCTGCACTTTGGTGCAGTCGATGGATTGAAAGGTTCACTGCACTGGGAGTCTCCGGAATCCGTTGAATTTCTGTAGGTGCACTCGTAGCAACTGATGATGTTGCATGCAGACGGAAGGAAAGCCGCAGTTACCAAGACAACCGTTGCTAGGAGTTTCCACGCAATCATTCTTTGTCTGTAGCTAAGTTAGCAACCAATTCGGAGTTGATTTTAAAGATTCACTATTGTTTAAATTACTGTGGACTGTTAATTGCAAATGTTGAGAGGCGGTATGCTTTTGAAATAAAACTTTTTTCTCTTTCTGGATATTATACATTTTAAGGAGCTACTGGCCAAGAACAACCGATAACCGTAATACCAGTACAGGGATTGGCAAATTACACAGTAAAATGTAATTGAATTACAAAATACAAATTACTTTTATAGATGTAATTGAATTACCAATTACAAATTACTTTAGAATTTCAATTGAAAATACTAAAATTACAAATTACTTTGAGCAATGGGGTCATGAATTTGAAACAGAAAGCACTTGCTTTCTTTACACCAGTGTTTGCATACTGCCTTCACTTTATAACCTCTTTTATTACTTTCACCATTCTCACGCTCTATTATTTCAATAAACAAGCCATCCAACATTGCCTACATATGAGTTTCCTCGACAAAACTAGTACACGTGGCTACATGTTCCCCCATTATCGGTTTCAAATGCAACAAAAATAAACGAACTTACCACAAGAGCACCATACAAGGCCGGATCAACTGCTTACGCGCTTGCTTTAACTTTAACTGCCACGCTGGTTCCCTGCTATTTTATTTATAAAATAAGTAAGAGGAATTTTCAACACACAAGGAATTTGAATTGAACACGATTAAAGTAATGAAAGTAATTCGATTTTACAGTATGTATTTTGAAATTACAAATTACATGAGAAAAATGTAATTCAATTACAAATTACAATTTACCTTGACGCAGATCAATAAAATACAAATTACCAATTACAATTGTAATTGAAATTACGTAATTTCAATTACATCAATTAAGT
Organism: Norana najaformis; assembly: GCA_964023275.1. Lineage (NCBI taxonomy): Eukaryota > Metazoa > Annelida > Clitellata > Crassiclitellata > Hormogastridae > Norana > Norana najaformis. Next base: position 47,417,834 of record OZ029914.1, read on the forward strand.
TACTGCCCATCCCTGCACATGTGAAAACAACTTGTTACACAAGTCCACTCAACGGCCCCGAACCCACAATCTTTCGATTACAGACCAAGCGTGGTACGATTAGACCAATCAAGCGCCGAACGCAAGGAGCCCTTAAGAACGAGGGTGCTGAAGAAGCGTCGCAAATTTCCTAAGTATGGTCCGGGGCTGAGCCCCTAGAAACCATCACATTTTTCGAAATAAAGAAAAACGAATCGAGAACGTGAAATATGTTTGGAAAATAATCTATTATATGATACTTGTATCCATCGACGTAGCAGTCAAGAGTCACCGTTTGAGGAGACACACCTAAATGGTCTCATTGAATTTACACAGATCCCAAAAGTCATAGTCTTTGGCCTCAGGTGTCCGGACATCAGAACTGCCTCGACCAGGTGATCCACCGGTGTCAAATAACCTAGAGACCTAGAGAGTCCTCGATATAAAGGCAAACGCATGAAGTAATTACAATAATTAACGATTTAATTATGGATATTTATATAGTTATTGATTTGCGTTTTATGTCGGGACTAGACTTGGACAGTGAATGAGTATGATGCACTTCCAACTGGTATCGAAAGCCATCACGTGATGCACTGTCGATCAAGTTTTCTGGACGGCCAAAATTTTAGGAAATTTAGGAAATGGCTTATTTGACCATCTTGCACGACTAAAACCCATGAACAATTAAATCAAAAGTATGAAATTTTAAACCAATCGGGTTTAAAATTTGATACTTTTGATTTAATCGTGGATGCACCCGTCCACAGAAGCTTGTGATCGATCGGATTACCTGTAGAGTCTCTATCAACAAACTACATGTACACCTTTCACGACTTGTCGATAGATGTTTGTTTTGGACTAGTTAACAATCCACTTGCCTCAACCGGTTAAGCAACACGGCTCATTTCACGAAGTTTTATCGAAAAGTCTGCCTTTTTATAATTAGAACGTTCACACTTGACAAAAAGCGTTCTTAGGACAAAAGATATAAATAATGCATAATGTCTCCTTTCTTTACAGTTATTTTTGACCGATTTTCACGCGCTTTATGTTTTGACAACGCAGAAACGCGTATCAGTTAGAAGCTTGACAACTCAATATATTGCCTACTCTTTATTTCGATGTTACAATTCGTGCAGGGCATTTGTAAAGACTGATTCAAGTTCGCTCATAATATTGAAATAACGGCGGTTGGGCCAAGTGAGAACGCAGCCATCCATGGATACGGTGTTATTTGCTGGTGTTTGTATTCTAGTCTGTATAATAAAAAAACAATCGATCAATATATCGCTGATCTCAAAACCATTAAACTTTAAGTTTGACGGATGTGCTTATTAACCGCATTGAATACACATACAGTTTGGGCGTAATTTTTGATTTCACCGTGTCATTTTCGAAATATCTTCACGCCATATGCATACCAGCTGAATTTTGTACAGTCAGATCTCTTTTGCCTCAAGCTGTCTTAAGCTAATGCATTGATTTCCAGCAGACTTAACTACTGTAACTACTTCTTATTGTTATCAATAAGGAAGATCTCTACAAACTACAAATCGCAAAAAAATATCTCGCCAGAGCCATACAAACCCAAATACCTTCACATTAAGCCATTATTACATTCATTGCACTGGTTGCCCAGTGAACAAAGAATTCGTGTCAAAATCTGTCTTACGGTTCACAAAGTATTACATTTAAATCAGCCAACCTATCTACGATCTGTAATCATCCCTCATAAAAATAGATATTACACTCGATCATTCGACACAGAATGACTCTTGCTGTGCCCCGTACTCGAACAATGTTGGGCTCTTAGACCTTCCTGATAGCTGGTACAAAGCAGTGGAATTCGCTGCAAAATTCAGTTCGTTCTGTCAGAACCAAGGGGTGGGCAGGTCCCACTTACTGACGTAATTGAATATACTTGGGGCAGGATGACCAGTCTAAGAAGGGTCGAAGTTATGGCGGTTTGAAAAGACTGTTGAAAAGACATAACGAGAGAAGAAACTTATGAAATTTTATTTAAGACTTGTTTCTGAACTTTGACTTGGCGATTAGCTAGCAGAAAACTCTTTGGCATCATTAAGGTCTAAACTAAAGATGCAACTGTTTCAACTTGCTTACCAACCGTAGCCTAACGTCTGCTTTCTCTGACCTATCAGTATTGGACCAGGCTTCTCCAACGGATAATGAATTTGATTGCGATTTTCATTTAAAGCGACCAAGGACTGATGCCCTAAGCATTTTTTAACATCGCTATAGAAGTTTTTGGATTAGATTAGATTAATAGATTTAAGGTTTATTAAAAACGTGTGTGTTTCAAATGACGTCGTATAATATTTATACCCTAGTGCAAAGTGCTTCACAGAATTAATGTAACAATACAGCTTTATTTTTCCGGTTTTATCTGTCTCATGTTTATTGCCGTTAACACACAATATTTTCTGTTTATTTTCTAACATAATCGTAAGTTAGTAAAAAAATTTATCATATAAATTATTGCATAGATTATTTTAAACGTCCACCAATTATGCTAATTTTTACTCTTTAATTATTCTTCGCTACAATCCTTCTCCAAAGTAATGTTTTCACTGGCGCGATTGAAGTTACTATTTGCACTTTCCACTTTCCAATAAGGACATGAAAAACATGTAAGGTCTTGCTATGATAAGAATGCCTATACATGCATCAAATATTAATTTAGTGGGTCATTTGTTTATAATTGTACAGAGAATAAAGTGAATCCACTATGAACACCACGGCAACTGGTAATTCCATTACGAATAATGCAGTGTTCCGTTAGGAACAAGGCGCACTATCGTGTTTGGCAATAGTCTAGAAGCTACGTAAGCCTCAGTTTAACTAGCGACGATATTACAAAAGCTGCTCAGTTGACGTTCGTTACTGGAATTGAGCTTTGTCTAGATTTGACTATAGAAACGATAATGACAACAGTCGCTAGGGATTCTTAAACATCCTCATTCATTGGCGGTCGGTAGATCGCGTACTGCATGTTTGAGTTCCGTAGAAACATTTGTTGTCAGAAGTTGAACAATATTTCTGCGATGATTTTCGAATAACAGTATCTAGTTCTATTAAAGAGTGGTGAGTACAACCTAGAATTTCGTAGAGTACGAGAAATTATAAACAAGCAAGTAGGTAAGTATGTCAGTCAGTCAGTAGTAACTAAATAGGTATAAAGCAAGCAGGGATGCACCAAGTTTACGTGAATATGAAAATAAATAAATTGCTTAATAAACAAATACAGCTTTTCCGCTTCTGCTCTTCTGAACTTCTTGTCATCATTTGCAGGCGAAACATGATGCATCATGTATTAACTCAATCGATTATTTATTTATTAATGAACGGAGGTTATATAACATATACATGTATAACATCACGTTAAAGAGATGACTTCACTATCTTTAATGCAGTAGTTGGTTAGAAATATGGCAAACTATCGTGTTAGACAATAATCTAGTCGCTCTGAAAGACCCAGTTTATTTGACGGCGTAAATACAAAAGCAATTGTGCTGACTGTCGTTACTGGAATTGGACGTTTGTCGATTTGACTAGCTATAGCACATGATAATGAATTAGGCCGTGGGGCAACAGTTGCTAAGGATTCTTTAATAAATACCCTCATATGTGTTCGATAGATTGCAGACTGCACGAGCGAGTTCTCTAGAAACGTCAATTTTCAGCAGCTGAGCAATTTTTCTGCGATGATTTTCAGTCAGCTTTATCTGGTTCTATTAAGCAGCGGTAAGTATTACCCGGAATTACGACGTGTATGAGCAATAATAAGTGAACGTGTAGGTAAGTGCTTAAGTAAGTAAGTATGCAAGTAAGTAAGTAAATAATTAGGCAAAAATTAATTAAGCATGCATGCATGCATGAGTGTATGTGTGTATATAAATAAATTGATTAAGTAATAAAGAAAAAACAAACATAGAGCTTTTCCGCTTTTGCACTTAGTAACTTCTTAAAATAATTTTAAGTAAATAGTTGCAAATCTTCAACCAGTACCAATAGTAGCGTGCATTATAACAAAACTTATATTCTGAAGAGTTTATTACATAAATTTTCACCTTTGATATCTACATGTATGTTCACATATATACGCTATCTGATATATAATGTAACTGATATCAGTTGTTCATAATTCACAAGCGTTAATTCTGGTTGGTTATCTTATGCTTTAGCATTTCCGCAGATCCTACTGGCCCCCTTATTGTAATTGTATTTGATGTTGTAATCACACATTCATGCTGTTCCACTTCAATTGAAACTTCTGAGAGTCGCTTTAGACCTGACGATACAAACGTACTATTAAACATAAAGGTTTTTTAGAGCTTACGGAAAAGAGGCCGACGAAAGGCCAAGGAGCTCATATCTTAGGGTGCTATGTAATCTGATGCAGTAGGTTGGGCCGACCACAGCAAGGCTCCGATGCTGGACTGTGGAAACCAGGCTGGCGAAACAATCAGATTATCTTGCACAGCTGAGCGAAGGGATCTTAAGACAAGTGTATATTAGACCGAGGCACATATCTTTCTAAAATAAGAGGAGCATAGCCTACAAGTTTAGTTACGCATAATTATTAAGATCTCTTGCTTAATGCGTTTCTGCGTACTGCATACTTAAAGTTTATATAACAGACTTAAGCTACTTACCCATACTGGAGGTTACCACTGCAGTTTCTCCCATAAAACTGTATATATGACCAAAGCTAGACATACAGCCGAATTGCATCACTTAAAACACATTGCAATTGGTTAATGCGAGAAATAGTTATGCCTGCCTAAATAGCATTGCCTGCATGTCGTCCAACCGTCTTCAGCAGTAATTTGATACTTTAAGGAGTAATTTGATCCTTTCTTCTAATTCGTCTCACGTCTGTTGCAATTTTACTTGTTTCATTACAGTAATACAATTTTTAATGAGAATATCAATTATAATATTCTGTGAATGATATTTTAGAATTCTTCCGTGCTCTTGGAAATGCGGCTTCAGGTAGATCTATGTGGTACCATTTATGGCTGAAAAAGCTGCTTTTACATAATTTAGCTCATAGATCTCCTCCAGAACAGCTACACAAGAAAACACAGTGGAATAGAGTTTTCTGAGTCGGACAGTAATATAGCATATTTTGCGAAAACTATTGCTAATGATGCAGAATTAAGATGCCTAGAATTTAACATTGATTCACATTTGATGCACGAGTCGACATAATGGTACACGATAATGTTGTGAATAGAAAGCAGATTAACGACAAATATAATGGTCGATGATTGTATTTATGCAGTGTTGTAATATTTAACCGTTATTTTAAAGCCAACTTTACATAACTATTGCCATGCGCAATTCAGTATAGGCCTAAATAAAATTTGTCTCTGTGACTACAACTGTAAAGAAACTACTAATGTAATCTAAAATATTATTTTCTAATCAAATCTAGTCCATTCATGGAATATTGGGCGTCAAACGATATTGCTTTAAAGAGAAACTAAAGTTCAGAGTTTGCAATTCTGAATAGTCCAGTAAAAATTCCCAGAAATATGGGAATGGCCAATGGAGAGGGGAAACTTGTGTTAAATTTTAATTAGCCTATTGATTGCTTATCAATTATAATAAATAAAACATTAGCGTCGCCACATAGTTGCAGCACTAAGTTTAATTTCGCTCTTAGGGAGCTGATAAAGAGAAGAGATCCAGAAGCTGGACAAATGCAAGGCTGTCTATATCAAATTTTATATTTATGAGATTGTCAGCATAACAAAAACTGTTTTAATTCAGGTTTCCATGCTTCACTATATGAGTCATGTAAGCCTATATTAACATGTGTTGCATAGAACCGAGCGAATTAACAAATATTGTTATCGGGAATACTCAAGTACATTAAACTAATTATATGATGCCACTGTTTCAACAGATTATTTCAGTAAAACCACTACGGGGTATTCCTATGTTGAGACTGGAATAAACCTGAAGGGCAGGCAAAGTTTAGTCTATCAAGTGAAGTCAACTAGAGATGCTCTTGTTGCTTTGGTGACAACTGCGGGTGATTACACTCACAATATGTACGAAATCGCCTTCCATGCTTATTCAACACAAACCATTATCAAGTGAGCCATTGTTATGCATTAGTATAAGTTTGTCTAGAATACCAAGAGAGTCCGAGTAATGTCGACTTTTGCATTACGAGTACGATGCTATATAAGATTCCAGATTATTAATTAATAATTATTATTAGTAGTAGCAGCAGTAGTAGCATTAGTATTATTATCATTATCATCATTATTATTAGTAATGTTATTATTAGTATTATTCTCATCATCATCATCATCATCATCATTATTAACTTTAAATCCAATCAGTCCGCCGTCCTGGCGCGTCACATAGGTACGCCGGAATGGATCCGTCAGTCCTTTAGGGCTTCATTGAAGCCCTGGCGGAGAATGGTGTCGTGCGGGTTCTGTTCGCAGTCCATGAATTGTTTTGTTTCAAACTGGTAAGGGTTGTTCTGGTTCTGTGTGTTTTGGGGTTGACTGTACGCCTGTTCTGTCTGGGGAGCAGGCTCTGAATGCCCACACTGTCTGTCTTCGCAACACCAATTCTGTGAGCAACAGCTGAACCAGCAACAACACCTGTGGCAGTTGCGGTCAGTTGTGCGAAGAGATCCGGCTGCCTTGGTTGGCCGAAAGCAGGTGGTGCTGATGGTGGTGGAACTGGAGCTGGTGGTGGCGTCCAGGCTGGTACGCTGGAAACTACTCGATTTAGTGCACCTCCACATCACTTGGTCTTGTCTTTAAGCGCAGTGGTGAAGAAGCAACCTTGAATCACCGTCTGCATAAGTGTAGAACGTTATGCCCACGTTTCTTCGATGGACCGCGAGGTCTTCCGATGTGGATCGGACGAACATCCTGCACCTCCAACTCCTTCCTCTTCGTCGTCGCCGTCGTCTACCTCGATGGCGCCTGCGTCGTGGGCTTCGCTGATCCGAGCGTCGGCGTCTCCTCGACCTTGACACGCCGGCTGACCTACGTCAGAAGTTGCGGCTCCTTTACCTAGAGGGTCAGGTGGGAACCGTCGGCTGGGTCTCGTAGACCAGCTCCAGGCTCTCTCCGTTTCTTTAATCTTGCTACATATGCACCGCCCTTACTGATATGTCAAATATGAATGGCTAGAATTTATTTACCGGAATCTGTGAGACTATCATTATTATATGCATTACAGGCCCTGCAGTCCGCGGTGCTACAAAGTTGCAAGCTCTCGGTTAACAGTAGCTTTGTCAAATGGCGCTGTGCCTGTTTGGCTGTGGATTTCTTGGACAAACGGAACAATAGCCATCGGAAGAGGAAACGTAACCGGAAAGAATCTGATGCTCTATTACCCAGAAAACGTCCTGATCGCAAATGTGTCAACCGTTGCTGTCAGCTCCTACACTGGTGCATCCGCCGATTGGAAAATTCCATACAATCAAAGCGCAGGTAAGATTCAATAAGAAATTATTGTAAGCCTTAAAATGTATTGATGGAATAATTATTAATTATTATTAATTAATTATTAATTATTAATATTTCTTTAGTGGGATTCGGTGGTGTAGTGGTATGGTCCCTGGCCCGTAAACGAAGGGTCGCGGGTTCGAATCTGCCTCAAGCCACTGCGTAGCAACCTTGGACAAGTTGCTTACTCACAATTGTCTGTAAGGAAGGCAACGGAAAACCACCCCATTCATCTCATCCCCGGCTGGCATAAAGCCAACGCACCTGTCTATGGGCAGAGAAATCATCATCATCATCATCATCTTCATCATCAATATTTCTGTATTCGTTAATCGCCACCACCTTAGGACTGCAAAAATCGAACGAGTTGAGCAGATGTGCTTCTAGGTCTTCATCAAGGTCTCTACACAGCAAATGTTTTAGCTAAGGCTCGAACCCGAATATTCCGTGTTGCAAGGTGAGCACTCCAACCAATTGTCTTAGTGCTTTTCGAGTACTGAGCTAGCACTCCAACCAATTGTCTTAGTGCTTTTCGAGTACTGAGCTGAGTGTGAATGGAAGTTTAGTCGTTCGAATATTCAAACAATTCTTGGAATGTTTCCAGATCTTCTAGCGCTCTCGAGCTTGCAATTTCTGTAACATGGTCAGATGAATCGAAACTAATAGTATGAGTGAGTTTCATTAGTGACTGTAGAGGTCATTAGGCAAACTGAACAGATCTTACAGTGTTCAATAACCGGAAGTCAAACTCTAAAGGCCCTGCTTATGTAAAGACGGAAGTTGAGGTACGAAGGGCGCAGCCGCAAGCTCAGCAAAACTGGAGTAATCTACAAGGAGCTCACGACGTCCTTTTACAATCACTTGGTGAAAATCTTGTACTGAAAGTGTACAATTTATACATTTTGATGTACATAGTCTATTTTATGCTGTTATCTCTTCTATCTACAGAGAATGCATACTCTTCACCATTACAAGAAGTGTTCGATAATGATATAAGTAAGTCATCGGATGGCTAGTGTACTTTTTCTAACTGCCTTAAAGACGATAGGTCACGTATTTTATACATATATTTCTAGTTTGATTTTGCGAGTCTTAGAAGATCAAGCACAATTAGTAATTAATAAAACTTTAAAAAACCTTCACAGTTTTGAGTTATAGATTAAATCAACGATTCCAGTATTTATAATACGAAAACTGTTTAAATCCTATTAGCTGTCATAAGTCAGGGAAGAATTCAAAATTGTCACTCTCGCTTTTTTAACATCAATATTGCTACATCTAAAACCCACAAAGTAGGCTATCTAGCAATAATAATAGGTCAGAGTTTTCGACATATGTACCTACTAGGTATAATTACAGAGTTCTATTTCAAACACCTGTTACTCCACTAAATTCAAATCTGAGAAGTGGATCAACGTTCGCTTTCCGCCTGAGATGTAGGCAAAAATGTAGCGTGTTGTACTGCCCGGATCAATGTGCATTTACTTATTTTCATTGTTTCTACAATTTATTTTAAATCAACGTTATCGTGTTCATTAACTTTTAGTTTGCGATCCAAATATCTGCAAAGGTAAAACACCAGCTTTGAATTTCGAAATTCGCTCTTTACACACTTTTTAAAGCTGTTAAGAAAATAGGGAATCTTGGGGTATTTTCCAGGGACTGTTTTCGAATACTCGCCTTGTATTGCAGCTTTATACATGATGTGCTGCATAAGCTAGCAAAACTGACATTTTAACTCTTTACTCTTATAAGGAATGGCTGAAGGCATATATGTCAAGCCATTAAACCTGATCGAGTAGTTGCAGATACTTTCAAGGAAGTAGAAATGTTTACACGCAGATCTGCGAAACAAGTATGCTGGCAGAGATTGTCTTGGCCTCTTACTTTTCTCTGTGTGCATCAAACTGTTAATGTTTCGTTGCTGTCTCAAACACTATATCAACGTTACTGATACTCAATTCTATATTTCCTTCCACACTTTCTTCGTTTATTGATAATATATGCATGCATTCATTCATTCATTCATTCATTCGGGATATTATGATCACACCAAGAGTGACCCAGAGGATGGGATGGAAGTTGAAGAGATTAAACGTCATCTTACTTTGAATTGGCGTTATCATTTGTCGCAGATGTTACCTTTCCTGCGCCATCTGGAACAGTTCAAGTAGTTGACTTAAAAGCTACTTTCGTCGGAAGAACGTCCTTTAAATTCCAAGTGAATAACTACAAGAGCTTCAAATATATTGCTCTACTTTCGAATCAGATTAGCTACAAGATCGAATACACCCCTCCTCAAATCCAAATATATGAGTGAGCAGCATAAATGTGATTTAAATTCAACAGATTGAGTAGAATACAATTAGCTCCTGTTTTGATTTTTAAATGACTGTTTTGAGAGCTCCCTCCTCCTATCTATAGGTATAGGTCCTATTTATAGTTAATTTTTTACATATACGTCTATGCAGCATCGAAAAGAAAGTATACCTTTTCACAAGTCTGCTTTGGATAAGAAATCCATGGCACTAAAGCATTAACAATATTCTCTGTCGATAGTTTGAAATACCTAGATTCAAATAATTTACAAAATCCCGTTAAACGTGTAAATCTGTATTATTATCATACCAGATGAACTTTCAACAATAGCCTAAGTGCAAATTTAAGACATACCTGAACATTGCCTATTCGAATTGATGTTAATTACATTTTGACTCATTTAGAAATGGAACGGCGGTGGCTTACTATTCTGCAATAAATGCAAAGCCGCCAAATGCTGGATCACCAGGATACTACTGGGTTTCGTGGAAGAATGGGTTGATCGTCTTTGGTTTCGGCAAGGACATTGGAAAAGGATCACTTATAGTCCACAACAGGCAACAGCCCATAGAAATTCACAATGCCTCTGTACGAGTCGAGGGAACATTGACTGTTCCATTCCTTTACTACGTCGGAGTTACAAGTTTGTATAAGTTTTGATACCTGTTATGAAATTCTTTCACGTCATTTTCCTATATTTGGGTAAAATAGATCAGGGAAATGGACAGTCAATATGTCATTGAAAACATCTACTTTTTTATTGATGAAGTATGTTGAATCGTTACAGATATAAGGTGTTATTATGCGTAAGCAATTTCTTTAATATTTGTTCTTTTATATAAATAATAATCTATCAAATAGTTAAATAGTCATATTTTATACGGTAGTTTAGATTTATTGTCTTCACGACTTTGGAAGGTTATCAGCATGGGTGCATGCAACAAATAAGCCTAAGCTAATGTTCTATCTAGAAAAACAGGTGGCTCGGTCGAATTCCTGTAACGTAGGATAAATAATGTATACCATTAAGTGTGATTTAACCGTGTCAGTAAGTACTTAAGTTGATTAACCTGAGAGGTTCTGTAACTGTTGAATTAAAGAGCTGCAGCGCCAAGTCAGTGTTGATTATAAGTGCATCGAGTTCAGGAAAGTTGCTTCGGACATGTGCGCAAGTGGAGCTGTTCTACAGAATCTAACTAACAGCGAATGCAGCGTCCTGAAGTGCTCGAATTCTTGCAATCCGAATATCCAATGCACAGCTTTTTGTCTGCGCAAACCAACGGTCAACGGAACTTCATGCATCTGCGAACTTCAAGCCAAGCCAGGAACGCCGCCTTCAAGTTTCCTTTATCAGTATGAACCCGGATCAAGCTACTGGGAAATATCAGCTGATGGTCAAACGCAAATAAATTGTAGACTTTGAATCAAAACGCATCTAGTCATTTTAGAGATTTCAAAAGACGCAAAGGACGTTTCCAAGGCTGTGACTTTAAAGCTATTGCATGATGATTGACAAAAGCAGGTCATCTTTCATAGATTTATCCTAACTATTAGAAATAGTTGAACGAATAAAAGTAGCTAAATAACACTTATTAGAAATAGCTACCTAACGTGAAATCATATGTTTAAAAGTTGCTGTTGGTCTACTATTGCCTTCAGCTGATTAAACTGAAGATGTGTATTTTGTGAGTTGTCGCCACTTTTGCCCAATAACAATTCACAGTCTCAAACTGTATCCTTACAAATTAATCTGAAAGAAAATCCGGTCACCAGGAATCCAGAGAGGATTGAGACAGAGGATCTGTTGTGGGGGAGTGCTTAGCTCGAGAGAATTGGAAAGGCTGCGGATTGGAAGAATCAGGACAAAACCTATTGAATAAAACGTATTTTCACCCAAGCAGCCATGTTCGGTGTTTACATGCAACTCTCCTCCAATGTTTTGATTCAAATTAAATTACTCACTATTTAATATTCGTGTGTTAATTGGATTAAGTCGATATAATGAGTTCATATTGAGTTACCACGAGTGGAACCCGACCTCTGTGGGGCTGCACAGCGTAGATGCAATGTTCTCCGTGTTATATAACTAAGGCTTCGATCCACTTAATCCACCTGGCTTATCCCTGCGTAATGCAACAACATCACACGAACAGGTATAACTTACCACTTATTTTGATGCTACTACCTGCATTTGTACATTTATATTTATTCTGTTAGCGTGTATTGTTGTGGTTTGAATATCAGTTACCAACACATCTAACTAATTTTCTAAATAGGACGCAGCAATGCAAATGAGATTTAGGCCTACAATTAAACTGAATACTATTTGCAGTTTAACTTTTGCATCATCACTCACAAGTAATTTTTAGCTTTTTATCAGGCCGACAAGCCAAATTAATGAATTTCTTGATTTTGTGAAAGTTGATTGAATGTTACCGCAAATTACTATACAGCATTTTATCGGTTCACAGCATTTATATCTGTCGCTGTTGTGTCGTTTATTTTCGACTTTACTTTCTACCAGATTATCAATACTGCGATCTGTAGGGCTAAGATATCAGTTTCTAACTCAAGTGGCTTTATTTTAATACCAATAAATAATTAACTCAGTCACTACCGGTTGCCATATGATGTTAGGCTCGTTCGACCCAAGGTATGCTCCAACCACTCCATCTTACTTCCTGCAACCTGTTTGTGAGCTGGATGCATTAGGTTCCTGGCAGGGGTCTATTACGGTTTCTGCCGAAGTTTGCCATCAGGCCCTGTCTCTAAATGGGCACTAGGACCTCAAGGTACCAGCTACTACGTAGTTCAGGGCCAAGGCAACGCCTGCCTGTTGCTGAGCACCCACTGCATGACCAGACCATATGATGATATCCACAAGGGATGGCCATCATCGCGACGTACATGCACCTGACTGGAGTTGCCCAGGTATGCATTACACATTAACAGTGCATTCTGGACTATTCGGGTAAACGGTCACTTATTGCATGCTTCTGTCGACATTAACTCTCATATACCTTATGTGATCTTCGGGTTGAACGACCTTTCAGCTGCATCGCAAACACAACAATCTAACAGCCGGAAAAGCTATCACTATAGGGACATTATTCGCAAGAAATTGTCACTTTCGCTTGGCACACCTGGATTCATGGTTGTTGCCTATTTCCTAGCCATATAGACTGCGTTTTAGATGGATTCACGTTGAGAAATTTGGACATACAAGTTTCACGCGCCACCTAGCCCGCTGCATTTTAGCCACTCCAGTAAGTGCATCAGATGCCTTGCAGGTCATATAGGCCTGAATATCATCAGCCTAGAGTTGGGGTCAGAGCACCACTGAAGGCCAGCTCAGCTTCAATATCTGCAGTGTAGAAGATGTAGAGCAGTGGGCCGAGAACGGGGCCCTGCCATAGGCCAATGGGGTGGCAGTTCAGCGGGATAGAGTAGACCCATAGACAGTGGATAACGTACCAAAAGGATTGAAGCCAGTTAAGCGACTTGTCAGATATTCCGAATGAAATGGATACTCGGTAAGTGTCGCGATCGACCGCGTTAAAGACCGCACTGACATCAAGCAGAGGCAGAAGGGCATTGTCCATGGTGCCATGGCTTCTGAAATAAGGCGGAAGCAAGAGGGACTCACTAGATTGGTTTTCCATGGAGAAAATTGTCAGAATCTACATACAGCGCTATTTGAGAAGCAACAAATTTTTCCATATTTTTTTGCAAAAGTGCCATATTAGATATAGGACGATTGTTTGCCCTGTCGCCTGGATCGAGTGCATCGTGCTTTAAGGAAGTAAGTACAATGAAGCGCTTTTGAGAAGGCAACATGATGCCCTCCCGAAGCAAGTCATTGAACGGAGCCAGTGCGTCGCAGGACTTTACGTTTTACTTTATAGCTTACGCCGGTACCCAATTGTACTGCTTTGTGACTGTGACACATATGCAGGGATTGGCAAATTACACAGTAAAATGTAATTGAATTACAAAATACAAATTATTTTTATAGATGTAATTGAATTACCAATTACAAACTACTTTAGAATTTCAATTGAAAATACAAATTACAAATTACGTAATTTCAAAATACTCAAATTACAAATTACTTTGATCAATGGGGTCATGAATTTGAAACAGAAAGCACTTGCTTTCTTTACACCAGTGATTGCATACTGCCTTCACTCTATAACCTCTTTTATTACTTTCACCATTCTCACGCTCTATTATTTCAATAAACAAGCCATCCAACATTGCCTACACATGAGTTTTCTCGACAAAACTAGTACACGTGGCTACATGCTCCCCCATTATCGGTTTCAGATGCAACAAAAAATAAACGAACTTACCACAAGAGCACCATACAAGGCCGGATCAACTGCTTACGCGCTTGCTTTAACTTTAACTGCCACGCTGGTTCCCTGCTATTCTATTTATAAAATAAGTAAGAGGAATTTTCAACACACAAGGAATTTGAATTGAACATGACTAAAGTAATGAAAGTAATTCGATTTTACAGTATGTATTTTGAAATTACAAATTACATGAGAAAAATGTAATTCAATTACAAATTACAAATTACCTTGACGCAGAGTAACAAAATACAAATTACCAATTACAATTGTAATTGAAATTACGTAATTTCAATTACATCAATTAAGTTACTACCCATCCATGCACCAGTATTGCTTACAATATTGAAGAATTTAAGCGGATAAAATATCGCTGCGTCGTTTGCTGATAAATCAGCTGTTTAGCGAATAAACACTACACAATCATGCAATCATTAGAGTCATTATTAAATTTGTTATATTAAATTAATTATAAAATTATTTTAAAGTTTTAAATTTGTTAAACTTACAATGTGAAAATACAATTCTTCATCATACGGTCTCGTTGTTGCAAACCCTTCATAACTGCGCGTCAGGCTGTTCTTTGAGATTAGAGTAGGTCTATGCCCTTTGCATAAACATCAATTACGCCACTGAAGCAATATCAACGGTAAATTCTAGCGCACTTTAACCGATCTCATCCCGGAGACATTCAAATAAGACGATGCTTTCACCATTTGCTGACATTCAGTGAAGCTGTGATACGATTCATCGACCTCAGTTCCTCGAGACTCGCCAGTGTTATTGGTGTGTTTCCCTGCAGTGGTCCACAAACAGGCCGTGCCAAAAGAAATCAATGAATGCCCAAATATTCTAACCTTGGCGTTGCCATTCAAGTAATTTTCCACAAGACACTAATGCTGATTGCTAATATGCAATTTTGAAATTATTAGACCGCTGTAGAATACGATTACTTACGACTGTGACCTGTTGAGCTGCATTACTATAAACTATAGCGGTTTTAACCCTCAGACCATAGCAACCGTACGACAAAGTTGTTGAACTTCACCGATTCTGGTTATCTGAAGCTCCTCAGTTAACTGTTCCGGGTGAAAACATCCTGACTCTGACATTTGCTGAATCGTATAAACGTATCATGCAGACCGAGGTAGGACGTACGTTCCGTCGAGAAACCCCGTCACGTATAAGAGGCGCGAAATATTTGATTTAGATGGGAAAATCTATTGACGTCAGAGCACCAATATACTAGGAAGTATAACTTGAAATACAAACAAGCCATAGCATATGCATATTGGTTTGCAGGTCAGTTGGTCGACCAAAAAGGTTTAGACTTAATTTAAAACTCGGCTGGCCCTCACACAGTATTAATAAATGGCGATTATACAAACAGAATGAGTTTGACATATGACAATTGCGCAAAAAACCTAATGGATTAAACAGCGGTTAGAAGACCCCCTAATGCTTTGACTGAGTAATGAAGTAGGCTTATTTTCACGATGTCTGGCTCCGTAGACATGTCAAGGGAATTGAAAACCACCATTACCAACTGCTGTGTGGAGGCAGCCGAGAGGAAGCCAATCTCAGGCTTCAAATCAGCAAAGGATCACTATCTTTCCACCATGTTTATTAACAGATCACCCGACCGATGCAGCTATAGAATACCCGGGGCTTAAAGGCAGCCTAGCCAGAAGAGTTTTCGAATCTCTGTTTTTCTTCGGAAAATGAGAGCATGGCTTTCAATATAAATTAAGCCTTTGTTTAAATAAAAAAAACGCACTATAACTATCCGTCATTCTACGTCTCTTTTCCATCAAACGTATCACTATTCAACTACAGCTCAGCTGATTGCCTTTTTCTAGTTAAATCAAAAATGTTACTGTCCTTGATTGACGAGTTTTTCGGTTGTTGGATCTAAATTTGGAACTCTCTCTGTCTCCCCTTATTTGTTCATTTGTTCGTTCTACTTAGTCGCTTATGTCATATCGGTCTCAGCTAAAGGCTAAAAAATAGTACTCTTCCACGAATTCTGTCCTGATTCTTCCTCTTTCCTTATCTCACTTTCCAAGCGCCATCCACCATAGCCAACTGATTGTCTGCCTGCATGACTCTTGGATCTTAACCCAGAACCAAACCACTTCTGCCTATCGATTTTGTTTTGACAGAGCACCTGTGAATAAGCTGGTTCCGGGAACTTGCTTTCGTTGGAGGCTGTAGAAATCTCGAGCTTACGATTATCTCCTACAGCTGGATTTTCCATCGAAGGCTGTCTTCTGACTCCTTGGACAAACCTGCTGTGTATTCACCTAAATACGTCTTGATCATCAGTTAAATGACCTGTGCTTTATACGCGAGCGCTACAGGAGTTGCAAATAAATAATGTTAATCGGTTTCCTGAGTTTGCCTTCAAGAATAACCTATTCATATAATCTACTGCTTATACCGTGCAAAAATCGATGGCACGGTTTTGAGCCATCGTTTGAAAGTGATGAAGTCACGACGCCGTATATCTGTCAAAAGTATGCAAACCGGTGTGATGCGAAGTCGGTTCCGAGTCAAAAACGGTTCCGGAAAGTATTATTATTGGTTCATATGACCGATGATATCACGTTGCAATTTGCTGCCGCTTCATTCGTCAAAATAATGTTTTTCCTAATGACGACCGCATAATTACCGACTGCGGCTATAGGATACGCGGGGCTTAAAGGCTCCTAATAATCGACATACTGAGTTATTGTTTTTCATTCAGTTTTACTATCAAGACAGCAGAATATTGGCAACAAAAGTGGGCGGGGTCGGAACCGTTTTAACCACGGAACCGATCACGAACGACGCCAGAAACTTCATTTGCATCCTGACTGACTTGCAGCGTTATAAAAGTATTTTAGAAGTTGCAGAGAGTCATTCAACTGCGCTCATTCCAACGGTCAACTTCGAGCTGAAACTTATCTTAAGTTGAGAAACACCTCATGTGAGTACGAAAGCGCTTGAAATATACAGGTACTCTGAATGTATCTAACAGTTTATACGTCAATTGTCAAGCAATTTCTCATACGTACATTGAAAACAGGGACATCTGATTTCTCTTTTAAGATAGGCTGAAAATGTATGATGATCGGGGTGATGTTAACAATTAGGACAACGTGCATGTAAAGTAAGAGATCATTCGAATAATTATACAATCAGGTTTCATGGTACAGCTTTGCTTGGTCAGTCAATATGTCTGTCGGTCAGAGAAGTTTGTCAAACGTTCATTCAATTATTCACTCAGTCGGTCGATCAATCAACGTCTATGTAAGAAATCCAGTAATATGTTAATGTACATGTTTTTCTAGAGGGACCACATAGCCCCGACCTGCTCGTTTTTCAATGAATTAATCGGGTGAGATCCTTTACCACCGCTAACCGTTTGAATAGACGCCACGCCATTTAAGGCCAGTAGGTGTGGCATAAAGGCAATACTTTTGAATTGCAGTCACTTGTGTATATCAAATGACTTAATCAGTTAAAACCTTTGGTGAATACAGAACAAGCAGAAATGTTGAGTGTTTTCCTTTTGAGCTTTGGATTCATCGTCTTTCTCGCTGTACCATGTGATGCAATCAGTTGCTACAATTACGAATGCGGCTCACCATCAAGTTCCGTCTACGGTGTGAACGAGTTGTGTGTTGATCCATTTGTTCCAAGGGGAAAAGCGAAGTGCAACGGAAGTCAGTGCTTGACACACTGGACTCTCATCTCGCGAGTCATAAACTCCACAAAGCGTAGGTCGACTTTGATGGCTGTATTGTAACTGAATTTGTAGTTGCGTGTATCACAATCGATATCGTTATCGCAGTCGTATTTATAGCAATCGTTATCATTATCGCATTCGTCATTGCTATTAAAATTGTTATTGCTATTGCAATTGTTGCGTTTACTTTGAAAATCTTGTAGCGGCGATTTCAATTAGCACGCTTATTCCTTTAGGTTTTATTAGGTATTCAACGCTAGTTAACGGCATTTCCTGTGTGGCACTTAAGCGAAGTTCATTACTTACGAATTCTTTTCTCTACGGATCAGGGACCATTGAATAAAAGTAATGAAAGTTCTTTCTAAGTCTTGTCAGTAAATGCAAAGTGTATACTGTTTTATATAGCTACCGTGTGGCCTCGACCCTGTTCATTTTTCAATGAATTTATCGGGTGAGATCTTTCAACGTCTCTGCCCCTTTGACTGGGCACCACGACATTTAAGGCCCCCGTGTATGGAACGTGCTATCCTAAGATAAAAATCTCATAAGTGTAGCCACTACAGGTATGCGAACCAGAGTCGTTGCTCAAAGAGGCACCCTGAAAATTGTTTAGCCAAAATGTTAGTGGTTTGTATAGATCCGTGTAGATTACTCCTTGAGATTCTGTAGGGCTTTTGTGAAGTTCTGAAAGGCACTATATTCGACAGGTACATGCATACTGATATACTGCATACATACTTTCATTGTACGATACTTTGTTTGCAAAGATTTGAAACATGTGCAGAATTTGATGCTGGCCATTTTCAATATTATCGCAGATACAACGTCTATTGTTAGTCGATTATGTACAAATATAACGGTCAGCACTTCAGAGCCACTTCCGATTTCAACACTCGCCGAATGTGTAGGACTCAGCGAGAAATACGTTGAATTCAGAAACTTCAGTTTCTTCGTAGATGACAATCAATGTTGCTACATATATAATGATGAAACATCCACTGGCTCCGGCTTCAGATACACGGTCTGCTTCTGCCTGATAGACAATTGCAACGACAAAGCGTATGAGCCGAAGATCAATGCTGTAGTTGTGGTTTACCCGAAGATAATGCTTGTGGCTATCTCTATCGCAACTTCCTTAATGTCTGCGAAATTCACTGAACTGCGTTAGAAGTAGAGGTTAATACCGCCGCAGAGTTGGGTAATTCTTATAAAATGTCAAGCTGCCTCCAGTAATTGTCGAAACTTATTCGAATCTTGCTTTCAAACACGTATTGCTTGTTAAATGATTTATTGGATATTTAACTGGAAACCTAGTAATTATACAACCTTTCAAAAGTTTAGCTTTTTCATTCAGAAGTTTCTGACATTTCGAGGACACATCTACAACAATTGAATTCTCGCTTCATGCGTTTTGATTTGATGTTTTTTTAATTAAAACATAATAAAATTGATATCATTATTCTATCGCGTATCCATGGATTAGTATCGCAAATTTCGGAGTTAGGTTAGCTGTCCAACTATCCACTGACACACATTTAGAAATTTGAGATTCAGCTTTAATTTTAGTTCGTGGTAATGTTTTGTTTGCGGCCTCATTTCAATAGTGTTTTAGAACAGCCTAAGCAGTTGGCTGTAGTGACTTTTAACAAGCCATTCACTCACAAATGCTCGGTGTCATCGATTGATGTTAAGTCATTAGATAATGACGCCTAATAAATGCAGAATTATTAATGACACCTTTTAAATAGGCGTATTTCACTTTTTGATTTAATTTGCAATCTATCGTAATACAACATGATGAAATGTTAAACTATGTAATATAAGTTGTCATAATGTAATATTATGCTATGTGATTACTAAGTGATTTCACTGTAATAAATCCTAGACCTAAACTATAATTTCGTCTTTCTTGCATGCGCTTTTGCTAGGAAATTCCATGCCTACCTAAGCATTGGAGCCAAAAGCCGCCTTTCGGTAATTATAAAGTTCTGTGCTGGGTATGCATATTAGACCTGTTGTCTGGTTTTAACACCCACCTTTCTTCGCTTCAGTTGGTCTGAATGATCACAGTTTTGAATAAGAACGCTACTGCCTTGGGGGAATAAATGAACGGCATTGAGGGACGTAAGAATACTTGCACCATATGTATGTGCACAGGTCATATGTTGCAAGTTAGATAGCCATGTATTAGATAGCTTGGGGATTTCCAGTATATATAAAGTATGGGAGATTCAAGGGGTTTTGCCGCTAAACTAGACTAATTTGTGGGACTAAGCCGCAGTAGGAAACGGGAGTCTGGCTCGACGTAGTTCCTCACCAGAGATGATAGCGTCGTTTGAGAGCTGATGGTGGAGCCGCCGTCCCTCACAGGTCATGCTTCCTACACTACACTGATTTCGACTTGAAGCGACCATCGATTGATGTCTTGGGGATTATGATAGAGACGCTATAAAAAGCCATTAGCTTAGATAAGCCAATTGTACCATACACTCTGTGTAGGCCATGAAAATCGTTGACTCTAGATTAGTACAGCGCCCGGAGAGCTAAGTCGCGGGAGTCAGTTAATTCCCAGGCGCAAACAAGCAAACAAATATGTTACCCACAACAAACACGCAAACAAGTATGCTATACTTTCCAGAAGATGCTGATCGAAGAGAGCTGAAAAACTCTGCTAAAAGGCCGAGGTCTGTTCTCTCAGGTTCCCTTAATTATTCCTTTATCACAGCACACAGTTTTAATTTTTCTTACAACTCGGGATGATATATTTTATCAATAATGGCAGGTGAACTGCGTGTACTTCACACACAAGGAGGACCAGAATTCGAAGTATGTAAGTCCAATGCAAATCTCTACAATTTATTAGCGCTGCATAAACACTGTGCCAGATAGACCGCCTATAGCTAGTCAGCTCATCATTTGCATAGATGTAGATTTATCAAATACCAAAATTTCACTTGATGCATAATTTATGCTTTCGTAGCCTACTGTTCATGACAACCACTGCAAGTCAGTATTTTGTATCTAGGAATTCTTGTGTTAATATTGGTAGACTGGATTGCACAGACTATATGCGTAAGTATGTACGTTGATGCTGTTGTTACTTGCTATAAATGAACCAGAATAAATTAGAAATCATGTTGAATGGAAGAAAGAGTCTTCGGAAAAGTTGAACCACCATTTGCAAAAATTCAACAGAATTTAAATAAATTTCTTAAAATTGTTTTAACTGGAAAAAGTTGAGTTTATTTGCGTGTTATGGGTAACTTTACAATATGGAATTGGAAATAGCTTAAGAAAAAACACTCATGTCTTTTCCTCTATCTACAGTGTTACAAAATTGAAAGTCATCAGAGTGGCGTTAAACGAACAAACAAAATATTACATTACATTATTCACATTACATATTCACATTACATTAGTTTACATTTCATTATGCTATATCTCAGTTAGTTCTTTGCTGCAACAATTTATTTGAATTTCAAAGTCTACCGTCGGGTTTTTACATACATATAATTATACAAGAATGTTTTAAATTCAAGACTGTTTAAAATAAAATAGGGCACAAGCATTAATGTATTTAGAACCTGCCCACAAGATATATCATGCGTTTTAAAAGCATATCTTTTGCAAGAGACTCTTGATTTCGAATGCTCTAGGTGAACATAATAAGATATACTTTTATGCATAAATGTATGTCTCACGGTATTTCAATATCGCCTCTTTTTAAGTTTTCAAAAAGCTAGATAACTTCTAAGCTTCGTGATCTGAAAAGGTGCGTTTTAGGGCAGGCTGAAAACACATGTTCAGCCAAATCATGAAAAACCGTAGGAAAAACGGCGGTATGTGAAGGTATGTATTACAATTACAACACATGTTGAGACTCCGTTGGTAGCGTTCTTCATGTGTGCGAGAGTTCGCCAGTGGTGACTTTTAGTTATCTAAGCATTGTTTGCTTAATGACGAACCCCTTGTTATTAATGACTTTAAAACCTCAGTTATAATAGCCTACGCGGCGCTTATATGAAATACCCAAAAGCCGTATATCAAGTGTCCAAACAACACTAATAAACAAAGAAATAAAGACAATGTCGTTTTTATATTATCCGAACGTTTATATCATGAGGGATCATTTATAGCACGTAAAAACGAATCTTAGGATAGGATCTACGGAAATGAATTGATTGGTCGTGATCCTTCACTACCGCGTCCCTTTTTGAATAAGTGCCACCATTTAAGGTTCCCGTGTACAATAAGTCATGTTTTGGTAAATGGTACACAGGGGACGTTCTAGCCTGACACTGTCAGCTTTTTTCTTTCTGATGTTGTTGCCGATAGTTGTACCCTAAGCACAGTGGCTTAGTGGAAAGATGTGACGTATGCATTAACAAACAGCGAGTCATCATCAGTGATATTAAATACTAGAAAATACAACCGTCATTTGAGTATCAAATTATACATTCAGCATTGTAAATGTTACATTAAAAACTGTAGCTTACATCTCTTAGCTTCATTTGCCACAGATTCATGGCGGTCGAGAGGTGTCAAGCGACCAAAAGCTGTCTAAAAACGCACGAAATTTCAAGTAAACCTAGGAAATAAATCCAAAAAGCACCCCCAGACACATTAAAAGTCCGAACATAATAGAATCAACGATCAAATCTGCGCATGATGAACTACTCTACTCTGGCAGCAGGCATACCGATGTTGTTAATGCTTGTGCATTTATATAGAGACAATATGTAATTAATAAGCATCAAGCGAATCAGTTGTGCAAAGTCCTTAGTCGCAGGAACGGCTCTTGCCAGCACTCTGATAACTAAGTTTTCAGATTATTTTACGAAATCAATTTGAAAACACTAAATTGAATTTGGGACGCGTCTGTTCGGAGGCTTTATTCCATAAGCAGACAGCACTTATAAGCATTGCTATAGCAACGGCAGCGGTTGATACTACCGGTATTAGAATAGCGCCCAGAGCACTTTCTGATAACATATTTCCAGCATTCCCATTTCCAGTATTCCCGTTTCCAGTATTCCCATTTCCAGCATTCCCATTTCCAGCATTCCCATTTCCTGCATTAGTTGTCGGATTTGAATCGGAAGACGAAAAGTTTGTTCTGTACAGCCGGTCATTGCAGTAGTCGCTCGTACAGAAACAGTATTTGACATCGCTGAAATGATTCGTTTGATTGTATCCGAGGGAGTAGCAACATAGATTTCCTTCTACAAAGAAATTCCGTTGAAAGGCCGCGTTGTTCACTGAACAGTTAGTTGTGCTTGCACCTACTGGTAGAGACGTCGACATGCCACACTGTCGCCATTGTGTTAAAACCAAACCTAAGGCAAGAAGACAGAGAAATCCTCAATCATTTGTGCTTTTATTTATTTATTTTCATTTATTGCACTTGTTAGGAGCGTAAGGTCAGTAAATCTGAATCTGAGGAAAATATGCGCGAACAACTTTTCCAAGGTCGTTGCACGAAGTCAGCTCAGCAGAGTCGAATTCGTAGTCGTCGGATTACAGCCCCATCGAATAGATCACAGTGCCGCATATAGGTTTCGATTCACAAAATTTACCAATTAATATCAAGAAGTAACACAAGCTCTTATCACCTCTTCGTGTGGACAAGTAATCGCTTCGCCAGACAGGACACCCTTTTGTCTTACCTTCTGTCAAATCTAAACTGTTTAAAAGTAGTTTTGTGAATCGATGTATTTTTCGTTATAATTAGTTGTGCATGTTTGTCTATTATATTTCCCCGTATTATAATCTAGTTTTAAAATGTATGTAAAATTGATCCATACAATGTAATGCAAGTGAGCTTCTCAGATGCCAATAAAGGCTACTTACTTACTTACTTACATACTTAAAAGAATTCTAATGGCGGCGTCATATATTCAAAATGAATTTGCCAATTCTTTATGCGTCTCAGAATCGAATCCAGGTTTGTCATGTAAACTTGACAATTCCTTGTCAACTTTTGTACCCGTAAACTAAGGTGTTCTGGATATTGAATTTATGCTGTCCTGTTTACGCTTCATCCAAAATATCTATCCGCTAATAGCTGACATTTCTGAAATGTTCGAAAAATATTCAGGAATATTCAGGAATTCTGACATTTCTGAAATGTTCGAAAAATATTCAAGAATATTCAGGAATTCTGACATTTCTGAAATGTTCGAAACATATTCAGGAATATTCAGGAATTCTGACATTTCTGAAATGTTCGAAAAATATTCAGGAATGTCAGGAAAGATGTTGAGGAATGCCGAGGAAATTGTTCTTGAATGTTCAGGAAAATTTTCCGAAGTTTAAGACAAGTCTCGATTTCTTGAAGATGGAGATCTGGAGAACTCATGGAGATTTCATGGAGATATGTTACAGTCAAACTGAGTTGAACTAGAAATTTACCTCTGTCATCCTGATAAGTCTGCATAGTGATTAAGCAAAAGTCTCCAGTACAGCAAAAGTCTCCAGTACACTCTGGAACTCCCGTTGGACTAAAAGATTTGCATGTACTCTCCTGTCCGGACAATGCCGTGTTGTTCCTGTGAACACAGTTGTAGCATTTTGTGGACTCTGCTATTCCAACGCAGAAAGTACTCACAAGTATCAACGGAAAATACATGATACACGTCAACTGTTGCCCTTTTGATCTCTACACAAAAAACATATATTTTAATTCTGTATCGCCTTGTGCGCTTGTTTTGATTTGGTAAAACGTTGTTACACTCATATTCACGAAACTTATTTTCTACAGCTACCCAATCATAAAGAATTTTTAGGACTAATACTTTGCTAGGTTGGTATTAAGTCAAGATTCAAAATAATTCAATTAACTGTCTGAATATAAACAAACCTGCATTTGTAAGTTTCGATTTAAGACGAAATCCAAATTAAAGGACGCAAACCTAAAACCAGAAATGTCTTTTTATAAAGCTGGGCGTTACCTTATAACGCGATCTGAATACTGAGCGTGCCACTTCCGTCAAAAACTGAAAAGATACCACGCTAGCCTTTAAGAGAGTTTGATTGATGTGTTGTGTACGGAATAGGCGTTCCTTTCACAATTCGTTCGTGTAGACCCATAGACCAATTCATATCACTGGGCGTCGGCTTGTTCCATTGCAATGTCGGAGATACAGTGACAGCCTTTGCTGGCAACGGTAACCCTTGCTCCCAGAGGTATACGCGAAGAGTAACTTGGCCAGCATAGGCCACAGCCCATCTGACATGAATCTGGTAAGACAAAATAACTGACGAAGTCAGCCATGCGTGGAGATGTACGACCTTGTACGGTATTCGTAGACGAACATATTGCTCTACTTTGGTGTAATATAGGCCTACACGTATTGTTCAATATCACAAAGGGTGCGACTAGCCTACCTTAATTCATAAATCCTTGTTCAACATTGCTTTTACAGCAGTCTATACTTGGAGTCGTGTTTATATAAGGTACACATTTCCGCTGTATGTAAATCGTTGTGAAGGATGTTTGCATTTGATATAAGAACAGAAAGACTAAGATATGCATTTTTATCAATACGTTCAACGCCCTACCTAACGACAAGGAACACGGGCGGCCAAGATCAGGAAGAGCCGTGCAAGTCATATTATTGAGGCTGATGCTAGAGGCTATTTTTTGACCATACCTGCACATGTACATAAGGTCAAAACAAAACTTGTAACTTGTATTAGTTCTGTGTCTTCTACGTGTATTATTAATATTTGTGTTACAATTTTTACTACAATTAGATATACTAGACACAGTCGTTCTCGGGCGTTCACAATTCTTGTCTAAAAATCAGTTTATCATAAGGGTGCGTCTTCTACCATCTATGAGGGAGTGGTAGACGTTGAGGTTATCGTGTGCTGCGGGGTCAGTCGTCGTTCTTCATCTTTGATTCAACGCAGTCCATGGACTTTGAAAAACACGTCAACTGTGGATGGAAATCTTTCGACTGGGTTCTGGGTGTGTGTGGTGTATACCTTCTAGTTATCTGATCTCTGTTTGTTTAGTGATGAACTTAAGTTCTAAACGACTTTGACATTATTTACGCTTGCGTAGACAGTGTTTTTGCAAGATACTTATAAAACGCTTTATTCAGTGTCTAGGTAACTAATTAACTTGTCCTATTTTAAAAATAATAGTCATCGTCATCGTGACCAACTCTGGAAATTCCTCCAGCAAGCCAAGCAGATCCAAAACTTATAGCAATGCAGGTCTGCTTCAGTAAGCAATTACAAAACTTGTTGTGGTTTTCTCATGGGTGGTACTACACGGTACGCGCTTTACAAGGCTATTATATTTTGGAGCGATCAGATTGATAAGGTAGTGGAGCAGTTGGTTATTTGAAAACCTGGCTTTACACCATGCTAATGTGAAGTAAAGATATAAACATTGCCAACTCAACAATGCTCAGGATAATATGTATGTATGTACGTATGTACAGAAAAAACTTTTATAGCGCTTTTTAAGTAACTCACAAGAGCGCTAAGGCATGGCCACCTAGAAGTATCTATACAGATTCGTCTTAAGGCGGGCAGAGAATGGTTCCTAGACTGTTGAGATCGTAAAATTACAGGTCTATAAACACACCTGTATAAAACAAGAATACAAGATAAGTCAATTTTTGTAATCGAATAAGTTGCTAAATCAAAGTACATCGGCAAAAGCAAACCTTGCACGAAATTAGTTTGCAAAATTTCAGTCGGAGCTGAATATACTAGTAAATATAGTTCACAATTTAATGCATATATGTACTTCGTCCTCGTTGGGCTAGAATACACAAAACTGTGAGAGTCAGAAATGTTTTTCTTTCGAAACTGCTACAGGTATTACAAGCTAAGAACAAAAACATCAAACTGCTACACGTATTGCAAGCTAAGAACAAAAACATAGCCATCAGTATTTGTACCGTCGCCATCACGGTTTTTATTCTGGCTGCATCGATCATATTTGTTGTTGGCTTATACGTAGTAGAGAGTTTAGTTACGATGGTCAAAGTTGTATCGTATGTGGAAGTAGTTCTGACTACTGTGGTGATTTAAGGGGACGAGGCAATTATGAACGCTGAAGTTGTCAATTGTGCTTGGCTGTCTTGTGGTCTTCCTACATTACATGAAGATCTATTTGAAGAAAATCGATAAGAAATACTTTAGAAGTCTGTTCAGTCTTCGACATCGCGGACGACAAAAAATCTAACTCCACATAAACAGAATTGGGATATCGATGCGATAAAGTTCTTAAACGTCTTTGGAGTGACGTCGGCCGTCAAGAACGCAGAGGTTTTATGACTAATTGACCGGCTGTAGACGAATGCCTTCCCTGAAAAAATGTACAGGATACAATGAAGACAGGATGGTTCAAGAGATATCCGGATGCTGCATCTTCTTCTATATGCGAGGAACTGCTGAAAGGTAATGTTTCCCAGTGCTACGGATTTAAGCCTCTGTCATCATTTTCGATGCAACGCTGTGAAGGAACTCTGAACATGATATTTTCAGCTCGTGGGAAAATGCAGGAGACTCGCTTCCGCGCATCAAAAATCCTCTGGTGCCTTGTCATGTGTTTCAAACGTCCTCATGAAGCAGTCAGCCAGTGTATTTACGCACTGTTCCATTTGACTTTGTGACAGCAAACTTCTTCAAAATGTGTTAAACGCACCGTATTATATCAGTTAGGTCACTACATTAAGTGCCCTTATATATACATCAATCAATCATTTATTTATTGAAGTCGTTCAAAAATAGAACAAATAAAGAGCGTCTTGAGAATTAGTACATATCTACATATATCATAATAATTTACTAACTTATCTTTATATAGAATACATTTCAGTGGGAAAATGCATCACGGGTGTATTACTCTGAACACCCGCGATGTCGGCAACGAACACGCTGATCCGTGGCATTTCGGAGCATTTGCGGCATTGAACGATTCAGAGCACGTCGCGTTCTGAGGATACACACTAATATATTCACAACTGTAGCAAGAGTGTGCATATAAACTCCCAACCACTGAGTCGACTAGCACAATAAGGAACGCCACAACGGATTTCATATTTCCTGGAAGAAATGTGAGTACTTCAAACATGCGCATATCTCCGGCCATATTAAAATTACAATTATAATTTTTAAAATGCACTATCTTTTTCCAGTAAAGCTCCCGTGTTCCCAGTGGAACGTAATGAGTGCATTCATTCATCCTGTTTCCGCCCTTGATTCGGCAATAAACGAATCCCAAGGTCCTTGACACGGGGCCGTTAAAACTCAGGATTTGCCAGTTACTTCAAAGCTTACACCGATACTAAATCTGTCTATTACACACCAGCGCGCCAAACTTACAACATTTGTTATTATCGCTATCAGTCCTCAGATCCGGTTAAGATAATCATCGTCGACGAGAAAGTTCAAACTTTTTCCTTGGCAGGCATCGCCTTTACGTTCAAGGCAAGTACAAGGATTTCTGATCTCTATCCATCGCAAGAAAGCACCTGATTCGTCATTTCTTACTTAATAGGTGTAAATTGATGCAGCGATAACTGCAACAAAAGCGTGTGTATGTCAGGAATCAAGCATTGCACAAAAAAGATCTTGCAAAGAATGTCTTGACGACCTAGAAGTTTGGAACCAAACGTAGGTCTAGAGTTTGACTATGGCAGCGCACGGAGACAATTAGATGTATAGCCCACTGTCTGTGGGAAGATCAGGCGGGAAGTGAGAAGATTATTTCCCACCTTCATGCGTAAAGGCTACGAAACTGGTCAATAATTCTTCACGCACATCGCTGTTTTTAGTCTGGGGTTACCTTATAAGATTGCTCAATTTCTACTTCATGTTAGTCGTTTCATCAATAATTTTTTATCCTCACTGGCCCACAAACAGCGTCGTCACCATCTTCTGTTGCAAATTTTTTATTTCACCATCAGTTGAATGTCAATATTTTCAGTCATAGTATTAAATTAAAATTCACATAACACATGTATAGTAGCGTCTATTGTAACGGAGTTTCTGAACTACATAGGAGCGGATGATGTAAAAGACAACGCCAGAAACAACAGAAATTACTGTAACTGACATAACAAATGTCAAATTGGTGTATTCATGTTTCTGTATCATCTCAAAATGTTGAACCAGCATTTGACAGTTAATTTCATAGAGGCTAGCATTAACGCAAGTTCTCAATCACGTAATTTGAGTTCATATGGTTTTAAATGCTAAGTTTATTTCACAAATTAGTGTAGGCGTTGGCGATGATAACGATGTAGATGATGTTCCTGCTAAAGATAAGGTAGAAGTTTTGTGAACGAGAAATAGATTCATGGTTGAAATCTTCAAATAGACGAGAGAATATTATTGAACGTAAATGTGCAGTTGAAACCTACGGCTTTTAAGCCTTTAGGCAACGATGAAGATTAAACTGCCGATCTCAATTTGTCCTAAAGCTCCGCGAAGTTCGACCACAACTATGACTAAGATAAGCCAATCCAAAGCCGAATCAATTACTCACACGGTTCTTGCGACGAAAAAATAATATAAACAGATCTATGTAAGAGTAGAATACAACATCAGTCAATTTTTTATTATCAAATAAGTTAGTAAGTCAAAATGCATCGGCATAACCAGACTTGTACGGCAATTAGTTTGCAAAAGTTCAGTGGCAGCTGAATATATTAGAACATGTATCTCAAAATTTAATGTGTAAGTTTTTCTTCGTACTCGATGGGGTAGAATCCAACAAATTCTGCAAGTCAGCTAAGAAAAAATGATTGCCATCTGTATCAGTACAATCGCCATCACGATTTCCATTCTCGCACCATCGCTCATTTTCGTTGTTGGCTTAAATGTAGTAGGGCGCTTGGTTGCGATGGTCAAAATGGCATCCTCTGTGAAAGTAGTTTAGACCACTGTAGTGATTTAAGGGGGCGAGGTAGTAATGAACGCTGAAGTTGTCATTGGTGCCCCTTACTGTCGTGGGTCTTCCTCCACTGCATGATGTTCTATTTGAACTAACAGATACATTACAAGTCTGTTCAGCTTACAACATCACGTATGACAAAAAACTAGTTTTACATAAAACAAATTAGGATATCGACGCTATTAAACTCTTGAATTATTTCTCAATTTACGCAATTTACGTAGAAGAAATAGGTGAATGATGTGTTCAAACGGAAAATTTGTTTTCATGACAGCAAATTCCACAATTTTGTCTGAACAACTTTGGTTGCAATCGATGTAGCATTTGAGTTTCAAATATCTTGCAAGAAAATGTCTTCCAAGAAAATAATGACATTTGATGCAGTAAGAACGTGAAAGACATTCTGAAAGAACATCCTTATCACTGTACACTAGGTGGGCAAAAAAATGTTCAAACGGTGACTCCCAAGTTAGCTGAAATTTCAATAGTTTGTCATTTGCAGGTGATACGTAACAAAAGAGTGTGTGAAATCCAAGCAGAGACCGCACGTCTTCATCAAAAAAAGAGTCAAGCGGTGGCAATACCAAAACATTCGCAAATGATAACTCTTGCAAATTGCTCTGAAGATCTGGCTCATCAAGAATTTGTTCACACAAATTCAAAACTTCAGTGTATTGGCGACGTTTATAAAGGTACAAAGCACGATAGCAGTCAACTATGTTGCACTGGATGCCGAAGTCTTTGTGGATCGTACTATAAAATGATGTCATCTTCTCTAAGGAATGTTCCATTAGAAGATCAATTATTTTTGCTTTAGTTTGAAGAAGATCCACAGTGAAGATCCCACTTTCAGTCAATGAATCAGTTCTGCGATATACGCATCGTCTGGAAGTACTCATAGGAATACTTGCTTTCATCGAAATACTGAATTTCCACTTTGTTAAAACCATCAAGTACTCGTCGACAGGAAATTCTGCAGCAGGCAAATCATGATCAAAATCCAAATGTTTGGATATTTGTTCGGCGCATAATACCGTCAAATAATGAGCAAACACCTCTGGTTTACCACGCAGATCAAGATAACACGGTCTGCTTGTAAATTTCTCATTTTTCTTTATCTTCCTGTAAAGCAGCCAAAATCCAACGATTCTAACAACATCATCAATAAAGAACAAACATCCTGCATTCAGTGTTTCATTTTCCTTTTGGGATGATTGAGCCCTGAAGACTTTTGAGCAGAGGTCTATTGTTGTCTGATATTCTGCCGCTACAAAATTGAGAGCAGCCAGATAGACCAAAGCTGCAGCAGCGATGCTCCTGGATTGCGAATCGTTAAATTGTAGAGCTCGAATAAGATAATCTTTTGACATGAAATGCAATAGTTGAAATTCCGAAGGGCTGTTTGATCCAGTTAAATTTTCCATGAGATTCTGAGCTTGCACGAAATGAAGCTGACTTTCTTGTACTGAAGATGGTATGGGAAAGTTATGATACTGAGATCTTGCGACTTTAGTTTGTAAGGTAATTCCTATGACAAAATCAGCAAATGGCAAGCTATTCCATAAGAATTTTCCAGAACCTAAGCCGTATGAAGTATGCAAAATGTACAGTGTTATATTATAGTATTTAAGACTCAAAACTTTCTCCGTTGCTCGTAAAGTTAACATTTCTCGGACTAACATCATTTCTATGTTTATTAAGTTTGATAGGCTTATATCATGACAGTTGCTCAGTCCTCCTTTATATCCATGTTGATTTAAAAGACAAGGTATATATATTACTCTTACGAAATCTTAACGAAAACAACTGATCCAAGGAATACACTTCATTCAGTTTTTGACATTCAACGGAATGTAGCATGCTGTCCAGTAAATGTGGCACTTCGTTTGTTGAGTTCCCAAATCTGAAATATTTCCGAGTGATTGGTAGTATATAACTGTTTTCAAACCAAAGACAAAGAATGTCTGAATTGCAGAATTCATTCAAACGCTTTTCAGTCTTGGCCATCATTATTGGGTTCATGTGCTCATGAAATAAATTTGCTTCAGGGATAAAATAGTTCGGACATTGCTTCTTCTTCAACCATTCCAAAAGCGTTTGTAATAACTTACAGCAAATCTCAATAACGGAAGGCAAATTCCACCATTCAGTTGACTTCTCTTCACAAGTCCATAACATTAGTGTCTTTAAATGGTAGTTACAGAGAACTTCATCTTCCTTTGGACAATCCTTTTCAATTAATTCTCTCTTGGCAAAAAATCTGAGCATATGGTAGACAATCTGCTGAACTTGAGTCCAACTCTGAATTAAAGTTACTTCCGCAACTGAAAATGAAAATCTCCACTGTTCTTTATTGTCTCTGCAATCGCGATGCTGCGTATATACAACATGACAGCCATTCTGTACAACCTCGGAGATTGTAGCTGTCGTTGGCCATCCGTAATGTCTAGGTCGAATAGGCCAATTTTGGGCTTCTCTAGGCCACTGAGGGCACCAAACGCTATCGACGTCATCTGTCTTTATAAGGCAATTCCTCCCAGGTTGAGATGCTGTTGCTGGGCCATTCGTAACGTCGTGAATAGTAGTTTCGCATTTTTATGATAGCGCACAGTATGTACGGCAGGACAAACATTTCGGGTCTTGTATCTATTTGGAGAAGTTGGAAGGTGGAATTCATATTTTTTCCATTTCCAGTTATAGCTCATTTCCCCCATAATTTCTAATCGAACAAAACCCGGATATCCTGAGCAAGGCTCAATCTTGTAGCACTCAATCGTATCGAATAAGCCACGCGGATCATTTGGCAACACTGGAAAGTCGTCTCTGAAGGCCAGCTCAGCAGAGCTGCAGGAAAACTTATCAATGTCGCTGATGCATGTATTCAGCGGTCGGATATAGAACTCCGCAGTGCTGCCACAAAAGACTTGATATCTATTTGGCATACAGCACCTGCACGCGGGTGGCAATCGCATGCGCTCAGAAACAACAATAGACAACTTTGGAAGCAACTGGCATGTACTTACAATGAAAGCGGATACCCGTCCTTCATTCAATTTCTTCATGTATTCCGTCATTCTACGTGAAAATTATGAATATAATTATATTCCCTTCCTGAATCTCATCATCGTCGTCATCGTCAACAACAACATGATCATCGTCGTCGTCATTATCGTAATTATTTTTAATATCACCACCACCATTACAAAGAAATCTTATCATCATTATCATTATCGTCAACATCACATCCAACACAACACAATTAGGTCTATGTCATCATCAACTTCATCTACATCATCGTTGTAGTCGCCGTCGTCTACGTAATGATCCTCATAGCATCATTAGCTCTAATCGCTAGCAGGAAACATCGGTTCATTTCATTGTTCGTGTATTCATTAAAAACTTTTTGATCGTTCCTTACTTATAATGCCTTGCAGTAGAATAACCTAAATCTATTGTTGTCAATATTTGAGTCATTTCTATTTGATTATTTGTTGCAGAAAATCGATAAAAGTGTCTGCTTTAGGTTACAACGCAGTCAGCAGAAAATGTTCATCAGTGGCCATGCTACACCAGATCAGTGTGTGGTGTTAGCACGAAATTATCTTAAAATGATTACATTTTTGCTACTATCTAACATAGTATGTGCTTCTCTCTGTTATCTCTGCAGTCGATTAAAAAGCGGTTACTGATTATATGCTAACGAGGCAGATGTAAATGAGTGATATGACGCAACAGGTGTGGAGTATTACCCTATGTGAGGTGTCTTCAGAGATAAAAGACAAGGGCAGCTGGGCGATTTTGAGCTGTCGTGGTCGCTGAGAAAAGTTTGGCCCGAGGACGTAGATGCTTTTGACAACTTCAGACAACACCAGTGATAAGTAAGGTATAGGCTTGTTTGTCTACACCATATACAATTCACCGCCAAACGAGGGTGGGTATAAATCCACCGTTCACAATTCACGTCCAAACGCGAACCGGTTCAAAATCACCGCTGACAGATCGCACTCACAAATTGCAACTCATACATTTCATTTTTGCCTTGAAACATTGCTCTTAAATGTAATACTTGAATATCAATCAAATATTTACACATAGGATCTTGAACTTGTTACCTCTCAGCAACAACCTGTACCAAAGATTTTTTTCTAATTACAGTCTTTGGCCTGCACTATCGCCTTTCACAGATATCTCGAGAGATGATAGGGAAACTACTTTCTTCCATCTGCGCTTAACAACGACCATCCAGCGCTTCAAAGCAGTCGCCTTTTGCAGCACTTTTCCCACCTGAACTGCCATCGGCGAAGATTAGGCTCACCAAGAATAAGGTATTCCCTCCTAATTTTTCCAATCGAACGAGATCACACGATCTTAGGGAAGATACAATAATAAAGTAGTAAGAGAAGAAAAACAAACCCTGACCTAGCACCGAGAAGCAGCCAAGGCTATTAAGTGTTAGCGACTTCATTTTCTTAGCCCTGGGATATGAGAGCCGCCCTCCCATTGCCAAAATATGGAAACGAATTTGGGAGTAGGAAGCTTGAACCTAGGTGATCTTTCGATTTGCAACTTGTATAGCGCAGCTTCGATAGAACTAATTAGAGAAGCGCTATACGTCAGTCTAAACACCGTTAAAGTTAATTAATGAAAAGTTAATCAATGAGTAAATGAATGCTCAGATAGCTCGCAAAGATTATAACATAGGAGGCTCAAAGTTGATCAAACAGGAGATGGAGGAGGAGAAGTGCGCTGCAGTTTATCATTTCGTGTTATCGAAGTACTTAATTTATTATTTAGCTGCTTACTAAGATGTAAATACTTTGGATCGATGGTAAAAAGAAAGTTGGAATGGAGGCTGTGAAATTCAGGGAAACAAAAAGGAGGATTGAGGCAGCGGTTTCTAACTTTGTGCGATCGAATCAATAGTAATAGTAGTAGTAGCAGTAGTAGTAGTGGTTGTAGTAGTAGTAATAATAATAATAATATAATTATAGTAATAATGGAAGCAACAACTACAACAATAATGACATAATAATAATAATAACAATAACAACAACAAATAATAATAACAAATAATAATAATAATAACAACAAATAATAATATTAACAAATAATAATAATAATAAAAATAATAGTAATAATAATAATACATAAAGAATAATACATATAGAGATATTTATCATACCTCTGAGACCGAGTGTCCAATTCTAAAATTTGGCGCAGATGACCTGAAAACTGCAAGATCAGACTTTATGTGTTGTAACCTGTTATTACAATCTCTCACAGGATATGGTAATACAATATCAACAGTATCACCACGTGGCCAATATGAATCACGCGAGCAAATAGAGTTAACAAAGAAGTCATGCTGAAGAAAAAGAACACACTGGAGAGTCACTGCACTTTCCAAAGCTCAACGGTAAACTCTTTGAAAGACCTAGGCAGCCCCAGAGAAGCTGTTTGCGCACCGATGCATATGTCACAAGGCCTTTTGAAGAATTTGTGAGTGTAGATGTATTCAAAGCTACACCTAGATACAAACGTCAGTTGCCCTAACTTGACAATTCTTCTCTCGCCTACTTAGCATTATTAATAAGACCAATAAGCGAGTTCATCGGCCTTCTTTTGTGTTTGACCTTACTCACTGAATAGTCTTACATTTAACTCTGTACAGCATAGATTATCAAGCACAACACAAAAGATACAATTTGGATTAGACTTACCCAGTGTTCCAAAACAATTAGGCGTCTTTCAGGTTAATATCGGACTTAAATTATTGCGTTCCGTGTGTGGAAGAGTTGAGACACCCCTTTTTCCTCTTATCTGCCTCTGCTCTCCAATCCCAATCATCACCCATCGTAGCTACCACGCTGTCTCTGCCTGACTCTTGGATCTTGACCCGGAACCGAACCCTTTTGCCTATCGATTTTGTTTTGACTGAGCGCCTGTGAGTAAGCTGGTAATCTCGGGATTACGATACGATTAAGAGAGCTTTCAGGTCACAGGGCAATGTATGAAATTGATATCAAGATCCTTTAACCTTCTTTAAATGCACAACAGGATTTTGAATAACAATAATGAAGCAATAAACCTGACGTAGCGTAATTTATTGGAACTCCTTCCTAGGATATCTAAAATAATAATAATTAAAAAATAATAATAATCTCTCGCAAGATATGGGAAACATAATGTAATGTCAAGTAATGTCAAGTCATGTCGTGGCAAAGCATGTCATAGCATGGCATGACTTTCTCTTCGGAGCTACGAGAAGTAACATGGTGCAGCATGACAATGTATATGTAAGTACATGACTTCTATACTACCCGTTCAAGAACTTTGCTTCCAACCCATACCAGGCGAAACGTATCCCTGTGATAAGAAGCTGAGCTATAACAGAAGGCTTGAAAGATGTGAGGTGATTTTCTAGTCTTACTTCGAGCCAACCACCTAATATACGAAAGCCTTTCTCTCTTCAGCACATCAAAAATGCTATTTCTATGGCATAGATTGAAGAAGCGTTATATAATCCCGTATTCTCAGTAAAAGAGTTAGGTCCGACATAAGCATAGGATATAAGAGCCACCCAAAAAGTTAACTTTAGTTGGCTTAGTATTCTTGTTGCATTTTTCGGACAGCTGTACAGAAATGATTGTAGGGCAGTTTCGGTCGAGGCTTTCTGAGAAAACGGTTAGCTATAATGGTGACATGGTGACACACCCGTACTGCGCTCGACAGGATTAGTGTCAGAGGTTTGCGAACGACTTACTCAGAGACGCCTCAATAGTCAATATTGGATGAATAGGAGGAGGTCTTAACTGCATTCCGGGGCACCCACGATATATGTCAAGGAGACGTGATTCAGTCAGAGATCGTAACGTAGCTTTTCTGAAAGCTGAGCAGAACAGCAACATAGGGATGAGTTGGCAGAAGCGAGGGCAGTAAGAGTCGGGCAATCATGCGTAGTCAGCGAAAAAAGAGATTGGATTCTACCAAGACGAATAAGTGTCAGTAGGAAACGATAAAAAGGAAAGACATGAATGAATAATCGGCCACTTGACCGATTGAAGAATTCATTAATAACGTTATAATTAGGAACGGATACGTTGTTGAAGAAGCGTTGTAACAAGTCGTCATCGATTCAGTTGTACATATATATTGCTTCATTTTAATTTTTGTACAATAAAAGTATTTTTCAAATATAGAAAGTTATTCTCTTGTAAATTACAGTACGAGATGGTAACTCCATGAACTTCGAACCAACAATCTTACAGATGAAGGAGAAGCAATCTTGCAATTCTACAAAACTGCCTGCTATTTTTCCGTTTGTTCATCATCATCATCATCATCTCTTCTTCTTCTTCTTCTTCTTCCTTTCCTTTATTACCATCAATATCTTCACTTACACCTTTCAGACAAATCGATCATGTGTTTGATCTACTTAGGCTTGATGATCATGCATAAGAGCATTCCGTATCCAAGAACTTCATGTTGATGCTTATATGTCGATTCTGTATTATTAAGAATACGTCTAACATTAAACTTTATGCTTCAGCGGCCTGAGACTTTCACAATGCCATACCGAATTATTCAAAAACCGCCATTCTGGTACTGTGAACAGATTAATTATACGATAAGAAAAGCGCTCGCATATGAATCAGCTCTTTACTTTAAATGTTGCAAAGCTTTAAATGTTGAGTAATTACTACCACCCGTAACATGGCTTGCTGCACATGAAACCACCACCTCTATCTAATGCATAGTCTGAACAGTTAAACCCATTAATATAAGAGCAGGAACTGTTACTACAGTCAACTACAGGCATTCGGTCGATTCTTTGTTTACCTATACAGTCCGCATGAGCGCTGCTGTAAAAGAAGGTTTGATACTGAATCGCTTGTATGCAGCGACGGGCCACAGTGCACAAGAGGGTGTGTCACCATGTTAGCGAAAATAAAACGCCATCCTGACTCACGGGCACAGACATGCTTCGATAGGAAGCATGTCGGTGCCATTTGTTGAACCACACTCTTTTAGAACGGGCGATAAGCTGTATTTTAAATATATGTAGTCTAATGTAATGATTTCTGTAGCGCCGTTATCGTAATGCCCAAGGCATCAGTCGATGGCCGCCTCGTGATGAAAAATCATAATCAGTTGGAAAAGCCATGTCGAATTCCCGTAGGTCAGAGAAAACAGAAGTTAGGCTACGGTGGGTAATAGTCATGGTTTTATACTTTACTATGGCATATGGTAACATGTCTCTCTGATCCAATTCTAGTAAGTGCTCATTTGAAGCGACTATATAGGGCTTTTCTGGACACAAGTAACTATGTAACTAACCAAAACAACGCTAGTTATTTCAACTTACTCTCCCACTGTGGCCTGACGCCTGACTTCTGATTTCGCTAATCTATCGGTTTACGACAGGAATTCTTCAACGGATTACGAGTTTTTAATATAGTCGAAGCGACCATCGATTCATGTGTTGTGCATTACGGTAAAAATGGCTACAGAAGCAATTGTTCAGCATTTTATCTAAAGTTTGCATGTTGATCACCCCTATGCAAATAAAATTTAATGAAGAAAGAAGAATAGTTATCAAATTTCAATAACGAAGTTTAATGCATTCATGGTTGTTGTAGAAGTTTAAAAATCACAAAGAAATAAAGATGAGCATCGTTTAGAAGTGAGCAAATATAAGCATTTTGCGAAATATAAGCAGCCAATTAGGCTTCGCTGATTTTATCAGTTTAAATTGAATGTACCATCTTGTTCAAATGACCAAAATAATTTTCGAAAATACTGTTATTATTGCGACAACCCAAATGGTTATTTTACTGACAGGCTCAATTGGAAAGCCGATATTAGATGGGTTGTTTGGTTGCATAGGTGCAAGATTGTATGGTAGATCGCCGTTGCATCTGTCCTTCGTGCAAAAGCAAGTGATGTAATTTCCCGAAATTCCATTTGAAGTAAAAACTTTGTATTTGAAACAGCAGCTGCTTCCGTAGACGAAGAATGTGTAATTGTACTCTTTATACTGCCCGTTGTACTCCTCGCATTGGTCTACTAGATAAGGCCCGATGTCAATGCAATTTCTGGTAACGACATAATAATCTAAAAAACAAAAATAATAAGGTGATAAGATCTTCATGAGTGATGTTTTGCCCAAAGGTCCGGTCTCGGCATCGAGGACTAATTTGGCTGTTAAGGTCTAGTGATTTCTGGCCTTGGATTCGTGACTTGTGGTCTCGAACCTTGAGGCTGGCATTATAGTCTAAATTGATTCGAATATTTGATTGCACTCATTCAGCGCTTCTATGGACTACACCGCTGCATGTGCAAGAAATAGAAGCAAGTTGTACTCAAATTTTGAGTAACTTTTTCATCTAGGCTACACTAACTTATTTGGTACTTATTCTTTTCTGTGCAGATGTCAACTTCGGGACAACGCACCTTCTTCATTTATCTCTGTCGAACGCCAGTCTTCTTGCCTCATTTTTCGACATCTCCAAACATCCAAGGTTGTTTCTCATGGTCTCTGGCCAGTTCTTCCTTGGTCTTCCCCTCCTCCGTTCAGTTCACGAATCCAGTTCTTTGCTTGAGTGATTCTTCTGTTTTTGTCCATACGAATTACATGTCCCATTCACTTCAGTCAACTCTTTCTGATGATATTTTCTATATCCTCTTATCCGGTTCCTTCTCTTATAGTTTTATTCGATATCAGTGATCAACAGCCTAAATGTTTCGGTGATGAATTCAGTCAATTTGACCAATCCTACTGTGCTAAATAAGAATTTGAGAGTTTTGAAAGCGATTTTAGCTCTAGTTTTTATGATACAATAAGTTTCACTTAATAAAGGCGTTTTTAAATACTGGGTATATTTTCGTATAAAGTATTTTTAGTGGGGCAGCCCTGTAAGAGGCTTGTGCTCTATATATTTACTTCGAAGCCTCTTTCTGTGTTATAATTCAGCTGTAGTCAAGCTTTTGAGTGCTATATGTAACTTTAGCGTGTCAGTAATAGTCTGTTATTTCAAAATGCAACGAAAATGTGTAAATAGTTAAGGTAGCTTATGTTATGTGTTTGATGAATTGACATTTTCCTCACATAAACGTTGTATTACTCGAGTCATTAGGAAAGCTTGTCACTCGTCGACACTGCTCCGGCATACATCAAGGAACTCTGCGCGTTCCAGTCTCGACTCTGGCTTTGCGATCGTGGAGATATGCATGTGCCGCTTCCACATATCAACTCGTC
Source organism: Norana najaformis (assembly GCA_964023275.1). Taxonomy (NCBI): domain Eukaryota; kingdom Metazoa; phylum Annelida; class Clitellata; order Crassiclitellata; family Hormogastridae; genus Norana; species Norana najaformis. The sequence continues at coordinate 47,457,942 of OZ029914.1, forward strand.
GATCGTGCCTCTTTATGTGTTGGAGCGTTTGCCATTACATTTACGTACTGTTACATCTGACTCTTTTCAACAAAACTTTTTCAATCTGCATTAAAAGCACCTATTGAGATCAGATATCTCGCTATATTACATACATATTTACAAATGTGATGCATACATATTTACATGAGTGCAGCACTTTTGTGAAGTACCTAACATGCGATATCCTTATTTATACACATTTGAATGTATCCTACTTATTAACTTAATTATTTATCTTACCCTATATATAAAATACTTTTGAGACATAAAAGCGTCACGGGTGTCTTACTCTGAGGATCTGTGAATTTTGCAATTGTCCACCAGCATGTCGACGCGCTGCATGTCGGCGCACCTGCTGGATTGAACGGTTCAGCGCACGTCCCGCTATGAGGATACCGACTATAATATTCACAATGGTAGCATGAGACGGCATCCGAGCGCCCAATCACTGAGCCGAATAGTGCGATAAGCAACGCCACAAAGGATTTCATATCTCCTGGAAAAATTACAAAGCACAAGAAATTGCGATCAACGAACATGCGCATGTCTGCGGCCATATTACAATCAACAACAATTTTAAAATATTTAAAAATAATGCAATATCCAATACTCTTTCCAGGAAAGTCCCCCTGACCTCAGTGGAACTTAATGAGTGTGCTCATTTCTTCCGCTTTCGTCCTTGATCGGGCAATAGACGAATCCCATTGTCCTGGATACACAGTCAGTGTATCACAGGACTTGTCGTTTACTTCCCAGCTCATAACGGCATCAAATTATACTGTTTGGCGACAGAGTAAAGTGTGCGCAAATAACTTGCCCAAAGTCATTACAGAGAATCCTCTGTGCAGGCGAAGACCCGCAATATTTTCGTTACAGACCATCGCGTTAAACTAATAAACTACCGTATCGAATCTATTTCAAGATCAGTTTATTATTATTAACTTTGTAGGGCTGCAATTTAAGAAATGCATAACTTCACCAGGCAAGGCAATTGTGAGAGTACAATTTAAACACAGCGTCGTATAAGATAATCTGACCTGGCTAGCTGTTCAATCTTCTCTTGAGAAGTTCTGGTGTCCTCCTTCAGGTAAGAAGTAAAGTCTGCCGAAAAATAGAAGCCTCTTTTATGGCTTGGTTGGTGTTAACTTATTGGACCATTTGACAAATTTTATTGGTGCTACTGTGTGCATAGAAGCCTGAACTTTACCAACTGGTTTGCAAAGGTGTAAGTTGCAACAGGTAAAACGCATAATAAAGTCGTTCATCCGTAACCAAGCACGAATATCGGTATTTCTTTCTGCTTTGCATGCGGTAGTAAAACCTCGTCACCAATATGAATGTTACGAATAAATAGATTTTACTAGGAAGTTGTTTCAAGTAAATAACACGCAAGTCCGAAAAATTTCCAAAGCTGAGTCAACTACATATATTATTAAGCCTATATTAATTTACATGGATGCAGTAACGGATTTAAAATAGAATTAGGCAGCCTTTCTCTGCAGCCTATATCTCTGTTTCATGTAGTTTGATGCATTAAAAATTGTAAAATCGAGATTTCTACAGCGCCCAAAAAAGCTAAGTCACGGGAACCAGTTTATCTGCAGGCGCTCAGTCAAAACAAAATCAATCGGAAGGAAGGCTCAGATTCGGTTCTAATGAGGCGTGAGCTAGGACATAGAAGATAAGAAGTACGAATCATTGATTCGTTACTGTTATTTATGATTCACCACTTGTCGGCTTAAGGTCTGAAAAGCAATTAAACGTCACCCGGTTCTTTCTATGGTGAAGGGAAGACTTTCAAAAAACAAAAAACATAGTTATTTGTAAGGCTGATCCTATGTTCTTCTGAATGGCATCGACCGTCGGCCACTCCGAGGTTCTGCAGCAAATAAAATGTCTGCCTGCAGACCTGTTGTGAGGAACGGCTGAAATGTTACCCGCGACGTAGGACCACTGAACATGCTCTCAACTATCGTACATTGTCAAACTATTAATGGTAGGGTTTCGGCGAGGCTAATTTAATTGCATTCTAGGTATGCTGAACTGAACACCGATAACTTAAAACTTCCGTTTAGGATGACTATCAACAGCCGCTTGCGAGAGAGAGAGCGAGAGAGAGAAAGAGAAAGGTAAAGGGAACAAAAAGAAGAATAAAGAGAGAGAGAGAGAGAGAGAGAGAGAGAGAGAGAGAGATAGAAGGAACAAACTACATTCTTTTAACCATGAAATATTAATGGTTGGTTGAAAATTTTCCAAGTCTTCAAAGCTACGATTCTATCGAAAGTTTGTAGTTGCATTACTTATTATAACTTTCAGATGTTAAGTGCCGTCTGGAGACAATAATTTGAAATTATAGTTGGAAATGGATATTGAGATATACAGTATGTGAAAACATTTTCAATCTTAAATTAAAGTCAAATGTCAATAGACCTTCTATATCGTAATCGTAATCATAATCGTAATTCCAAGATTTCTACAGCGCCCATCGAAAGCCGCGCCGCGGGGACCAGCTTATTCACAGGCGCTCAGTCAAAACAGAATCGATAGGCAAACGTTTTCGGTTCCAGGTCAAGATTCAAAAGTCAGGCAGAGAGACAGAGTGGCAGCTACGGTGGGTGATGTTAGGGGTTGGAGAGCAGAGAAAGATAATAGAAAGAAGGGGTGTCAGGATAGGATCTGTGGAAGAGGAATGTTTTTAGTTTTGAGTGAAGGTCGAAGATGAAAAAATTGCAAGCGGTGGAGCATCGGTGAGTTTGTATGATGGGTCAGAAAACTGTCGCAGTTCTGGGAGAGTTTATTCCAGAGTGGTGGGGCAGCTATGGCTAGGAAGCGATTACCAAATTTTAAGGATGAGGTGACTGGAGGGCGGAGAAGTGTTAGGGCAGAAGAAGAGCGGGTTGAGCGAAATAACCATAATAAAAATTAAGTTACAATACTCTTTCAACCTTAGTGCTGGGGCGGAAAGCCAGCACAAAGTTAATAAGTAGGCCTACTCGCGCTATATAATTTTGCTATTAAGTATTTCATAAAACATTCTGTGACTGAACTCTTGGAAAGAGGCTAAATCAATGTTCGGTTTTTTCTTATTGAAACACCTTGTTGAAACAAAATACCAAACTTACAGCAACATTTGTAATCATCGGTATCATTACGATAGTTTGTATTAGTTATGGGTTCCGATTAAGATAATCATCGTCGACTAGAAAATTCAATCTTTTTTCTTTGCAGGCATCGCCCATACTGTCAAGGGCAAAAACAAGGAGTTCTGATCTCTATCCGTCGTAAGAAAGCAGCTGATTCTTCTTTTCTCTCAAGAGACTACCGACTTAATACATTTTTCTTACTTATTAGGTGTACTTCGATACAGCGATAAATGGGAAAAAAGTGTGAGTATGTCAGGGTGTTTCATACATTTCTATCTGATTATTCATGGTAGAAAAGCATTTAAAATGTCTGCTTTAAGTTACTGTACAGTTAGCAGAAAAAGCATATCAGTAACCATGATATAACAGCCTAGGGTGTGGTATTAACACAAAATTACCTTGAAATGATAACATTTTGCTATTAGCTAACATAACATGTGCTTATGTCTGTTAGCTCTGCAGTCTATTAAACACCGGTTACTAAGCAACATACTGTAGATTATATGCTAACGCGAGCCTAGTTTGTTCATACATGAGTCCTATTTGCAGAACTTCACGTTATCCGACAATGTTCCAGCTGTTTTTGGTGTAAATATTGGTTTCTTCTGGTGCCCACTGAGCACATCGAAATATTTCATCCTCTTGTCCATCTGCTCGTCTATTTTAGATTTTCCGTACCTTTCAGACACTAACCAGGGTTTCTTGAGATATAACATCAGGTCCCTACAGAATCCAATTGTCAGGTGGGTATGCAAGGCATATGTTAAGAATCGCTATGACGCAACATATGTATAGTATCGCCCTAAGTGGAGTATCTATAGAGATACAAGACAAAGGGCAGCTGAGCTATTGTGAGCTGCCCTGGTCGCAGAAGAAAGTTTGGCTCGAGGATGCGGATGCTTTTGACAAATTCAAGCAACACCTATGACTAATAGGATATAGGCGGGTTTAACCACCCTATACAATTCGCCCCTAAAAGAGGGTGGGTGTAAATTCACTGCTCAAAATTCACCCCAAACGAGGACTACTTTAAAATCACCGCTGACAAATCACACTAGCAAATCACGGCTCATAAATCTTTGCTTTGAATCATTGCTTTTAAATGTAATACTTGAATATCGATCCATTATTCGCACACACTCACACACACACAGGAACTTCAACTTGTTGCCAATCACTAACAGCCTCTACTAACGCCTTTCACAGATAACGGGAGATAACAGGAAAAATACTTTCTTCCATTAGCGCTTGTCTACTACCATCCAACGCTTCAACGCAGTCGCTTTTTGCAGCATTTCTTCTACGAAAAATACCATCAGTGAAGATTAATCTTCCCAGCCCTTCTAGTTTTTTCCAATCCTGAGAAATCACGTGCATTTCGGGGAAAAATAATAATACACGTACAAAACGACGAAGAAGAAAAAGCCATAAGCTACCACCGAGATAGGCAGTCACGGCTATGAAGTGTTAGCGACTTCATTTTCTTAGCCTCGGCATATGAGTGAAGGTGGCTAGCCATCCCATTACCATTATTATTTCACCAAGGGTACATATGAACCCTCAGGAATTAAAAAATTCTCCTGAGAGCAAAAATATTCTCAGACGGCTAAAACTCCTCAAGATCAGGCAGAGCAAATGTGCCGTAGGAGTGGTGATAAAGCGTTGGATTGTAAAACTGAACTGTTATTAGGAATTGAATTTAAACAGAGATTGGTATAAGTTACCAGACCATCCAACCTCGCAATATAGTCGATATGCTTCGCTTGAGTAGTTCCAGCAGTCCGAGCTGAAAATTGACGTTTTGCGGAGAATTCGTAACCTGTTAGTTTAGTCTGTGTTAACTCATGGGACAGCTTTATGAAGTATTAGCATACATATACCACGACGTTGGTCTCAAATGCAATTGGTAGAACACATACCAAAATCCTAAGCCCGCAACCAAGCCAAATTTCAGCATTTCCTTCCCACTTATATTCAGTATTAGAAACCTAACCACGTAGTCGGTCTTAATCAAGTGCTAAATTTGACAAAGAGATCATGTTGCAAACAGGATGTTGAAACCTATTAATAAAGCAATAAAAGCTTGATGGTAGCTTCACAACAGGATTTTGAACAACAATAATAAAGCGCAGTATATATTGGTCTCAAGTGCAACAGGTAGAACACACTAAGCACACAACCAGAATTTCAACACTTCAAAGCTCAACTGCATACATTTCGGACGAATCAGGCAGCCCTGATCAAGTTGCTTGCCTAAGGATGCAGATGACACTAAGCAATTTGAAGAATTTATGAGTGAAGAGGTTTTGATAACTAGACCTAGATGTACAAACCTAAGTCCATAATTTGAGAATTCATTCGTTGCCTACTTAGGATCATAAATAAGGCAAATAAACGAGTTCCTCGGCCTTCTTCTGTGTTGGGCCATACTCACTGAACAGTCTTGTATTTAACTTTGTACAGCATATATCATTACACACAGCACAAAAGGCACAATTCTGATTAGACTTACCCAGTGTTCCAAAACAATTAGTCCTCTTTCATGTTAATATCGGACTTAAATTACTGCCTTCCCTGTGTGGAAGAGTTGAGAGATTTCAGGTCACAGCGCAATATATGAAATTGATTTCAAGATCGTTTCATGTTCATTAGCTGCACAACAGGATTTTGAACAATAACAAAGCAATAAGCCTGATGAAGCGCAATATATAGGAGCTCATTCTTAGAATTTTTAGGCATCTCTCGCATGATATGGGAAATGTTATGTAACGTCAAGTAATGTCATGTCATATCGTGGAAAGGCATGTCATATCATGACGTGACTTTCTCACGGGTGCTATGAAATGTGATATGTGTAATGTGCGAACGTATATGTATGTACTTGGCTTGAACATTACCGGTTCAAGATCTATAATCCCAGCCTATACCAGGGGAAACGTATTGCTGTCATATGGACGTGAGCAATGAAGGAAGGCTGGAAAGATGTCTTACTTCGAGCCATCCACGTAGTCTACGGAATCTTTGCTTTTTTTCGAAACCCCGAAAACAATAATTCTATAGCTTACCTTGAAGAGTGCTATATAAGTCTGTGGTTTAAAAGGGTTATGTAACCTCTTTAACGGTTTATTTTCTCTTAACTTATCGAACCATGTGACGTATTGTGAAAATGTGGGCTGTGGTGTCTATAGAAGTCTGAAATTTACAAACTGCGTTGCAAAGGTGCAAGTAGCAACAGGTAGAACGCACAGCGAAATCGCTCGTCCGTTACCACACCAGAATTTCAACATTTCCTTCTGCTTTGCATTCTTTAGCAAAATTATGACAACGTCACGAGTATGAAAGATAAGTATAAATAGAATTCACTAGGAATTTGTTTTAAGCAAATAACACGCATGCATGAGAGCATTATAAAGCTGAGCCAAATATACATTTACATGTATATATATACACACACAGTAATAGAGTCTAAATAGACTTAGGCAGCCTTTAGGAATTTATCACTGCGCCATTTTATACGTCTTTGTGTTGTGTAGTTTGATGTAGGCCTATTCGTAATCGTAAACTTGAGATTTCTACAGCGCCCAAAAATGTTAAGTCATGCGAACCAGCTTATTCACAGGCCCTCAGCCAAAACAAAATTGATAGGCAGAAAGTGTCAGATTCAGTTCCAGGTGGTGTTAGTTAAGACGTTTTCAAGGTAAGATCTATAAAGCATGAATCCTTTCTGGTCTTTGTGATTCATTTCTTACCGACTTGAATAATAAAAAGCAACTAAGCGTCACCCGGATCCTTCCATGGTAACTTGGAAACTTCTTAAAAGACAACGCACATTTTTATTAGCTCAACTCGTGAGTCATGAGTCGCTTGTAAGAACGGGACATAAGCCTTAGCTACGGCAAAATTTGAACTTTAATGACTGTACTTGCTTGTGTGAACCGACAGAGACTACGACCAGCGACACACGGTCATCTCATTGTACGCGTTCTGGCAGGTTTGCTCGGGCGGCGCGCCTTCTAAGCTGTGGGACGGTCTCTGTGGAAGACTCTTCCACCAGACGTCTGATCCCAAGCCTGTTCAACAGTTCAGGCACTGTCTGCTAACTGATGAACTTCCTGTTCTCTATGACTTATAGCATCGTTCAAGCTAGTGTATAGAGCCACTCTGATTCGTTTCCATGGAAGCGAGTTTTTCACAAATTTGTAATAAAATTAAAAACTACAAGAAATTGCTACCTGTTTCTGTCCGTTTTGCATGTTTTGTGGTGGTTTTAAGTCGGGTTTGAAGTCTTATCTGTTTCATAATGGTTTTCCTATACAACCTCTATTTTCCGGTCTCAAGGGCTTTACAGATCTCGACTGTTTCTGCACAATGGACTATGTTTTTGAAATATCGTTGTGATAAGAAGCGGCCTTGTTCATTACGTAAACGGGGCTGAGGATTGGTAATGATGCGCCGCAGTTCTTGTTTGAAACGGAAATATGACGCTAATCCAGTATGAAAAAAATTGCTAATTTCAATTGACACAAGGATTCGAACCTCTGACACCACAGTGTTTATTATTGGTTATTGTGCATTGTTTATGAGAACACCTGTCAGCAAGCAGTATCATTTTGGACCAGCGTGAACTTGAAAGTTAACGGAAAGCTTTGCACGGTTATCACCGAGACAGTCAGCACTATGCCCAATGTGACAAAGGAAGCATATTATTAGGTCGATCAGTATAATATAGGCCTCTTCACAAGTTGCAGTAATACTTAGTTATACTCGGTGTGTGGTTTTATTAAGATAGGTTTCGCTTTGACCTGTAAGCTGCTTAAACTATTGCATAAAAAAGGGCGCGCAAGAGAGTAGAAGCAGACTCCAGACCTCGAGGCTGGCATTATAGTTCAAATTGATTCTAATATTTACTTGCACTCATTCAGCGCTTCTTTGGACTGCCTATGAAAGAAATAGAAGCAAGTTGTACTCAAGTACAGTAACTTAAGTACAGTAACCAAAGTCGAGTAACTTTTTCATCTAGGCTACACTAACTTATTTGGAACTTATTCTTTTCTGTGCAGATGTCCACATCGGGACAACGCACTTTCTTCATTTATCTTTGTCGACCGCCAGTCTTCTTGCCTCATTCCTCGACATCTCCAAACATCAGTGGTCGTCTCTGACGGTCTCTGGTCAGTTCTTCCTTTGTCTTCCCATCCTCCGTTCAGTTCACGAATCCAGTTATTTGCTTGATTGACTCTTCTGTCTTTTTGTTCACACAAATTACATGCCCCATCCACTTTAGTCTACTCTTTCTGATAATATTCTCCATGTCCTGTGGTCCGGTTCTTTCTCTTATAGTTTTATTCGATATCAGTGAACAACAGCTTAAATGTTTCGGTGATGAATTCAGTCAATTTGACCAATCTTACTGTGCTGAATAAGAATTTGAGAGAGCTCTGCGTTCCAGTCTCGAGTCTGGGTTGGCGATCGTTATACTACGCAGTCCGTGGAGATATGCAGGTGCCGCTTCCACACATCAGCCTATGATTTTATCGTGCCTTTTCATATGTTGGACCGTCTGCCATAGCATCTACGTACTGTTACATTTGACTCTTTTCAGTCAAACTTTTTCAATCTGTATTAAAAGCACCTACTGAGATCAGTTAGATCGCTATAATTATTTACATACATATTTACCTATGTGATACATGCATACTAACATGAGTGCAGCAGTTTTGTGAAGTACCTAACATGCGATACATTATGTATCCTTACATATACATATCTGAATGTATCCTACTTATTAACTTACTTATTTATCTTACCTTAAATATAAAAAATTGATGTGACATAAAAGCATCACGTGTGTCTTACTTTGCGGACCTGCGAAGTTTGCAAATGTCCGCCAGCATGTTAACGCTTTGCATGTCAGAGCACTTGTTCAGTGCACGTCGAGCTCTGAGGGTGCGTACTACTATATGCACCTTCGTAGCAAGAGACTGCATCTGAGCGCCGAATCACTGAGCCTAATAGTGCGATAAGCAACGCCACAACTGATTTCATATCTCCTGGAAAAATCACAAAGCACAAGAAATTGCGATCGGCAAACATGCGCATATCTGTAGCCATATTACAATTACAATTTCAATTTTAAGATGCAATATCGAATACTCTGTTTCCAGTAAAGCTACCATGTCCTCAGTGGAACGTAGTGGTGTGCTTATTTCTCCCGCTTCCGTCCTTTATCCGGCAACGGACGAATCCCATTGTCCTGGACACACAGTCGTTGTATCAGGGGACTTGTAGTTTACTTCCCAGCTCACGACGGCATCAAATCATCCTGACAGAAACATGTGTGCGCAAATAACTTGCCCAAGGTCGTTACAGAGAATTCGCCCTGCAGGCGAAGACCCGCAATATTATCATTACAGACCATCGCGTTAAGAGAATAGATCACCTTTTACCTTGTCGCATCTATTTCAGTAGCGGTTAATTATCAACTGTGTAGGGCTACTATTTAAAAAATGCATAATCTTTCCAGGTAAGGCAATTGTGAGAGTTCAATTTAAACACCGCGTCGTGCAAGATAGTCTAACCTCGCTAACTGTTCAATCTTTTCTTGAGAAGCTCTGGTGTCCTCTAGCAACCTCAGCTAAGAAGTAAAGCCTGCCAAAAATTAGTAACCTCTTTTCTGGCTTGGTTGGTGTTAACTAATTGAACCATTTGCAAATTTTATTGTGTACTACTGCGTCTATAGAACTTTACAGACTGCGTTGCAGAGGTGTAAATTCCAACTGGTAGAACGCATAATGAAGTCGTTCATCCGTAACCAAACCCGAATGTCAATATATCTTTCTTTTACGCATTCAATTGTAAAAGTATGACATCATCACCAATATGAATGCTATGTATAGATATAGTTTACAAGAAATTCTTATCTTTGTCCGTCGTAAGAGAGCAGCTGACTGTTCATTTCTGTCAAGGAAATTACCGACTTTATATTTTTTTACTTACTAGGTGTACATCCGTGCAATAATACAGGGAAAAATAGTGTGTATATGTCAGGAATTATGCGTAGCACAACAAGCAAATGGCTTGAGAGAATGGTTTGACGACACAGCAGTCTGGTACCAAACGAAGGTCCACAGCTTGACTCTGGCAGCGCAAGATGGAAACATGTGCATGAAGACAATTAAATGTATGCGGGAAGTTTAGGCGACGAGTGAGAAGACTATTTACCCACTGTTATGCGTTAAGGCTAAGAAACTGAAGTGAATAATACTTCATGCACATGGCTGCTTTTCGATTGAGGTTACCTTATGGTATTGCTCATCTTTCTCTTTACGTTAGTCGTTATATCAACAATTTTTTAATCCTCAGTGGCCCACAAACAGCGTCGTCACCGTCTTCTGTTGCAATTTTTTCACCGTCAGTTGAATGTAAATACTTTTAGTCATAATATTAAATTAAAATTCACATAACACATGTATAGTAGCGTATAATGTGACGATTTCTTAACTACATAGAAGCGGATGATGTAAACAACAAAGCAAACAACAATAGTAATTGACTAATATGGCAAATATGAAATTGGTGTATTTATGTTTCTGTATCGTCACAAAAATGTTGGACCAGCATTTGATAGTTATTTCACAGAAGCTCGCATTAAAGCAAATTCTCAATCATTTGATTTGGGTTCATAGGGTTTTAAATTCTGAGTTTGTTTCGCAAATTACTATAGGCAATGGCGATAATAATGGTGAAAGTAATGCTGTTGCTGCTGAATGTAAGGAAGAAGTTTTGCGAACAAGAAATAGAGTCATGACTGAAATCTTCAAATAGACGACGGAATATTATTGCACATAAGTGTGCAATTGAAACCTGCAGCTTTTATCTATTAGGCATCGATGAAGGTAAAACTGTCCATCTTCATTTGTCGTAATGCTTGGCGAAGTTCGATTACAACTATGAATAAGATAAGCTAATCCAAAAGCCGACCAGCAGAATAGATGACTCACACTGTATTTGCGATGAAAAAATGATAGAAACAGATTTACATAAGAGTAGAATACAACGTCAGTCAATTTTTCATTACCGGATAAGTTAACAAGTCAAAATGCATCGAAAATTGAAAAAACTAATGGGAGGTGAAGTTATTAGTACATGTAATATTGGGAGCTGAATACATTAGTACATGTATCTCGCATTTTAATGTGTTTTTCTTCGTACTCCGTGGGCTAGAGTATAACAAATTCTGAGAGTCAGAAATGTGTATCTTGCGTAACATCTAGATGTAATGCAAGTTAAGAAAAAAGTCATTGCCACCGGTATCAGTACAATCGTCTTCATGGTTATCCATTTTGAAAGCATCGATCATTTTCGTTGATGGCTGCATGTGTTATGACGTTTGGTTGCGGTTGTCAAAGGGGTATCCTGTGAGGAAATAGTTTTGACAACTGTGGAAAGATTTTAGGCGGTGAAGTAGTAATGGACGCTGAAGTTTTCATTGGTGCCCTTCTGTCTTGGGTCTTCCTCCACTGCATGATGTTCTATTTGAAGGATATCACTAACAGATACTTCACAAGTCTGTTCAGCATTCAACATCACGTATGACAAAAAAACTAATTTTTCATAAAACAAGTTAGGACATCGATGAGATAAAGCTCTTGAATTATTTCTGAATTTTACGCAATTTCCATAGAAGAAATCGGTGAACGATGTGTTCAAACGGAAATTCTCTTTTCATAGCAGCAAATTCAACAATTTTGTCTGAACACGGTAGGTTACAGTCGATACAACATTTGAGTTTCAAATATCTTGCAAGAAAATGTCTTCCCAGAAAATAGTAATATTTATTTGAGTACGAATATTGAAGAGGTGCGCAAAGTACGTCCTTTTCTTTGTACACAAGTTTAGCGAAATAATGTTCAAACGCTGACTCGCTAGTAAACTCCAATTCCAACAGTTCTTCATTTCCAGGTGATAAATAGCAAAAGAGCGTGTGAAATCCAATCAAGGACTGTACATCTCCATCGAAATAAGAGTCAAACGGTGGCAACACCAACACATTTGCAAATGCCAACTCTTGAAAATCGCTCTTCAGATCAGTTTTATAAAGAATTTGTTCACACAAATTCAAAACTTCAGTGTATTGACGACGTTTAAAAAGATACAAAGCACGATAGCAGTCAACTACGTTGCACTGGATGCCGAAATCTTTGCGGATGTTATCATAAAATGATATCATGTTTTCTAAGGCGTATTCCATTAGTAGATCAATAATTTTTTCTTTAGTTTGAAAAGGTTCTCCAAAGAAGGTCTCATTTTCTGCAAATGAATCAGTTCTGCGATACACGCATTGTTTAGAAGTACTCAGAGGAATACTTGCCTTCATTGAAATATTGAATTTTCGCTTTGTCAAAACCATCAAGTATTCGTCGAAATGAAAATTTGAAGCAGGCAAATCATCATCAATATCCAAATGTTTGGATATTATTTCGGTGCACAATACTGTCAAATAATGAGCAAACACCTCTGGTTTAGCACGTAGATCAAGATAACATTGCCTGCTTGTAAACTTCTCACTTTCCTTTATCCTCCTGTAAAGCAGCCAAAATCCAACGATTCTAGCAACATCGTCGATATAGAACAAACATTCTGCATTAAGTGTTTCATTTTCCTGCTGTAATGATTGAATCCTGAAGACTTTTGAGCAGAGGTCCATTGTTGTCTGATGTTCTGCCGTTACAAAATGGAGGGCAGCCAGGTAGACCAAAGCTGCCGAAGCGACGCTGCTAGATTGAGAATCGTTACATTGTAGAGCTAGAGAAAGATATTCTTTTGACATGAGAGACAAAAGTTGAAATTCCGAAGGGCTATTTGATCCAGTTAAATTTTTCATGAGTTTCTGAGCTTGCACGAAATGAGACTGACTTTCTTCTGGTGAAGATGGTATAGGAAAGTTATGATACTGAGATCTTACGATTTTAGATTGTAACGAAATTCCGATGAGAAAGTCAACAAATAACAAGCTATCCCACGAGAATTTTCCATAACCTAAGACATTTGCAACATGCAAAATAAACAATGTTGCATTAAAGAACTTAAGACACAATACTTTTTCCGTTGTTGGTAAAGTAAACATTTGTTCGATTATCATCGATTCTGTTCTTATACAGTCAATTAATTCATTTACAACGTAGCTCAAACCACCTGTATTTTCATGTTGCATTAGAAAAAGGATTAATGATTCACTAGTATAAAATCTCAAGGAAAACAACCGATCAAAGCAAATTACTTCATTCAGTTCTTGACGTTCAACGAGATGTAGCATAAAATATAGAAAATGTGGCATTTCGTTTGTTGAGTTCCCAACTTTTAAATATTTCCCAGTGATTGGTAGTATATAATTGTTTTCAAACCAAAGAGAAAGATTGCCTGAATTACAGAATTCATTCAAACGCTTTTCAGCCTTAGCAATCATTATTGGGTTCAAATGCTCATGAAATAAGTTTGCTTCAGGAATAAAATAGTTCGGACAGTGCCTCTTCTTCAACCATTCCGAAAGCTTTTGTAATACCTGACAGCAAATCGCAATAACTGAAGATAAATTCCACCATTCGATTGAGTTCTCTTCACAACTCCATAACATAATGGTCTTAAAGTGGTAGTTACAGAGGACTTCATCTTCTTTTGGGCAATCATTTTCCACTAATTCTCTCTTGGCAAAAAACCTTAACATGTGGTAGACAATCTGTTGTACTTGAGTCCAACTCTGAAGTAAAGTTACTTCTGCAACTGAAAATGAAAATCTCCACTGTTCTTTATTGTCTCTGCAGTTGCGATGCTGGACATATACAAAATGACAGCTATTCTGTACAACCTCGGAAATTGTAGCAGTCGTCGGCCATCCGTAATATCTAGGCCGAGTAGCCCAATTTTGGGCTTCTTTAGGCCACTGAGGGCACCAAACGCTCTGGACGATATCCATCTTTATAGCTCCGGAACTGAATTGAATTACTAATGCTGGACCATTCACATTATGTTGGGAACTTGGTTTCGTCTTTTTATTGTGAATGCGCGCCCTAAGTATCGTAAAACCAAAATTTAGCGTCTTGTACCTATTTGGAGAAGTTGCATGGTGAAATTCAAATCTTTTCCATTTCCAGTTGTAGATCATTATCCCCATAAGTCGTAATCGAACAAAGCCCGGATATCTGAGGCATGACTCAATCTTGTAGCATATAATCCTATCGTGTAAGCCACGGACATCATATGGCAACACTGGAAAGTCGTCTGTGAAGGCCAGCTCAGCAGAGCTGCATTTAAAGCAATCAATGTCGTTGATGCATAAACGCAGCGGTCGGATATAGAACTCCGCGGTACTGCCACAAGAAATGTGATACTCTTCTGGCACACGACAAGCGCATGGTAGTGGGATTTGCATGCGATCAGAAACAACAACAGACAATTTTGGAAGCAACTGGCATGTGCTTACGATGAATCCAGATACAGCTGCTTCCATCAATTTATCCATAGATACCGTCATTCTACAGGAAAATGAATTTATTTATATTCCGTTCCTGAATCTCATCATCGTCATCATCGTCAACAACTTGATCATCATCGTCTTGTTGATAATTTTCCTTTATATCACCAATACCATTAAAAGAAATCTCATCATCATTGTCACAACCGTCAATACCACGGCCAACACAACCACAATATTGTCATCGACAACATCATGAACGTCATCGTTGTAGTGGTCATCTTCTACATAATGATCCTCATAGCATCAACAGTTGTCTGGCTTTTGGTTACAGTACATGAATGGCCACGTAATGCAGCGACAAAGATATAATGGCGTTTGTTTGATTGGAATATCATAAGTGATTGGAATTTCAGAATATAACTGTACTGGTCACCAAACCAAAGTTTGTGGAGAATAATGGCAATTTCCTGTACTTTTGAGGCATTAGCAATTAGGAATAACACTTATAATTACACGGTCAAAAAATGAATAAAAATTGGTTACCAAAAAATAAATAAAAATTTGTTACGCGGTGTAATAATAATAATAATAATAATAATAATAATAATAATAATATCAACATTTATTATTGTTGTTGTTGTTATTATTATTATTATTATTATTATTATTATTATTATTATTATTATTATTATTATTGTTGTTGTTGTTGTTGTTGTTGTTGTTGTTATTATTATATTATTATGATCATCTTAAAATTCTAAACTGAACAAATTCATGAACTGTGAATAGAACCCGCACGATATCACTCTCCGCCAGGGCTTCAACGAAGTCCGAAAGCACTGTCGGTTCCATTTCGGCGTGCCTATGTGATGTGCCAGGGTCTGACTGAAATTCGGACGCTACGAGTTGCAGAAGCTCTAGGTCTTTAGATTAAATTAGATTTAAACAGTTCCTGCTACAAACAACGTCATAGTGACGTCAATTGTAAAAATACCCTTGCAAAATAGCGCTTAGCGAAGAGGACAAAACAACAACAACAACAATAATAATAATACACAAAACATTAAACATAATGGAGATATTCGAATGACTTTTATCTTACTTCACACACCGTTTCTTCAAGTCTGAAATTTGGTGCAGCCGACCTGAAAACTGCATGAGCAGTCTTAATGAGCGATAGCCTAATATTATTTTTTTACTCGAGGTAGAAATGATCCCTTAGGATTTAAAAATTTAAATTAGTAGTATAACATGTTATTCTTTTTATTAATAATGATATTATTACTATTACTTTTATTATTATTATTATTATTAGTAGTAGTAGTAGTAGTAGTAGTAGTGGTAGTAGTAGTAGTAGTAGTAGTATCATTATCATCATCTTCATCATCATCATCACCATTATTATTGTTATTATTGTTGTTATGGAAAGCAAACGCAAATACTATTATGTTATGCAGTTGTTAATAAGTTATTTAGCCTAGATTATGTCGAAGCGCCATCTCAAGAGGGCTCAGAGCATGACGGTAATGATACGGAGAGGCAGATTGTTATTATTATTGCTATTATTATTCTAGGGTACATATGATCCCTCAGGAATTAAAATATTCTCAGGAGAATAAGAAGATTCTGGGGCGGCTAGAACTTCTCAACATCCGGCAGCGTGGAAGCAAATGGTGTTTAAGCGTTGGACTATAAAAGTGAACTATTATTGCGGAGTTGAACTTAAAACACAGCTTAGTATAACTTACCAGAACATCCAACCTCGCAATATAGTCAGTATAGTTCTCTTGAGTAGTTCCGCTGTCCTGTGGCAGACCAAACTAGAAACTGACGTTTTGCGCAGAATTATTAACCTGTTAGTTTACTCTGTGTTAACTTTTGGGACAGCTCTATGCAGTATTAGCATTATATATTATAGTATATATGTATATATATATATATATATACAAATTTCAGACTTGAAGAAACGGTGTGTGAAGTAAGATAAAAGTCATTCGAATATCTCCATTATGTTTAATGTTGTAGCATATATATATATATATATATATATATATATATATATATATATATATATATATATTTATATATATATATACTACAACACCGGTCTTAAGTGTAACAGACAGAACACACCAAGCCAGAATTTCAACATTTCTTTCCCACTTATATTCAATATCAGGGACTTCACCACGTGACCAATATGAATCACGCGTGCAAATAGGATTAAGAAGGGTCGCGTTGAAGAAAAGGACACACTGGAGGGTGACTGCGCTTTCAAAGCTCAACGGTATACTCTTTGAAAGTCCTAGGCAGCCCCGGAGAAGTTGTTTGCGCACCGACGCATATGCCACAAGGCAATTTGTGATGTGTTATTAGCTATACCTAGATGCACATACTGTGTTCATAACTTGAGAATTCATTTCTCGCCTACTTTATGATCAGAAATAAGGCGAATACACGAGTCAATCGGCCTTCTTCCGTGTTGGACCTTACTCACTGAACAGTCCCATATTAACTTTGTGCAGCATACATTATCAAAAACAGCAGAAAAGACACCGGATTAGACTTAGCCAGTGTTCAAACACATTTAGGCGTCTTTTAGGAATGGGACTTAAATTTTTGCGTTTCCGTGTGTGGAAGATTTGAAAGATTTGAGGGCACAGCGCAATATCTGAAATCGATATCAAGATCGTTTAACCTTCGTTAGCTGCACAACAGGATTTTCAACAACAGTAATAAAGCAATAAGCCTGAAGTAGCGTAATTTATTAGAGTTCCTTCATGGGATACTTAAGATATGGGAAATGTAATGTAATGTCAAGTAAGTTAACTTTAGCTGCCTTGGTATTACTGCTGCAGTTTTGGGAGAGCTGTACAGAAATTATTGTACGGCAGTTTCGGTCGAGGCTTTCTGACAAAACGGTTAGCTATTACGGTGGCATGGTGACACACCCTACTGCGTTGAACAGGATTAAGGTTAGGTCTTGGTTAACGGCCCGCTCAGAGACGCCTCATTAGTCAATATTGGATGAATAGGAAGTTTTCTGAATTGCATTCCGGGGCACACACGAAGCACCGGAAGACGGTCAACCTCCTCTTTCCCAGTCAAGTCAGGAATGAGTTTTCCCGTCGCTACGTACAATCAGGGAAACGGATTCTTGAAATTCTGCCTTTAAACTTGTTGATATCTGAGGTCGGTATTCTGCTCTTTGTCGTTGAAATGAAGCATTTTAAACAATTTTTCAGCTTTTTATTTAAAGTTTGCATGTTGATTAGACTATGTAAATAAAGAAGAAAGAAGAATGGATATCAAGTTTGCATAACAAAGTTTAATGCATTTATGGCTGTTGCAGATGTTTAAAAATCACATAAAAATGAAGTTGTGCATCGTTTAAAGCATTTCATTTAAGCATTTTGCAAGATATAGACAGCCAATTAGGCTTCGTTGATTTCATCAGTTTAACTCGAATGTACCATCTTGTTTAAATAACTCAAACGATTTTCGAAAAAACCATTATTATTGCGACAACCCAAATGGCTAATTTACTGACAGGCTTAATTGAAAAGCCGACATTTGATGGACTGTACGTCTGTGAGTTTGTAAGGTTGTATGGCAGATCGCCGTTGCATTTGTCCTTCGAGCAGAAGCAGTTGGTGTAAGTAATCGACGTTCCATATGGAGTGAAAACGCTGTATATATAACAGCAGCTGATGCCGTAGGTGAAAAATGTGTAATTGCTATGTGGATTGTTCTTCTCGCATTGGTCAACTATATAAGGCGGGACTTCAATGCAATATCGGGTAACGTAATAATAATCTAAAACACAAAAATAATCAGCTGAGTCAATGCAATATCGGGTAACGTAATAATAATCTAAAACACAAAAATAATCAGCTGATAAGATCTTTTTGAGTCAATGCTTTTTGAGTCAATGTAATCAGCTGATAAGCTTTTTGAGTCAATGTAATCAGCTGATAAGGAGTCAATTCAATATCGGGTAACGTAATAATAATCTAAAACACAAATCAGCTGATAAGATCTTTTTGAGTGATGTTTTGCCTAAAGATCCGGTCTCCACATCAAACACAAAACTAGCTGTTAAGGTCTCGTGACTTCTGTCCTTGGATTCGTGATTTGTGGTCTCGAGGCTGGCATTATAGTTGAAATTTATAATATTATTTACTTGCACTCATTCAGCCCTTCTATGGACTGCCTGTTCAAGAATTAGAGGCAAGTTGTACTCAAATGAGAGTAACTTTTTCATCTGGGCTACACTAACTTATTTGGTACTTATTCTTTCTGTGCAGATGTCAACTTCGGGGCAAAGCACCTTCTTCGTTTGTCTTTGTCGACCGCCAGTCTTCCTGCCTCGTTCCACGACATCTACAAACATTCAAGGTAGTCTCTCAAGGTCTCTGGTCGGTTCTTCCTTGGTCTTCTCCTCCTCCGTTCCCTTCACGAATCCAGTTCATTGTCCATACGAATTACATGTCCCATCCATTTCAGTCTACTCTTTCTGATGATATTCTCTATGTCCTCTGGTCCGATTCCTTCTCATAGTTTTATTCGATATCATTGATCAACAGCCTATATGTTTCGGTGATGATTTCAGTCATTTTGACCAATCTTGTGGTGCTGAATAAAATTTGAGAGTTTTGAAAGCGATTTAGCTCTAGTTTTTATGATACAACAAGTTTCACTTAATGAAGGCGTTTTAAAATACTGGGTATATTTTCGTATAAAGTATTTTTAGTGGGGCAGCCCTGTAAGAGGCTTGCGCTCTATATGTTTACTTCTAAGCCTCTTTCTGTGTTATGAATCAGCTGTAGTCAAGCTTTTGAGTGTTATGTGTAATTCTTTCGTGTCAGTAATCGTCTGTTATTTCAAAATGTCACGAAAATGTTCAAATAGTGCAGGTGACTTTTGTTATGTGTGTGGTGATGTGAAATTTTTCTCACATGAACGTTCTGTTACTCAAGTCATTAGGAAAGCTTATCACTCGTAGGCACTGCTCCGGCTTACATCAAGAAGCTCTGCGCGTTCCAGTCTCGACTCTGGGTTGGCGATCGTTACCCTCTGCAGTCCGTGGAGATATGCAGGTGCCGCTTCCACACATCAACTCGAGCCTATCCTGCCTTTCATGTGTTGGGCCGTCTGCCATTACATTTACGTACTGTTGCATTTGACTCTTTTCAGCAAAACTTTTTCAATCTGTGTTAAAAGCACACAACTAGAGAAGCTGGATTGCTATATTACGTACATATTTATATATGTGATACATACTTATTTACACGAGTGCAGCACTTTTCTGAGGTACCCAATATGCGCTACAATAAGTATCCTTGTTTATACATATCTGAATGTATCCTACTTATTAACTTACTCATTTATCTTACCTTATATATAAGAACTTATGTGACATAAAAGCATAACGGGTGTCTTACTTTGAGGACCTGATATGTTTGCATATGTCCACACACATGTTAACCCGTTGCATGTCGGAGCACTTGCTGGATTGAACGGCTCAAAGCACGTCGCGCTCTGATTATCATTACTAGTATATTCACAGTTATAGCAAGAGATTGGATCTGAGCGCCCAATCACTGAACCGAATAGTGCGAGAAGCAACGCCATAACGGATTTCATTTCTCCTGGATAAATTACAAAAGCACAAGAAATTGCGATCAACAATTATGCGCATATCTGCGACCATATAACAATATTACAATTAAAATTTTTAAATGCAATATACATTATTCTGTTTCCAGCAAAGTTCTCATGTCGTCAGTAGAACGTAGTGAATGTGCTTATTTCTCACGCTTCCATCCTTGATCCGGCAATGTCCTGGGCACACAGTCAGTGTATCAAAGGACTTGTCGTTTACTTCCCAGTTCATAACGGCATCAAATTATACTGTTTGGCGACAGAAAGAAGTGTGCGCAAATAACTTGCCCAAGCTCGTTACAGAGAATCCTCTGTGCAGGCGAAGACGCGCAATATTTTCATTACAGAGCAGCTCGTTAAGCGAGTGAACTACCGTGTAGTATCTGTTTCAAGATCGGTTCATTTATATCTTTTTAGGGTCACAATTTTAAACAATGTATAACTTCAGAAGGTAAGGCAATTGTGACAGTTGAGTTTAAACACAGCTTCGTATAAGATAATCTAACCTCGCTAACTGTTGAATCTTCTCTTGAGAAGCAACTTCAGATGAGAAGTATAGCCTGCCGAAAATAGTAGTCTCTTTTATGGCTTTGCTGTTGTTAACTAATGGGACCATTCCACGAATTGTATTATGTGCTACTGTTGCTATAGAAGACTGAACTTTAACAACAGTTTGCAAGGGTGTAAGTTGCAACAGGTGAAACGCATGATGAAGTCCTTCATCCGTAACCAAACTCGAATGTCAACATCTCCTTCTTCGTCGAATTCTACGGGCAAAACTATGACATCATCACCATTATGAATGTTACGAATAAACAGATTTTACTAAGAAGTTCTTTCAAGTAAATAACAAGCATGTTCGAGAACTTTCCAAAGCTGAGTCAAGGTCCACATATTATTAGGCCTATATTGATTTATATGGATGCAGTAATGAATTTAAAATAGAATTAGACATCCTTTAGGAAGCTTTTTGTGCGTATATGTATATGTCTCTGTTTCATGTAGTCTGATGTAGTCAAATCGTAAAATCGAGATTTCTACAGCGCCTAAAGAAGCTAATTCAAGGAAATCAGTTTATCCACAGGCGCTTAGTCAGAACAAAATCGATAGGAAGGAAAGGTCAGATTCGGCTCCAGTAACGCGTGAACTCGAACGTAGGAGATATGATCTACGAAGTATTGTGATTCATTTGTGAAGCATTTGTGATTCATCTCTTGTCGACTTAAGATCTGAAAAGGAATTAAACATCACCCGGATCCTTCTATGGTGAAAAGACTTTCAAAAAACCCAACGTACAGTTACTTGTAAGCCTGACCTAACGTCGTTATACGCTGAGTCGCATGTATGAACGCAACATCAGCCTGAGGAAAGGCAGACAATGAACTTAAATGACTGTACTCTCTTGAGTGAACACAAGAGATCCTTCTCTTAGGCCAAGTACATCGCAGGTCTTGTCTTTCACAGCCTAGCTTGTGCCACGAACCAGAACGACATCTGGCCTCTCTCGTTCGCCAGCCCATGACTCAATACGCATACGTACATGTCTGCGGCCATATTAGCCGTGTTTAAACTTATTCTGGCATTTGGCAGTTACTTTGCCTTGTATAATATTTTCCTTGTAAATTCTCGTTTGTTCGGAATTCTACGGCGACCGAGTGTACTTTTCGGTGTTCCTCTTGATTCCGGTATGGTGTTTGTCCATTTTTGGACGGTGTTCGTCTCTTCGACTTCGACGCCATTAATTTTGGACTCGTCTACCACTGAGGTGTGACAGGTTCTTACTTGGAGAGATGAGGCTACAGACCCGTATGCCGTCGTCAAACGGGAAAAGTCTTGAATTGGGTTAAAGATGAGCAGAAAAAGTCTTCTGAATGGTCAGACCTTCAACCACTTAGAGATTCTGCAACAAATCATATGTCTGCCGCAAACCTGTTGGCTGATGAGACGCTGCGTAATCCACTATCTGTGGCAGACGGCTATTATCTCTGGACATGCTGTCAACTCTCATCCATTGCCTACTCAATTATGGGTAGGCTTTCGACGAGGCTAATTTAATTTGCATTCTAGATTTGATTAATTGATCAACAATAGTGTATAACTTCCGTTAAGGCGGATTATCAACAGCCGCTTGAGAAAGAGAGAGAGAGAGTGAGAGAAAGAAAGAAAGAAAGAAAGAGAAGAGAAAGAGAGAGAACGAAAAGGAAAGCGAGAGAGAGAGAGAGAGAGAGAGAGAGAGCGGTTGAGAGAGAGAAAGAAAGAGCGAAAGAAAGAGAGCGAGAGAGAGATAGAGGGAGAGAGAGAAAGAGAGAGCAGGCTGCATTCTTTTAATCACGAAATCTTTATGTTTTTTTGGAAAATTTTGCAAGTCTTTGAAAGAACGATTCTGTAGAAAATTTTACAGTTGCTTTACTTTTGATAACTGTCATTATGGAAACTTCCGTCTGGCGAAAATAACTTGAACTTTGAGTTGGGAATGGACATAAAGTTAAATGCCAATAGACCTATTATACAAATAGCCATAATGAAAATTAAGTGCCAACATTCTTCAAATCTTACTGCTGGAGCGGATAACCAGCAAAAAGTTTATAAGTAGTGGAGCTTTATAATTCTCCTGTTAAGTATTTCAAAAAACTTTGTAAGACTGTACTCTTGGAAAGGCGCTAGTTCAAAGTTCGATTTTCGTCTTATTGAAACTCCTAGTTAAATCAAAGCACAAAATTTACAACAAATTTTTTTTATTATCGGTATTAATGCGATAGTTTGTAATAGTTCCCAGTTCCGATTAAGATACTCATCGTCGACGTGAAAATTCAACCTTTTCTTTGCAGGCGACGCTATTAGTTTGGAGGGCAATTAAAAGGAATTCTGATCTCTATCCGTCGTAACAGAGGATGTGATTCTTCATTTCTCTCAAGGAAATTACCGACGTTTTACATTTTCCTTACTTACTAGGTGTGCGACGATATAGTGATAAATGGAACAAAAGCGTGTGTGTGTCAAGATTCATGTATAGTATAGCAATAAAGGAAAGACCTTATAGAGAATGTCTTGACCACACAGAAGTCAGGTACCAAACGAAGGTTCACAGCTTGACTGGCATCGCAAGAAGGAGTCATGTGGACGCAGACAATTAAATGCAAAGTGGTATGTGGAAGACAACTAAATACACAGCAATCTGTGGGAAGATCGTCGAGTGAGGAGACTATTTACCCACCTTCATGTGCAAAGGCTACGAAAGTGAAGTCAATAATACTTCACGCGCATGGCTGCTTTTCGCTCTGGGTTACCTTTTATGACTGCTCATTGTTTCCTTCGTGTTAATTTTTACATCAATAAATCTATCATCATTACCTCAAAAACATCGTCGTCACCGTCTTCTGTTGCAGTTTCTTAAAATTTCGTCATCGATTGATAGGTTGAATCCAAATGCTTTCATTCCTAATATTAAAATAGCATTCATATAACACATGTATAGTAGCGTCTTATGTGACGGTCACTGATCTAGCTAAAAGATGACAATATGAACAAAATTAATATCTTGTATTGGCGGAGACAACATAATGTTGTTACGGTAGCAAGAAATTACGGACGAACAGCACCACTAATCAACCTTCACAAATTAAATTCAGTAAAAGAAACTCATTATTCCATAATTAACCCACTAAATTCAGTAACAGAAACTCATTATTCCATAATTAACCAACTAAATTCAGTAAAAGAAACTCATTATTCCATTATTAACCCGCTTATATTTAGATATATCTACAAAGAAAAAGACATTAACACCGACAGCTGAAATATTTTCACACGTATATTTGTGTGATATTAACAGGTGCACTATGAAAATGTGTCCGGGGAGCTAATCCATTAATTTGGGAATTATTTCACGTTCACCTACTTGATATTCGTAGAATTGAATGTCATTTGCCACAACCTGTTTTTAGTTAACTTTGTACGGTAAGAAATAACTACAGATGGTAAAGAAATCACATAGGTAACATCCTCTAAATTTCTCGGTGTATATGTAAGGATCAAATATTACCTGGAATGAACACAGTATAGGCACATCGAAGAAACTTTCAGAAACATCAGTAAATTATCTAGCATTAGGCATTCAATACCCAGTTATATACTTCAACACTTGTGACAAACTATTTGTTCCATATCTTTCCTACTGTAACATATGTTGAGGTTCAAAATATCCATGACGATTAAAAAATTAATAAGTTGCTTAAGCGTGCTATTCGCGCGTGATGCCTATTACACTGGTCTGCCGCTTATAACCCTGCAGTTGCAACACTCAATTCACTAGAATTGACTGATTGTAATTGTAATTTGAGATTTATAAAGCGCCTCTTAGAGGATAAACTCAACAGAGGTGCTTCCGACCCGAAAAAGTAAAATCACTGTTAAACAGTACAGTCTTCAGACGCCTACGGAACACTGAGAGGGGGAGAGAAAGGACCTCAAGTCGCAATTCTTGAGGGAGACGATTCCAGCAAGTGGGAACAACGTAGGCGAAGCTTCTGGACTGGGCAGTAGCGGTGCGCATTCGAAGGATAAACAGAAGATCCTGAGTGGCCGAGCGAAGGGTGCTACGGACCGACAACGAGAAGACCAAAGTGCAGAAGTCAATGAGATAAAGGGAAGCAAAGCCAACAACACAATTGCGCATGAGGGAGAGGATCTTAAAGTGGACACGCTGCTGGACGGGGAGCCAGTGAAGAGTGTCACTAATATAAGACGAGATGTGGGCATATTTTGGAATGCCCCCAATGAGACTAGCAGCAGAGTTAAGCACAGATTGCAGCCTTGCAGTGTTGGCTAGAGATAGGCCGGTAAAGATGGCGTTAATAAAGTCAACCCTAGTGCAAATGAGGGCATGAACCAAAGTGAAAATAGCGTGGAAGGGAAGAGTACGGCGAATGGTGCGGACCTGACGAAGATGGTAAAAACAAGAGCGAGAGACGGTGTTAACATGAGCAGACAGGGTAAGCTCCTGATCCAACACAACCCCGAGATCCTGGACCGTAGTAGAGAAAAAATAGATATCCGGAAATCTCTGGCGCAAGGAGGAAAGATCAGTCTTGGCGAGCTGCAAGCGGGCACCAAGCCATATGAACTGGGTCTTATCACCGTTCAAACTGAGGCGATTGGAGGACATCCATAGGTCAAGGACAGAGGTGGCATCGAGAATCCTCTGGACAAGGGCAGAGGCCGCCTCCGCCGGACAATGGACATAAGCCTGGGTGTCGTCTGCATACTGAAGGACGGCAACACTCAGTGGGAGAAGAGTCCGAGCTAGATCAGAGGTATATAAAATATAGAGGAGAGGAGCTAGGACGGAACCCTGGGGAGACCAAAGAAGACTGGTGGACCAGTGGAAGCGTGAGGGCCCAAAAACAACAGATTGAAGGCGGTCTGACAGGAATGACTGAAACCAGGTGAGGGCAGAACCAGTGATGCCAAAGGAAATCTCCAAAGGCCCCAATAGGATGGAGTGATCAACGATATCAACAGCAGCAGTTACATCGAAAAGGGCCAGAAGGATGACCTGCCTGCAATCAATAGCCCCAAATACGTCAGCAAGAAGGCGAGCCATAAGCGATTCGGTGGAAAGGTATTTCCTGAACCCAGACTGAAGTGGAAGCATAAGAGAGTTAGTGTCGAGGTTGTGATATGACATATGTTTGTCAAATTGGCCTACTTAAGTTCCGTTATCTTAACAAAAAGTTTCCGCCAGCATTTGATTGTTAATTTCGTAGATTTGAGGCCGTCCATAGCTATGGCACAAGATCTGCCTTAAAAATCCAAGTTACTAAGCTCGAACTAACGCAAGTTCTCAATCACTTGGTTTGGGTTCATGTGGTTTTAAATGCTGTCTGCAGTTATTTCAGAAATTAATGCAGGCGATGGCGATGATAACGATGACCATGATGAGGATAGTGATGGTTAGGTGGAACTTATTTTTGAAGTTGAGAAATATGATCTTCTTACCCTCTTCATGTTGTTCCTATACTTAAAATTTTCTGCCAAAATATGACAACTAATGATAGAGGTAGCTTAACGATGTCGAAGTTTCCCGTACTACACAAGCCGAGGCCGCGGGTGGCATTTTGAAAACTAATTACCAGTACTGGTCCAGTAGGCATTTAAGTATTCCTTCACTAATCAGTCATTGCTTCACACATTTTGCCCATTTTGATTACTTTACTTATTGATTGTCAGATACACTGAGACGTGTTTGTCTACTGTAAAAGACATGTTAGTCTTTTGATGTTTACTGATTTTCTGAACGATGCTTGCTTTCTAAATTACTGCACGAAATATAAATGCATCAACTATGGCAACAATCAGATCTCATACGCAAGTCTATCTACTTGATTCGACTGTAACGGATTTAACTTGTAGCAAGCTACCCTAGTTGCGTATGACTATTGGTTTCTTTTTACATCACCATTTCGAACTGAACGAAACTATACACCAGTCATCGGGGACTACGGTCACAGAAATTACTAAATTTTGGCGGAAAGCAAGAATTCCCACGAGAGATCGCCAAACTGTCAAACTAAACTAGATGACCGAGATACGGAGGCCCCCATACATAACAAGAAAGTCTGGTGGAGTAAAACTCAATTTTGCTCCTACTGTCTGGTCTACAGTTCATATTGTCATTCTTAAGTACGAATGCCTTTCAAACTTGATTGTCCTTTCGAATGCATACCAGATAAGTTGAGCTACATTGCACAGAAGGAAAACGTCACTTCTAAGAAGCCTCGATGAGCCTATAGTCTATGCTAACCAAACGACTGTCTGATGGACTCTATTGACTATCTTGTCTGTACTATCTGAAAT
Source organism: Norana najaformis (assembly GCA_964023275.1). Lineage (NCBI taxonomy): Eukaryota > Metazoa > Annelida > Clitellata > Crassiclitellata > Hormogastridae > Norana > Norana najaformis. The sequence goes on from OZ029914.1 coordinate 47,485,098, forward strand.
CAAACTTCTGAATGCTTCGATTAAGCTATATCTTATATGCTCTGATTTTGCTGCTAAGAGCTAGGCCTACCTGAGGATTTCGGACTGGTCCTTATCTTCGGACTTACACCATGGACCTTAAAATGGGAAAGCTAATCATGGCTTAGCTATTTCTGCTCCCATAGCCAATCGTTCTCTGGGCTTCCCAGCCTGCTATACCTAAGCGAACCCTGCTGACAGGCTCGACCAACATGTTGATTCAGTAAAATGATAGCTGGGGCGATTCTTCTTTTCTTTGCTTCAGGTTCGTAAGAAGGGTTGACTTTAATGGTAAGATTATTGACAAGGTTATGTTGCCATGCAGTTGAGGAATCTGGCAAGTATCTGTTCCTTTAGGTTATGGCCATTTGAACATAAGTCAGTTTCAAACAGCAAAATGAGTAAGCCGTTCATTGTATGTTGCTCGGTCCATCACTTTCAGGACCAATGACTTTTGAGCTGAAGAATTTTAAAACTTTGCCATTAGATATGCATTGCAGCGTAACTCCTCAAGAACTCACCAAAAATGCATAGCCAGCATGAATATGAAGTTCGTGGGCCTCAGGAGAACCACTCTGTTGATGCCATTTAGAAAGTTTGCAGCATGTGTCTGTAATGGGTCTTCAGGTTTTGCATGATCTGTGTTTACTGATTAAAGAATCTTTGCAAAAATACATTTAATGGCTCTGACATTAGATCTAACAGGTCATATAGGCATATATTAATATCTTTGCAGAGTAATGACCTGCATACTTACTGCTGCTTTGGAATCTTAAGTGTCAATTCTAATACTGTAATACTGGATATGTTAGGTTATAATTTAGTGCTTGTTTTAGTCTTATACATGTTATTAGAAAACATTTTCTAACTATCTATATGGACATAAGTGGCCATAGATCAGAAAAGCTTCTTAAATAGCTGCTAATATCCGATAAAATTATATCTAAGTAAGTGGATAAACTGAGCAGTGAATAGAGATTCTCACCAGGATGCTTTACCAACTAAGTCTCTACGCGAGTAGACCCAAGCAAAGCTTCCTTAAACTGCAATTAAAATACCGCGTTTTCGCTTAAAATTCTGTTAAGTTGGTTAATGTAGTTATGATTATTGGAAATGTCGCTTCTGTGAATAAGCTGGTTTAGAATGCACATCCTTGATAGTGGCTAAAGAAATGTCAAGTTTAAAATAGCAGTTAGTCCTACGATAATCAAATTAAGTTTAATAGCCTGTTCTTTATTGTTGTAGATCTATAATATAAAATCTACAAGATCTGTAATCAAAGTGCCATTTACGGTTGGCAGTAATGTGATAGAGCAAAATATATGGGATATGTGAGAAAGCGAAATGGGGAACGTGAAATGGCGAAATCTATCGGGTACGTCAAAGAGCGAAATGTATGGAGAATGTCAAAGCGCTAAATGTGTGGGGAATGTCAAAGAAATGTATGGGGAATCTGAAAGAGCGAAATATATGAGTAATGTAAAATAGTAAAATGTATGGGGAAATTTATCTTCACTAACATATAGTGTGAACCAGTGTGGGATGAAGAAGTTCCCCATTTCATAGATTTTATAGCAAATTTAAAGATTTTTTATAATTAACAATTGTTTGTGTTCTTCGAAATGTTTTTTGATCATCGTAACATAAATATAAGCAAATACATTCCGTTGATTAGACTAAACAGGCGCTTAACATCTGTCCTAAGTGCAAAAGTACAAATTTCAATACGTAAACTATGCTAGCAAAAGAAACACAATTATCAATTATTTTATTATTTTAATAATTAGATATTTATATCGTGCTAATTTACGAATTCAGCTGAAAAGCGCAGGGGGTCGAAAAAGAAGTCTTCAATTGGTTACAAAATTTGGTAAAACAACAGAATGGTCCCGCAAAATATAAGCATGATCTAAAAAGTGTATTGCGCTGAAAAGCTTCAAATCATTTGCAACAATCGCAGTTTGTGATCGCAACTATATAGAAATATTATTTGAGGCTGCCATGGCAATTTATGCTGCAGCAATAATCACTTCGCGATGTATCTTTAGATCTGGTTTATCCAACCGACTGCAGCCACGACTGTGACCATCGCTACAGCAATGATAGCATTATAACTGATTGGCTTGAGCATTCCACCGTCGTTGCAGTAATCTGTTCGGCAGACGCAGTTTGTACCTTTGATGCTTCCGATCGAAGCGTCAGTACATTCGTCGCTCGTAACTGAGGTTGAACGACAGCCACGACTGACAGCCGTCACACCTGCAAAAAGTCAGCGCATCGCGAGTGATTCATTCAATGATTGATATTGTAATATAACAGAACATATATACTGCATACTAATATAACAGAACATATATGCTGCATATTAACCGCATTAGAAGAAAGTAAACACAAGGCACAAGCAGAGAAGAATGGCAAAGACCGAAAACAACGACAAGAACAAAGTTTACTGAAAGGACAATAAAAGAAGAAGAAAAATTAAGAAGAGCACTATATTTAGCTAACGCTGGAAGGCAGTTTTGGATATAAGGTCTCTTTTTGTTTATATTTTCTTAATAGTTTCTTAGTTTCTATGTTTATATTTTCTTTTAACTCGGTATATTAGGGCAGATGCGCAGTTCTGTCTCTTTACTCCCTGATCTTCGCAGCAGCACAGTGCGAGTCGAGGTCGCTCGGAGACGCTAATTACATAATATTCGTGAAATACCTTCTGCCCTTGAGAGATTTCAGCTCCCAACCTCTAGACAGACTGCTCAACACGCGAACCACAAGACCAACGCATACCCAAAATAATAAGCTGTTTTAAATTCAGAGCAAAATGGCTTTCTTTATGTTTTATGTCTAAACGGGAATTGCTTTTATTGATCATGTTACATTAGACAGTGGTATTGCAAGAAGAAAGGCGCGCAGCGGCTGTGATTCCCTTACCTAAAATATTGCCCCAAGTTTTAGTGCAAGTTGCACCGGAACAAGTGTCATTTCCTTTCGATTCGAACGGATCCAAGCATTTGTTGTTGAAGGCGCTATCGCATTTATAGCAAGTGATTGCATCAGAACGTCCAATCACTGTAGCAATCACTCCAATCGCAATGACAAGGACCAGCTTTGAATCCATTTCACTGCAATTGCCAAAAACAACAAAATACTGTCGTCACATTCTATTTGATTTCTACCAACGTTTAGGCTACATGTTTTGTTTCATGTTGTCTAGGGATATGAAATAAGACATCAGATTTAAAATAATTCTATTTCCAAAGCTATTTACAAGCGAGAATCTTTTGAAAGCGAGACATTCTTTACATAGAAACATGATTCGGCCTCAGGCGGGGAGAAAATCAGCAGAAACCTCACGAAGAGAAAATGCAAAAACCACCAGGAGACAGTTATGAAAAACGGCTGAGAAAAAAAACAAAAACGGCGCCGACGAACCAAACAAGTCATCCACGCAAGGAGACTAAACAGAACTAGTTTAGAAGTTCGCGAAAACACGGCCACGCAGGACTAAACCAAATTCCAGCCTGAGTCAAAACAAGCAAGGCACCATAGTTCAACGACATCATATGGCATCATTGGCCGTTGACGTCTTTGAATTGACATTAACAAGAACAGTCTTTAAGTACATTCTAATTGAATTGAAATGTACAGAAGCTTATAATTAATTAGCAAAAGCGTTCACAGAAGAGAAATATTACAAAATGAAGAGCAGTCTTTTGTTACGCGTGGAAAGAAGTAACTGCAGAACTACGTAAATTATTTCATTTTCTAAGAAACTCCGCTTACAGAGATATATACATCAATCTGCACACAGCATTCATTTAGAAATAACCGATCTATACATATATACGAGGAACGTTCAGTTTGTAAACCTAAGAATCTTATCGTTTCATGAGAAAAATTTAAAAATAGCAGATCACTTCGCCCGAGCACGAGTGCATGTTTATAGCGGCCAGTCACCGAAAAAACGTCTCATAATTCGATCCTCTAATTCCTCCAACCACTTTTACACACGTGCTGCAGCTGAATTATTTACAACAAGCGGCCCAAGGTTACATGTAATTGACCTTGTAGCGGTCTCTATCTTTTACCTAATTCAAACTAAATCTCTATAGATAACTCACTCATTCAAACCAGAGGCCAAAGTGCGCTCCATAATTACTTGAGCCCGCTACGTGTTACAAACATTGACATTATGTAGCAGTACACACTCAAGCACTTACTCCTGTCATCAGATTACGAATAGTATATGTCTCGTTATATGTCAATTTCAAAATGTTTTATTAGGAACAAATCATAGTGATTCGTCCAGAAAGTTCATTTACATTCATACAATAAAATAATTTAAATTCCTTACTTAAAGGCCAGCAGATTTATTATACTTAAGATGCAACAATAGTAATAATAATAATATTAATAATAATAATAATAATAAAAGTTTTTAAAAGCATTCTATAATAATAATAATAATAATAATAATAATAATAATAATACATAAAGCATTATACTTAACAGAGATAGTCAAATGACTTTTATCGTACATCAGACACCGAGTGTCCAAGTCTGAAATTTGATGCAGCCGACATGAAAACTGCATCAGCAGACTTTTTGTTTGGTAACCTAGTATTGTTATTATTTTTAACCCGAGGTAGAAATGATCCGTCATGACTTAACAAATTTAAATTAGGGATATAAGATATTATTATTATCGCAAGTGTAACAGACAGAACACATACCAAAATCCTAAGCTCGCAACCAAGACAGAATTTCAACATTTCTTGCCCACTTATATTCAGTATCAGAAACTTAACCACGTGATCAGTCTTAATCACGAGTTAAACTCAATAAAGAGGTCGTGTTGTAAAAAAGGTTGTTGAACCATACTTTTGAAGCAATAAAAGCGCGATGGAACAGAATTTATCCGGATTCCTTTTTCGCATGGTTTTAAAGTATCTGTCACAAGATATGGGTAATATAATATGAAGAGTATCACCAAGTGACCAACATGAATCACGCGTGTGAAGAGGATTAACAAGGAAGTCATGTTGAAGAAAAAGAACACACAGAATGGTCATTGCGCTTTTCAAATTTTCAATTGTAGATTGTTTGGAAGAATCAGGCAGCCCTGATCAAGTTGTTTGCCTAAGAATGCGGATGTCACTAAACATTTTGAAGAATTCACGAATGAAGAGGTATTTATTGTCTATATCTAAATGTACATACTTAAGTCTATAACTTGAAAATTCATCTTTTGCTTACTTAGGATCATAAATAAGGCAAAAAACGAGTCCATCGGCCTTCTTCCGTGTTGGATCTTACTCATTGAACAATCCCGTATTAACTTTGTACAGCATACATTATCAAACACAACACAAAAGGCTGAATTTGGATTTGACTTAACCAGTGTTCTAATACAATTAGGCGTCTTTTAGGTTAAAATCGGACTTAAATTATTGCGTTTCCGTGTGTGGGAGAGTTGAGAGATTTCCGCTCACAGCGCAATATCTGAAATTGATATCAAAATCGTTTCATCTTCGTTAGCTGCACAACAGGATGTTGACTAACAATAATATAGCAATAAGCCTGATGTAGCACGATATATCAGCACTCATTCTTAAGGTACTTAAACATCTCTCGTATGATATGGGAAATGTTATGTACCGTCAAGTAATGTAATGTCATGTCAGGATATTGGCCAACAATAATATAGCAATAAGCCTGATGTTGCAGAATATATCAGCGCTCGTTCTTAGGATAAGTATGTAACGTCAAGAAATGTCATGTCATGTAGTGGCAAGGCATGACATAGCATGGAACGACTTTCTCACCAGTGCTATGAGATGTGATATCACGTGTAATATGACAATGTATATGTATGTACTTGGCTTGTACACTACCTTTTCAAGATCTATAATCCCAGCCTACACGAGGATGAAACACATTGCTGTGATAGGGAGGTGAGCTTTGAAGGAAGGCTGTAAAGATGTCTCACTTCGAGCCACCCACGTACTCTACGGAATCTGTGCTTTTTCAACACCCCGAAAATGATATTTCTATAGATTAGCTAGAAGAGTGCTATATAAATCTGTGGTTTTAAAGGGTTATGTAACCTCTTTAATGGTTTGGTTTGTGTTAAATTATCGGACCATATGACGTATTGCGACAATGTGTGCTGCGGTGTCTTTCGAAGTCTGAAATTTACAAACTGCAATGCAAAGGTGCAAGTTGCAACAAGTAGAACCCATAGCGAAATCGCTCATCCGTTACCACACCAGAATTTCAACATTTTTTCTGCTTTGCATTCTGTAGCAAAAGTATGACAACGTCACGAATATGAATGATACGTATAAATAGAATTCACTAGGAAGTCGTTTTAAGCAAATAACACGCATGCCTGAGAACATTCTAAAGCTGAACCAAATATACAAGTATATATATATGATACAGTAATTGAGTTTAAATAAACTTATGCAGCCTTTACAAATTTATCTGCGCGCCAATGTATAGGCATATATCTCTGTTTGTGTAGTTTGATGTATTCCTAATCGTAAACTTGAGATCTTCTACAGCGTACAAAGAAAGCTAAGTCATGCGAAACAGCTTGTTCACAGGCGCTCAGTCAAAACAAATTCGATAGGCAGAAAGTGTCAGATTCGGTTCCAGTTAGGTGTTAGTTAAGACGTTTTCAAGGTAAGATCTATAAAGCATGAATCGTTTCTGGTCTCTGTGATTCATTTCTTACCGACTTGAATCCTAAAAAGCAACTAAGCGTCACCCGGATCCTTCTATGGTGAACTGAAAACTTCTTAAAAGCCAACTCACATTTTTATTAGCTCATCCTGTGAGTCATAAGTCGTAATATAAGCTTGAGCAACGGCAACATTGGAACTTTAATGAATGTAATTGCTTGTGTGAATAATAAGATCTTCTTAAAAAGACCAGTGCATCGCAGTTCTTGTCTTTCTCATCCTAGCTTGTACAATTAACCGGAACGCCATCCGATCTTTTTCGGTCTCCAGCCCAAGGCTCAATACACACATGTCTGTGGCCATATTGGCCGGGTTTAACCTACAGCTAGCATTTGTCAGTTTCTTCGTCTTGCATAATGTTTTGCTTGATAATTCTCATTTGTTCGAAATTCTACTGCGACTGAGCCTGTGTTTCGGTGTTTTTCTTGATTTTAGCATGGTAATTTTGCGTTTTTGGACAATGTTTTCTTTCCATCAGATCGAACCTCTCCGACATTTGATCTCGTCTACCTGAAAGATTTTGCGAAAAATCGGAGTATGCCCGCAGAACTGTTGGCTGAAGAGACTTCCTGACGCTGCGCAATCCACTGTGAGAGACTGATGGACGTTAAGTCAACTGTTACCGATTGTCTCCTTATCACACTGCCTGTCGCACCTCATACTCGATGCAATGCGACCCTGGAACTCTGAACTTGGTGTTAACTATCAACTCTGGGTGGAAATCCGTTGATGGGTTTTGCTTGTAACTTCTCAAATTATTATCTGAGCATTGCCTGCTAACTGATGAACTTCCTGTTCTCAATGACATATACCATCGTTTAGGCTAGCGTATTGAAAGAGCCACTCTGATTCGCTTCTGAGGAAGCGGATTTATATAAATTTGTTTTTGAGTTAACAACTACAAGAATTTACTACCTCTTTCTGTCCGCTCTGCATGTTCTTTTAGGTCGGGTTTGAAGTCTTATCTCTTTCATAATGGTTTTCCTCTACAGCCTCTGTTGTCCCGTCTCATGGGCCTCACAGATCTCGACTGTTTCTGCACAATGGACTATGCTTTTGAAATATCATTTTGTCAAGAAGTGGCCTTATTAATTACGGAAACGGCGCTGAAGATTGTTAATGATGCGCCACAATTCTTGTTTGTAATGAAAATATAACGACAATCCAGTATGAAAATATTGCTAATTTCATTTGACACCAGGATTCGAACCTCTGACACCACCGTGTTTATTATTGTTGATTGTGCATCGTTTTTTGAGAACATCTGTCAGCAAGCAGTATCATTTTGACCAGCGTGAAGTTAACGGAAGGTTTTGCACGGTTATCACCGAGACAGTCAGCACTATGCCCAATGCGACAAAGGAATCAGGTTATGAGGTGGATCAGTATAATATAGGCCTTTTCATATGTTGCAGTAATATTTAATTACACTCGGTGTGTGGTTTTATTAAGATACATTTCGCTTTGACGACCAGCTGCTTAAACTATCACATAATTTGCACACTATTTTGTTCATGCAATATATCGTGTAATAGTTAACACTTACCGCCTTAACGTTCATGTTTTGGATTTGGGCAAATTGCTACAGGGACCTCATCAATACAGTTAGTACTCTGAGTTTTTATTTCACGCCTTGGTGTTCTACTTCATTGTTCATATATTGATCGCTTTAATACATACCTGTTAATTTAGTGTGGGCCTGTAAAATTCCATCTGAAAGCTAAATTTTTAGATGGCTTAGGCTTTTCTTAAACACCTACTCTTACTTGTGACAATTCTTGTAAGGATACAATGCCTATCTACTATAAAATCACTTCTTGTATACGCTTTTATGTAATAACTACTGTTCACTTGTTACGATTTGGCTCCCTCGACACGGGTGTTAATGTTCTGCGCAAAGCTTAGATGCAAATGGTAAATTGCATACCAAAATCGTTAACGAATATCAGCACTTCTCGCTGCTACAGCTAAATATCAATATCTTGTTTGAATTTAAAGTCAGCCAGAAAATTATGCATTTCTTACAAATGCTATATTGCGCAACAAAAGGCTTGCACATGAGCCAGATTTACAATCCAAATGTTGCAATGCCTTCGTCGATGATCTTTCAACTGTAACATGGTCTGTCTGCAATAATAGCTGGTCAACTGTAACATGGGCTGAAGAGCTATCAATATACAGTATCAAACAAAATAAGAGTTGCTCATCGCAGTAGATCGTGCCTGGTATTCCCAAAGAACCCGCTGAACTGTTATAGAACAATGTAATGCAAGTCTAATGTTATACTATGCATTCGGATACTAAATCATTTTCATGTGTCAACAGACAACAAAGCGTGAAACGTAATGTAATACAAGCGTAATCAATATAGTGCCCATTCAAGATATCTACTCGAAGATATTCTCAGCTCACCTCCGGGGAAAATAATTTGGGCTAAAAGACTGCTGTGACGAAAAAATTAAAACATTTGCAGGCTACGCTAGGATTGTCACCTACACAACATTGCAGTAAGACTTACATAATACTTGAGGTATAATTGTATTCGTAATCGTAATCTCGAGATTTCTACAGCGCCCAACGAAAGCTAAGTCGAGGAAGTCACAACGCTCAGTATAAAAAAAATCGATAGGTGAGAAGAGTTTGGTTGCAGGTCAAGATCCAAAAGTCAGGCAGGGAGGCAGTCAGACAGCTACGGTGGGTGGATCTGCAAGATAGAAAAGGGAAAGAAGACGGATCAGGATAGGATCTGCTGAAGAGCAGAGGTTTCAGTTTTGAGTGAAAAACCTGCGCAGATATTGCAAGAAGCGAAGTCATGGTGAGTTCGTATGAAATTAGGGACACAAAGTAATTTGATGGGAATGAAAAGATTTTCGTATGAAATTCTGCACCCAGCTAAACAAACTTAATCCAGTACAATGGCTTCTATATACGCCGTTATCGTAATGCCCAAGACATCAGTCGATGGTCGATTTTGTACTGTAAGGTCATAATACACTGGAAAAGCAATGCATAATTTCTGTAGGACAGAGGAACCAGAAGTTAGGCTACGGTGAATAATAGTCATAGTTTTGTATGGTCTTTACCGCATGGTAACATACCTTGCTGGTCTAAATCGAGTTAATGCTCAATTCAGGCCACTATATTAGGAGATTTCTAAAACAAGTAACATGTAGCTAAAGGATACAGCACGTATTATTTCCAACTTGCTCATCCACCGTATCTGCCTTCTGGTTTCCTTGATCCTACTCGGTTTTCGACTGGAATTCTTCAACGGAGTTTTTCGATTTTTTTCATACCGTGTTATTTGCATAATGCTTAACTAATATAACTAAAATTTGCATACAAAGTAAAATGCATTTTGTGGTTAGCAAATATCATAACTATATAGAGTACATTAAAGGTTTTTATAGAAGTTTAAATTAAAAAACAGAAGTTCTGAAACTGTGCATCAATTAAAGCGAGCTAAACTATGCAACTAGGTTTGGATTATTTATCAGTTTCATTCGAATTGACCATATTGCTTAAATAACCGAAATGTTTTTCGAAAGTACTGTTATTAATGCCACAACAACAATGGCTAATTTACTGAAAGGCTCGACTGAAAAGCCGTCATTTGGTGGGGTGTGTGGTTGTGTAGTTATAACGTTGTGTGGCGATGAGGTTGTAGGATTGTATGGCTGTGAGGTGGTAGGGTTGTATGCCTGTGAGGTGGTAGGATTGTATGGCTGTGAGGTGGTAGGGTTGTATGGCTGTAGGGTTGTATGGCTGTGAGATTGCAGGATTGTATGGCTGTGAGGCTATAGGGTTGTATGGCTGTGATGTTGTAGGGTTGTATGCCTGTGAGGTGGTAGGATTGTATGGATGTGACGTTGTACGGTTGTATGACTGTGAGGTTGCAGGGTTGTATAGCTGTGAGGTTGTAGGGTTGTATGGCTGTGAGGTTGCAGGGTTGTATGGCTGTGAGGTTGTAGGGTTGTATGGCTGTGAGTTTGTAGGGTTGTATGGCTGTGAGGTTGTAGGGCGTATGGCTGTGAGTCATGGCTGTGAGATTACAGGATTGTATGGCTGTGAGGTTGTAGGGTAATATGGCTGTGAGGTTGTAGGATTGTATGGTTGTGATGTTGCAGGATTGTATGGCTGTGAGTTTGTAGGGTTGTATGGCTGTGAGGTTGTAGGGCTGTATGGCTGTGAGGTTGTAGGGTTGTATGCCTGTGAGGTGGTAGGGTTGTATGGCTGTGAGATTGCAGGGTTGTACGGCTGTGAGGTTGCAGGGTTGTATGGCTGTGAGATTGCAGGGTTGTATGGCTGTGAGGTTATAGGGTTGTATGGTATATCGCCCTTGCAGTTGTCCTCCTGATAGTTAACGGTGATCCGTCTCGACCTACATAGATGTATTTAAAACAGCACCTGCTGCCGTAGAAGCAGAATTCGTAATTGTACTGTTTATATTCTTCATTGTACGCCAGGCATCGGTCTATTTGAATAGTCATGTCGTTAGTACAGCTTCGGGTAACGATATAACGTTCTAAAAACAAAAATAATCAGTTGATAATATTTTTATTAGTGCTGTTTTGCGTCAAGGTTTGGCCTCGACCTCGATGATAAACTTGGCGGCCTAGATTTTGAGACTTCTGACCTAAACCTCGACCTCGTGGCTTCTGGCCTTGGGTTTGCGATTTATGGTCTCGGGCCTCGAGGCTGGCATTACATTTAATATGTATTCAAGTGTTACTTGCACTTATTCGGTGCAGAATGAATGCGCTACTGCCTGTACAAGAAATGGAGGCAAGTTGTATCAAATTGCGACAGTCTTTTGTCTAGGCTGTACTTACTTACTTAGCATTTAGTCCTACCTCGAACTTCACAGGTCTCACATCAGGCGACAGTGTTGACCGCCAGTATGATCTCTCAAAACATATATCCTTTCATCGTTTCCCTTTAGGCATCCATATCATTGTTTGATTGGATATTATATCTTTTTCCATACGAAAAACATGTCCTGTCCAGTTCAGTCTTCTCTTTTTGATTATATTTTCTAGATCCTCTTGCCCCGTGTTTTCTTTAAGAGTTTTAATCGATATAATTGAAAAAAACTAAATATTTCGGTGATGAATTCAGTCAATTTATACCAATGTTACACTGCGCTTATTAAGAATATGAGAATCAAAACTGATTTTAGTTCTAGTTTTATGATACAGTAAGTTTGACATAATGAAGGGTTTTTAAAATGGTTCGTATATTTTGAGCATTTACGCTCCAGAGTATATCAATTATAGTTAGTGCAGCCAGGGCCAAACCAGTGTAACATTTGAGTTTCTCGTGTCAGTAAGCCAAAATGCTGCGATAGTAAGTAGTGCGGACAACTTTCGCTATGTATGTGGTTCTCTTAATCCAGTCATTAGGAAAGTTTATCACTCGTCGGCACTGCCCTGTCATTATGTGACTCTGCGTTCCAGTCGTGGTCAACGGGGTTGGCGATCGCTACGCTCTTCAGCCCGTTGTGATGTCGGGTGCCGTGATCCCACACATCATCCCGAACGCATAGTGCCTTGTCATATGTTTAACCGTCCTTGTGAAACAGTATGCCATTGCATTTATTAACTGTTGCATTGGACTCTTTTCAGCAGACGTTTTCAATCTGCCTTAACACGCACGCATAGAGATCAGTTAGGTCGCTATATCAAGTGCCTGATATTGACATATTTACATGTACTCAGCGCTTTTGCGAGTAACCTAAAATCGCTATCTTAGGTGTCATAAATCCGTAAACTGATTTCAGTGTTCGTGTGATAACCAACGTCAAAACGAATTCTACGTTTCAAGTAAATCGGCTCATGTGCTCTGCCTTCTCTATTCTATATAAATAGTTACAATGAATGCTATATGTATAGTTAAACTAGCCTTAAGAAGTTGTTTCCGCGCCAATATATACCTCTATTTTGTTTCGCTCTAGATTAACACAGCGAAGAAAGAAAATTAAGTCACGAAAACCAGTTTATTCACGTGCGCTAAGTCAAAATACAGTCTATAGTAGAAAGTTTCAGTTCGGTTCCAGGTACGAATATCAAGCGTATCAGGCCGTTGCCAATCTGAATCATACTTGTGAACAACATTACAAGAATGTCAGGTTAAAGAAAAAGACCACACCGGAGGGACTCTGCGATTTTCAGAGCTGAACTGCATACTGTTAGAAAGATTAAGGCACCCCGGTGAAAGTTGTTTGCGCACTGCTGAATATATCACTAAGTAATTTTACGATCCAGGATGTTTTGTTAGCAATACCTCGATTCGCTCATCCTTGACAATTCACGTTCTATTTAGAAGCATAATAAAGGCAAACAAACCAGTCCATCATGCCTACTGCTGAGTTCGCCCTTACTCCTTGAATGGATCTGCATTGATTCTGCTCAGCCATACATTTTCAAACTACTTTTAAACAGAACAATGGGCCAATTTGGATTAGATTGAACCTGTGTTCCAACACAGTTAATCAACTATTATGCTAAAATCAGATTTAAAGTATACGATGACAGATTTTAGAGATTTTAGGCCACAGCACAACATGCGAAACTGATATCGATAACGACTTAATCTTCGCTAGCTGAAAAACAGGATTTTGAACAACTATAATACAGCAATAAGACTGATTTAAAACAATTTATCGGAGCACCAGTATAGGATATTTAAACATCGATTTCAAGATATGAGAAATGTAATGTCAAAATGTCAAGTAGTGTCCTACTCTGGAAAGATGTCAAGTCGTTGCAAGGCATGATATAGCATGGCATGACTTTCTCATCGGTGCTTTGAAATGTGATAATGCTTAATGGTGTAATATAACAATGTACATGTATATGTATGTACATGACCTGTACACTATCCATTCAAGATCTTTAATCCCAGCCCTGCCAGGCGAAACGTATTGCAGTGATAAGGAGGTGAGCTATGAAGGAAGACTGGAAAGATGTCTTACTTCGAGCCACCCACGTAGTCTACGGAGTCTTTATTTTTTTCAACACCCCGAAAATGATATTTCTATATCTTAGCTAGAAGAGTGATATATAAGTCTGTGGCTGTAAAGAGCTAGGTCTGACTTTTGTATAAGATGCAGACGTAGCACATACAGAGCTGTTTACTTAGGATGACCTAGTCCAGTTGTTCAGTTTTGGGACAGCTGTACAGTGATAGTAATTGTCGGGCAGCTGCAGTCGAGGCTTCCAAGAAAACGGTTAGCTTAGTAGGCCTACAGCTGCGCTCAGCAGACGCACATTTGATCACGCTTGGCCAATTTTCACTCAGAGGCACCTGAATTAACAATATCCGATGAACAGGTATTAGTAGTAGTTTTCCATTGTCATATGGCAAATGGTAACATGTCCTGCAGATCTCATTCGACTAAACGCTCGTTTGAGCGGTTACCTAAGGATATCTCTAAATACAAGTGATCATGTAACTAACTGAAACATCACCTATTTTCAACTTGCTCATATACTCACCGTAGCTTGAGTCTGGTTCCCTCAACTATCAGTTTTCGAATGTAATTCTCCACGCTTTTTTAAATTACAGATTTACTTAAGACGTCAAACGATTTATACATTTGTACATTACGTTAACGGTGCTATATAAGCACTTGATTGGATCATGTTGTGTTTGCATATTGATTAGACTATATAAATAGAGTTTGCATAACAAAGTAGAGTGCATTTCTGGTTTTCATACAAGTTTTAAAAATCACAAAGACTTAAAGGTATGCAACGTTTCGTAGCGAGTTAATTTATGCATTTTGCAAGATAATATAACTAAGCAACCAATTAGACTTCATCAGTTTAACTCAAATGTACCATCTTGCTTAGATAACCGAAATTATTTTCGGAAGTACTGTTATTATTGCCACAATGGCTAATTGACTGGCAGGCTCAACTGAAAAGCCGACGTTTGATAGGTCGTATGGTAGATCACCGTTGCAGTTGTCCTCCTGGCAGAAACAACCAGTGATAGTTGCCCATGACCCGTCTTGTGTGAAAGCGCCGTATTGCAAACAGCATCTTCTGTCGTAGGTGAATGTTGTAACAATGTACTGTTCATAGAGTCCATAGTACCCTTGGCAAAGGTCTTCTTGAGAAATCGTAAGGTTAACACAACCTCGGGAAACCTTATAAGGTTCTAAAACAAAATAATCAGTTGTTAACATTTTTATAAGTGATAAAAGTTTGTTCTCGAATTCTGGCATCGACCTCGATGAGAAATTTGACGGCCTTTCATTTTGTGAATTCTGACTTAGGCCTCGGCCTTATTGCCTGTGACCTTGGATTCGTGATTTTTGAACTTGGGGTTTGAGGCTGGCATTATATTTAAATGTATTCTAGTGTTTGCATGCACTCATTCAGTGTTCCGATGGACTATGCTACAGTCTGTACAAGAAATATATGCAAGTTTCACTCACTGTACGAGTTACTTTTCCATCTAGTTATACACTCTAGCATAATTTATATATTTATGAAGTTGAGTGAGTCGTTGGAGAGTCCAATGAGTTCTGGAAGAAAACAAGGCAGGTAGGATAAAGGCTTCTAATTTAACAATAGTGAGTTGCTGAACCAGAGGACAGACTGGGTCAGATGTGACTGCTTTAGAGCAAACTGCTAATTTTCCCCCAGTCCCTGTATATCTCTTCATTTCTGTCTTCCTCTCCATTTCTGTCCTTCACTTTCTACTCATATATCTGCGACCATTTCGGCTACCTGCTTTCTGCCGCTCGTCAATTGGTCCTGCAGTTCGTCCGAAAACGAAAATGGTTCGCTAAATCTTGCATGTTCGGAATTCTAATGTGACCAAGTAGGCTTTTACACATGCCTAAATTACTGTAATTGGTTACTTGCAGGACTGCCAAAGTTTCGGTTGCGCTAGCCTTGGTCCTTTCTTTATCATGCCGCTTTTGCCGTTGCCATCAAGTCGAAATATACGCCTATGTATATTTCGGAATATATGCAAGAAAAGCTACAACGGCTTTCTGTTGCCGAGCGAGTATCAATCAAGATCCGCCTGTTGGCAAACGTTTCACTCCCCGGCACTGCTCAGGCTTACATTATACCAAGGAGCTCTGTGTTCAGTTATCGAGTCGTCTCGGAGGGGTGATGGTTACGCTCTTCAGCCCCTGGAAATATGCAGGTGCCGCGCTTCCTCGCATAAACCTACTGATACATTTGACTCTGTTGAGCAAATAATACAACACGTTTCAAAACCCATCTATTGATATCAGTCAACATGTTAAATTAAGTGTCCTGATGCATAGACTTGCACATCTGTGCAGTGATTTTGAGAGGTACCTGAAATGCGATATATTTGGTGCTTATACACATAAATTTTCATGCACATCTTACTTAGGGGCATACCTTTATCTTTAATAAAATACGTTCTCTGATGGAAAATCATCAGGGGTGTCTTACTTGGAGAAACTTCGATTTTCGCAAATGCCCACAAAAAACACCCTGACCCTTTGCAGCTTGGAGCAGTCGTTGCATTGAACGGTTCAGTGCACGTCGCGTTCTTGGGATACCGACTATCATATGCACAATCGTAGCAAGAGACTGCATCTGAACGCCCAATCACCAATCCAACTAGAACGATAAGCAACGCCGCAACGATTTTCATCTTCTCTGGAAAAGTTACAAAGTACAAGAAAGTCCGATCAACAAAGATATGACAAATACAAATTAATTACAAATACAATTGCATAATATGCAATATCAAACATTCTGTTTGAAATAAGGCTCCCATGTCCTAGTAAAACGTAAGGAAAGTTTATTTCTCCCACCTTCAATCCGGCAATGGACGATTCCCAGGGTGTGGTCAAACGGTCAGCGCATCGCAGGACTTTTCGTTGACTTCTCAGCTAAAGCCGATGCCAAATTATACTGTTTGGCAGCAGAGGCGTGTGTGCGCAAATAAATTGCCCAAGGTCGTTACACGGAATCAGCTTAACAGATTCGAACCCGCAATTTCTCGTGTGGCATCTATTTCAAGATCGGTTCATTATAAACTCTGTAGGGCTACTATTTTACAAATGCATGACTTACCGAGTCAAGGTAATTGAAAGAGTCTGCATTCAACCACAGTTTGGTATGACTGATCCGGTAATCTAACCTCGCTAACTGGTCAATCTTCTCTTGCGAAGCTCTGTTTTCCTCTAGCAGCCTGAGCTAAGAAGCGGACTCTATGATTAGCAACCTCTTTCATAGCTTTATTTATGTTAACTTACGGGGCCATATGACACATTGTAGCATGTGTACTACGTCTTTGTAGAAGCCTGAAATGTACCAATTGCTTTGCAAAGGTGCAAGCTGCAACAGTTAGGACGCAAAACGAAATCGTTCATCCGTAGACAAGCCCTGATTTCAGTGTTCTTCACATTCTGCATCAAAAGTATGACAACCAACGCCACCAATATTAATTCTTCGAATGAAAAAAGCAGTTTCAAAGCAAAAACGCGTATGCTCTGAAAAATTCCAAAGCTCGCTATCTTTTCTCTTTTCTCTCTCTATTTATTTAGTTAAAATAGCCTTTAAAATGCTATATTTAGTTAAAGTGGCCTTTAAATGCTATACTTAGTTTAAAAAGCCTTTAAAATGCTATATTTAGTTAAAATAGCGTTAGGAAGATGTTTCTATAACCGAGCTAGTTTAGGTTTGTTTGCAAGTATGTAAAGTAGTAGTAGTAGTCAGTAGATTACCAGACTTTCTCAGTAGTCGTTGCTGGCCAGTGCGTAGGCAGTGAGGCGAATGATTTATTAGGACCTTAGTTCAGAGCAGCAACACAGCTAGCCAGTAGCCCTAAGCTACAGAGGTCAGATTCTTAGAAACGGACGGGCCGCAAGTTACACTGTGTGGAAGTGCTATTGTTGGTAGCAATGCAGGTGAGCTATGGAATGCAGCAGGAGTGTACCTTAGTCAAAAGGATTCCGCTGGGGTAAGCTGAACAATCCACAGGTAGCAAGCAATCTCCAGGTACATCAGGGGGCTTTGCAGCTAAGCACGAGAGGTCCACGTGATAGCCAGATGGACGTCCACAGCTATACAATTGACTTCGGAGAATCAGAACCAAAAGGCACACGAAAGCTGATGTCAGCTCGGGTCTTTGGTACTGACCGGCCCAGAAGGAATGCGCCCAGAGTTCAGAGGATTCAGGTAGAAAAGAGCTCGCAGACTGCACAAAGGGGTCAGTCAGTCAATCCGCAGAGAAGACCAGAAGAGGAGGACTGCTCGGCCGTTCGACCAAGATGAAGGTGCAGACTGGGAGAACTGCACGTGAGTCTCGTCAGAGAGAGCAATACATCGAGAAGCAGTCGGAGTTCAGACGTCATGCAGAAAGGTCGTAGCAGAATATAGAGAAGATAGACTAACGTCTTCTGGCGCTACAGTAATCGTTAGGGGTAGACTAATTCAAAAGTTTGTCGTATAGTCTAAAGTCGCTAGCTCTGCAGTGCAATCCGGATCAGAACTTTCATCATGACCGACAGAACATAAACTCTACCACATTTCTACGCCAATATATATGTCTGTTTTGTGTAGCTCTAGATTTTTACATCGCCAATAGAAAGCTAGGTCATGGGAACCAGTTTATTTATCTGCGCTCAGTCAAAATAAGACGATAGGCAGAAAATCTAAGATTGGTTCCAGGTAGGCATGAGATGAGGCGTAGAAGGTAAGATATAGTAAGCACTGGACCGTTTGTGGTCTTTGTGATTCATTTTTTGCCGTATGATGATCTGAAAAGCAACTGATCATCATCCGGAACCCTTTATGGTGAATGGGAGACTCAAAGCCAACGCACGTATTCATTAACTTCATCAAGTGTTCTTACACTGAGCCACGTGGAAGTACGTGACATAGGCCCGAGCAAAGGCAAAATCTGATCTTCAGTGACTGTACTTGCTTGTGTGAATAATAGGATCTCCTCAGAGCCAGTGCTTCGAACGTCTTATCTTTCATATCTTAGTTTGTGCCACTGGCCAGAAGGCCATTCGGTCTTTCTTTGTAGCCAGCCCAAGGTTCAATATATACATAACTATACACATATGACTGTGGCTATATTGGCTGTGTTTAGTCTTATTCTGGCATCTGAAAACTTCTTCGTCTTGCATAAAATACTGCACAGACCGTCATGAAATAATAGAAATCGTATTGTAAACGATTCACGTTAGTCTGCTGGACTATCGGAGTTGGTGTCCAACTAACTTGGAAAGAAAAGCAGCAAAGTGACAAGAGATAGGATTGACAGAAGACACGAAGAACGGGGCAACAGACGTTTTGAGTTAATGAAACTGCTTAGGGTTTGATTACGGTTTTAGTTCTTCTTGGTTTAGACGAGAAGTTTTCTTATTAAGAGATTTTGGATTTCACTTTGAAACCGAATGTTTTAGAGTATCAAAGAGTAGAAATTTAACCACCAGTCATGATGATTCAATAGCCTACAAATCTAAGTTGCCGACAAGATAATCCATGCTGTAGTATTCGCGTGACTTTTATGTAGCAAAACTACTGATGTAGCAGCGACGGTACCTGCTGTCAATTTGCTCCATGAAATAAATGAAGAGACGGAGTGCAGAGGCGCAGTTACAGTTGGTTCGAGTTTGTACGGAAGATTGCCATTACAGTTGTGAATTTCGCAAAAGCAGTGGATCTGAGTTAGCGCTTCTCCGCTGTATATGTAACAGTAGATCCTGCCGTAGACGAAGAAGGAATAATTGTACTGCTTGTATTCTTTATTGTACGTCTCACATCGGTCTACATGGAACATCGTGAAGTTAAAGTACTGGCGGGAAACCTCATAATATCCTGGAACAAATAAATTAGCTGGTAAAAGTATTTCTGTACACTACGTGGACCATATGCTTATGAACTACAAATCTGCATGCACAGATTTTAAAAATATTGACTGCTATATATTTGCTTTCATATTGCCTCACGTGGGACCATTATGGAAAATTCTAATATGATTTTTATTCAGCGTTCAATAAAGGACTTTCATTTAACGTTCAATAAAACAAATCAATTTCATCATACTCAGTAGACTTCAACTCCATGTCATTCACAAATATAAGTCACTCCGATATGAAACTGATTGATAGTTGTTTTTAGAGTAAAATCAACAATTCTCTTTATCGTAATGCGGAAACAATATTTTAAGATAAAATGTGATGTGATAGTGTTGTAATGGAAACGCATCAGTCTGCTAAGTTTAGGGGAATAACTCTGTTATATCTCACTACCACCGGAATTTTCTACCGCTATTAAATAATTTAATCAACTCTAGTCTAATCTACTGCCTTCTCTTGCGCCGTTACTGTAACGCACAAGGTATCACTCACCTTTATAGTCGGCCAAGTGCTTTTGTTATTCTCACTATAACAGTAATCTTTTCTTTTATAGTCAACAATATCTTCATTTTCACACCTCAGCTTCATCGATCACGAGTTTGACTTCTGCTTAGGCCTATAGATCGTGCTTTAGCGCATTCCTTAACCGAGGACTTAATGTTGATGCTTATATTTGGACTTTAAAACAGTTCATATAGTATTAAGAATACGTGTAAGAATAAAACTTACATGTATGCTTCAACAGGCTGAACCACGTCTACAGTGCCCCACCCAGTGATTCAAAAAGTGCAGTACTGGTATTGTGAACAGATATTACGATAAAAATCTTGCATATGAGCCAGCTCTAGGCTTTAAATGTTGCAACGCCATGAACTGATAAAAGGCCATCTGTAACATGGATTGCATATACAGAAAATCGGTCATCCATTTGGTATCTGCTGAACAGTTACACCCAATTCAATACAAATGTAGAACAATTTTCTCCGCAGTAAAATTAGGCATTCCATCGTGTCTTGTGTACCGGTGCACTCAGCATAAGCGCTGGCTGTAAAAATGAGTTCTGAGGCTCAATCACTTGTATGCATCGGCGGACCATAATGTACTAAAAGGGTGTACAATAATGTTACCTTAAAATAAACGCTGTAAAGATTCGCAGGGAAAACAAGCTTGAATGGGAAGCATGTCGGTGTCATTTGTAAAATTACATGCTTTGAGAATAGGCGATACGGTCAGTTTTAAATGTATTAATCTAAGCCAATCTAATGGCTTTTATGGCGTCGTTATCGTAATGCCCAAGATATCAATCGATGGTCGCTTTTGTACTAAAAGGTCTTAATCCATTGGAAAAGCAATGTATAATTTCATTAGGCCAGCGAAACCAGAAGTTAGGCTACGGTGGGTAATAGTCATAGATTTACTATGACATATGGTAACATTCTTGCAGGTCTCAATTGAGTAAATGCTAACTTAAAGTGACTACATTAAGAGATTTTTAAAACAAGTAAATATTTAGCTGAAGGATACAGAACGCATTATATGCAACTTGCTCATCCACCGTACCCTGACTTCTGGTTTCCTTGATCTATTCGGTTTTCGATTGGAATTCTCCAACGGATTTTTAGGATTTTTTGCTACCGTGTTACTTGAAGCGACCATCGATGTGTCTTGTATATTACGAAAAAGTGCAATAAAAGCATTTGATTGGATTATATCAAGTTTGAATAATGCTTCGATAATATAAATAAAATTTGCAAAGCAAAGTGTCATAACAAAAAACAGTATATTTAAGTTTTTTATAGAAGCTTAAATTAAAAATCAAAAGTTCTGAAACTGTGCATCATTAGAAGCGAGTAAGCCCATGCACTTTGCAAGATATTGACGGCCAATTAGGTTTCGCTGATTTATCAGTTTGATTCGATATGACTATCTTGCTTAAATAACCGAAATGAATTTCGAAAGTACTGTTATTATTGCCATAACACCAATGGCTAATTTACTGAAAGGCTCTACTGAAAAGCCGATATTTGGTGGGGCGTATGGTTGCGTATTTATACGGCTGTACGGCTGTGAGATTGGAGTGTTGAATGGCTGCGAGGTTGGAGGGTTGAATGGTTGTGAGGTTGGAGGGTTAAATGGCTGTGAGGTTGGAGAGTTGTACGGCTGTGAGGTTGGAGTGTTGACTGGCTGTGAGGTTGTAAGGTTGTATGGTAGATCGCCGTTGCACTTGTCCTCCTGGCAGAAGCAACCGATGATAGTTAACGGCGATTCGTCTCCAGCTCCTACGGTGTACTTAAAACAGCAGCTGCTGCCGTAGACGTAGAATGTGATATTGTACTGTTTAAGTACTTCATTATACGTATGGCATCGGTCTATTTGAATAAATGTGTCCGAACAATTTCGGGTAACGACATAATGTTCTAAAAAACAAAAATACTCATTGATAATGTTTTTATTAGTACTTTTTTGCGTCAAAGTCTGGCCTTGACCTCGATGATAAACTTGGCGGCCTAGGTTTTGTGACATCTGACCCAGACCTCGACCTCGTGGCTTTTGGTCTTGGATTTGTGATTTGTTGTCGCGGGCCTCGAGGCTGGCATTACATTTAACATGTAATCAAGTGTTACTTGTACTCATTCAGTGCTCCGAATGAATGCCCTACTGCCTGTACAAGAAATGGAGGCAAGTCGTACTCAAATTGAGAGAGTAACTTTTTATCTAGACTGTAGACTTACTTAGTGTTTCGCCCTACCTGTGAAGGTCTGCACATCGGCGGACAGTTTTTAAATTCGTCTGTGTTGAACGCCAGTATTTCTGATATCTCCAAATATCCAAGGTCGTCTCTGATGGTCTCTGGCCAGTTCTTTCTTGGTATTTCCTTCCTTCGTTTTCTTTCAGGTATCCAGGCCATTGTTTGAATGTTCATTATATCTTTGCCCATACGAAATACATGTCCTATCCATTTCAGTCTTCTCTTTCTGATTATATTTTCTATATCTTCTTGCACCATCCTTTCTCTTATAGTTTTTTCGATCAGACTGATTAACAGCCTAAATATTTCGGTGATGAATTCAATAAATTTAGACCATCTTACTGTGCTTAATAAGAATTTGTGAGTTAAAAGTGATTTTCGGCTACAGTTTTTATGATAGAGCAAGTTTAATTTAATGAAGGGTTTTTAAAATACTACGTATATTTTACGTATAATCTTTCCAGAGTATATCAGGTATAGTTAGTGTTTACTGTTTGAAACTTTTTCTGTGTTATGAATCAGCCAGGGCAAAGCTCTTGAGTGTAACACTTGAGTTTTTCGTGTCAGTAATCTTTTATTTCATTAAAATGCCGCGAAATTGTGTAAATTGTCTTGAAAACGTTTGCCCCGTGTGTGGTTCTATAACTCCAGTCATTAGGAAAGTTTATCACTCGTCAGAACTGACCCGGCATCAAGCTACTCTGCGTTCCAGTCGCTAGTCAACAGGAGTTGGCGATCTCTATGCTTTTCAGCACGTGGTGATATGCAGGTGCCGCGATCCCACACATCAACTCGAGCCCATTGTGCTTTGTCATGCGTTGGACCGTCCTTGTGAAACAGTTGGCCATTGCAATTATTTACTATTGCATTTGACTCTTTTCACAGGCGTTTTCAATCTGCCTTAAAATGCACCCATTGACATCGATTGGATCGGTATAACAAGTGCCTTGATACTGAAATATGTATCACACATGTGCATCGCTTTTGCGAGGAACCTAAAATGCGCTATTTCAGGTGTCGACATACATTCATTTTATTAGTATCCTACTTACTTACTTATCTTATCTCATCTCATATAAATTACATTACAGAGTACCTGCGTAGCCTACAAATGACCACATGCATCTTGGTCCGTTACATATCGGAGAACTTGCTGCATTGAACGGTTCAGTGCACGTCGCGCTCTCACGTTGCGTGGTAGCATATTGACAGTGGTAACAGGAGACAGCATCTGAACGCCCAATCAGTGAGCCGACAAGTGCCACAAGCAACGCCACAACGGTTTTCATCTTTCCTAGAAAAGTTACAAAGTTACAGCCCAATTTTAATTACAATTACCATTACAAAAATTGCAATGTCCAACATTCTGTTTCATTTAGATTCCCAAGTCTCCAGTGGAACGCAAAGAAGCTGCCGATTGCTCTCATTTCCGCTCTTTATCCGGCAGTGAACATATGCTAAGATTCTGGACACAATAGGCAACGACGCAACGCTTTTAAACTTCAGGCAGTTTCCAAATTAAAGAAATTGCCATCAACAAACTTGCGGATATCATCGGCCATATGTTAATCACAATTACAATTACATAAAATGCAATGTACAATATACTGTTTGAAGTAAGGCTCCCATGGTCCAGTAAAACGTAAGAAAAGTGCTTATTTCTCCAGCTTCCAATCCTGATCGGGCAATGGACGATTCCCAGGGTGCTGGACATACGATCAGTGTATCGCAGAACTTTTCGTTAACAACCCAGCGAAAGCCGATGCCAAATTATAGTGTTTGGCGGCAGAGGCGTCTGTGCGCAAATAACTTGCCCAAGGTCGTTACAGGGGATCAGTTCAGCAGATTCGAACCCGCAATCTTTCGTGTGGCATCTATTTCAAGATCGGTTCGTTATAAACGCTGTAGGGCTACTGTTTTAATTATGCATGACTTACCGAGTCAAAGCAATTGAGGGAATTTGCATCACAATACAATACAACTAAAATTTGTTAATGCCCTCCTTATAAAGTTCAGAAGTGCACTTGAAGCCCGGTTATGCGAAGTATTAAGAAACACAAGGTTTCATTCAACCGCATGCATTCAACCACAGTTTGATATAACTGATCTGGTAATCTTACCTCGCTAACTGGTCAATATTCTCTTGCGAATTTCTGGTGTCCTCTAGCAGCCTGAGGTGAGGAGTAGACTGCCGATAATTAGGAACCTCTTTTATAGCCTTGTTTTTGTCAATTTATGCGGCCACATGACACTTTGCAGCAGGTGTTCTAAGGTGTTTATAGAATCCTGAACTGTACCAACTCCTTTGCAAAGGTGCCAGCTGCAACAGGTAGGACGCAAAACGATATCGTTCATCCCTAAACAAGCCATAATTTTCATCACTTCCATTATCCTTCACATTCTGTATCAAAATTAAGACAACCTACGTCACCAATATGAATTCTACGAATAAAAATAGCAGCTACAAGTGAATCGTTTAAGCCAAAAAAGTTTGCTCTTTAAAATTTCAAAGTTCGCTCTCCATTCTCTCTCTCTCTCTCTCTCTCTCTCTCTATATATATATATATATGTATATATATAGTTGAAATTAGCTCAAGAAGTTGTTTCCGCGCCAATATATGTCTCTATTTTGTTTCGCTCTAGATTAACACAGCGAAGAAAGACAGTTAAGTCACGAGAACCAGTTTATTCACATGCTCTCAGTCCAAATACAGTCCATAGTAGAAAGTTTTGACTCTGTTCCAGGTATAAATATGAAGCGTATCAGGCCGTTGCCAATATTAATCAAGCGTATGAAGAACATTACAAATAAATCAGGTTGAAGAAAAAGACGAACCGAAGCGTCACTGCGATTTTCAGAGCTCAACTGTATACTGTTAAAAAGACTTAGGCAGCCCGATGGAAGTTGTTTTCCGCACCGCTGCATATACCACTAACCAGTTTTGCGATCCAGGATTTTTAATAGCAGTACCCCGATGCGTTCACTCTTGACAATTCATGTTCTATTTAGGATCATAATGAAAGCAGAGAAACCAGTCCATCATGCCTACTGCTGAGTTGGGCCTTACTCCTTGAATAGAGTCGCATTGATTCAGCACAGCCATACATTTTCAAAGTACTTTAAAACAGAACATACAGCGCGCAATTTGGATTAGATTGATAAGGTGTAGGAGGCAGGGTGTACACTAGGCACATTTTGTACTCTGTAGTTCATGACACCTGTAGGCATTGTGGACTCTAAAGTAAATCATACCTAGGCACAATCACTTACCTTACATGCAGTGAGTAAAAAAATAATTAGATTAAAAGCTTTCAGTGAAAAAGATGCTGGACCTAAGAGTATACAATTTTTAAACAAAGGGTATTAGATGAATAATATGCTTTACCTCCAATAAATTGAACTATAAAATATTCATCAAGTATTTAATTATTTATTATTAAAAATATAGCTGCTGCTAATTTTGCTATCCTTTTAAAGTCTTCATTTTTTGAATACGTAATTTCTATGAATTAACTAGAGTACACAATGCCTGAGGTAGGTTATGCCTGGATGTGGGCTAGGCATTTTGTACTCTAGAGTGCATGCTAGCACTAGTTAGCGCCTACTGTAGGGTACATTGTGCCTAGGTTTGATGTACTTTAGAGTACGTTGTGCCTAGAGTACGCCTTACCTGCCACACCATGTTCCAATAGAGTTACGCTATTATGCTAAAATCGGACTTTAAGCATAATGTGACAGATTTGAGAGATTTTAGGCCACAGGACACCACGTAAAACTGATATCGAGATCGACTTAATCTTCGCTAGCTCAACAACAGGATTTTGAACAACTATAATACAGCAATAAGCCTGCTGTAACCTGACTTTCCAGAGAAACTGCTCACGATATTTAAGCATCGATCGCAAGATATGGGAAAAATAATGTAAAATGTCAAGTAATGTCCTACTCTGAGAAGATGTCAAGTTGTGGCAAGGCATGGCATGACTTTCTGACCGGTGCTTTAAATGTAATAATGCAATATGGTGTAATATAACAAAGTATATGTATATGCATGTACATGACTTGTACACTAACCGTTCAAGATCTTTAATCCCACCCCAACCAGGTGAAACATATTGTAGTGATAAGGAGGTGAGCTATGAAGGAAGGCTGGAAAGATATCTTACTTCGAGCCACCACGTAGTCTACGAATCTTTTCTTTTTCAATACCAAGCAAATGATATTTCTATATCTTAGCTGGAATAGTGCTATATAAGTCTGTGTTTGTAAATGGCCAGGTCTGGTATAAGTATAGGATGCAGACGTAGCACATACAAGGCTGTTTAGGATGACCTATTTCAGTAGTTGCAGTTTTGGGACAGCTGTACAGTGATAGTAATTGTCGGGCAGCTGCAGTCGAGGTTTTCAAGAAAACGGTTAGCTTAGTAGGCCTACAGCTGCGCTCAGCAGACGCACATTCGATCACGCTTGGCCAGTTTTCACTTTGAGGGACCTGAATAATCAGTATTGGTTGAATAGGTAATAGTAGTAGTTTTACACTATCAGATCGCATATGGAAACATGTCCTGCAGATCTCATTCGAGTAAATGCTCATTTGAACGAATACATAAGGATATCTCTAAATACAAGTGATCATGTAACTAGCTGATACAACACCTATTTTCAAGTTACTCACCCACTCGCCGCAGCCTGACTTCTGGTTCCCTCACCTATCGGTTTCAAAAGTTCACTGGGAGCTTAATATAATAGTAAATGCCTCTCAATCTAATGTGTAAGTTTTTCTTCGTCTTCGTTGGGCTAGAATCCATCAAATTCTAAGAGTTAGAAATGCTTTTCTTTCGAAACTGCTACATGTAATGCAAGCTAAGAAAAAAGTCTTTGCCACCGGCATCAGTACAATCGGCATCACAATTTCAGTTCTGGCTGATTCGCTCATTTTCGTTGTTGGCTCACATGGGGAAAGGCGTTTGGTTGCGATGGTCAAAGTGATATCCTGAGTGGAAATAGTTTTGACCACTGTGGCGAGAATTTAGGCGGCGAAGTAGTAATGGACTCTGAAGTTATCACTGGTGCCTTAACTGTCTTGGGCCTTCCTCCATTGCATTAGGTTCTATTTGAAGGAAATAGCTAACAGTTACTTTACAAGTGTTTTCAGCTTTCAACATCATGTATGACAAAAAACTAATTTTTATAAAATAAATCAGGAGATCGATGCAATAAAACTCTTAAAAATTATTTCTGGACTATGCATATTTTTCGTAGAAGAAATCGGTGAATGATATGATATGTTCAAACCTTGAAAGTTCTTTTCATAACAGCAAATTCAATAATTCTGTCTGAAAACGGTTGGCTACAGTCCATACAGCATCTGATTTTCAAATATCTTACAAGAAAATGTCTTCCAAGAAAATAATGACATTTGATTGAGTAAGGATGTGTGAGACATTCTGAAAGAACTTTCTTATCGCTGTACACTAGTTTGGCAAAATGATATACAAAAGTTGACTCAAATTCCAACATTTTGTCATTTAAAGGTGATAAGTAATAAAAGATGTGTGAAATCCAAGTAAAGACTGCACGTCTTCATCAGGGAAAGAGTCAAGCAGTGGCAACACCAACACATTTGCAAATGATAACTTTTGAAAATTGCTCTGCAGATTCGGCTCATCCAGAATTTGTTCACACAAAATTAAAACTTCAGTGTATTGGCGACACCTGTAAAGGTACAATGCACGATAGCAGTCAATTATGTTGCAATGGATGCCGAAGTCTTTATGAATCGTACTTTGAAATGATGTTATTTTCTATAAGGAATATTCCTTTAGAAGATCAGTTACTTTTTCTTTGGTTTGAAAAGGATTCACAATTTTCTCATTTTCTGTCAGTGAATCAATTTTGCAATACACGCACTGTTTGGACGAACTCAAAGGAAAATTCGCTTTTATCGTAATACTAATTTTCCGCTTTATTAAAATCACCAAGTAATCGTCGAAAGGAAATTCTGAAGCAGTCAAATCATGATCAAAATCCAAATGTTTGGATATTTTTCGGTGCATAATACCGTCAAATAATGAGCAAGCACCTCTGATTTAATACGAAGATCAAGATAACACTGTCTTCTTGTAAAGTGATCGTTATTCTTTATCTTCCTATAAAGCAGACCAAATTCGACGATTTTAAATACATCGTCAATAAATCCTGCATTCGCTGTTTCATCTTCCTTTTGGGACAATTGAGCCCTG
This sequence comes from Norana najaformis, assembly GCA_964023275.1. Lineage (NCBI taxonomy): Eukaryota > Metazoa > Annelida > Clitellata > Crassiclitellata > Hormogastridae > Norana > Norana najaformis. The sequence goes on from OZ029914.1 coordinate 47,513,722, forward strand.
AAGACTTTTGAGCAGAGGTCTACTGCTGTCTGATATTCTGCCGCTACAAAATGGAGAGCAGCAAGGTAGACCAAAGCTGCAGCTGCGATGTTGCTGGATTGAGAATCGTTACATTGTAGAGCTAGAGTAAGATATTCTTTTGACATGAGAGACAATAGATGAAATCCCGAACGGCTCTTTGAACCAGTTAATTTTTCCATGAGATTCTGAGCTTGCACGAAGTGAGACTGACTTTTTTCTGCTGAAGATGGTAAGGGAAAGTTGTGATACTGAGACCTTAAGGCTTTAGTTTGTAACAAAATTGTTATGACAAAGTCAAGAAATGTCAAGCTACTCCACGAGAATTTTCCACAACCTATGGCATATGCAATATGCAAAATATGCAGTGTTGCATTATAGTATTTAAGACCCAAAACTTTATCCGGTTCTCATAAAGTTAACATTTGTCGGGCTGACATCAAATTTATTTTTATTATGTAAAATAGGTATATATCATTGACAGTATTGCTCAGTCCTCCTTTATATCTACGTTGATTTAAAAAACAATTATGTAGGTTACTCTTGGGAAATCTTAAGGAAAACAACCGATCCAAGGAATATGCTTCATTCGGTTTATGACATTCAACTGAATGTAGCATGCAGTCCAGTAAATCTGACACTTCGTTTGTTGACTTTCCAACTCCGAGAAATTTTGGAGTGATTTGCAGTATATAATATTTTTTTAAACCAAAGAGAAAGATTGTTTGAATTGCAGAATTCATTCAAACACTTTTCAGTCTTGGCTAACATTATTGGGTTTATGTGTTTATGAAATAAGTTTGCTTCAGGGATAAAATAATTCGGACAGTGCTCCTCCTTCAACCATTCTGAAAGCTTTTGTAATAACGTACAACAAATCGCAATAACGGAAGGCAAATTCCACCATTCCGTTGACTTCTCTTCACAAATCCATAACATTAGGGTTTTTGAATGGTAGTTACAGAGAATTTCATCCTCCTTTGGACAATCCTTTTCATTTAATTCTCTGTTGGCAAAGAATCTGAGCATATGGTAGACAATCTGCTGAACTTGAGTCCAACTCTGAATTAAATTTACCTCTGCAACTGAAAATGAAAATCTCCACTGTTCTTTATTGTCTCTGCAGTCGCTAGGCTGCGTATATACAACATGACATCCGTTTTGTACAACCTCGGAGATTGTAGCTCTTGTTGGCCATCCGTGACTTCTAGGTCGAACAGGCCAATTGTGGGCTTCTATGGGCCACCGATGGCACCAAACTCTGTGGACGTCATCTGTCTTTATAAAGCACTTCCTGCCACATTGAGATGCTCTTGCTGGACCGTTCATAACTTCTGTGAATATTAGTTTCGCATTTTTATGAATGCGCCATGCATGTGCCGCAGGACAGACCATTCGTGTCTTGTATCTCATTGGAGAAGTTGGAAGGTGAAATTCATATTTTTTCCATTTCCAGTTATAGCTCATTTCCCCCATAATTTCTAATCGAACAAAACCTGGATGTCTGAGAATTGACTCAATCTTGTAGCATTCAATCGAATCGAATAAGCCACGCGGATCATTTGGCAACATCGAAAAGTCGTCAAGGAAGGCCAGCTCACCAGAAATGGAGAAAAGCGTATCAGTGTCACCGATGCAGGTATACAGCGGCCGGATATAAAACTCCGCTGTGATGCCACAAAGAATGTCATATCTGTTTGGCATAGAACACCTGCAAGAGGGTAGCAATCGCAAGCGCTCAGAAACAACAGACGACTTTGGAAGCAACTGGCATGTACTTACGATGAATGCAGGTACTGATGCTTCCTTCAATTTTTTTATGTTTTCCGTCATTCTACCTGAAAATTATGAACATTATTATATTCGCTTCTAGAATCTCATCATCGTCATCATCGTCAACAACAACATGATCAGGGTCGTCGTCATTATCGTAATTATCATTAATATCATCACCACCATTACAAAGAAATCTTATTATCGCTATCAACTTCGTCAACACCACAACCAACTCAACCGCAATTAGGCCTATGTCATCATCAACTTCATCAACTTCATCAACGTCATCGTTAGTCATCGTCTACGTAATGATCCTCATAGCATCATTAGCTCTAATCGCTAGCAGGAAACAGCGGTTCATTTCATTGTTCATGCATTCATGAAAACAAAACTTCTTGATCGTTCCTCGACTTATAATGCCATGCGATACAATAGCTTAAATCTTGTTTTTGTCGATATTTAAGACATTTCTATCTGACTATTTACCGTAGAAAAGCATAAAAAGTCTCTGTTTTAGTTTACTTTATAGTTCGCAGAACATCTATGTCAGTGGCCATGCTGCAACAGCCTAATGTGTGGTGTTAGCACGAAATCACCTTTAAATCATTACATTTTCGCTATTAGCTAACATAGCTTGTGCTTCTGTCTATTAGCTCTGCAGTTGATTAAACACCGGTTACTAAGCAACATACTGTAGATTATATGCTAACGCCAGCCTAGTTTGTTCATACATGAGTCCTATTTGCAGAACTTCACGTTATCCGACAATGTTCCAGCTGTTTTTTGCTGTAAATATTATTTCTTCAGGTGTCCATTGAGCACATAGAAATATTTCATCCCTATATCCATCTGCTCGTCTATTTTAGAATTTTCGTACTTTTCAAGCACCTTGGGCTTTCTTGAGATATAATATCAGGCTCCTATAAAATCCAAATGTCAGATGGGCATGCGAGGTAGATGTAAAGGATCGCTATGATGCAACAGATGTAGAGCATTGCCCTAAGTAGGATGTCTTTAGTTTAGAGATACAAGACAAGGGCAGATGGGCGATTATGAGCCGCCATGGTCGCTGAGGAAAGTTAGGCCTGAGTATGCGGATGCTTTTGTCAACATCAGACAACGTAAGTGATTAGTAAGTTATAGGCGGGTTTGTCTTCACCATATAACGGGTTTGTCTTCACCATATAACGGGTGTGTCTTCACCATATAACGGGTGTGTCTTCACCATATAACGGGTTTGTCTTCACCATATAACGAGTGTGTCTTCACCATATAACGAGTGTGTCTTCACCATATAACGGGTTTGTCTTCACCATATAACGGGTGTGTCTTCACCATATAACGGGTGTGTCTTCACCATATAACGGGTTTGTCTTCACCATATAACGGGTGTGTCTTCATCATATAACGGGTGTGTCTTCACCATATAACGGGTGTGTCTTCACCATATAACGGGTTTGTCTTCACCATATAACGGGTTTGTCTTCACCATATAACGGGTTTGTCTTCACCATATAACGGGTGTGTCTTCACCATATAACGGGTGTGTCTTCACCATATAACGGGTGTGTCTTCACCATATAACGGGTTTGTCTTCACCATATAACGGGTGTGTCTTCACCATATAACGGGTTTGTCTTCACCATATAACGGGTTTGTCTTCACCATATAACGGGTGTGTCTTCACCATATAACGGGTTTGTCTTCACCATATAACGGGTGTGTCTTCACCATATAACGGGTTTGTCTTCACCATATAACGGGTTTGTCTTCACCATATAACGGGTTTGTCTTCACCATATAACGGGTGTGTCTTCATCATATAACGGGTGTGTCTTCACCATATAACGGGTTTGTCTTCACCATATAACGGGTGTGTCTTCACCATATAACGGGTTAGTCTTCACCATATAACGGGTGTGTCTTCACCATATAACGAATTTGTTTTCACCATATAACGGGTTTGTCTTCACCATATAACGGGTTTGTCTTCACCATATAACGGGTTTGTCTTCACCATATAACGGGTGTGTCTTCACCATATAACGGGTGTGTCTTCACCATATAACGGGTTTGTCTTCACCATTAGTAAGTTATAGGCGGGTTTGTCTTCACCATATAACGGGTGTGTCTTCACCATATAACGGGTTTGTCTTCACCATATAACGGGTGTGTCTTCACCATATAACGAGTGTGTCTTCACCATATAACGGGTTTGTCTTCACCATATAACGGGTGTGTCTTCACCATATAACGGGTTTGTCTTCACCATATAACGGGTTTGTCTTCACCATATAACGGGTTTGTCTTCACCATATAACGGGTGTGTCTTCACCATATAACGGGTGTGTCTTCACCATATAACGGGTGTGTCTTCACCATATAACGGGTTTGTCTTCACCATATAACGGGTTTGTCTTCACCATATAACGGGTTTGTCTTCACCATATAACGGGTGTGTCTTCACCATATAACGGGTGTGTCTTCACCATATAACGGGTGTGTCTTCACCATATAACGGGTTTGTCTTCACCATATAACGGGTTTGTCTTCACCATATAACGGGTTTGTCTTCACCATATAACGGGTGTGTCTTCACCATATAACGGGTGTGTCTTCACCATATAACGGGTTTGTCTTCACCATATAACGGGTTTGTCTTCACCATATAACGGGTGTGTCTTCACCATATAACGGGTTTGTCTTCACCATATAACGGGTTTGTCTTCACCATATAACGGGTGTGTCTTCACCATATAACGGGTTTGTCTTCACCATATAACGGGTGTGTCTTCACCATATAACGGGTGTGTCTTCACCATATAACGGGTGTGTCTTCACCATATAACGGGTTTGTCTTCACCATATAACGGGTGTGTCTTCACCATATAACGGGTTTGTCTTCTCCATATACAATTCGCCACCAACGAGGATAGGTGTAAATTCACCGCTCACAATTCACCGCCAAAAGCGGACCACTTTAAAATCACCGCTGACAGATCACACGCACAAATCGCAGTTCATACATCAACGCTCAGAAATAATTGCTTTCAATCACTGGTTTTAAATGTACTACTTGAATATCAATCAAATATATGCACACAGGATCTTGAACTTGTTACCTCTCAGCAACCACCTGTTTTTCCCTTTTTAAAATCTTTGGACTGTACTATCGCCTTTCACAGATATCGGGAGATAATAGGAAAACTACTTTCTCCAATCAGCGCTTATCAACGACCATCCAGCGCTTCAACGCACTCGCTTTTTGCAGCACCTTTTCCATCAAAACTGCCATCAGCGGAGATTAGACGTCCCTGAATAATGGAGCTCCTCTTAATTTTTTCTAATCCTGAGAGATCACATGCACTTGGTGAAAATGCAATAATAAAGTTGTTAAAGAAGAAGAACAGACCCTGACCTAGCACCGAGAGGCAGCCAAGGCTATTAGGTGCTAGCGACTTCATTTTCTTAGCCTCGCCATACGAGGGCCAACTCCCCCATTACCAAAATCTGGAAGCAAATTTGGCAGAAAGAAACTTGATCCTAAATGACCTTTCGATTTGGAACTTGTATATCGCTGTTTCAATAGAACTAATTAGAGAAGCTCTCTAAGTTTGTCTAAAAGACGTTAAAGTTATTTAATAAAACGTTCATCCATGAGCAGATGACTCGCAAAGATTATAGCATAGGATTCTCAAAATTGACAAAAAAGGAGATAGAGGAGGAGAATTGCGCTGCAGTTTATCACTTTGTGTTATCGAAGTACTTACTTTATTACTAAGCTGCTTAACTATTAAGATGTAGATACTTCGGGTCGATGGTGAACAGGAGAACAAAATGGAGATAGTGAAATACAGGGGAACAAGAAGGATTTTTTAAGCAGCGGTTTCTAACTTTGTGCGATCGAATGAATAGTGATAGTAGTAGTAGTAGTAGTAGTAGTAGTAGTAGTAGTAGTAGTATAATTATAATAATAAAAATAACAATTACAACAGTAATGGCACAATAATAATAATAATAATAATAATAATAATACTTAAACCATAATGCATAATGGAGCTATTCAAATGACATTTATCGTACCTCGAACATCGAGTGTCAAATTCTGAATTTTGGTGCAGCCGACCTGAAACTGCATATGCAGACTTCATGAGTGGTATCCTATTATTATTATTATTATTATTATTATTATTATTATTATTATTATTATTGTTATTATTATTATTATTATTATTATTATCATCATCATCATTAGCATTATCATTACTATTTTACCTAGGGTACAAATGATCCCTAAGGATTTAAACAATTCTCCTTAGAATAAAAAGCTTCTGGGAATGCTAGACCTCCTCAAGATCCCGCAGAGCAAATGTATCGTAGAAGTTGTGATGTTAAAACATTGGACTGTAAAATTTAATTATTTTTTAGGGAGTTGAATTCAACCCAGACTAGTACAACTTACCACAACATCCAACCTCGCAAGATTGCCGGTATTCTTTGTTGAGTAGTTCCGCTGACCTCCAGCAGTCCGAGCTAAAATTGACTTTTTGCAGAGAATTAGTAACCTGTTAGTTTAGTCTGTGTTAAATGATGGGACAGCTTCATGCAGTATTAGCATACATATGCCACAACATCGGCCTCAGTGCAACGGGTAGAACACACTAAAGCAAAGCCGGCCACCAAGCTAGAATATCAACATTTCTTTCCCACTTATATTCAGTATCAGGAAATTCACCACGTGGCCATTGTTAGCATTAAAAAGGAGGTCATGTTGCAAAACAGGATGTTAAATCATACTAAAAAAGCAATAAAAGCTTGATTTAACTGATTTTATCCGGATTCCTTTTTCGCAGGGATTTTAAGTATCTGTCACAAGATATTGGTAATATAATATGAAGAGTATCACCACGTGGCCAATATGAATAACGCGAGCAAATAGAATTAACAAGGAAGTCATGTTGAATAAAAAGAACACACTGGATGGTCATTGCACTTTTCAAAGCTCAACTGTATACTGTTGGAAGAATCAGCCAGTTAAAGCCTGAAGAAGTTGTTTGCCTACCGATGCAGATGTCAGAATGCAATTTGAGGAAATTATGAGTGAAGATGTATTTATAACTATACCTAGATCTAAATACCTGTGTCCATAACTTGAGAATTCATCTCTCGCGTATTTAGGATCATAAATAAGGTGAATAAACGAGTACATCGGCCTTCTTGTGTGTTTGACCTTACTCATTAAATAGTCTTGCATTTAACTCTGTACAGCTTACATTATCAAACATGACACAAAAGGCACAATTCGGATTAGACCTAGCCACTGTTCTAACGCAATTAGGCGACTTTTAGGAAAAAATCGGACTTAAATTATTGTGTTACCTCCCTAGGATATTTAAGCATCTTTGACAAGATATGGCAAATGTAATGTAATGTCAGGTAATATCAGCTAAAGTCATGACGTGGCAAGGCATGTCATATCATGATATGACTTTCTCATCGGCGCTGTGAGATGTAATATGGTGCAATATGACCTTGTATATGTACTTGCATGATTTTTACACCATCCTTTCAAGAACTTTACTTCCAAACTATACCAGGTAAAGCGTATTGCTGTAATAAGTGGCTGATCTATAAAGGAAGGCTTGCAAGATGTGAGGTGATTTTATGGTCTTACTTCGAGCTAACCACCTAACCGGAAACCTTGCTGTCTTCAACAACTCCAAAATGCTATCTCTGTGGCATAGATTGAAGAAGCGATATATAAGTCCAACTTGTTAATAAAGGGTTAGGTCCGATACAAGCATAGGGTATAGGCGCTCCACAAAAAGTTTACTTTAGCTGGCCTAGTATTCCTGTTGCAGTTTTTGGACAGCTGTACATAAGTGATTGTAGGGCAGTTGCGGTCCAGGCTTTCTGGAGAAAACGGTTCGCTGTTATGGTGGCATGGTGACACACCCTACTGCGCTCAACAGGTTTAAGGCTAGGGCTTGGCGAACGGCCCACTCAGAGACGCCTCAATAGTCAATATTGGATGAATAGGAGGAGTTCTGAACTGCATTCCGGGGCACCCACGATATAGGTCAAGGAGACGTGACCCAATCGAAAATCGGCAAGTAGCTTTTGCGAAAGCTAAGCAGAACAGCAACATAGGAATGAATTGGAGGAAGCGAGAGCAGTAAGAGTCGGACAATCATGCGTGGTCAGCGAATAAAGAATATGGGGCCTACCAAGACGAATAACTGTCAGTAGGCAACGATTTGAAGGAACTATAAGAATGAATGACCGGCCGATCGAAAGACCGAAGACGTTCAGTCTTAGAATTCATTAGTAACGTTAGAATTAGGAATGGATATGTTGTTGCAGAAGCGTTGTAGCAAGTCGTCATGGATTCAGTTGTACATATATATATATATTGTTTCATTTTAATCTTTGTACAATTAAAGTATTTTTTAAATATTGAAAGTTATTCTCTTATACATTGCAGTATGATATAGTAACTCCATGAAAATCGAACCAGCAATCCTACAAATGAAGAAGAAGCAATCTTGCATTTTACAAAACTGCGTGCTATTTTTCCGTTTGTTCATCATCACTATCATCACCTTCTTCCTCTTTTCCTTTATCACCATCAAGATCTTCATTTACACCCTTCAGTCAAATCGATCATGTGCTTGAAATCTATTTAGGCCTGATGATCCTGCATAAGAGCATTCTTTATCCAAGAACTTCATGTTGATGCTTACATGGGCTTGAACGAGATTCTGTATTGTTAAGAATATGTTTAGCATTAAACTTAATGCTTCAACGGCCTGAGCCACTTTTACAATGCCCTACCAAATTATTAAAAAACCGCCGTTCTGGTACTGTGAACAGATTTTACGATAAAAAAGCGCTTGCACATAAATCAGCTCTTGACTTTAAATGTCGCAAAGCTTTAAATGTTGAGTAATCGATAAACGGCCAACTGTAACATGGCTTGCCTACACAAAAAATCACCCACCTCTATGGCATAGTCTGAACAGTTAAACCCATTTCAATGTAAAGAGCAGGAACCGTCACTACAGTTAACTACAGGTTTTCATTCGTTTCTTTGTTTACCTATACAGTCCGTATGAGCGCTGCTGTAAAAGAAAGTCTGATACTGAATCACTTACATGCATCGAGGGACCACAATGCACAAGAGGATGTGTCACCATGTTAGCGAAAATAAAACGCCACACTGACTAACGGGCACAGGCATGCTTAGATAGTTAGCATGTTGGTGCCAATTGTAAAACCACACGCTTTTAGAAGGGCCGATAAGCTGTATTTTAAACATATGTAATCTAATCTAATGATTTCTATAGCGCCGTTATCGTAATGCCCAAGGCGTCAGTCGATGGTCGCCTCGAGATGAAAAATCATAATACAAGTTGGAAAAGCCTTGTCGAATTCTGGTAGGTCAGAGAAACCAGAAGTTAAGCTTCGGTGGGTAAGAGTCACAGTTTCACACTTTACTATGGCATATGGTAACATGTCTCGCTGATCTAATTCTAGTAAGTGCTCATTTGAAGCGACTATATAAAGCTTTTATAAATACAAGTAACTATGTAACTGAAGCAACGTTTATTATTTCAACTTACTTTCCCACCGTGGTCTGACTTCTGATTTCGCTAACCTATCGGTTTTCGGGAGGAATTCTTCAACGGATTACGAGTTTTTACTACAGTTGAAGCGACCGTCGATTCATGTGTTGTGCATTACGATAAAAATGGCTACAGAAGCATTTGATCAACATTTTATCTAAAGTTTGCATGTTGATTAGACTATGTAAATAAAGTTTGCAACGGAAAGAAGAATGGTTACCAAATTTGCAAAGCAAAGTTTCATGCATTTATGGTTGTTGTAGATGTTTAAACATCGCAAAGAAATAAAGTTGTGCATCGTTTAGAAGCGAGTTAATTTAAGTTTAAGCATTTTGCGAGATATAAACAGCCAATTAGGCTTCGCTGATTTATCAGTTTAACTCGAATGTGCCATCTTGTTTAAATAACCCAAATGATTTTCGAAAGAACTATTATTATTGCGACAACCCAAATGGCTAATTTACTGACAGGCTCGACTGAAAAGCCGACATTTGGTGGGTTGTATGGTTGTGAGTTTTTAAGGTTGTATGGTAGATCGCCGTTGCATCTGTCCTCCTGACAGAAGCAGTAGGTGAAAGTTACCGACGTTCCATCTGGAGCGAAACCGCTGTATTTAAAACAGCAGCTGCTGCCGTAGACGAAAAATGTGTAATTGCTCCCTTGATTGTACGTCTCGCATCGGTCTACTAGATAAGGCTTGAGATCAACGCAATTTCGGGCAACGATATAAAAATCTAAAACACAAAAATTATCAGCTGATAAAATCTTCATGAGTGATGTTTTGCCTAAAGGTCCGGTCTGGGCATCGGGGACAAAATTGGCTGTTAAGATTTCGTGACTTCTGTCCTTGGATTCATGATTTGTGGTCTCGAACCACGCGGCTGGCATTATGGTTCAAATGAGCGCTTTTATGGACCGCCTGTGCAAGAAATAGAGGCAAGTTGTACTCAGATGACGAGTAACTTTTTCAATTAGGCTCTACTTACTTAATTGGTACTTATTCCTTTCTGTGCAGATGGCCACATTGGGCAACGCAGCTTCTTCATTTATCTCTGTCGACCGCCAGTCTTCCTACCTCGTTCCACGACATGTCCACACGTCCAAGGTCGTCTCTTATGGTCTCTTGCCAGTTCTTCCTTGGTCTTCCCCTCCTCCGTTTCCTTCACGAATCCAGTTCATTGCTTGAGTCTTCTATCTTTGTCCATACGAATTATATGTCCCTTCCATTACAGCCTACTCTTTCTGATGATATTCTCTATGTTCTCTGGTCCGGTTTTTTCTCTTATGGTTTTATTCAATATCACTGATCAACAGCCTAAATGTTTCGGTGATGAATTCAGTCAGTTTGACCAATCTTACTGTGCTGAATAAGAAGTTGAGAGTTTTAAAAGCGATTTTAGCTCTAGTTTTTATGATACAGTAAGTTTCACTTAATGAAGGCGTTTTTAAATACTGGGTATATTTTCGTATAAGGTATTTTTAGTGCTGCAACCCTGCAAGAGGTTTGTGCTCTATACCTTTACTCCTAAGCCACTTTCTGTGTTATGAATCAGCGAAACTCAAGCTTCTGAGTATTATATGTAACTTTTTCGTGTCAGTAATCGTCTGTTGTTTAAAAATGCCACGAAATGTGTAAATAGTGCAGGTAACTTTTGTTATGTGTGGTGAATTAACATTTTCCTCACATAAACGTTCTATTACTCCAGTCATTAGGAAAGCTTATCACCTATTGAGATTCACACACACACAGTTCAATCGTTAATTGTCATCGTATGATTACAGCGATTGTTAACGACATTTCAGAAAATGCATTTAGTATTTAAAGTACTTGTTAAAGAATGTCTCTATTATTTTAGAAAATGTCATCAATTCTTTTATAAAGCATTTAGAAATAGCCAAAATTTTACCATCATATATTGATATATGCAGAATTACATACTTCTTAATACCAACATGTACTATAACATTTTGGGACTATTGAGATTAGTTAGATCGTTATATTACATATGTGATACATACATATTTACATGAGTGCAGCACTTTTGTGAGCTACCTGACATGCGCTATATTAAGTATCCGTATATATACATATTTGAATGTATCCTACTTGTTAACTTACTTATTTATCTTAACTTTTATATAAAAACTTATGTGACATAAAGCATCGCGGGTGTCTTACTCTGAGGACCTGCGAACTTCGTAAGTATCCACCAACACGTTAACGCGTTGCATGTCGGAGCACTTGCTGGATTGAACGGTTCAGTGCAAGTCGAGCTCTGAGGGGCCGCACTAGTATATGCACAATCGTAGCAAGAGACTGCATCTGAACGCCCAATCACTGAGCCGAATAGTGCGATAAGCAACGCCACAACGGATTTCATATCTCCTAGAAAAATTACAAAGCACAAGAAATTGCGATAAACAAACATGAGTATATCTGCAGTCATATTACAATTACAATTACGATTTTAAAATGCAATATCCAATACTCTGTTTCCAGTAAAGCTACCATCTTCTCAGAGGAACGTAATGAGTGTGCTATGATTTCTTTCGCTTCTGTCCTTGATCGGGCAGTGGACGAATCTCATTGTCTTGAACACACAGTCGCTGTATCAGAGGTCTTGTCGTTCACTTCCCAGCTCACAACGGCATCAAATTATCCTATTTGGTGACAGAAGAGACAGTAGTTGAAATTCCGAAGGGCTATTTGATCCACTTAAATTTTCCATGAGATTCTGAGCTTGTACGAAATGAGACTGACTTTCTTCTGGTGAAGATGGTATGGGAAAGTTATGATACTGAGATCTTACGACTTTAGTTTGTAACGAAACTGTTACAACAAAGTCAAGAAATGTCAAGCTACTCCACGAGACTTTTCCACAACTTATGGCATATGCAATATGCAAAATATGCAGTGTTGCATTATAGTATTTAAGACTGAAAACTCTCTCCGTTGCTGGAAAATAAGACATTTGTCGGGCTACCATCAAATCTCTCTTTATAAAGTTAAATAAGTGTATATGATTAACAGCGCTGCTCAGTCCTTCCTTATCGTCACGTTGATTTAAAAGACAAGTACGTATATTACTCCTTGAAAATTTTAACGAAAACAACTGATCCAAGGAATACACTTCATTCAGTTCTCGACATTCAGCGGAATGTATCATGCAGTCCAGATAATGTGACACTTCGTTTGTTGAGTTTCCAACTCCGAAAAATTTCTCAGTGATTACTAACATATAATTTTTTTCAAACCAAATACAAAGAAAGTATGAATTGCAGAATTCATTCAAACGCTTTTCAATCTTGGCAATCATTGCTGGGTTCATGTGCTCATGAAATAAGTTTGCTTCAGGGATAAAATAGTTCGGACAGTGTCTATTTTTCAACCATTCTGAAAGCTTTTGTACCAACTTACAGCAAATCTCAATAACGGAAGGCAAATTCCACCATTCCGTTGACTTCTCTTCACAAGTCCATAACATTAGGGTCTTTAAATGGTAGTTGCAGAGCATATTTTGAAATAATATAAGTCTAACGCAGATCTTTTGTACTATTTGCATTGAACATTTATTTTTAGATGATGACTTTGTGAAGTTATATTCCAGATGAGCTAAACACATGCAAAAACGAGGCCTGTTGAATGGGGCAAGACGGATTACAGCGGCCCCATCTTGCCCCTATGCTATGGTAAGATGTACCATACTAACAAAACTTTTTAATTAGAAAAATCTCTCTTCCAAACAGGGATGCAATCAAATTTGTGTTGCCCACGGCTGCTTTACCCGGTGGGCTGCAAGTGAAACAAAAACTGTGCTCTTTTTGCATATTCCTTAAATTTCGTACAGGATCCATCTCGCCCTAGAAACCCTACATATGTCACGTGCAACATATAGATCAAATACGAAACTATAAAGCCAGTTACAAAGCCACAATTTTAACATGTCCTTGCCCCTAATGTTCAATATCAAGGAATTTACCCGTGGCCAACACGAATCATGTGTAAAAACCATCAACATGGAGGTCATATAGCACTACAGGGTGTTGAACCACAATAATAAAACAATTAACCTCATGTAACGTAATTTGCCTTAATACCCACAACTCGTTCTTCGTCTCATGATTCACCCCAGGACATCTGTTGTTGATTATGGCCTCGCTAAGCGTAGGAGTGGCTTTAATGGCAAATTTCCATTGAATCATAATGTTGTAAATGCTTCCGTCTCCTAGTCGCTATATTATAGGCCTACTTCTGATATAGGTCGCTGGACTCAGAACCGTTACACCCACCAACAGGATCAATATTGTTAACGAGTAATCGTGTCCGATTACACATCCTTTTTGCAGCCTTCGGTATACCCCCCCTGCCTGATTGTTATCTTACGACCTGGCCCAAATTCTGGTGAAGTGTAATGGCAATTTCATAAGTCGATACATATTTGACAAGCCCAAAGCCCGCTGTGCTTTGTATTGGGGTCTAACATGACAGACGGACTACTATTAATGATTTCCGAATTGATTAGCACGACGTGAGTAAGCCCCGGTGCCCGACAGAACTTCCACAGAAATATAATTAAAATGAACAATTCACAATAAAACGTTTCCGATAGTTATCAATCTCATTTAAGCTTACAGTACATAGAAAGGTCTTTAACAAACAATGACAGTGAAGAAGCTTTTTTAGTTTACACTTAAGTCTAACAAATTTAACAGGCGTGTCTTTGCTCTTTCGATTAATATTTATTATATTTGCTATAATAAAAAAATGGGTTTCTTCGTCTGTTCGATTACCAAACCCTGAATGCATAGGTTTTGCATTAGCATCCTGCTCGTTTTCATGGGTCTTATCCAACGCAGTTTGCTTATCTGGGTTTCCATGAGCCTTCTTTTCCCATATTTAGAGTTTGTTCCTAAACAACGCCCGGCTCCCTTTGACTGTCGTTTATCTTTATGGGCCAAATTAAATGCTCTGGGTTTATGATGCTGTTTTTTTACACCATGATTCATCTTTCCACGCCATATAGTATACACGTAATGTAAATCAGCGTATTCTGCTACTTCCATTGATGTTTTTGGTTTGCTATCTTTCATAAGAAACGAATATTACTCAGTAAATACTCCTTTCAAAAATTACGTCATCCTTGAAAGATTCAAGTTTTGAGATATCCTGGGATTCCATGTAGGCCCAATATTCAAATGTGGCTAATCGGCCACAAGGTTTGTCTATACAGGGCAATTTTAAATAATAGTTTTATTTCAGTGATGCACGGATTCTCTAATAGTTTCATATTTAAGTAGTTTGGAACGTTTTAGTTATTTGTTATATTTTTACGATTTATGTTTTAACTCAATTTAAAACATTTAAGTCCATTAGTTGCCTACTCCGACGATCAAAGGGAGCCGGTCTTCGTTTTGGACCAAAGTCTAAGTATGGTTTTCCGAAGCGCGAAAGGTCATATTTTCCACGATAATACTTAAGTAGGCAAAGTTTGGAATTACCCAGTGCTCCATAGATAGATCTTGCCTTTGACATCTTAACTCACACCCATACAAACATGCATCACTTAAAGATATGTTTGTCGTGCAAATATTACTCCTTTCTGCCTGTCTCTTTTGCAGGCATAATTAAATGTATAGGTAGCTCAGCTTTCGTGTGTTCTTGCTTAATATGCACTCGCTAGTGAATTCTAGATAATTATTCTTTGCATTCATAACGGTGGCGCTGTCATACTTTGCTATAATCTAATCAAGTCTAGCCTAATGAGTTCTATAACGTCGTTATCATAATGCCCAAAACATCAGTCGATGGTCGCTTCAAGTCAAAATCGCATTCCAAAATCATGATCTCTTGGAGAAGCCGAGTCGAATTCCTATAGATCGTCGGAGAAACCAGAATCTAGGCTACGGTGGGTAAGCAAGTTGACACAGATAAGTTTTAAGTTTAGAACTGAATGACATCGCAGAAATGACAGAAAGAATAGAACTTGGCAGCGAATTCTATTACCTTTCTCCTGCAACATTTTTCTCAAGGAAAAAACGGAACTCTGCAAATTATCCTGCTTCTGGTTTTGAAACCATTCGATGACCACCAGCATCAACGATTTCCGCCCGTAGCTCTATGTTGATATTTTGACATTATTATTTTTTATTTTTTGATATTTTGATATTATTATTGTTTTATTTATTTTTTGATATTTTAATATTATTATTATTTTTTACCCGAGGTATTATTATTATAATAATTATAATTATTATTATTATTACGGAATGATGACTATTCATAATTATTCTTGACAAGATGTCATATTACAAGAATCATACAGAAACTGTAGAATAATTGCATTAATATGTAGGCCTATGTTTACCTTCTATTCCATAAAACATTAGACCTACTAAAGTAGCTTAAGTTGGCCTAGGCCCTGTGATAAAAATATCAAAGCAATATATACCTAATGCATCATTTCTTGTTTCATGTCTAGCCTATAAACAAAATGGTTCGCACATACGTACGCAATCGAGTCGTCATCTTGGGATGCTGAAGCTAAGAAAAATGCTCTTGCTGCTGTCAGGAATAAGGAAATGGGAATTAAGAAGGCGATCTTGGCATTTAAAGTGCCATCAACCACATTGCGTCGCAGGGTAGGTGACAAAAACAAGATTGCCAAAGACGAAACCAAATATTTTGGTGGCAAAGTACCGGTTTTTCCAGAGTTTATGGAGCAGGACTTAATTTCATACATAACGAAGATGGAGGAAATGTTGCTAGGCTTGACTGTTACTGACATCCGCATTCTTGCTTATCAGGTGGCCGAAAGCAATGGGTTAGTCGGTCATTTTGGCGATGACAGAGAAAAATTTGGACATGATTGGGTTAATGCCTTTCTACATCGCCATAAAGAAATTGCTCTCAAAACCTCTGAAGCAACATCGGCGATACGTGCGCGAGACTTCAACAAGGAGTCGGGAAATTTTTTGATTGACTAGAATCACTTTTTCAGAAAAACTAGTCTGCACCAAACATCTGCAATGTAGACGAAACTGGGATGACAACAGTGCAAGGCAAAGGATCAAAGATTGTTGCACTGAAAGGCCGACGCCATCTGGTTCCCTGACATACGCGGAGACAGGGCAGTTGGTGCCCCCACTATTTACCTTCCCAAGGGTTCGCATGAAATCAGAACTAATGTATGGAGCACCACTAGGCTCAATTAGCGCTTGTAACCCAGTTGCTGGATGCAACTGGAAATTTTCACCAAGTGGTTTGACCACTTTGTCAAAGTCTCAAGAGCATCAAAGAATAATCCTATCCTTCCAGTGTTAGATGGCGATGCAACACGTGTAAGAAATGTTGACGTGATTAATATGGCTTGGGAGAATGCCAAGGACTAACTATTGAGAATAAGGTCAGAAGTTTTTATTGCATTTCTTGTGACAGTGACTAAACTGTGTAGGGCTATAACTGAGGTTGAAGTCTACATCAACTTCTGGTTTTATAGGTATAAAACCCTCAGTTAAAAGCAGGACAAAAAGAAAAGAAACAGGACAAATACACTCAGCTTCGTCTCATAATTAACCTTAGGACATCTATTGTTGATAATATTAATCTCGCAAAGTGTAGGAGTGGCTTTAATGGTCAATTTGCGTTGAATCATTATGCTGTAAATGCGTTCGTATCCTAGTCGCTATATTATAGGCCTACGTCTGATATAGGTCATTCAAGAACCGTTGCACGCACCAACAGGATAAGATCGTTAACGAGTAATGGTGTCCGTTTTTCAACCCTCGGGAAACCCACGGCCTGATTGTTATCTTACGACCTGTCCCAAATTTTGGTGATGAAATGGCAATTTCATAATTCAACTGTGGATGGAATTCTTTCGATTGTGCTCTGCGTGTGTGCGGCAAAACCCTTCCTTTTATACCAGCACAGCTTATTTTAGGTGATGATCTTTAAAGTCTTAATGACTTCAACATAATTTACGCTAGATACTTTACTTACGCTTGATACTTAAAAGCGCTTTATTATGCATCATAAATAACTAACTTGTCCTAATTTTAAAATTATAGGCTTAGTCATCGTGATCAAATCTGGAAATTCCTCCAGAGAGCCTAGCTCACGCAAAACTCATCACTATAAAGCAATGCCGGTCTAATTGAGTAAGCAAGTATAGAAGTTGTTGACGTTTTCTCATTGAGTGGTACTACACGGTAGTCGCTCTAGAAGGATGTTATATTGAGCTGCGATCAGATTGATAAGTAACAGTAGTTGTTAGATGGTTACGATGAAATCCTGGCGGTATATCCTGTTAAAGTGAGGCATGATATGTACACAGTTAACTCAGTTATAGCCAGGGTTCAGCTAGGTTAATTTAGTAGCATGCTAGGCATACTGAACGCATCACCAATAAAGTATAAAGTATTATTTCCGCGTAAAAGGACTATCAACAGCAGCCTGAGAGAGAGAGCGGGACAGACAGACACAGACAGACACAGGCAGACACAGACAGACACAGACAGACAGGGAACAAGCTGCATTCTCTTAGTCATGAAATGTTTATGATTGGGTGAAATTTTTCCAGTCATCCATGGTTTGATTCTGTTGAAAGATTTTATGGTTGCTTTGGTTTACTATTGATAACTTGGGGAAAAAACTGTCGTCTGCTGAAAATAACTTGAAATTGGAGTTGGAAATGGATAATGAAATACACATTATGTGGGGGCATTTTGCTGAACCTAAAGTGAAATTATTATTTTATATTTATTAATTCTCCATTTTGTAAGCGCTACTCTCAATAACTAAGCAACAGTCGATGGCGCTGAGCAATTTCCCAAGCAGTAACCGTCGAAGGGGAGGCTCGAACAGGTACTCTGCGTATTACAAGCCGTGCGCTCTAATTAATCAGCTACGTACCCCACACAGTTAAATTCTATACAAATGACTACTTGAAAGTTCAGCACCAATATTTTTCAAACCTTACTGCTAGGCAGACCCGCTTTTGTGCTTAAAGGTCATAATCCATTGGAAAAGCTATGTAGAATTTCTATAGGAAGGAGAAACCAGAAGTTAGGCTACGATGGATAATAGTCATAGTTTTTTAATGGTGTTGTGGAGCATTCAGGTACATTTCGGAGAACTTGCTACATTGAAAGATTCCGTGCACGTCGCGTTCTCACTTAGCAAGCTAAGATATTAACAACTGTAACAGGCGCCAGATCTGAACGCCCAATCATTGAGCTAACTAGTGTTATAAGCAACGCCACTACGTTTTTCATCTTATCTGGAAAAGTTACCAAATTTTAGAAATTGCAATCAACAAACATGCTCATATCTGCGGTCATATTTTAATTACAATTACAATTACATAAAGTGCAATATCCAACATTCTGTTTGAAGTATGGCTTCCATGTCCCAGTAAAAAGTAAAAAAAGTACTTATTTCTCCCGCTTCCAACCTTGATCCGGCAATGGACGAATCCCAAGGTACTGGTCACGCGGTCAGTATATCGCAGGACTTTTCATGTACTTTCCCAGCTTCTCTCGATACCAAATTTTACTGTTTAACAACAGAGGATATTATGCGCAAATTACTAGCCCAAAGTCGATACAGGGAATCCTCTGATTAGGCCGAACCCGCAATATTTCCATTAAAGTCCAGCCGGCTAACTCAATAGATCACCGTGTGGCATCTATTTCAAGATCGGTTCATTATTAACTCTGTAGATCAAATATTTTATAGATGCACGACTTAACACACTAAAGACAGTTGAGGTAGTTGAATTTAAACAAAGCTTCGGAACGTCTAACCTCGTTAACTGGTCGATCCTCTCTCGAGAAATTCTGTTGTTCTCTTGGAACCTGAGCCAATAAGTAAGGCCGCCTGAAAAGCAGTAAACTCTGTGGCACCTAATCCTCAGCCTTTAATGCCATATGATGTCGTTAAACTGCGCTAACCTCATTTTCGATACAATGCGTCGTATGCCATCTGAACAAGCTCTCAACTATCAGATCTTTGCAGCTCAATTAGGTTTCGGCGAAGCTAATTAATTTAATTGCATGTTAGGCATGCTGAACTAATCACCGGTAACATAATACTTCCGTGTAGGAGAACTATCAACAGCTTCTTGAGAGAGAGGAGAGTGTGTGTGAGAGAGAGAGAGAGAGAAAGAAAGAACGAAAGAAAGAAAGAAAGAAAGGAAGGAAGGAAAGAAGGAAAAAAGACGGACAGAAAGAGACAGGAAGCAAATTGCATTTCTTAAATCATGAAATTGAATGTTTGTGGTTTGTTGAAATTTTAACAAGTCATCCATTGTATGATTATTTTGACAGTCTTATAGTTGCTTAACTTTGATAACTTTTAAAATGAAAACTGACATCTGGCGAAAATGACTTGAAATTTAAGTTGGAAGAGGATAATGAAATACGCATTATGTATGAGCATTTTGCTAAATCTAAAGTTAAATGCCATTAGGCCTACTATACAGATAACCAAAATGAAAAGAGTCAAGCGGTGGCAACACCAAAACCTTCGCAAATGCTAACTCTTGCAAAATGTTCTGCAGGTCTAGCTCATGCAGAATTTCTTTGACATAGATTCGAAACTTCAACGGATTGGTGACACCTATAAGGGTACAAAGCACGATAGGAGTCAACTCTGTTGCACTGGATGCCGAAGTCTTTGTGAATCTTACTACAAAACGATGTTATTTTTTTCTATGGCATATTTCATTAAGAGACCAATTATTTCGTCTTTAGTTTGAAAAGTACTCACACTGAAGGTCTCATTCTCGGTCAGTGAATCAGTTGTGCCATTGTCTAGCAGTACTCAAATGAATACTTGCCTTCATCGAAATAATGAATTTGCGCTTTATTAGAATCATTAAATATTCGTCATCAGGAAATGTTGATTTAGACAAATCACGATCGAAATCTAGATGCTTGGAAATTTTTGCGTCGCATGTTATTGTCAAATAATGAGCAAAGACCTGTTGTGTAAGACGCAGATCAAGATAAAACTGTTTGCCATTATAATGCACGACATTCTTAATCTTCTAATAAGAGTCATTTCATGTCAAATCAACCAATGGTCCCCACCACACCATCTCAGATTTTTATGATATTAGGTTAGTTTGTACAACAACATGTGTTAGGAACGCCATGCAAAATATTAGCTCTTAAAATGTTGCATGGTGTTCAAGATATGACCACTTTTATACCGGAGGGTGGGAAAAGCGACAGCTGGTGAACGACTTAATTCTGGGACATTTTTGATTGCGAATAACTTTGGTATTATGTTAGATACAGCTGTCATATTTTCAATAGGTAGTCAGCTCTTTGAATAGATTCTAACTGTTCAAACACTTTTCAGTTTGGTGTATTACCCATTATCCCAACCCAGATTGAAAATGGCAATCTGTTCATTTCGGCAGTACAAAAATAAAATTGATATTTGAACAAGAACTGGTTGGCTGGTGTTAAATATAAAGTCCCAGAAGTTTGTGGCTTTGTTGTGGGCTATTTGATGAATAATCTGATGCATGCTTTCTGGTGTATTTTAACTAATAAGTGAATGTGCTAGGCTTCCTTAAAAACTGCACAAAGTAAAAGATCTTCCGGTGGAAATATGGTCATGTGGGATAGGTAGCACAGTAGTGTATTGCATAGCATTAGAAACTGCTTGAAGAATACTTTCACCTGACACTAATATTTTTTGCTTCCATGTTGCCTTCCATCACAAAAAATGCAGTTGAAAAACGAGTTTTTTTACATTCACGAACTGCTAAACAGACTTTGGATTAAAATATGGCCATGCATGGTAGATAAAACAGTAGGTAATTGGTTGCACACTGTTAGAAAATGATTGAAGAGTACTTTCATCGTCATCATCATCATCAGCAGCAGCAGCAGGAGCAAACAGCAGCAGCAGCATCCTCATCTTCAGTATTGCCACCATCACCACCACCAACACCATGACCACTGTCGTCACCAACATCACCTCCACCATCATATCACTATCACCAAGTTAATTTGAGTACGTATGAAAGTATTACCAGACTCACTCAGTTTAGTAGTTGTTGAAGTTTGTTGGAGTTTAGGATGGAGAGAGAGGACAGCTAGTGCAGAAACATCAACTGATATCAACGCCTGGACGTGCCAACGAAGTAGGGGTAGGACGCCTGATTAATTGGTTTGTTCAGACAGAGAGATGGGGCTGATAACTGGTAGTGAGTCAACCGGCCCACCCGGAAAGCGATTGCACAACCAGTTGCAATAGAGACGGGAAGACAGACGAGTACAGATACAGGGAGAGATACGCAGAAAGACCACGCTGAGTAAAGAGTCAGCTTAGACGCGAGAGAAGTCAGTCGAGCTCTGGACGCGACAGAAGACGGTCGAACTCAGGGTTCGTTGTAAGAGCTAGCTAGAATCAATTGAAATGTAGGCTCTTATAAAGTCTAGCGTCTTCTGGCGCTATAGCAATCTTTATGGGTAGAATTACATCTTGAGGTTCGTCATAGGCTAATGTCATCATTGCCCGCTCCGTAGTGTAACTCTGATTGAACTAGAGAATCATACTCGCGTTGTCAGACATTGAAGAATGACAATAAACTATGAAGAAAACTGAACAATGCGCTCCGGACGTGAAACCTCATATAGTAACTGATGATGCAGCAGAAACATTTATACTATATTTGGTGGATAACCTGGTTTCGATGCCCTTCACAACCTCTCGCAATGCGCAAACGCCTACGCCGATAAAGTTCCCGTACGTCTACGCGAGTGTCATCGATGGAGCTTCAGAGCCAACATTCTTAGCCCGACGAGACTTTTCACCTTATCTACCTATACTGATTGATCATTCAACTGACGCTTTGGAAGGCCGACATTACCAATCATCACGTCTTCCTATCTTCTGCCGTGAGTTTCCAACCCTTCTCTTGAACAGCCAGTCATTCGAGTCGATCGTCGTTCCATCTATCTTCATCCGTAAACGCCAGATCGCTGATTCAAGATGTCTGGACGCGTCATCTCGACTCCGACTCAACCAATTCTTCCATTCAAGGAACAGACGCTGCCTTGCAGGACGTCAAAAGGCCTTTCGTCATGCAACGCTGTCGCCTATTCCACGAGTCGTCACCGCAACATCAGAAAGTCTTACATGCACTTAAGGGTAAACTATGAAGCCATATAATCATCTTATTGATTCACGGTATCATTCGTTCTCATAAAGCGTAGCGCTACATCATCAGTTTTTTTTTATCATATTCGTCTTTCAACTTCATGTTAATTTTCGCAACTTTCGAATCGTAACAAACTTTCGCACGTAACAAACTTTCGCACGTAACAAGCAAGTCAAACAATTAACAGCAGGTACTCACAAAGTCACGTCTTGTCGTCAGTCCGTCTTTGTACATATAGAAGTAGTATTTTTTAACGAAGTGCTTCTTACGATGAGTTTTAACATTAGGCCTACAACTGGCGTAGCTTATATATATATTATTTGTTGGTGCTTAATATGTATCCGCTAAGAATATCATTTTACGCTTTAGCTTTTAAAATAGGATTTTCTACACTGTAAAAAAGCAGTAATGCATGATGCATTTATGTTTCTGCACCCCGGTTTACGCTGAAGCCTCATTCAGCTTCAAGCCAGGTCATTTAGGCCTAACGCTCACTTTTACTATCAAGACACAGTTCAGTATCATTAGATTTGATAATTATAATCAAACGTTTCATTTAAAAACGTTATAATCTTGTTTGCGACTCGATTTTACTGCAACATGAGCGATAGGCCTACTTGTGAGTTCATATCAACGCAATTATAATTATAATCAGACCTTAGAGATCTGAATGATGAAAGTTAATTGTGCAATGTTGATTTTGATCACGATATATTTGCAAGTGTCATACGTCTGATAGAACACGAAGTCTGTAAACTAACGCGAGTGACGCCAGATTTATTTAGCGCAATCGGAGGATGTGTAAATTCCCTCATTGCGGAGATACGATGAATAAAGTCGAGTTCGCGCAGAGACGCACATGCAGAGTTGAGTTGAGTTAGCGTACAGACGCACACAGAGCATATAGCGTTTAAAGTGTTCTCACGAGTTCATGTGAATTATTATTTTATATTTTTCATGAGTCGCTCATGTCGAGCAAGCAGCAAACGTCAGTAAGTCGGACAGTGCGTGATAAGTGTAACGAGATCGTGCCCGATTTAAAATGCACAGAGGATGCATCAGCCAGTTTACGCTAACATCAGGTTATTATAGGCCTCAGTTGCACAAGACAAGTAATCGAGTAAGGCAGATCAATTGCAGTCGCATGTCAACAAATTACAGTAATATCAACAGCTTAAGTATTTTTCTGCATCTATCAACCAACTACAGATTTAAATCCTATACGAGTTTCGAATCCTCATTTAAGATCGAGATCCGAGTGCAAAGGTCATTCAGCTTTTCAGCTAACTAGCATGCTATTATAATTTTTGTTTTCGATGTGTGTTTAACTTTCATGTTCGAGATTATAACTATGTTTCTGTTAGTGCATGCAACTATATTTGTATATGTTTAGCTGATATGTTTAATGTATCGTTATGATGGACTGATTGCACGAGCTGAGAACAAGGCCATCAACTGTCTTCGCCTTCAACGCTGTCAAGTTACACAAGCACAGTGTTGTCATCTCAGCCCTGGGTCATAACGGATCAGTCTTTTGTGAAGGACACATTCAGAACTCTGATCAAGGAACAATGTCGTCCTCAGAACTGATTCCATCTGATCCTTCCATCCTATCTTATTTGTGTTTCATGTGTAGACCTGATATTAGATCTTAGGACTCGCATAACATAATGAGACTGATTGTGCACTTAGACCCTTTCCTTCCCTGGAGCACATGCGCACAGCTTCTAGGAAAGTTTAGGACAATCTAGATGCATTTCATTCTCATTTCATCAGTTACTCTTATTGCATATTCTCATTTGCATATCGTCATGTAGATTTAGCTTTACTGCATAACTTCAGAGCGCTATCGCCGTCGAAAGCGAGTTCGAATTTTTCAGACCGGGAGGGAATTATCACCAAGTTAATTTGAGTACGTATGAAAGTATTACCAGACTCACTCAGTTTAGTAGTTGTTGAAGTTTGTTGGAGTTTAGGATGGAGAGAGAGGACAGCTAGTGCAGAAACATCAACTGATATCAACGCCTGGACGTGCCAACGAAGTAGGGGTAGGACGCCTGATTAATTGGTTTGTTCAGACAGAGAGATGGGGCTGATAACTGGTAGTGAGTCAACCGGCCCACCCGGAAAGCGATTGCACAACCAGTTGCAATAGAGACGGGAAGACAGACGAGTACAGATACAGGGAGAGATACGCAGAAAGACCACGCTGAGTAAAGAGTCAGCTTAGACGCGAGAGAAGTCAGTCGAGCTCTGGACGCGACAGAAGACGGTCGAACTCAGGGTTCGTTGTAAGAGCTAGCTAGAATCAATTGAAATGTAGGCTCTTATAAAGTCTAGCGTCTTCTGGCGCTATAGCAATCTTTATGGGTAGAATTACATCTTGAGGTTCGTCATAGGCTAATGTCATCATTGCCCGCTCCGTAGTGTAACTCTGATTGAACTAGAGAATCATACTCGCGTTGTCAGACATTGAAGAATGACAATAAACTATGAAGAAAACTGAACAATGCGCTCCGGACGTGAAACCTCATATAGTAACTGGTGATGCAGCAGAAACATTTATACTATATCACCATCAAAAATGTATATCATCATCTTTAAAATCATCACGATCATAGTTCTCCTGATAGCCTGTAAACTTAATTTACAAACATTAGGGATTGATACCTCCTGGCATACTGTTACTACTTCTACTACTACTACTACACCTACTACCACTACTACTACTACTACTACCATTATTATTATTATTATTATTATTATTATTATTATTATTATTATTATTATTATTATTTCTGCATTTATTAATGCGACTTTCCAATGACTAAGTGCCGAGCAATTTTGAGTAAAGGACTTCTCAAGGTGACAAGGTCCTAACACAGTAACCGTTTCAGATGAGGCTTGACCCCATAAATCTCCACCTTATAAGCCGAACGCTCCTTCCAGTCGGCTACCGTGCCCCACAAAGAGCCATTGGCGTTGACAATAATCTCTTGTGCAGCGCATCGGGAACTTTTCGTCCCCCTCTTACATAAGACGAACCAGCACGTCGTGCTTTTAATCTGTCACACAAATCAAATGTTTTCAGTCAGAAAATAATGTCGAATTTTTAGCTTAAGTCGGATTTATATTTCGTACAGAAGCGTCTAAATATACACTAGAGTACAAAGCAATCTGTACATACTTAAAGCTCTGTCACAACTATGGATACAACCAAAACTGGTTTTATCCAGTGGAATGCAGTTTTGGCAAGAAGCGGCCTCGTGCATTTCTAAAACGGCGCAGTGGAAGTTTCCATAGTATATTAAATCTCAGGATGCTGCAACCAAAGCTGACATCAAAGTACCTCTTCGTTTGCTGTGCAGCCGAACACTGAAATACAGTTTAATCAGTAATGTAATATAAAGGTGTAAAGTATAAAAGCAATTTATATGTATCTGAACATTGACATAGCGCTCTTAAGGAATCTCACAAACTTGTTGAAACATGACTTCCTGAGCTACCTCAGAGATCTAAGAAGGTTCGGTTTGACACGAGCTGCAAATGTTTCTTGAGCTATTTCTGTCGGCAAAGTTCCGATCTTGAGTGGAAAGCTGTTCAAGAAGGACGTCCAATGCACGAGAAAGCATGATATGTCGGAATCGCTGTTCGGGAGCGTGGAAAAAACAGGTTCCGACGTTGAGCCAGGCTCACAGTTCGTTGACGCGGCTGTTTCCAGACAGGAACACAGAACTTCCAGAAGATATTCTGGGCCGAATCGACAATGCATGATCGGCGGAAGACGAGAATTCTGAATTATCCGAGGAAATCAGGAGTGGTCAGCGAATGAAGAAGTTGGAATCCGCCAAGATGAATAAATGTCAGTATGTAACGATAAGAAGGAAGGAACGAGAAGGAAGGAACAAGAAGGAAGGAATGCAAGAATGAATGACCGACCGAGCAACTGTACATGTAGATGTTCTCTTAGAATTCATTAGCAACGTTAGACTTAGGAATAGGGACGTTGTTATAAAAGAGTTTTAACATGTCACCAATTCAAATGTATGCATACTACTTCATTCTAATCTTTGTTTAATATATCCTTTATTTATAATATTGGAAGTAGTTCTGTTGTAAATTACAGAATGCGTTACATGTAGTTACCCCACGTAAAACGAGCCACCAATCTGACAGTTGAAGAGAAAAAATCTTGCGTTCCTATGAAACTGCCTGTTATTTTAATTTTTGTTCATCATCGTTATCATCATAACCTTTTCCTCCATTATCAGCAACAACTTCATCTACACTCGTCAGACTCATCGTTCACGTAATTGATATCTACTTTGATCTAAATATTAGGCAAGAACTTAATGTTGATGCCTATCTGGGATTCAAAACAGACCCTGTATATCAAGAATACGGTAAAAAATAAAACTAATGTTTCAACAGTCTGAATCATGTTTACAATGCCCGATCCAATGATTCAAGATCCGCAGTTCTGGTTATCTGAACAGATATTTCGATAACAAAACGCTTCATAGGCACCAGATCTAGGTTTGAAATGTTGCAACGCTCTACGCGTGGGCAAACCTTTGAACATGGGGCCACTAGAAGTTCAAAAACTATTCGGGTGGCCGGGTTAAAAATTTTTTGAAAATTTCATTAATCGTCAAACATGAAGAAACTGCTATAACTAATGAATTGATAACCTGGCAAGTTTAATACAGTAACATTATATGAAAAAATGTGACTTTTCGCCAATGTTAATGAGTCATATGCAGCTGAGACATGTTTTAACAAGCTTCCCAAAATCTGCACATGTGAAACATTTCACATCTGATGAAATGTATTTTGCTCTGGGTGTTTCAGGGAGGCTATTAAGACGACTGAGATGTCACCCGTCGCACCTAATCCTCGATACAACGCGACCTAGGATCTATGAACATACTCTCAACTACCATACATTGCCTACTCAATTATGAGTAAGCTTTCGACGAGGCTAATTTAATTGCATTCTAGCAAAGATTAATTGATCACCAATAACGTAAAACTTCCGGAGGACTATCAGCAGCCGCGACAGCGAGAGATAAAGAGAGAAAGATAAAGAGAAAGAAAGAGAGAGAATGAAATAGGGAGACAGGCAGACAGACAGACAGACAGACGGACAGACAAAGTAAACTGCATTCTTTTCATCATGAAATGTTTATAATTGATTTCAAATGTTCCAAGTCTTCGAAAGGACTATTCTGTCGAAAGTTTTATAGTTGCTTTATTTTTGAGAACTTTCAACATGAAAACTGCCGTCTGGCGAAAATAACTTGAACTTTGAGTAGGGAATGGAAAATGAAATACACAATATGTGTCAGCATTTTCATAGACATAAAGTCAAATGCCAATAGATTTACAATACACATAACGATAATGAAAATTAAGTACCCACACTCTTTGAACCTTACTGCTGGGGCGGATAACAAGCATACAGTTGATAAATACTGGCGCTTTATAATTCTGCTGTTAAGTATTTGTAAGGGTGAACTCTTGGAAAGACGCTAGTTCAAAGTTCTGTTGTCATGTTATTAAAACAACCTTTTAAAGCAAAGTGCCGAACTTACAACAACATTTGGTATTATCAGTATCATTACGAAAGTTTGCTTTAGTTCTCAGTTCGGGCTAAGATAATCTTCGACGCCGAGAAAATTAAGCCATTTTTCTTTACAGGAATCGGCCTTACTGTAGAGGACAAATACAAGGAATTCTGATCTCTATCCAACGTAAGAGAGCAGATGAATCTTCATTTCTGTCGAGGAAATTACCCACTTTATATTTTTCTGACTTAATAGTGTACATTTTTACAGTGATAAATGGAACAAAAGTCTGTGTATGTCATGAATTATGCATAGCAGAAGAAGAAAGGAAAGACCTTATAGACAATGGCTTGACGTCAGAGAAGTCTGGTATCAAACGAAGGTTCACAGCTTGACTCTTGCAGCGCAAGATGGAAACAGGTAAACGAAGACAATTAAATGTACAATCCATTGTCTGTGGGAAGATCAGGCGGCGAGCGTGAAGACTATTTACTCACCTTCATGCGCAAAGACTAAGAAACTGAAGTCAATAATACTTCACGCACATGGCTGTTTTTAGACCGGGTTATCTTATGGGATTGCTCATCTTTTCCTTAATGTTAGTCGTTACAACAATAATTTTTTTGCCGTCATTGTCCTGCAAACATGGTCGTCACTGTCGTCTGTCGGTTCACCATCAGTTGAATGTAAATACTCCCAGTCATAGTATTAAATTAAACTTCACATAACACATGTATAATAGCGTCTGTTGTGACGGTTTTTGAACTACATAGAAGCGGATGGTGTAAACGACAACGCCAAACACAATAGAAATTGACTGATGTAACAAAATTTAATATCAAATATTGGTGTATTTATGTTTCGTTATCATAACAAAATGTTGAACCAGCATTTGATAGTTATTATCATAGAGGCTCACATTATCACAAAATCTCAATCACTTGATTTGGGTTCATTGGGCTTTAAGTTCTGACTTTTAGTTCGCACACATTAGTGTAGGCAATGGCGATGATAATGATGAAGATGATGCTGTTGGTGCTGAAGATAAGGAAGGAGTTTTGCGAACGAGAAATAGAGTCATGACTGAAATCTTCATATAGACGACAGAATATTATTGCACGTAAATATGCAGTTGAAAACTACAGATTTTAGCCATTAGGCATCGATGAAGAACTGTCCATCTTAAACTGTCGTAGTGCTTGGCGAAGTTCGACCACAACTATGTGTAACATAAGCCAATCCAAATGCCGATCAGTAGAATCGAGGATTCACACTCTACTTACGATGAATAAATTATAGAAACAGATCTGTATAGGAGCATAAAATATCAGTCAATTTTTCATTATCGGATAAATTACTAGTGTAAGTCAAAATGCAACGCCATAACTTCACTTAACGCCACACCTCTACGGCAATTAGTTTCCAAAAATAGAATGGGAGCTGAAAGTATTAGTACATGTATCTCACAATTTAATATGTAAGTTTTTCTTTGTCCTCCTTCAGCTAGAGCATAACAAATTCTGAGAGTCGGAAATGTGTTTCTTGCGTAATATCTAGATGCAATACAAGCTAAGAAAAAAGTCATTACCACAAGTATCAGTACAATCGCCATCATGGCTTCCATTCCGACAACATCGATCATTTTCGTTGATGGCTCACATGTGGTAGGGCGTTTGGCTGCGGTGGTCAAAACGGCATCTTGTATGGAAGTAGTTTTGAACACGGTGATGAGAAATTAGCCGACGAAGTATTAATGGACGCTGAAGTTGTTAATGGTGCCTTAATGTTTAGAATTTTCCTCCACTGCATGAAGAAAATCGCTAACAGATACTTAACATTGTTCATCTTTCAACATCATGCATGACAAAAAACCAATACTGCAAAAAAATTAGGATATCGATGCGATAAAACTCTTGAATTATTTCTGAATTTTACGCAATTTTCGTAGAAGAAATCCGTGAATTATGTGTTCAAACGGAAAATCTCTTTTCATAGCAGCAAATTCAACAATTTTGTCTGTATAGGGCTGGTTATAGTCGATACAGCACCTGAGTTTCAAATATCTTGCAAGAAAATGTCTTCCAAGAAAATAGTAACTTTTAGTTGAGTAAGAATATTTAAGAAGTGCTGAAAGCACATCCTTTTCTTTGTACACTAGTTTGGCAAAAAAATGTTCAAACGGAGACTCGTCAGTTAATTCCAACTTCATTAGTTTGTCATTTGCAGGTGAAAAGTAACAAAAGAGTGTGTGAAATCCAATCAAAGACTGCACGTCCTCGTCGAAATAAGAGTCAAGCGGTGGCAACACCAAAACATTTGCAAATGCTAATTCTTGCAAATTGCTCTGCGGATCCGGCTCATGCAGAATTTGTTCACACAAATTAAAAACTTCAGTGTATTGGTGACGTTTGTAAAGGTACAAAGCACGATAGCACTGGACTGTGTTGCACTGGATGCCGAAAACTTTGTGGATCGCACTATAAAATGATGTCATATTTTCTAAGGCATATTCCATTAGAAGATCAATTATTTTGTCTTTAGTTTGAAAAGGTTCTCTAATGAAGGTCTCATTTTCTGTCAGTGAATCAGTTCTTTGATACACACATTTTCTGGGTGTACTAAAAGGAATACTTGCCTTCAGTGATATACTGAATTTCCGCTTTGTTAAAACCATCAAGTATTTGTCGAAAGGAAATTCTGAAGCAGTCAAATCATGATCCGCATCTAAATGTTTCGATATTTTTTCGGCGGACAGTACTGTCAAATAATGAGCAAACACCTCTGGTTTAGCACGCAGATCAAGATAACATGGTCTGCTTGTAAACTTCTCATTTTCCTTTATCTTCCTGTAAAGCAGCCAAAATCCAACAATTCTAACAACGTCATCAATAAAGAACAAATATCCTGCATTCAGTGTTTCATCTTCTTGTTGGGACGATTGAGACCTGAAGACTCTTGAGCAGAGGTCTGTTGTTGTCTGATATTCTGCCGCTACAAAATGGAGAGCGGCCAGGTAGACCAAAGCTGCAGCAGCGATGTTGCTGGATTGAGAATCGTTACACTGTAGAGCTAAATGAAGATACTCTTTCGTCATGAGAGACAATAGTTGAAATTCCGAACGACTATTTGATCCAATTAAATTTTCCATGAGATTCTGAGCTTGCACAAAATGAGACTGACTTTCTTCTGGTGAAGATGGTTTGGGAAAGTTATGATAGCGAGATCCTACGATTTTAGCTTGTAACGAAATTGTTACGACAAAGTCAACAAATAGCAAGCTATTCCATGAGAATGTTCCAGAACCTAAGCCGTTTGCAGTATGCAAAATATACAGTGTTGCATTATAGTACTTAAGAGACAAAACGCTCTCCCTTTTTGGAAAATTTACTCTTTCTACAGCAGATTTCGACTCTATTTTTAAAACGTAAAGCATTTCACTTCCAATGCAGCCTAGGACTATTCTGTATCCATGCTGCATTATAAGACGCAAATTTCTAGTACACTGATGAAATCTGATCGAAAACAACCAATCAAAGGAATTAGCTTCATTCGGTTCTTGACGTTCAAGATGATATAACATGCAGTCCAGAAAGTGTGGCACTTCGTTTTTTGAGTTAGACAATCTGAAATATTTCCAAGTGATCGGCAGTATATAATTTTTTTCAAACCAAATGCAAAGAATGCCTGAATTGCAGAATTCATTCAAAAGCTTTTCAATCTTGGCAATCATTGCTGGGTTCATCTGCTCATGAAATAAGTTTGCTGCTGGGATAAAATAGTTCGGACAGCGCTTCTTCTTCAACCATTCTGAAAGCTTTTGTAATAACTTGCAGCAAATCTCAATAACGGAAGGCAAATGCCACCATTCCGTTGACTTCTCTTCACAAGTCCATAACATTAGGGTCTTTAAATGGTAGTTGCAGAGCACTTTTTCTTCCTTTGGACAATCTTTTTCAATTAATTCTCTCTTGGTAAAAAACCTGAGCATATGGTAGACAATCTGCTGAACTTGAGTCCAACTCTGCAGTAAAGTTACTTCTGCGACTGAAAATGAATATCTCCACTGTTCTTTATCATCTTTGCAATCGCGGTGCTGGACGTATACAAAATGACAGCCATTCTGTACAACCTCGGAAATTGTAGCTGTCGTCGGCCATCCGTAATTTCTAGGTCGAATAGGCCAATTTTGGGCTTCTCTAGGCCACTGAGGGCACCAAACACTCCAGACGTGATCCAGCGTAATATCACCAGAATAGAATTGAAGTTCTATTGCTGGACCATTCACCTTGTGTCTGGAGATTTTTGGTGTTATCTTATTACTCATGAGCATTTGATGTGCCATAATATCAAAATTTAGCGTCTTGTATCTAAATGGAGAAGTTGCATGGTGGAATTCATATATTTTCCATTTCCAATTATAGCTCATTTCCCCCAGAATTTGTAATCGAACAAAACCTGGATATTTGAGGTAAGGCTCAATCTTGTAGCATTCAATCGTATCCAATAAGCCACGCACATCATTTGGCAACACTGGAAAGTCGTCTATGAAGGCCAGCTCGTCAGAGTTGGAGGTTAACGAATCAAAGTCGTTCATGCATGTATACAGCGGTCCAATATAGAACTCCGCTGTGCTGCCACAATGTACTTCATACTGCCTTTGCACATGACACGAGGATGGGTTTGGGAATTTCATGCAATCAGAAACAACAAGAGACAACTTTGGAAGCAACTGGCATGTGCTTACGATGAATGCAGATACCAGTTCTTTCTTCACGTTATCCATAGGTTCGGTCATTCTACATGGAAATTATAAATATAATTATAATGCCTTTCTTAATCTCATCGTCGTCATCATCATCAACAGCAACATCATTATCGGTTTGTCGTCGTCATCAACATTATCAGTAATATCACCAGAACCTTTATAAAGAAATCCTATCATCATTATCATTATCGTCAATACCGCCACCATCGCTACGCAATACTGTTAGATGGTTGGCTGGAATGTATGTAGTTAATATAATGCTCCAGTATAGTGTATATACTGTATATACTGTATATGTGTGTTTCATTACAGAAAAGCCAACATTACGTAGATAGATGTATTGAATAAGTTCATGCCCGCATAGTAGGGCATAAAAATAATTAAATTTTAATCTAAGACTATATACTGGATCAGACCAAAATCATGGATCCAGCGGCGGAAATTTCAATTCAACCATTGACCCGAATCGTTTGGAGATGAGCACGCGACTTTTATGCTTGCGCGGTAAAACACAACGCTCAATCTTGATTTGTGCAGAAATCGATGGAGGAAGATGTAGGCCTCTAAGTAGTTAACTCTGACAACTCTGAATCGGTCGTAAAGTGCCTTGAGATCGACGGCTGCTCGACAAGTAGACGGTTCGAAAAAAAGGCGTGTATTAGTTCGTGCGAAGTTTGTTTGTGGATTATAAAAATTCTTTGGTGAGAAACTGGCTTCCAGAGACATTCGTAACTGGGAAGTGCGCTAGGTTCGGGCGACAAGTGACAAGAGAGAGGAATAATGGGAGACACGAAAAATGAATCACCAAGTGTTTTGGAGTTAATTGAAAGCCGTAGGGCTTGGTGCCGGTTCTTGGGGCTTTCTGGTTGAACCAAAATGTTTTCTCACCAGGCTGGCGAGATTTTTTATTTTGCATTACATATAGACATAGAAATTATACCGTGAAACCGGATGTTTTAAAGTAAGAACAATTAGCAATTCAACCACCAGTTATGGGGATTTAGTAGCCTACCTAAGCTCGGCGGTAGACAAGATAATTCATAACATAAGATTCGCTGACATTATATTTCATGAAATTTCTTATACTACCAAGATGTTAACGTTCGCCTTACATTGAAGCGCGCTGTAGTCGATCAAAATCCAGTCTCTGATTGATCCATCGCATTTAGGAGTGGTAGCTACGTTGAACAGTTCACTGCAAATCGGTTGCGGCACAGACTTATAACTATTATAACAGCACTGATAACAGGAAACTTATTACACACGATTTTCCAGAAAAAGCCAGCTCCATAACCAATGTGACTAAGTAATTTGTAATCCTAATCCCCACTGTTCTTCAGCGTCAAAAACACTAAATCGTGGGAAACAGATTATGTAGGCGTTCAGTAATTATGCATTATTATGTTGCAGTAATATCTAGTAATAATTGGGGAGCGTTTTAACTAGGATACGACTCGCTTTGATCTGCCTGTTGTTTCAACTATTAAATAAATTTCACCCTGTGCATACTGTACAGTGTCGTATGTTAATTGTTATTCACCGTCTAAAGGTTTATGCATTGAATTTGGGAAAGTAGATGCAAAATTTGGCTTTCACACGACCAGCGTTTTCCAAGACTCGTCAAGGGTCGCCGCAGCCCCAGCCATATATTTGCTACCCACCAAAAACGTGTTTTACCAGTAGGCAGGGAAAACCAGCTGTTCCAGTGCCACGAGGCCGACTCAAACACGTTGCAAACACAAGCTCAAAAGCTGGGGAATCATCCGGTTTTGTTCCGCCCGAATGGGTCCTCCCTAAAGGCAGGTGCAAACCTTACGATATATCAATTACAGATATCTATAGTAATGGGCACACCAGGTTCAATGATGGGCACAAACAGAAGATGCTGGCTTGTTATTGGCTCTACTAGCACCTGCAACGATGTCACTAGCTGTGCAACATTTATCTGTTTCAACATACTTACCCACCGTAAGCAAGTTGAACTGAAATTATGGACTATTTTTCCATCTAAGTTAACAGGAAATACACTCGGTATAATTTAATATGCTTATCAAATTATGATGTGGAGTGAAGTCGTAGGCGAATCATGTGAGTTCAAAAGAAAACTAAACCATGGCGTAGAACAAGAGCTTGTAACATAATGAGTTACTCAGCCAGAGGACCGTCTGGGCCAGCAGTGACTGACTGAGGGCAAACTATAATATATCTATATATTTCTTTCTCTTTCTGTTGGCCGAAAGGGGCTAGCTTTACAGACTGTACTGTATGTAGAAACTGCCGGCAACCACAGACACGATTGGGTCTTTATATATTCTAAGACCCAATCGTACCCGGTAGGACCCAAGTCTTCGGTTTTCAGTATGTTGTTTGTAACAATGTGTGAATTTTAATACAGGCACAAAGTTTTAACGACTGGATCCCGACCTAATCCTTTAAGACAGGACCTAATTCTTAGGAAAAGACCCAATCAGAAAGATTTTAGCCTTACGGATGGCCCATACGTTTAGTGACTTTAAACTATATATATATATATGTGTGTATGTGTGTGTGTACGTGTGTGTTTGTCCATTTCTTTATTCCTGTCGTTTCTGTCTTCCACTTTCTAGGCGCAGTCTGCGACCATGTTCGCCTGTTGTTTTTGCCGCTGGTCAATCAGTCGTAATATTTGTCTAAATGCGGAACTTCCTTGCTAATTCTTGTCTGCTCGTACTTCTTATGTTACTGTGTAGGCGTTTGATATTCTTTTAAAGCATCCTGATATTTATAGTTCAAGAAAAAACTTTTAGTGACTAGACGTAAACGCGTTGCCTTACTCATTATTGCTTTTGAATCTGTACAACATACATTTCCGAACTACCTCAAGACACAAAACAAAGGGCACAGTTCGGATTAGACTTGGCCTGTGTTCTAACACAATCACTCGGCTATGAGGCTAAAATCCGACTTAAATTATTGTTTTTAGTGTGGCTGATTTGAGAGATATTGGATCGCAGACACCAGCTGAAACTGATGTCAAGCTCTATTTAAAGTTCTTTACCTGCACAACAAGACGAAAATATGTCGAACAACTATAACACAGCATTAGGCCTGCTCTAACGTCATTCATCGGAGCTCCTTGTTGCGATATTTAGATATCTCTCACAAGAAATGAGAAACGTCATGGAATGCCAAGTAATGTCATGTCTTGGCTCGTGGAGCTTGGCAAGGTATGGCACGACATGGCATGACTTTCTCACTGGTGCTTTGAAATGTGACAGTGCAATATAGTGTAACATGACAATGTAAATATATATACTTGACTTGCACACAACACGTTCAAGATCTATAATCACAGCCTATACCAGATGAAACGTATAGTGTTGATAACAAGCTGACTACGAAGGAAGGCGGGAACGATGTCTTACTTCGGGCCACCCACGTAGTCTACGGAATCTGTGCTTTTTTCAACACCCCGAAAATGATATTTCCATAGCTTAGTTAGAAGAGCGCTATATAAGTCTGTGGCTGTAAAGGCTAGGTCTGACATAAGTATAAGATGCAGACGTAGCACGTACAGAGCTGTTTACTTAGGATGACCTAGTCCAGTTGTTCAGTTTTGTGACAGCTGTACAGTGATAGTAATTGTCGGGCAGCTGCAGTTGAGGCTTCCAAGAAAACGGTTAGCTTAGTAGGCCTACAGCTGCGCTCAGCAGACGCACATTTGATCACGCTTGGCCAATTTTCACTCAGAGGCACCTGAATTAACAATATCCGATGAACAGGTAGTAGTCGTAGTTTTTCATTGTCATGTGGCAAATGGTAACATGTCCTGCAGATCTCATTCGACTAGATGCTCGTTTGAGCGACTACATAAGGATATCTCTAAATACAAATGATCATGTAACTAACTGATACATCACCTATTTTCAACTTGCTCATATACTCACCGTAACTTGAGTCTGGTTCCCTCAACTATCAGTTTTCGAATGTAATTCTCCACGCTTTTTTAAATTACAGTTTTACTTAAGACGTCAAACGATTTATACATTTGTACATTACGTTAACGGTGCTATATAAGCACTTGATTGGATCATGTTGTGTTTGCATATTGATTAGACTATATAAATAGAGTTTGCATAACAAAGTAGAGTGCATTTCTGGTTTTCATACGTTTTAAAAATCACAAAGACTTAAAGGTATGCAACGTTTCGTAGCGAGTTAATTTATGCATTTTGCAAGATAATATAACTAAGCAACCAATCAGACTTCGCTGATGTCATCAGTTTAACTCAACTGTACCATCTTGCTTAGATAACCGAAATTATTTTCGGAAGTACTGTTATTATTGCCACAATGGCTAATTGACTGGCAGGCTCAACTGAAAAGCCGACGTTTGATAGGTCGTATGGTAGATCACCGTTGCAGTTGTCCTCCTGGCAGAAACAACCAGTGATAGTTGCCCATGACCCGTCTTGTGTGAAAGCGCCGTATTGCAAACAGCATCTTCTGTCGTAGGTGAATGTTGTAACAATGTACTGTTCATAGAGTCCATAGTACCCTTGGCAAAGGTCTTCTTGAGAAATCGTAAGGTTAACACAACCTCGGGAAACCTTATAAGGTTCTAAAACAAAATAATCAGTTGTTAACATTTTTATAAGTGATAAAAGTTTGTTCTCGAATTCTAGCATCGACCTCGATGAGAAATTTGACGGCCTTTCATTTTGTGAATTCTGACTTACACCTCGGCCTTATTGTCTGTGACCTTGGATTCGTGATTTTTGAACTTGGGGTTTGAGGCTGGCATTATGTTCAAATGTATTCTAGTGTTTGCATGTACTCATTCAGTGTTCCGATGTTTTATGCTACTGTCTGTACAAGAAATAGATGCAAGTTTCACTCACTGTACGAGTTACTTTTCCATCTAGTTATACACTCTAGCATAATTTATAATGCTAAGAATATTATGAAGTTGAGTGAGTCGTTGGAGAGTCCAATGAGTTCTGGAAGAAAACAAGGCAATGGTGTAGGATAAAGGCTTCTAATTTTACAATAGTGAGTTGCTGAACCAGAGGACAGACTTGGTCAGATGTGACTGCTTTAGAGCAAACTACTAATTTTCCCCCAGTCCCTGTATGTCTCTTCATTTCTGTCTTCCTCTCCATTTCTGTCCTTCACTTTCTCCTCATATATCTGCGACCATTTCGGCTGCCTACTTTCTGCCGCTCGTCAATTGGTCCTACAGTTCGTCTGAACGCGGAAATGGTTCGCTAAATCTCGCATGTTCGGAATTCTAATGTCACAAAGTAGGCTTTTACACATGCCTAAATTACTGTAATTGGTTACTTGCAGGACTGCCAAAGTTTCGGTTGCACTAGCCTTGGTCCTTTCTTTATCATGCCCCTGAAGCCGTTGCCATCAAGTCGAAATATACGCCTATGTATATTTTGGAATATATGCTAGAAAAGCTACAACGGCTTTCTGTTGCCGAGCGAGTATCAGTCAAGATCCACCTGTTGGCAAACGTTTCACTCGTCGGCACTGCTCAGGCTTATACCAAGGAGCTCTGTGTTCAGTTATCGAGTCGTCTCGGAGTGGTGATGGTTACGCTCTTCAGCCCCTGGAGATATGCAGGTGCCGCGCTTCCTCGCATAAACCTACTGATACATTTGACTCTGTTGAGCAAATAATACACGTTTCAAAACGCATCTATTGATATCAGTCAACATGTTAAATTAAGTGTCCTGATGCATAGACTTGCACATTTGTGCAGCGATTTTGAGAGGTATCTAAAATGCGCTATATTTGGCGCTCATACACATAAATTTTCATGCACATCTTACTTACGGGCATACCTTTATCTTTAATAAAATACGTTTCTCTGATGAAAAATCATCACGGGTGTCTTACTTGGAGAAACTTCGATTTTCGCAAATGCCCACAAAAAACACCCTGTCCCTTTGCAGCTTGGAGCAGTCGTTGCATTGAACGGTTCAATGCACGTCGCGTTCTTGGGATACCGACTATCATATGCACAATCGTAGCAAGAGACTGCATCTGAACGCCCAATAACCGATCCAACTAGAACGATAAGCAACGCCGCAACGTTTTTCATCTTCTCTGGAAAAGTTACAAAGTACAAGAAAGTCCGATCAACAGAGATATGACCACATTTTAATTACAATTACATAATATGCAATATCAAACGTTCTGTTTGAAATAAGGCTCCCATGTCCTAGTAAAACGTAAGGAAAGTTTATTTCTCCCACCTTCAACCCGGCAATGGACGATTCCCAGGGTGTGGTCAAACGGTCAGTGCATCGCAGGACTTTTCGTTGACTTCTCAGCTAAAGCCGATGCCAAATTATACTGTTTGGCAGCAGAGGCGTGTGTGCGCAAATAAATTGCCCAAGGTCGTTACAGGGAATCAGCTTAACAGATTCGAACCCGCAATATCTCGTGTGGCATTTATTTCAAGATCGGTTCATTATAAACTCTGTAGGACTACTATTTTACAAATGCATGACTTACCGAGTCAAGGTAATTGAGAGAGTCTGCATTCAACCACAGTTTGGTATGACTGATCCGGTAATCTAACGTCGTTAACTGGTCAATCTTGTCTTGTCTTTCCTCTAGCAGCCTGAGCTAAGAAGCGGACTCTATGATTAGCAACCTCTTTCATAGCTTTGTTTATTTTAACTTACGGGGCCATATGACACATTGTAGCATGTGTACTACGTCTTTGTAGAAGCCTGAACTGTACCAATTGCTTTGCAAAGATGCAAGCTGCAACAGGTAGAACGCAAAACGAAATCGTTCATCCGTAGACAAGCCCTGATTTCAGTGTTCTTCACATTCTGCATCAAAAGTATGACAACCAACGCCACCAATATTAATTCTTCGAATGAAAAAAGCAGTTTCAAAGCAAAAACGCGTATGCTCTGAAAAATTCCAAAGCTCGCTCTCTTTTCTCTTTTCTCTTTTCTCTCTATATATATTTAGTTAAAATAGCCTTTAAAATGCTATATTTAGTTAAAGTGGCCTTTAAAATGCTATACTTAGTTTAAAAAGCCTTTAAAATGCTATATTTAGTTAAAATAGCGTTAGGAAGATGTTTCTGCGCCAATACATATGTCTGTTTTGTGTAGCTCTAGATTTATACATCGCCGATAGAAAGCTAGGTCACGGGAACCAGTTTATTTATCTGCGCTCAGTCAAAATAAGTCGATAGGCAGAAAATCTCAGATCGGTTCCATGTAGTCATGAGATGAGGCGTAGGAGGTAAGATATAGTAAGCATTGGATCGTCTGTGGTCTTTGTGATTCATTTTTTTTGCCGAATGATGATCTGAAAAGCAACTGATCATCATCCGGAACCCTTTATGGTGAATGGGAGACTCTTTCAAAGCCAACGCACGTATTCATTAACTTCATCGAGTGTTCTTACACTGAACCACGTGGAAGTACGTGACATAGGCCCGAGCAAAGGCAAAATCTGATCTTCAGTGATTGTACTTGCTTGTGTGAATAATAGGATCTCCTCAGAGCCAGTGCTTCGCACGTCTTATCTTTCGTATCTTAGTTTGTGCCACTGGCCAGAAGGCCATTCGGTCTTTCTTTGTAGCCAGCCCATGGTTCAATATATACATAACTATACACATATGACTGTGGCTATATTGGCCGTGTTTAGTCTTATTCTGGCATCTGAAAATTTCTTCGTCTTGCATAAAATACTACACAGACCGTCATGAAATAATAGAAATCCTATTGTAAAAGATTCACATTAGTCTGCTGGACTAACGAAGGTTGGTGTCCAACTAACTTGGAAAGGAAAGCAGCAAAGTGACAAGAGATAGGATTGACAGAAGACACGAAGAACGGGGCAACAGATGTTTGGAGTTAATGAAATGCCTTAGGGTTTGATTGCGGTTTTAGTTCTTCTTGGTTTAGACGAGAAGTTTTCTTATTAAGAGATTTTGGATTTCACTTTGAAACCGAATGTTTTAGAGTATCAAAGAGTAGAAATTTAAACACCAGTCATGATGATTCAATAGCCTACAAATCTAAGTTGCCGACAAGATAATCCATGCTGTAGTATTCGCGTGACTTTTATGTAGCAAAACTACTGATGTACCTGCTGTCAATTTGCTCCATGAAATAAATGAAGAGCCGGAGTGCAGAGGCGCAGTTGAAGATGGTTCGAGTTTGTACGGAAGATTGCCATTGCAGTTGTGAATTTCGCAAAGACAGTGGATCTGAGTTAGCACTTCTCCGCTGTATATGTAACAGTAGATCCTGCCGTAGACGAAGAAGGAATAATTGTACTGTTTGTATTCTTTATTGTACGTCTCACATCGGTCTACATGGAACATCGTGAAGTTAAAATACTGGCGGGAAACCTCAGGATATTTGGCGGGAAACCTCATAATATCCTGGAACAAATAAATTAGTTGGTAAAAGGATTTCTGTACACTACGTGGACCATACAAATCTGCATGCACAGATTTTAAAAATATTGACTGCTATATATTTGCTTTTATATTGCCCCATGTGAGACCATTATGGAAAATTCTAATATGATATTTATTCAGCGTTCAATAAAGGACTTTCATTTAACGTTCAATAAAACAAATCACTTTTATCTATCATAGTAGACTTCAACTCTATGCCATTCACAAATATAAGTCACTCCGATATAAAACTGATTGATAGTTGTTTTTTAATAGTAAAATCAACAATTCTCTTTATCGTAATGCGGAAACAATATTTTAAGATAAAATGTGATGTGATAGTGTTGTAATGGAAACGCATCAGTCTGCTAAGTTTAGGGGAATAACTCTGTTATATCTCACTACCACCGGAATTTTCTACCGCTATTAAATAATTTAATCAACTCTAATCTACTGCCTTCTCTTGCGCCGTTAATGTAACGCACAAGGTATCACTCACCTTTATAGTCGGCCAAGTGCTTTTGTTATTCTCACTATAACAGTAATCTTTTCTTTTATAGTCAACAATATCTTCATTTTCACACCTCAGCTTCATCGATCACGAGTTTGATTTCTGCTTAGGCCTATAGATCGTGCTTTAGCGCATTCCTTAACCAAGAACTTAATGTTGATGCTTATATTTGGACTTTAAAACAGTTCATATAGTATTAAGAATACGTGTAAGAATAAAACTTACATGTATGCTTCATTGAACCACGTCTACAGTGCCCCACCCAGTGATTCAAAAAGCGCAGTACTGCTATTGTGAACAGATATTACGATAAAAATCTTGCATATGAGCCAGCTCTAGGCTTTAAATGTCGCAACGCGATGAACTGATAAAAGGCCATCTGTAACATGGATTGCATATACAGAAAATCGGTCATCCATTTGGTATCTGCTGAACAGTTACACCCAATTCAATACAAATGTAGAAAATTTTCTCCGCAGTAAAATTAGGCATTCCATCGTGTCTTGTGTACCTGTGCACTCAGCATAAGCGCTGGCTGTAAAAATGAGTTCTGAGGGTCATTCACTTGTATGCATCGGCAGACCATAATGTACTAAAAGGTGTACAATAATGTTACCTAAAACTAAACGCTGTAAAGATTCGCAGGGACAAACAAGCTTGAATGGGAAGCATGTCGGTGTCATTTGTAAAATTACATGCTTTGAGAATAGGCGATACCCTCAGTTTTAAATATATTAATCTAAGCCAATCTAATGGCTTTCATGGCGTCGTTATCGTAATGCCCAAGATATCAATCGATGGTCGGTTTTGTACTAAAAGGTCTTAATTCATTGGAAAAGCAATGTATAATTTCTGTAGACCAGCGAAACCAGAAGTTAGGCTACGGTGGGTAATAGTCATAGATTTACTATGGCACATGGTAACATTCTTGCAGGTCTCAATTGAGTAAATGCTAACTTAAAGTGACTACATTAAGAGATTTTTAAAACAAGTAAATATTTAACTGAATGATACACACGTATTATATGCAATTTGCTCATCAGCCGTACCCTGACTTCTGGTTTCCTTGATCTATTCGGTTTTCGATATGAATTCTTCAACGGATTTTTACGATTTTTTGCTACCGTGTTACTTGAAGCGACCATCGATGTGTCTTGTACATTACGAAAAAGTGCAATAAAAGCATTTGATTGGATTATATCAAGTTTGAATAATGCTTCGATAATATAACTAAAATTTGCAAAGCAGTGTCATAACAAAAAACAGTATATTTAAGTTTTCTATAGAAGCTTAAATTAAAAATCAAAAGTTCTGAAACTGTGTATCATTAGAAGCGAGTAAGCCCATGAACTTTGCAAGATATTGACTGCCAATTAGGTTTTGCTGATTTATCAGTTTGATTCGATATGACCATCTTGCTTAAATAACCGAAATGATTTTCGAAAGTACTGTTATTATTGCCATAAGACCAATGGCTAATTTACTGAAAGGCTCTACTGAAAA
This sequence comes from Norana najaformis, assembly GCA_964023275.1. Classification (NCBI taxonomy): domain Eukaryota; kingdom Metazoa; phylum Annelida; class Clitellata; order Crassiclitellata; family Hormogastridae; genus Norana; species Norana najaformis. The sequence goes on from OZ029914.1 coordinate 47,557,090, forward strand.
GCCGACATTTGGTGGGGCGTATGGTTGCGTATTTATAAGGCTGTACGGCTGTGAGATTGGAGTGTTGAATGGCTGTGAGGTTGTAAGGTTGTATGGTAGATCGCCGTTGCAGTTGTCCTCCTGGCAGACACAAACGATGATAGTTAACGGTGATCCGTCTCCACCTACATAGATGTGTTTAAAACAGCACCTGCTGCCGTAGAAGTAGAATGCGTAATTGTAATGTTTAAGTACTTCATTGTACGCCAGGCATCGGTCTATTTGAATAATCATGTCGTTAGTACAATTTCGGGTAACGACATAATGTTCTAAAAAAACAAAAATACTCATTGATAATGTTTTTATTAGTACTTTTTTGCGTCAAAGTCTGGCCTTGACCTCGATGATAAACTTGGCGGCCTAGCTTTTGTGACATCTGACCCAGACCTCGACCTCGTGGCTTTTGGTCTTGGATGTGATTTGTTGTCGCGGGCCTCGAGGCTGGCATTACATTTAACATGCAATCAAGTGTTAATTGCACTCATTCAGTGCTCCGAATGAATGCCCTACTGCCTGTACAAGAAATGGAGGCAAGTCGTACTCAAATTGAGAGAGTAACTTTTTATCTAGACTGTAGACTTACTCAGTGTTTCGCCCTACCTGTGAAGGTCTGCACATCGGCGGACAGTTTTTACATTCGTCTGTGTTGAACGCCAGTATTTCTGATCTCTCCAAACATCCAAGGTCGTCTCTGATGGTCTCTGGCCAGTTCTTTCTTGGTATTTCCTTCCTTCGTTTTCTTTCAGGTATCCAGGTCATTGTTTGAATGTTCATTATATCTTTGCCCATACGAATTACATGTCCTATCCATTTCAGTCTTCTCTTTCTGATTATATTTTCTATATCTTCTTGCACCATCCTTTCTCTTATAGTCTTTTCGATCAGACTGATTAACAGCCTAAGTATTTCGGTGATGAATTCAATAAATTTAGACCATCTTACTGTGCTTAATAAAAATTTGTGAGTTAAAAGTGATTTTCGGCTACAGTTTTTATGATAGAGCAAGTTTAATTTAATGAAGGGTTTTTAAAATACTACGTATATTTTACGTATATACTTTCCAGAGTATATCAGGTATAGTTAGTGTTTACTGTTTGAAACTTTTTCTGTGTTATGAATCAGCCAGGGCAAAGCTCTTGAGTGTAACACTTGAGTTTTTCGTGTCAGTAATCTTTTATTTCTTTAAAATGCCGCGAAATTGTGTAAATTGTCTTGAAAACGTTTGCCCCGTGTGTGGTTCTATTACTCCAGTCATTAGGAAAGTTTATCACTCGTCAGAACTGACCCGGCATCAAGCTACTCTGCGTTCCAGTCGCTAGTCAACAGGAGTTGGCGATCTCTATACTTTTCAGCCCGTGGTGATATGCAGGTGCCGCAATCCCACACATCAACTCGAGCCCATCGTGCTTTGCCATGTGTTGGACCGTCCTTGTGAAACAGTTGGCCATTGCAATTATTTACCATTGCATTTGACTCTTTTCAGCAGGCGTTTTCAATCTGCCTTAAAATGCACCCATTGACATCGATTGGATCGGTATAACAAGTGCCTTGATACTGAAATATGTATCACACATGTGCATCGCTTTTGCGAGGAACCTAAAATGAGCTATTTCAGGTGTCGGCATACATTCATTTTATTAGTATCCTACTTACTTACTTATCTTATCTCATCTCATATAAATTACATTACAGAGTACCTGCGTAGCCTACAAATGACCACATGCATCTTGGTCCGTTACAAATCGGAGAACTTGCTGCATTGAACGGTTCAGTACACGTCGCGCTCTCACGTTGCGTGGTAGCATATTGACAGTGGTAACAGGAGACAGCACCTGAACGCCCAATCAGTGAGCCGACAAGTGCCACAAGCACCGGCACAACGTTTTTCATCTTTCCTAGAAAAGTTGCAAAGTTACAGCCCAATTTTAGTTACAATTACCATTACAAAAATTGCAATGTCCAACATTCTGTTTCATTTAGATTCCCATGTCTCCAGTGGAACGCAAGGAAGTTGCTTATTTCTCTCATTTCTGCTCTTTATCCGGCAGTGAACAAATGCTAAGATTCTGGACACACAATCGGCAACAACACAACGCTTGTAATCTTCAGGCAGTTTCCAAATTAAAGCAATTGCCATCAACAAACTTGCGGATATCATCGGCCATATGTTAATCACAATTACAATTACATAAAATGCAATGTACAATATACTGTTTGAAGTAAGGCTCCCATGGTCCAGTAAAACGTAAGAAAAGTGCTTATTTCTCCAGCTTCCAATCCTGATCGGCCAATGGACGATTCCCAGGGTGCTGGACATACGATCAGTGTATCGCAGAACTTTTCGTTAACAACCCAGCTAAAGCCGATGCCAAATTATAGTGTTTGGCGGCAGAGGCGTCTGTGCGCAAATAACTTGCCCAAGGTCGTTACAGGGGATCAGTTCAGCAGATTCGAACACGCAATCTTTCGTGTGACATGTATTTCAAGATCGGTTCGTTAAAAAACGCTGTAGGGGTACTGTTTTAATTATGCATGACTTACCGAGTCAAAGCAATTGAGGGAATTTGCATTACAATACAATACAACTAAAATTTGTTAATGCCCTCCTTATAAAGTTCAGAAGTGCACTTGAAGCCGGGTTATGCGAAGTATTAAGAACCACAAGGTTTCATTCAACCACATGCATTCAACCACAGTTTGATATAACTGATCTGGTAATCTTACCTCGCTAACTGGTCAGTATTCTCTTGCAAATTTCTGGTGTCCTCTAGCAGCCTGAGGTAAGGAGTAGACTGCTGATAATTAGGGACCTCTTTTATAGCCTTGTTTTTGTCAATTTATGCGGCCACATGACACTTTGAAGCAGGTGTTCTAAGGTGTTTATAGAATCCTGAACTGTACCAACTGCTTTGCAAAGGTGCAAGCTGCAACAGGTAGAACGCAAAACGATGGTGTTCATCCCTAAACAAGCCATGATTTTCATCACTTCCATTATCCTTCACATTCTGTATCAAAATTAAGACAACCTACGTCACCAATATGAATTCTACGAATAAAAATAGCAGCTACAAGTGAATCGTTTAAGCCAAAAAACGTTTGCTCTTTAAAATTTCAAAGTTCGCTCTCTATTATCTCTCTCTTCTCTCTCTCTCTCTCTCTCTCTCTCTATATATATATATATATATATATATATATAGTTGAAATTAGCTTAAGAAGTTGTTTCCGCGCCAATATATGTCTCTATTTTGTTTCGCTCTAGATTAACACAGCGAAGAAAGACAGTTAAGTCACGGGAACCAGTTTATTCACATGCTCTCAGTCCAAATACAGTCCAGAGTAGAAAGTTTTGACTCTGTTCCAGGTATAAATAAGAAGCGTATCAGGCCGTTGCCAATATTAATCAAGCGTATGAAGAACATTACAAATAAGTCAGGTTGAAGAAAAAGACGAACGGAAGCGTCGCTGCTATTTTCAGAGCTCAACTGTATACTGTTAAAAAGAGTTAGGCAGCCCGATGGAAGTTGTTTTCCGCACCGCTGCATATATACCTCTAACCAATTTTGCGATCCAGGATTTTTAATAGCACTACCTCGATGCGTTCACTCTTGACATTTCATGTTCTATTTAGGATCATAATGAAAGCAGAGAAACCAGTCCATCATGCCTACTACTGTGTTGGGCCTGACTCCTTGAATAGATTTGTACACTGACTCTGCACAGCCATACATTTTCAAAGTACTTTAAAACACAACACACAGCGCGCAATTTGGATTAGAATGATAAGGTGTAGGAGGCAGGGTGTACTCTAGGCACATTTTGTACTCTGTAGTTCATGACACCTGTAGGCACTGTGGACTCTAAAGTAAATCATACCTAGGCACAATCACTTACCTTACCTGCAGTGAGTAAAAAGTAATTAGAATTAAAAGCTTTCAGTGAAAAAGATGCTGGACCTAAGAGTATACAATTTTTAAACAAAGGGTATTAGATGAATAATATGCTTTACCTCCAATAAATTGAACAATAAAATATTCATCAAGTATTTAATTATTTATTATTAAAAATATAGCTGCTGTTAATTTTGCTATCCTTTTAAAGTCTTCATTTTTTGAATACGTAATTTCTATGAATTAACTAGAGTACACAATGCCTGAGGTAGGTTATGCCTGGATGTGGGCTAGGCATTTTGTACTCTAAAGTGCATGCTAGCACTAGTTAGCGCCTACTGTAGGGTACATTGTGCCTAGGTTTTATGTACTTTAGAGTACGTTGTGCCTAGAGTATACCTTACCTGGCACACCGATGTTCCAATAGAGTTAAGCTATTATGCTAAAATCGGACTTTAAGCATAATGTGACAGATTTGAGAGATTTTAGGCCACAGGACACCATGTAAAACTGATATCGAGATCGATTTAATCTTCGCTAGCTCAACAACAGGATTTTGAACAACTATAATACAGCAATAAGCCTGCTGTAACCTGACTTTCCATAGAAACTGCTCACGATATTTAAGCATAGATCGCTAGATATGGGAAAAATAGTGTAACATGTCAAGTAATGTCCTACTCTGAAAAGATGCCAAGTTGTGGCAAGACATGGCATGACTTTCTGACCGGTGCTTTGAAATGTAATAATGTAATATGAAGGAAGGCTGGAAAGATGTTTTACTTCGAGCCACCACGTAGTCTACGAATCGTTGCTTTTTCAATACCAAGCAAATGATATTTCTATGTCTTAGCTAGAAGAGTGGAATATAAGTCTGTGTTTGTAAATGGCTAGGTCTGGCATAAGTATAGGATGCAGACGTAGCACATACAGAGCTGTTTAAGATGACCTAGTTCAGTAGTTGCAGTTTTGGGACAGCTGTACAGTGATAGTAATTGTCGGGCAGCTGCAGTCGAGGTTTTCAAGAAAACGGTTAGCTAGGTAAGCATGCAGCTGCGCTCAGCAGACGCACATTTGATCACGCTTGGCCAGTTTTCACTCAGACGGACCTGAATAATCAGTATTGGATGAATTGGTAATAGTCGTAGTCTTACACTATCAGATCGCATATGGAAACATGTCCTGCAGATCTCATTCGAGTAAATGCTCATTTGAGCGAACACATAAGGATATTTTTAAATACAAGTAATCATGTAATTAGCTGATACAACACCTATTTTCAAGTTACTCACCCACTCGCCGCAGCCTGACTTCTGGTTTCCTCACCTATCGGTTTCAAAAGTCCACTGGGAGCTTAATATACTAGTAAATGCATTTCTCAATCTAATGTGTAAGTTTTTCTTCGTTTTCTTTGGGCTAGAATCCATCAAATTTTAAGAGTCAGAAATGCTTTTCTTTCGAAACTGCTACATGTAATGCAAGCTAAGAAAAAAGTCATTGCCACCGGCATCAGTACAATCGGCATCACGATTTCAGTTCTGGCTGCATAGATCATTTTCGTTGTTGGCTCATATGTGGAATGGCGTTTGGTTGCAATGGTCAAAGTGGTATCCTGAGTAGAAATAGTTTTGACCACTGTGGTGAGAATTTAGGCGGCGAAGTAGTAATGGACTCTGAAGTTATCACTGGTGTCTTAACTGTCTTGGGCCTTTCTCCATGTTGCATGAAGTTCTATTTGAAAGAAATAGCTAACAGATACTTTACAAGTCTTTTCAGCTTTCAAAATCATGTATGACAAAAAACTAATTTTTATAAAATAAATTAGGAGATCGATGCAATAAAACTCTTAAAAAATATATAGCTCTCGTTTGCCATCCGTGACTTCTAGGTCGAATAGGCCAATTTTGGGATTCTATGAGCCACTGAGGGCACCAAACGCTGTGGACGTCCTCTGTCTTTATAAAGTATTTCCTGCCAGGCTGAGACGCTCTTGCGGGACCATTCAAAACTTCACTGATTATTAATTTCGCATTATTCCGAAGGCGCAGAGCATGTAACGCTGGACAAACCATTCGCGTTTTGTATCTTTCTGGAGAAGTTGCATGATGGAATTTATATTTTTCTATTTCCAATTATAGCTCATTTCCCCAACAATTTTTAATCGAACAAAACCTGGATATCCTGGGCAAGGTTCAATCTTGTAGCATTGAATCATATCGATTAATCCACGCGGATCATTTGGCAACACCAGAAAGCCGTCTATGAAGGCCAGCTCACCAGAAATGGATAAAAGCTTATCAATGTCACCGATGCATGTATACAGCGGCCGGATATAAAACTCCGCTGTGCTGCCACAAAGAATGTCATACCTGTTTGGCATAGATCACCGGCAAGAGGGTAGCAATCGCAAGCGCTCAGAAACAACAACAGACGACTTTGGAAGCAACTGGCATGTACTCACGATGAATGCAGACACCGAAGCTTCCTTCAATTTCTTCATGTCTTCTGTCATTCTACCTGAAAATAATGAGTATAGTTGTATTCCCTTCCTGAATCTCATCATCATCATCGTCAACAACAACAGGATCAGCGTCGTCGTCATTATCGTAATCATCATTAATATCATCACCACCATTACAAAGAAATCTTATTATCGTTATCATCATCGTCAACACCACAACCAACTCAACCGCAATTAGGCCTATGTCATCATCAACTTCATCAACGTCATCGTTGTTGTAGTCATCGTCTACATAATGATCCTCATAGCATCATTGGCTCTAATCGCTAGCAGGAAACAACGGTTCATTTCATTGTTCATGCATTCATAAAAACAAAACTTCTTGATCGTTCCTCGACTTACAACGCCATGCGGTACAATAGCTTAGGTCTTCTTTTTGTCGATATTTAAGACATTTCTATCTGATTATTTTCCGTAGAAAAGCATTAAAAGTCTCTGTTTTAGTTTGCTTTATAGTTCGCAGAACATCTATGTCAGTGGCCATGTTGCAACAGCCTAATGTGTGGTGTTAGCACGAAATCACCTTTAAATCATTACATTTTCGCTATTAGCTAAAATAGCTTGTGCTTCTGACTGTTCGCTCTGCAGTCTATTAAACACCGGTGACTAAGCAACATACAGTAGATTATATGCTAACGCCAGCCTAGTTTGTTCATACATGAGTGCTATTTGCAGAACTTCACGTTATCCGACAATGTTCCAGCTGTTTTTGCTGTAAATATTGGTTTCTTCTGGTGCCCATTGAACACATTGAAATATTTCATCCTCTTGTCCATCTGCTCGTCTATTGTAGAATTTTCGTACTTTTCAAGCACTTTGGGCTTTCTTGAGATATAATATCAGGCTCCTATAAAATCCAAATGTCGGGTGAGCATGCGAGGCAGATGTAAAGGATCGCTATGATACAACAGATGTAGAGCATTGCCCTAAGTAGGATGTCTTCAGAGATACAAGACAAGGGCAGACGGGCGATTATGAGCTGCCGTGGTCGCTGAGGAAAGTTAGGCCCGAGTATGCGGATGCTTTTGTCAACATCAGACAACGTAAGTGATTAGTAAGTTATAGGCGGGTTTGTCTTCACCATATAAAGCGTTTGTCTTCACCATATAACGGGTTTGTCTTCACCATATAACGGGTTTGTCTTCACCATATAACGGGTTTGTCTTCACCGTATAACGGGTTTGTCTTCACCATATAAAGGGTTTGTCTTTACCATATAACGGGTTTGTCTTCACCATAGGGGTTTGTAACGGGTTTGTCTTCACCATATAACGGGTTTGTCTTCACCGTATAACGGGTGTGTCTTCACCATATACAATTCGCCACCAACGAGGATAGGTGTAAATTCACCGCTCACAATTCACCGCCAAAAGCGGACCACTTTAAACTCACCGCTGACAGATCACACGCACAAATCGCAGTTCATACATCAACGTTCAGAAATCATTGCTTTCAATCATTGATTTTAAATGTACTACTTGAATATCAATCAAATATATGCACACAGGATCTTGAACTTGTTACCTCTCAACAACCACCTGTACCAAAGATTTTCCCTTTTTAAAATCTTTGACCTGTACTATCGCCTTTCACAGATATCGGGTGATAATTGGAAAACTACTTTCTTCCACCTGCGCTTATCGACGACCATCCAGCGCTTCAACGCAGTCGCTTTTTGCAGCAGCTTTTCCACCAAAACTATCATCAGCTATTTTTTTCTAATCCTGAGAGATCACATGCGAGTATGTTAAATTTTGACTCTTTTTGATCGGATTCATAGCCCGGCGCATGCCATACGAATTCTTGTGGCGCATAGCCTAACTGGCCCTCGGCTCTACGACGTTGTCCGAGCCACAACACTGGCCAGGATGCTGTACGCCTCTCCAGTATGGTGGGGCTATGCTGGGGCACAGGCTAGGGCTCGGCTCCCGGCTTTGATGAGGAGACTTGTGCGTCTCCGCTATCTTCCTGGGGACTCCACAACGTTCGATGAACTCTGTGGCAAAGCCGATGCTCGTCTCTTTAAAGCAATCTTGAACAATCCAAATCATGTCTTACATCAGCTACTCCCATCAGTTAAAACTCTCAGTTATTCCCTACGGCTCCACACCCATGGTCGTATTATCCTCCTGCTGACAATTTAACACGTAAATCTTTTATTTTTTGGATGTTTTACGAATATTAAGTTTTCTTGTGTTCTTAAATACTTGTAAACCGATGTGCGATCAGCTATTGGTTAATAAAGAATATACTTACTTACTTACTTGGTGAAAAATGCAATGATAAAGTTGTAAAAGGAGAAGAACAGACCCTGACCTAGCATTGAGAGGCACCCAAGGCTATTAGGTGTTAGCGACTTCATTTTCTTAGGCTCGCCATATGAGGGACAGCCTCTCCCATTGCCAAAATCTGGAAGCAAATTTGGCAGAAAGAAACTTGAACCTAAATGACCTTTCGATTTGCAACTTGCATATCGCTGTTTCAATAGAACTAATTAGAGAAGCTCTCTAAGTTTGTCTAAAAGACGTTAAAGTTATTTAATAAAAAGTTCATCCATGAGCAGATAACTCGCAAAGATAATAGCACAGAAGTCTCAAAATTGACCAAAAAAGGAGATAGAGGAGGAGAATTGCGCTGCAGTTTATCTCTTTTGTGTTATCGAAGTACTTACTTTATTACTTAGCTGCTTAATTATTAAAATGTAGATACTTCGGATCGATGGTGGAAAGGAGGATGGATTGGAGGTGGTGAAATACAGGGGAACATAAAGGAGGATTGAAACAGCGGTTTCCAACTTTGTGCGATCGAATGAATAGAAATAGTAGTAGTAGCAGAAGCGCTAGTGATTGAAATTGTAGTAGTAGTAGTAATAATAGTAGTGGTAGTAATAATAGTAGTAGTAGTATAATTATAATAAAAAAATAACTACAACATTAATGACACATAATAATAATAATAATAATAATAATAATAATAATAATAATAACAACAACAACAATAATGACACATCACAAAGAAATAAAAGTGTACATCGTTATAAGCGAGTTAATTTAAGCGTTTTCCAAAATATAAGCAGCCAATTAGACGTCGCTGAGTTTTCAGCTTAACTCGAATGTACCATCTTGTTTAGATAACCCAAATGATTTTCGAAAGAACTGTCATTATTGCGGCAACCCAAATGGCTAATTTACTGACAGGTTCAGCTGAAAAGCCGACTTTTGATGGGTTGTAAGTTTGAGAGGTTGGAAGTTTTTACGGCTGTGAGGTCGTAAGGTTGTTTGGTAGATCACCATTGCATCTGTCCTTCTGGCAGATGCAGCCGATGGTTGTTGCCGACGTTGTTTGTACTTGGATTGAAACTGCTATATTTCGCACAGCAGCTGCTCCCGTAGACGAAGAATGTGTAATTATACTGTTTATATTGGTCATTGTACGTCTCGCATTGGTCTACTTGAAAAGTCGTGATGTTACTGCAACTTCGGGAAACATAATAATCTAAAACACAAAAGTAATTAGCTGGTAATAGCTTCATGAGTGATGTTTTGCCAAAATGACCCGTCTCGGCATCTAGGACAAAATTGGCTGTTAAGATTTCGTGACTTCTGTCCTTGGATTCGTATTTTGTGGTCTCGAACCTCGAGGCTGGCATTAGAGTTCAAAATTTATTATATTATTTACTTGCACTCATTCAGCCCTTCTAAGGACATCCTGTGAAAGAAATAGAAGTAAACTGTACTCAAATTTTGAGTAACCTTTTCATCTGGGCTACACTAACTTATTTGTTACTTAGTCTTTTCTGTGCAGATGTCAACTTCGGGGCAAAGCAGCTTCTTCATTTATTTCTGTCGACCGCCAGTCTTCCTGCCTCATTTCACAACATCTCCAAACATTCAAGGTAGTCTCTCAAGGTCTCTGGCCAGTTCTTCCTTGGTCTTCCCCTCCTCCGTTCCCTTCACGAATCCAGTTCATTGCTTGATTGTTTCTGTCTTTGTCCATACGAATTACATGGCCCATTCATTTCATTCGACTCTTTCTGATGATATTCGCTACGTCCTCTGTTCCGATTCCTTCTCATAGTTTTATTCGATATCACTGATCAACAGCCTAAATGTTTCGGTGATGATTTCAGTCAATTTGACCAATCTTGTGGTGCTGAATAAGAATTTGAGAGTTTTAAAAGTGACTGTAATTCTTGTTTTTAAGATACAGTAAGTTTCACTAAATGAAGGCGTTTTTAAATACTGGATGTATTGTCCTATAAGGTATTTTTTAGTGCGGCAGCCCTGCAAGAGGTCTGCGATATATATATATATATAGATATTTACTTCTAAGCCTCTTTCTGTGTTACGAATCAGCCGCATTCAAGCTTTTCAGTGTAATATGTAACTTTTTCGCGTCAGTAATCGTCTATTATTTCAAAATGCCACGAAAATGTGTAAATAGTTCAGGTAACTTTCGTTACGTGTGTGGGGATGTGAAATTTTCCTCACATACACGTTCTCTTACTTCAGTTATTAGGAAACCTTATCACTCGTCGGCACTGCTCCGGCTTACATCAAAGAGTTCTGCGTCCCAGTCTCGAGTCTGGGCTGGCGATCGTTACCCTCAGCAGTCAGTGGGGATATGCAGGTGCCGCTTCCACACATCAACCTATCGTTTATCGCGCCTTTTCATGTGTTGGACCGTCCCCATTGCGTCTACGTATTGTTGCATAAGACACTTTTCAGCAAAACCTTTTCAATCTGTATTAAAAGCACCTATTGACATCAGTTAGATCGCTATATTACATATATATTTACATAAGTGATACATATTTACATGAGTGCTGCAGTTTTGTGAGGTGCCTAACATGCGCTACATTAAGTATCCCTATTTATACAAATTTGAATGTTTCCTGTTTATTAACTTACTTATTTATCTTACCTTACATATAAAAAACTTATATGACATGAAAGCATCACGGGTGTCTTACTCTCAGGATCTGCAAAGTTTGCAAATATCCACCAACATGTTAACCCGTTGCATGTCGGAGTACTTGTTGGATTGAACGGTTCAGTGCAAGTCGAGCTCTCAGGATACAGACTACTATATGCACAACTGTAGCAAGGGACGGCATCCGAGCGCCCAATCACTGAGCCGAATAGTGCGATAAGCAACGCCAGAACGGATCTCAAATCTCCTTAAAAAATTACAAAGCACAAGAATTTGCCATAACAAATATGCGCATATCTGCGGCCATGTTACATTTTTAAAATGCAATATCCAATACTCTGTTTCCAGTAAAGCTCTAATGTCCTCAGTGGAACGTAGTGATTGTGCTTATTTCTTCCGCTTCCGTCATTGATCCAGCAATGGACGAATCCCACGGTCCTGGTCACACAATCACTGTACCAGAGGACTTGTCGTTTACTTCCCAGCTCACAACGGCACCAAATTATACTGTTTGTTAACAGAAGCAAGTGTACGCAAATAATTTGTCCAGGGTCGTTACAGAGAATCTGCTCTGCAGGTGTAGACCCGCAATATTTTCATTACAGACCAGTGCGTTACACTAATAAATTATCGTGTCGTATCTATTTCAATTTCGGTTCATCATTAACTTTGTAGCGCTACCATTTTAAAATAATACACAACTTCCCAAGGCAAGGCATTTGTGAGAGTTGAAATTATACACACCTTAGTATAAGATAATCTAACCTCGGTAATTGTTCAATATTCTCTTGAGAAGCTCTGCTGTCTTCTGGCAACTTCAGGTAAGAAGTAAGGCCTGCCAAAAATAATAACCTCTTTTATAGCTTTGTTTGTGTTAACTTATTGGACCATATGACGTATTGTGAACATGTCTGCTCCGGTGTCTATAGAAGCCTGAACTTGACCAACTGTTTTGTAAAGGTGTTAGTTGCAACAGGTAGAAGGCATACTGAAGTCGTTCATCCTTAACCAAATATCAATATATCTTTCTGTTTCGCATTCTACAGCAAAAGTATGACAGCGTCGCCAATATGAATGTTACGAATAAATAAATTTTACTAGGATGTTGTTTTGAATAAATAATACGCATGCCCGAGAACTTTCCAAAGCTGAGTCAACTACACGTATTCTTAGGTCTATGTTAATTTCTATATATGCAGTAATAGATTTAAAATAGAATTAGGCAGCCTTTAGGAAGCTATTTGTGGGTAAATGTATATATCGTAGTTTTGGTTAGTTTGATGTAGACAAAATCGTAAGCTCGAGATTTATACAGCTCTCAAAAATGCTAAGTCTCAGGAAGCAGTTTATTCACAGGCGCTCAGTCAAAAGAAAATCGATAGGAAGGAATGGTCAGATTCGGTTCCTGTAAGGCATGAGCTAGAACATACATGTAGAAGATAAGAATTACGAAGCATTGAATCGTTACTGGTCTTTGTGATTCATCTCTTGTCGGCTTAAGACCTGAAATGCAATTGAACGTCACCCGGATCCTTCTATGATGAAGCGAAGACTTTCAAAAAACCCAACGCACAGTTATTTGTAAAGCTGACCTAATGTTCTTATACGCTGAGTCGCATGTAAGAACATGTCATCAGCCTAAGGAAAGCCAAACAATGAATTCAAAAAACTCTACTCTCTTGTGTGAACACAAAAGATCTTTCTTTTAGGGCCAGTGCAGTCTTGTCTTTCGCATCCTAGCCTGTGCCACGAACCAGAACGTCATCCGTTCTTACTCGGTCGCCAGCCCATGACTCAATACACATACGAACTCTCATTTCTGCCTGCGCTTTAATAAACTCTTTTGCAGATTTAATCACCTTGGGTGACTCAGCTTTCTTTCTGTCTTTCTCCTGACTCTTTCTCTGAGCCGTTTCATCGTGTCTCTTTCTCTCCTCCTTCTCTTACTCCAGTATCATTCTCTCCTGAGTTTCCAATTGTCTTTCAGTCACAAAGTTCCTTAATCCTTCTCCTTCAAAACCAAATTCTTGTCCAACTTTAATCCATTTCTGGTACGTGGCCGCCATTGGAATTAATCGTTCATTTCGCACTGCTAGTTATAGGTTTCGCGTGGTGCTAAATAACCCAATAGGCCACGCTAAGAAACCGATTTCTGTCCAGACACTATGACCCAGGTATCCCTCGCCCTGAACTCACCTCGACAACAGCGGCGATATCGTAACGCAACACCTGACGTCGCAACTACTAAACTGGGTAGCAAACGGCCTGGCGCTTGACTAACCGGGCAAAGTCACTGGTCACCACTTTTTTCTGAAAGGGATTGATCGAGGCCATGCTCACGCTAAGAAACCGATTTATATATATATAATTTTTTCTATGTTCAGAATCATTCATACCCCGGATTGGGCCCCGAGATGTAAAGACTCCCATCTCACCGTATCCTACACTCTACGTACTTACTCACTCGCTCGTAAAATACGCAGTAGAGAGGGCGTCGCTGCGCCAAACAGGGAACTATTGTTGGACTTGCCTAGATAACAAACGTCACTTATAACTAAGCAGGTATATGATTGTCCGATTGGACAATATACATCAACCAAGAGTCCGTTCGATTATAATGAAGCTTTAATGTATGCAAAAAATGCTAACACTATATTTACAAGAACGGAGTCATAGTTTAGCTAACCTACCTAGGCCAGCATTATCATCCTAACAGGAGGAATGCTAATGTTAATAGTAAATTCAGAAGATAGTAATAGAAAAAATATACCTCCCCGATGACCCGCAGGTACTTGAATAGATTGGTCGTTCAATCCAGCATTGTAGGCGTTCACACGCCACAAGACGTCTTTCTTGCGCACTCGTTAATTTTATCGCAGCTTAATCTTTCGCCCAACTAGGCGGGTGATTCCATCCAGTCTTAAGAAGTTTCTTTCATCGGTCGAATCGACACAACAGTTCAGAGTTCGTAGTGTGTCTGCGACTCAGACGCTTGTTCATCAAGCCAATTCCTCCGCTAATCACCGATGAACGCTAAATCTCATTCCTTTTGTCTCGACTGTCTCGCAGTCAGTCTTTCTTTAAGGAGACTTTGTTTCATCGAAAGAAAGAACAGTCACTGTAGACAGCAGAATTCGTTCAAGACTCGGAGCTTGCTTCGAGCGACTAAGTGAACATTCGCCCGTTCAACGTCCTCGGCAGAACTGACCTTTCAGGCGCGAAACTATCGTCCTCATAATACTATGCCGCCTCCCAGGGTAGGTCAGCAAATCCCGTCAGTCTATCTCAAAACAGTACACTGACTCAATGCAGCCCCGCCACACAGTTCGGGTCAATTCAACTTTTCCCTTTCCACATTCCGATGTCGTCGCCCTTTCCCCCACGTATACATATGTACATATAACAATGCTGACCGTAGTTAGACGTTTATATAAATCTAACAGCTACATGCTTGCCACTCGGAACGTCTATTCTTATTATACACTCCAGTCTATCGTAATATATTGTCGACACCCCCTTAACACTAGATGCACAATTCCACCTACAATCTAAACTCCCTAGATTATGCATGTAAACATATATACACACAGCCATTAAACCATTCGACTGCATAAGGCCGCTGTGAACCAAAAGGGGAATCGTTACAGACAGGTTCTTACTAGGAGAGGTGAGCCAACATACCCGTATGCTCTTGTCAACCGCAAAAACCTTGAATTAGCTTTAAAGATGAGCGAGAATTCTTGTGAATGGCATTTACCGTCAGCCACTCAGAAGTTCTGCAGCAAATCAAATGTCTGCCCGCAGACCTGTTGTGACGGACGGCTGAGAAATTACCCGTCGCACTTCATCCTCGATACAACGCGACCTAGGACCTCTGAACATGCTCTCAACTATCATACATTGTCAACTCTATTCAGGGTAGGGTTTCGGCGAGAATAATTTAATTGCATTCTAGGTACCCTGAACCGATCACCAATAACGTAAAACTTCTGTATAGGAGGACTATCAACAGTCGCTTGCGAGAGAGATAGAGCGACAGAGAGAAAGAGAAAGAGAAAGTGAACGAAAAAGAAAAAGAGAGAAAACAAAAAGAAAAAGAAAGAGAGAGAGAAAGAGAAAGACAGCTAAAGGAAAATCGAGAGAGAGAATGAGCAAACTGCATTCTCTTAACCATGAAATGTCAATGGTTGGTTGAAAATTTACCAAGTCTTCGAAGCTACGATTCTATCGAAAGTTTTGTAGTTGCATTACTTATTATAACTTTCAAAATGTTAAGTGCCGTCTGGCGAAAATGATTTGAAACTGTAGTTGGAAATGGACAATGAGATACACAGTATGTGAAAACATTTTCCTAAACGTAAAGTTAAGAGTCAATAGGTCTACTATAGAAATAACCGTAATGAAAATTAAGTTCCAATACTCTTTCTACCTTACTGCTGGGGCGGATAGCCAGCAAAAAGTTGATAAATAGGCCTACTCGCGCTATATAAAGCTCCTATTAAGTATTGCATAGAACTGTGTGTGACTGAACTCCTGGAAAGACGCTAATTCAGTGTTCGGATCTCTTCTAATTGAATCACGTTGTTAAAACAAAGTACCAAACTTACAACAGCATTTGTAATCATCGGTATCATTACGATAGTTTGTATTAGTTTTCGGTTCCGATTAAGATAATCATCGTCGACGAGAAAATTAAACATGTTTCTTTGCAGGCATCGCCCTAACTGTCGAGGGCAAATTCAAGGAATTCTGATTTCTATCCGTCGTAAGACAGCAGCTGATTCTTCATTTCTGTCAAGGAAACTACCGACTTTATATTTTTCTTATATACTATGTGTTCATCTATGCAATGATATATGGAACAAAAGGGTATTTATGTCAGGAATCATGCATAGCACAAACAGAAAGGAAAGATCTTGTAGAGAATTGCTTGAAAAGATAGAAGTCTGGTACCAAACGAAGGTTCACAGCTTGACTCTGGCAGCGCAAGATGGAAACAGGTGCACGAAGACAATTAAATGTGCAGTCCACTGTCTGTATGAAGATCGATGAAGATCTGTGAGAAGACTAATTACCCACCTTCTTGGGTTGAGGCTAAGAAACTGAAGTGAATAATACATCACGCACAAGGATGTTTTTAGACCAGGGCTACGTTATGGAATTTCTCATCTTCTTCTTGTTAGTCGTTACAACAATAAGTTTTCTTATCATCAGTGGCCCACCAACATCGTCGTCACCGTCTTCTGTTGCATTTTTTTCATTTCCTTATCAGTCAAATCTAAATACTTTCAGTCATAATATTAAATTAGAATTCACATAACACACTTTTAGTAGCGTCTAATGTGACTTTATATTTTTCTTACTTATTTCGTTTTCATAACAAAATATTGCCACCAGCATTTGATAGTTATTCTCATAGAAGCTCGCATTAACGCAAGTTCTCAATGACTTCATTTGAGTTCATAGGGTCTTTAATATTGAGTTTGTTTTACAAATTAATGAAGACGACGGCGATGATAAGATGAAGGCGGTGTTCCTGCTAAAGATAAGGCAGACGTTTTGCGAACGAGAAATAGAGTCATGATTGAAATCTTCAAATAGACTACTGTTGAAACTGCCCATCGTAGTAAGTCCTAATTCTCCTCCAATTTCGACCACAACTATGAGTAAGATAAGCATAGCCAAAAGCCGACCAATGGAATCAATGACTCACACTGCTCTTGCGATGAATAGATCATATCAACAGATCTATATAAGAGCATAATACAACATCAGTCAATTTTTCATTATCAAATTAGTTAGCAAGTCAAAATGCATCGGCATAGCCAAACTCGTACGGCAGTTTGTTTATAAAAGTTCAGTCGCAGCTGAATATATAAGTACATGTATCTCACAACTTAATGTGTAAGTTTCTCTTCGTTCTCGTTGAGCTAGAGCCCAACACATTCTGAGAGTCAGAAATGTGTTTCTTTCGAAACTAATACATGTAATGCAAGCTAAGAAAAAGGTCATTGCCACCGGCATCAGTACAATCGGCATCACGGTTTCCATTCTGGTTGCATCGATCATTTTCATTGCTGGTTCACATGGGGTTGGGTGCTTGGTTGCGACGGTCAAAGTGGTATCCTGTATGGAAGAGCGTTTTACCTCTGTGGTGAGAATTTAGGCGGCAAAGTAGTAATGGACGCTGAAGCTTTCACTAGTGCCTTAATTGTCTTGGTTCTTCCTCCATTGCATTAAGTTCTATTTGAAGAAAATCGCCAACAGCTAATTTAGAAGTCTGTTCAGTCTTCAACATCACTTATGACAAAGAAAACTAATTTTACGCAAAAAATTAGGATATCGATTCGATAAAACTCTTCAATTATTTCTGACTTTTATACAATTTCGATAGAAGAAATCGGTGAATGAGGTGTTCAAACGGAAAATTTCTTTTCGTAGCAGCAAATTCAACAATTTTGTCTGTATACGGTTGGTTACAGTCGACGCAGCATCTCACTTTCAAATATCTTGCAAGAAAATGTCTTCCAAGAAAATATTGACATTTTATGGAGTAAGGATACGAAAGACATTCTGAAAGTACATCCTTTTCTCTGTACACTACTTGAGCAAAATAATGTTCAAACGGAGATTCATTAGTTAGCGGAAATTTCAACAGTTTGTCATTTGCAGGTGAAAAGTAACAAAAGAGTGTGTGAAATCCAAGCAAAGACTGTACGTCTTCATCGAAATAAGAGTCAAGCGGTGGCAACACCAAAACATTCGCAAATGATAACTTTTGCAAATCACTTTGCAGATCTGGCTCTTGCAGAATTTGTTCACACAAATTCAAAACTTCAGTGTATTGGCGACGTTTGTAAAGGTACAAAGCACGATAGCACTGGACTATGTTGCACTGGATGCCGAAATCTTTGTGGATCGCACTATAAAATGATGTCATATTTTCTAAGGAATATTCCATTAGAAGATCAATTATTTTGTCTTTAGTTTGAAAAGGTTCTCCAAAGAAGGTCTCATTTTCTGTCAGTGAATCAGTTCTTTGACACACACATTTTCTGGGTGTACTAAAAGGAATACTTGCCTTTAGTGATATACTGAACTTCCGCTTTGTTAAAACCATCAAGTATTTGTCGAAAAGAAATTCTGAAGCAGTCAAATCATGATCCGCATCTAAATGTTTCGATATTTTTTCGGCGGACAATACTGTCAAATAACGAGCAAACACCTCTGGTTTAGCACGCAGATCAAGATAACATGGTCTGCTTGTAAACTTCTCATTTTCCTTTATCCTCCTGTAAAGCAGCCAAAATCCAACAATTCTAACAACATCATCAATAAAGAACAAATATCCTGCATTCAGTGTTTCATCTTCTTGTTGGGACGATTGAGACCTGAAGACTGTTGCGCAGAGGTCTATTGTTGTCTGATATTCTGCAGCTACAAAATGGAGAGCGGCCATATAGACCAAAGCTGCAGTAGCGATGTTGCTGGATTGAGAATCGTTACACTGTAGAACTAAATGAAGATACTCTTTCGTCATGAGAGACAATAGTTGAAATTCCGAACGACTATTTGATCCAGTTAAATTTTCCATGAGATTCTGAGCTTGCAAGAAATGAAACTGACTTTCTTTTGCTGAAGATGGTTTGGGAAAGTTATGATAGTGAGATCCTACGATTTTAGTTTGTAACGAAATTGTTACCACAACGTCAACAAATAGCAAGATATCCCATGAGAATTTTCCAGAACCAAAGATGTTTGCAGTATGCAAAATATACAGTGTTGCATTATAGTACTTAAGAGACAAAACGCTCTCACTTTTTGGCAAATTTACCCTTTGTGCAGCATTTCTCGAATCTATTTTTATCATGTAAAGTATGTCATCTACAGCGTAGCTCAGTCCTACTGGGAATCCATGCTGTATTATAAGACGACAAGTCCTAGTACTGGAATAAAATCTGAGCGAAAACAACCAATCAAAGGTTTTAGCTTCACTCCCTTCTTGATCTTCAAGAAGATGTAACATGCAGTCCAGAAAGTGTGGCACTTCGTTTGGTGATTTCGACCATCTGAAATATTTCCGAGTGATTGGCAGTATATAATTTTTTTCAAACCAAATACAAAGAATGTCTGTATTGCAGAATTCATTCAAACACTTTTCATTCTTGGCAATCAATAATGGGTTCATGTGTTCATGAAATAAGTTTGCTTCAGGGATAAAATAGTTCGGACAGTGCCTCTTCTTCAACCATTCTGAAAGCTTTTGTAATAACTTACAGCAAATCTCAATAACGGAAGGCAAATTCCACCATTCCGTTGACTTCTCTTCACAAGTCCATAACATTAGGGTCTTTAAATGGTAGTTGCAGAGCACTTCATCTTCCTTTGGACAATCTTTTTCAATTAATTCTCTCTTGGTAAAAAACCTGAGCATATGGTAGACAATCTGCTGAACTTGTGTCCAACTTTGAATTAAAGTTACTTCTGCGACTGAAAATGATAATCTCCACTGTTCTTTATTATCTCTGCAAGCGCGATGCTGCGTATACACAACATGACAGCCATTCTCTACAACCTCGGAGATTGTAGCTCTCGTTGGCCATCCGTAATTTCTATGTCGAATAGGCCAATTTTGGGCTTCTCTAGGCCACTGAGGGCACCAAACGCTGTGGACGTCATCTGTCTTTATAAAGCACTGCCTGCCAGTTTTAACTGCTCTTGCTGGACCATTCACAACGTCACTGATTATTATTAATTTCGCATTATTATGATGGCGCACACTATGTACCGCAGGACAAACCATTCGCGTCTTGTATCTATATGGAGAAGTTGCGTGGAGGAATTCATATTTCTTCCATTTCCAAATATATCTCATTTCCCCAATAATTTTTAAACGAACAAAACTTGGATATCTGAGATATGGTTCAATCTTGTGGCATTCAATCGTATCGAATAAGCCACGCGGATCATTTGGCGACACCAGAGAGTCGTCAATGAAGGCCAGCTCACCAGAGCTGAAGAAAAGCTTATCAGTGTCGCTGATGCATGAAAGCAGTGGTCGGATGTAGAACTCCGCGGTGCTGCCACAAAAAATATCATATCTATTTGGCATATAGCACCTGCACGCGGGTGGCAATCGCATGCACTCAAAAACCACAACAGACGACTTTGGAAGCAACTGACATGTACTTACAATGAAAGCAGATACATGTTCTTCCTTCAATTTCTTCATGTTTTCCGACATTCTACCTGAAAATTATGAATATAATTTTATTCCCAGTCTGAATCTCATCATAGTCATCATCATCAACAACAACATGATTAGTGTCGTCGTCATTATCGTAATTATCATTAATATCATCACCACCATTACAAAGAAATCTTATCATCACAATCAATATCGTCAACACCACAACCAACACAACTATGTCATCATCAACTTCATCGACGTCATCGTTGTAGAAGTCATCGTCTACGTAATGATCCTCATAGCATCATTGGCTCTTATCGCCAGAAGGAAACAGCGGTTCATTTCATTGTTCATGTATTCATAGCAACAAAACTTTTTGATCGTTCCTTGATTTATAATGCCATACAATGCAAAAACCTAAATCTACTGTTGTCGATATTTGATACATTTCTATTTGATTATTTACCGTAGAAATGCATTGAAAGTGTCTGACTTTAGATTACTGTACAGTTAGAAGAAAATGTATATTAGTGGCCACGCTACAACAGTTAAGTGTGTATTGTTAGCACATAATTACTTTAATTTTGTTTTATTTTTCCTATTAGCTAATATAGCTTGTGCTTCTGAGGATTAGCTCTGCAATCGATTAAACAGCGACGCTGAGCAACATATTGTAGATTATATGTTGACATCAGCCTGGATTGTTCATACATGAGTCCTATTTGCAGAACTTCACGTTACCCGACAATGTTTCAGCCGTTTTTGCTGTAACTGTTGGTTTCTTCTGGTGCCCACTGAGCACATTGAAATATTTCATCCCCATGTCCACCTGCTCGTCTATTTTAGATTTTCCGTACTTTTCAGACATTACCTAAGGTTTCTTGAGATATAACATCAGGCTCCCACAGAATCCAATTGTCAGGCGGGCATGCGAGGCAGACGTAAAGGATCGCTGTGACGCAACAGGTGTAGAGTATCGCTCTAGATACAAGACAAGGGCAGCTGGGCAATTATGAGCTGCTGTGGTCGCTGAGAAAGTTTTACCCGAGGATGCGGATGTTTTTGGCAAATTCAGGCAACAGCTATGACTATTAGGGCAGAGGTTGGTTTTACTTCACCTTATACAATTCGCCGCCAAACGAGCCTGGGTGTAAATACACCGCTCACAATTCACCGCCAAGCGGGAACTACTTTAAAATCATCGCTGACAGATCACACTTGCAAATCACGGCTCGTAAATCATTGCTTTGAATCTTTGCTTTTAAATGTAATACTTGAATGTCAATCAAATATTTACACACATAGGATCTTCAACTTGTTTTCACTCTCTAACCGCCTCTACTAACGCCTTTCACAGATATCGGGAGATAACAGGAAAACTACTTTCTTCCACCAGGGCTTATCTACGAAAATCCGGCGCTTCAACGCAGTCACTTTATGCAGCACTTCTACGAAAATTACCATCAGCACAGATAAGGCTTCCCAGAATAACGCAGCCCCTCCTAATTTTTCTAATCCTGAGAGGTCACGTGCACTTCGAGAAAAAATCTTAATACACGTACAAAACGAAGAAGAGGAAAAGGCCATAAGCTACCACCGAGAGAGGCAGCCACGGCTATGAAGTGTTAGCGACTTCATTTTCTTAGCCTAAGCATATGAGTGAAGGTGGCCAGCCCTCCCATTACCAAAATCTGGAAGCAAATTTATGGCCTCGGCGGAACTTGTACCCTCACGACCTTTCGATTGACAATTTGAATACAGCTGCTTCAAAAGAAACTAATTAGTAAAGCTTTCCACGATAGTCAAAAGTTGGCAAAGTTAATTAATAAAAAGTTCATCAATGATGAAATTAATGCTCAGATAACCCAGAAAACTTAAAGTTGACAAAAAAAGGAGATAGAGGAGGAATTTGACGTTGGATGTGCTACCGAAGTACTCATTTCATTACTTAGCTGCTTAAATGCCAAGATGTAGAAAAATAGATCAAAGGCAAGAAGGTAGGTGGAATGGAGGCGATGAAATAAAGGACAACAAACAGAAGGATTGACGCAGCGGTTTCTAACTTGGTGCGAACAACAACAACAACGACAACAACAACAGTAATAATAATAATACTTAACTATAATACATAAATGACTTTCATCGTACCTCAGACACCGAGTGTCCAATTCTGAAATTTCGTGCAACCGTTATGCAAACTGCATAGGCAGACTTCATATGTGGTAGCCTATTATTACTATTTTTATTATTTTATTATTATTTTAATTATTATTATTATAATTATTATTATTAATTAATTAAGTAATTAATCAATCACTTTACTTATTCATCTAAAGCACTTGTGACTCGCGCAATGTCAGTACACCTGAATCTGAGGGGCGGATGTATGTTCGCAAGGGGCCAAGATGGAATTATGCAAAAGCACGGCTGAAGTAGTCAGTCTTAAGAAGTGATTTAAAAGATGATAGCGAGTTTGCAAGTTGGGCCTTTTGTGGTATATGATTCCAAATGCGAGTAGCACAGCAGCTAAAGGCACGTGATCCTACAATAATAATAATTTTTTTTAGCCCCGAGTTATTTATGATCCCTCAGGATGTAAAAAAAAATTATCCGGAAAAATTATTATTATTATTATTATTAATATTATTATTAATAATAATAGTAATTATTTCTATTATTATTTCAATTAGCGTACATATGAGCCCTCAGGAATTAAAAAATTCTCCTGAGAATAAAAATATTCTGGGACGGGTAGAACTCCTTAAGATCCGGCAGAGCAAATGTGCAATGGGAATGGTGTTAAAGCGCTGGGCTATAAAATTGAATTATTATTAGGGAGTTGAATTTAAACAGAGCTTAGTATAACTTACCAGAACATCCAACCTCGCAAAATAGTCGGTATGCTTCGTTTGAGTAGTTCCGCTGCCCTTCAGCAGTCCGAGCTAAAAACTGACGTATTGCGGATAATTTGTAACTTGCTAGTTTAGTCTGTGTAAACTTATTGGACAGCTTTATGCAGTATTAGCATACATATACCACGACGTTGGTCTTAAATGCAATTGGTAGAACACATACCAAAATCCTAAGCACGCAACCAAGCCAGAATTTCAGCATTTCCTTCCCACTTATATTCGGTATTAGAAACCTAACCACGTAGTCGGTCTTAATCAAGTGATAAACTTGACAAAGAGGTCATGTTGCAAAACAGGATGTTGAACCCTATTAATAAAGCAATAAAAGCTTGATGTTAGCTTTACAACAGGATTTTGAACAACAATAATAAAGCCATAAGTCTGATTTAGCGCAATATATAGGAGCTCATTCGTAGGATATTAACGCATCTCTTGCATGATATGGCAAATATAATGTAACGTCAAGTAATGTCATATCATGTCGTGGCAAGGAATGTCATAGAATGACGTGACTTTCTCACTGGTGCTATGAGATGTGATATTATGTGTAATATGACAACGTATATGTATGTACTTGGTTTGTACACTACCTGCTGAAGATCTACAATCCCAGCCTATACCAGGTGAAACGGATCGTGTTGATAGCAAGCTGACTAAGAAGGAAGGCTGGAAAGACGTCTTACTTCGATCCACCCAATAGTCTACAGAATCTTTGCTTTTTTCAAAACCCCGAAAATGATCTTTCCATAGCTTAGCTAGAAGAGTGCTCTGAAAGTCTTTGCTTTTAAAGGGTTATGTAACCTCTTTAATGGTTTGGTTTGTGTCAACTTATCGGACCATATGACGTATTGTGAACATGTGTGCTGGGGTGTCTATCGAACTCTGAAATCTATAAACAGCGTTGCAAAGGTTTATTGTTGCAACAGGTAGAACGCGTAGCGAAATCGCTCATCCGTTTCCACACCTGAATATCAACATTTCTTTCTGCTTTGCATTCTGTAGCAAAAGTATGACAACGTCACGAATATAAATGCTACGTATAAATAGAATATACTAGGAAGTCGTTTTAAGCAAATTACGCGCATGCCTGAGAACATTCTAAATCTGAGCCAAATATACATATATATATATAAAGTAATACAGTTTAAATAGACTTAAGCAACCTTTAGGAATTTATCAGCGCGCCAATGTGTATGTCTCTGTTTTGGTTTGTTTGAGGTATTCCTAATCGTAAACTTGAGATCTCTACAGCGCCCAAAGAAAGCTAAGTCATGCGAACCAGCTTATTCACAGGCGCTCAGCCAAAACAAAATCGAGAGGCAGAAAGTGTCACATTCGGTTCCAGGTAGGTATGAGCTAAGACGCATGCAAGGTAGGAAGTTATCTGAGAAGCATTGGATCGCTTCTGGTCTCTGTGATTCATTTCTTACCGACTTGAATCCAAAAAGCAAATAAAAGTCACCCGGATCCTTCTATGGTGAATTGGAAACTTCTTAAAAGCCAACGCACATTTTATTAGCTCATCCCGTGAGTCACGAGTCGCTGGTAAGAACGTGACATAAGCCTGAGCAACGGCAAAATTTGAACTTTAATGACTGTACCTGCTTGTGTCAATAATATTATCTTCTTAGAAAAACCAGTGCATCGCAGTTCTTGTCTTTCACATCCTAGCTTGTACAACTAACTGGAACTCCATCCGACCCTTTTCGGTCTCCAGCCCAAGGCTCAATACATACATGTCTGTGGTCATATTTGCCGTGTTTAATCTACTTCTAGAATTTGTCAGTTTCTTCGCCTTGCATAATGTTTTGCTTGATAATTCTCATTTGTTCGAAATTCTACTGCAATTGAATCTGTGTTTTGGTGTTTTTCTTTATTTTATCATGGTTATTTTGCGTTTTTGGACAATGTTTTCTTTCCATGCGATCGATTCCTCTCCGACATTTGAACTCGTCTACCTGAAAGACTTTGCGAAAAATCGAAGCATGCTCGCAGAACTGTTGGCTGAAGAGATGTCCTGACGCTACGTAATCCACTGTCGGTGAGAGACTGATGGACGGTGAGTCAACCGTTTCCCGTTGGCTACTTACAGTATAACACCGCATAACCATTGACTGTTATTGAACAATGTAATGCAGGCCTAGTGTAATACCATGCAGTCTGATACTAAATCACTTTCATGTGTCAACAGACAACAAGGCGTAAAATGTAACGTAATACAAGCGTAATCAATATAGTCCCCATTCGAGATATCTACTCGAAGATATTCTTAGCCCAACTCCGGCGAAAGTAATTTGGGCTAAAAGACTGCTATGACGAAAAATTTAAACCTTTGCAGGCTACGCTAAGAATGTCACCTAAACAGCACCGCAGTAAGACTTACATAACAATTGAGATATAATTGTATTCGTAATCGTAACCTCGAGATCTACAGCGCCCAACGAAAGCTAAGTCGCTGGAAGCAGCTTATTCACAGGTGCTCAGTAGAAACAAAATCGATAGGTGAGATGGGTTTGGTTGCAGGTCAAGATCCAAGAGGCAGGCAGGGAGGTAGCAGACGGCTACGGTGGGTGGATCTGCAGGATAGAAAAGGGGAAGAAGAGGAATCAGGATAGGACCTGCGGAAGAGCAGATGTTTCAGTTTTGAGTGAAAAACCTGGGCAGAGATTGCAAGGAGCGAAGTCATGGTGAGTTCGTATGAAATTAGGGACACAATGTAATTTGATGGGAATGAAAAGATTTTCATACGAAATTCTGCAACAGGTAGAACATATTGAGCCTCAGCCGGCATCCAAGCTAGAATTTCGACATTTCTTTCCACTTATATTCAATATCAGGAACTTCACCACGTGGTCAACATTAAGCAAGCATTAGCATTAACAAGGAGATCTCGTTGCAAAACAGGATGTTGAACCCTACTAATAAAGCAATAAAAGCTTGATTTAACAGAATTTATTCGGATTCTTTTATCGTAGGGTTCTAAAGTATCTGTCACAAGATATGGATAATATAATCTGAAGAGTATCATCAAGTGGCCAATATGAATCACGCGTGTAAATAATAATAATAATAATAATAAGCATCTCTCATGATATGGGAAATATAATGTAATGTCAAGTAATGTCATGTCATGGCTAGGCATGTCATAGCATGGCATGACTTTCTCATCGGTGCGACGAGATGTAATGTGGTGCAATATGACGATGTATATGTAAGAACATGACTTGTACACTATCCGTTCAAGAACTTTGCTTCCAATCCATACCAAGCGAAAAGTATTACTCTGATAAGAAGCTGAGCTATAACAGAAGGCTTGAAAGATGTGAGGCGATTTTCTGGTCTTACTTCGAGCCACCTAATATCCGGAAGCCTTGGTCTCTTCAATACATCCAAAATACTATTTCTGTGGCATAGATTGAAGAAGCTTTATATAATATCATATTGTTTATAAAAGGGTCAGGTCCGACATAAGCATAGGACATAGGAGCCGCCCAAAATGTTAACTTAAGATGGCTTAATATTCTTGTTGTAGTTTTCGGACAGCTGTACAGAAATGATTGTAGGGCAGTTGCGGTCGAGGATTTCTGACGAAACGGTTAGCTATTATGGTGACATGGTGACACATCCTAATGCGCTCAACAGGCTTAAGGTTAGGGCTTGGCGACCGGCCCACTCAGAGACGCCTCAATAGTCAATATTGGATGAATAGGAGGAGGTCTGAACTGCATTCCGTATATATTGCTTCCTTTTAACCTTTATGCCATAAAAGTAGTTTTAAAATTGTTAAAGTTGTTCTCTTGCAAATTAGAGTACGAGATAGATAATCCACGAAAATCGAACCAACAATCCTACAGATGAAGGAGAAGCAATATTGCATTTTTACAAAACTGCCTGCTATTTCTCCGTTTGTTCATCATTATCATCATCATCATCTTCTTCTTCTTCATCTTCTCCTTCATCACCATCAAGATCTTCATTTACACTCTTCAGGTTCTTTGATCACGTTTTTGACATCTACTTCGGCCTAATGATCCTGCATAAGAGCATTCATTATCGAAGAACTTCATGTCGATGTTTATATGGGCTTCAAACAGATCAAGTGCTAATGAGTATATGTTTACCAATAAAAGTAATGTTTCGACGACCTGAGCCACGTTTAGAATGCCCGACCCAATTATTAAAAAACCGCAGTTATGGAGAAGATGAAGAAGAAGAAGAAGAAGAAGAAGATGATGATGATGATGATGTTGAACAAACGGATTTTACGATAAACTACCTCTATACTCCAAATGCTGCAATGCCCTATATTGATAACCTCCCAACGGTTACTTGGATTGCCTACACATAAAATCAGTGATCTCTATGGCATAGTCTGACCAGATAAACCCATTTCAATGTAAAGAGCAGGAACCGTCACTGCTGTAAACTACAGACATCAGTCGTTTCTTTGTTTACCTATACCCTCCGCTTGAGCGCTGGTGTAAAAGGGGGTTTGATACTGAATCACTTGTATACACAATGCACAATAGGCTGACACAGGCATGCTTAGATAGGTAGCATGTCGGTGCCAATTGTAAAACCACACGCTTTTAGAAGGGCCGATAAGCTGTATTTTAAGTATTTGTAATCTAATCCAATGATTTCTATAGCGCCGTTATCGTAATGCCCAAGGCGTCAGTCGATGGTTGCCTCGAGATGAAAAATCATAATACAAGTTGGAAAAGCCTTGTCGAATTCCCGTGGGTCAGAGAAACCAGAAGTTAAGCTACGGTGGGTAATAGTCATAGTTTTACACTTTACTATGGCATATGGTAACATGTCTCGCCGATCTGATTCTAGTAAATGCTCATATGAAACGACCTATAAGGCTTTTCTGATACAAGTAAGTATGTTACTAACTGAAACAACACTTATTATTTCAACTTACCTTCCCACCGTACCCTGATTTCTGATTTCGCTAACCTATCGGTTTACAACAGAAATTCTTTAACGGATTACGAGTTTTTTCTACAGTTGAAGAGACCATCGATTCATGTGTTGTGCATTACGGTAAAAATGGCTACAGAAGCATTTGATCAGCATTTTATCTAACGTCTGCGTGTTGGTTAGATACGTAAAAAAAGTTTGCAACAGAAAGAAGAATGGTTATCAAATTTGCATCACAAAGTTTAATGCATTTATGGTTGTTGTAGATGTTTAAAATTCACAGAGAAATAAAGTTGTGCATCGTTTAGAAGCATTTAATTTCAGCATTTTGCAAGATATAAACAGCCAATTAGGCTATGCTGATTTTATCAGTTTAACTCGAATGTACCATCTTGTTTAAATAAACCAAATGATTTTCGAAAGTACTGTTATTATTGCGACAACCCAAATGGCTAGTTTACTGACAGGCTCAGCCGAAAAGCCGACATTTGGGAGGTATATGGTTTTGAGGTTGGAAGTTTTACGGCTGTGACGTTGTAAGGTTGTATTGTAGATCGCCGTTGCATCTGTCCACCTGGCAGAAGCAACCGATGGCAGTTACCGACGTTCCACCTGGATTGAAATCGTTGTATTTCACAGAGCAGCTGCTGTCGTAGACGAAGAATGTGTAATTATACTGTTTATATTGGTCAGTGTACGTCTCACATTGGTCTACTTGAAAAATCGTGATGTTAGTGCAATTTCGGGTAACGACATAATAATCTGAAACATAAAAATAATCCGCTGATAATATCTTCATGAATGATGTTTTGTCTAAAGGTCCGGTCTCGGCATCGAGGACAAAATTGGCTGCTTAGATCTCGTGAATTCTGTCCTTGAATTTATGATTTGTGGTCTCGAGCCTAGAGGCTGGGATTATAGTTAAAATTTATTCCAGTATTCACATGCACTCATTTAGCGCTTCTATGGAGTGAATGTGCAAGAATTAAATGCAAGTTGTACTCAAATTACAAGTAACTTTTTCAATTAGGCTCTACTTACTTATTTGTTACTTATTCCTTTCTGTGCAGATGTCCATATCGGGCAACGCAGCTTTTTCATTTATCTCTGTCGACCGCCAGTCTTCCTGCCTCGTTCCACGACATCTCCACACATCCAGGGTCGTCTCTCGTGGTCTCAGACCAGTTCTTCCTTCGTCTTCCCCTCCTCCGTTCCCTTCACGAATCCAGTTCATTACTTGATTGACTCTTCTGTCTTTGTCCATAAGAATTACATTCCCATGCATTTCAGTCTACTCTTTCTCATGATATTCTCTATGTCCTCTGGTCCGGTTCTTTCTCTTATAGTTTTATCGATATCACTGTTCAACAGCCTAATTGTTTCGGTGATGAATTCAGTCAATTTGACCAATCTCACTGTGCTGAATAAGAATTTGAGTTTTTTAAAAGTGATATTAGCTCTACTTTTTGCGATACAGTAAGTTTCGCTTAATGAAGGCGTTTTTAAATACTGGGTATATTTTTGTTTAAGGTATTTTTTAGTGCGGCAGACCTGCAAGAGGTTTGTGCTCTATATGTTTACTTCTATGCCTCTCTCTGTGTTATGAATCAACCGTAGTCAATCTTCTGAGTGTCATAAGTAAGTTATTCGTGTCAGTAATCGTCTGCTTTACAAAATACCACGAAAATGTGAAAACAGTGCAGGTAACTTTTGTTATGTGTGTGGTGAATTAACATTTTCCTCACATAAGCGTTTCTCAGGTTCCTCGATTCACGTGTCGTCGTCGTCAACAAATGCGTCCGTTGGTGCCCTCCAGTGTTCACTGATGGTAGCTGGAGGTGCGCCATCGGCGCGCAGGTTTGGACACTTCCTTGATGTGAGGAAGTGCCAGACAGATTCATCAGTGGGAAACTGGACTCGAGGGATTGTCAAACTAGTTAAATAGGGGGAAAGTGACTCCTCAGGGATAGACCGAGCCGAACTCTTGAGACGATGTTGAACTTTGCAGAACTACTGAACTACTGTTGAACTTTAATTTCGATCTATGTTACGTCTCAGTTAAATAAAAAAGACCTGTTCGATATGAATCGGCATCGTGACAACGTTCTGTTACTCGAGTCATTAGGAAAGCTGATCACTCGTCGGCACTGCTCTTGCTTACATCGAGGAGCTGTGCTTTCCAGTCTCGAGTGTGGGTTGGCGATCGTTACCCTCTGCAGTCCGTGGGATATGCAGGTGCCGCTTCAACACACCAACCTATCGTCTATCGTGCCTTTTCATGTGTTGGACCGTCTGTCATTACATTTACATACTGTTACATTTGACACTTTCCAGCAAAACGTTTTCAATCTGTATTAAAAGCACCTATTGAGATCAGTTAGACCGCTATATTACATATGTGATACATACATATTTACATGAGTGCAGCAATTTTCTGAAGTACCTAACATGCGCTACATTAATTATCATCATTTATACATATTTGAATGTATCCTACTTATCAACTTAATTATTTATCTTACCTTATACATAAAAAATCATCTGACATGAAAGCATCACGGGTGTCTTACTCTGAGGACCTGCAAAGTTTGCAAATATCCACCAACATGTTATCCCGTTTTATGTCGGAGCAATTGCTGGATTGAGCGGTTCAGTGCACGTCGAGCTCTCAGGATACAGACTACTATATGCACAACTGTAGCAAGAGACGGCATCCGAGCGCCCAATCACTGAGCCGAATGGTGCGATAAGCAACGCCAGAACGGATTTCAAATCTCCTAAAAAAATTACAAAGCACAAGAATTTGCCATAAACAAATATGCGCATATCTGCGGCCATGTTACAATTACAATTACCAATTTTAAAATGCAATAACCAATACTCTGCTTCCAGTAAAGCTCCCATGTCCTCAGTTGAACTTAGTGAGTGTGATAATTTCATCCCCTTCCGTCCTTGATCCGGCAATGGACGAATACCATTGTCCTGGACACACAGTCATTGTATCACAGGACTTGTCGTTTACTTCCCAGCTCAAAACGGCATCAAATTATACTGTTTGTTGATAGAAACAAGTGTGCGCAAATAATTTGCCCAAGGTCGTTACAGAGAATCCGCTCTGCAGGCGTAGGTCAGCAATATTTTCATTACAGTCCAGGGGGCCAACCGAATATTATTATTATTATTACGAAAATTTTTAACGCGCGCAAAGTCACACAGAAGTGTGAATCGGAGGCGCGGATAGTCAGTCGCCAGGTGAAAAGAGTTAGATATCCAGATGTTTGAAGGCCAGTGAGAAATAGAGAGTTTTCAGGCGTTTCTTGCAAGAAGAAAAGGAGTTCGAGCTTCGGAGAAACATTGGTAGACGGTTCCATTCCTTCGGGGCGGCAGTGTGGAATGCACGAGAGCCCAGGACAGTTCTGCATCGTGGCTCAGCCAAGAGACCAGTACCTGAAGATCGTAGGCTGCGGGGAGGGATGTAAGGAGAAATTAGTGACTGAAGGTAGGTAGGAATGCTCATGGTAAGAGTTTTATAGGTCAAACAGGCTAGTTTAAATCTAATTCGGAATTCCACAGGAAGCCAATACAGCAGGCTTAATAGAGCTAAGGAGTTTATGTGAGGAGGTACTTGCAGCACTACACGAGCCAGAGAATTTTGGATGCGTTGAAGTTTTTTGAGTTCAGGATTTGAGATACCTGTAAAAACAGCATTGGCCTAATCGAGGCGAGAGCAGACTAGAGAACAGGCTACAGTTTGTGCCATGTCTTTGGTAAGAGCTGACCTCTTGTGACGTAATGCCCTAATTTGATAGAAACAAGATTTGCAGAGGTTTGTTATGTGAGGTCGAAATGTGAGATTGCTGTCCAAAGTTACCCCAAGTGTTTTGACCGTGTTTGACAGCGGAACAGAAGTGCCGGCTAGGTCAATGCTGGAATGTGAAGGGAGAGAATGCAGACGTTGGCGTGAGCCAAACATGATCGCTTCAGATTTATCAGGATTTATGGCCAAAGCATTGAAACCGAACCATGCATGAATAGAAGAGAGACACTCTTCAATCGTTACTTTGCCTGACTAATCAGTGGGGGACAGAGTAATGTAAAGCTGTGTCATCAGCGTACTGCTGTAACTTCACTCCAAAGTGGTTGGCTATGCGGCTGACTGATGATGTGAAGATTGTGAATAATAAGGGGCCAAGGACAGAACCCTGTGGAACACCAGCAGTGCAGAAAGAAGGATCAGACCGAGCAGAACCAATGTCCACTTGCTGAGACCTATTGCAGAGGTAAGAAGCTAACCAGTTTAAGGCAGTCCCAGACACACCAAAGCTTTTACTGATTCTAGAAAGAAGTAGATGGTGGTCGACAGTGTCAAAAGCAGCACTAAGGTCGAGGCACACTGAAAGGCACGCCTGTCCAGTATCGATAGCTGAAAAGATGTTGTCCAATGTGAAGGTGAGAGCAGTTTCAGTTGAGTAACCTTCACGGTAAGCTGATTGGTAAGGACTGAAGTTGGGAGATGAAGAAACGTGTATCTTAATCCGTGCAAGGAAGAGACGTTCAAGAATCTTAGAAATGTTGCTGAGATTGGAGATGGGTCTAAAATTTGAGAGGTTGTTGGTGTCTAGGTCAGCTTTTTTGAGTAACGGCGTAACTAATGCTGATTTAAAACATGACGGAAAACAGCCTTCAGCAAAAGACAAGTTGGCCTAGAGTGTGCGATCAGACGTGAGAACAATATCAGAGCAGGAGACAATGAGTGATGTTGGTGTGAAGTCCACTGGAGAGGATTTAGGAACAGTGTGATTAAGAAGAGACAGGACTTCAAAGTATGTGACAGGTGGAATGTCGTTAAAAGCAGTACCAGAGAAGTCAGAGTCAAGTAGCAAGTCATTCCAAATTAGACAACTAGTGCACTGAACAATTTTACATTTGAGATTGTTAATTTTGTTAGTAAAAAATGATGCAAAGTCAGAACACAGTTTCTGATTCTCTTGTTCTGAGCGTTGGCAGGTGACAGCATCCTTTGAATGGAGAAGATGCTGAGAGATGAGCCATCGGTCACGAGAGGTTTGAACACTTTTCAGCTGGCTGGAGTAGTAAGAGCTCCTAGAGTCATTTATAAGCTTGTTTGTAAGGCGGCAGTGATGACGGTACCGCTGTCTGTCCTCCTCCAGGCCTGAACTTTTCCATCTTCGCTCTAGTCGACGACATTCTCTCTTTGCCTCTATTGCTTCTCTTGAGCTGTTCAGCAAAATCCTCTGCAGTGCTTGCTGACGCAGTGAACAGATCAGAATCTACAAGCACCTGACTGAACTGTACAGGATCTACAGCCTTGATGTTACGATATGTGTGCCTCACAGGTTGGCAGTGACAGCAGGTCGTGAACTTACACATTATAAGTTTGTGATCTGATACAAGACCAGCGTCACTCACCTGGACATCGTAGACAGTGGTCCGGGCATCAGAAGCTAGGACATCTAGGAGGTTATTCCCTCGAGTTGGAACGTCGACGTACTGACGAAGGCCATAGCTGAGAAGATATCAGCGAGATCATCACTGATATAACCATTAGACCCAGGACAGTTAAGATCGCCACAGAGTAGAAGTCTTCCACCAGCCTCGACGTAAAGGGATGATACAAGAGTCGAAAGGTCGTTAGAGAAATCGCCGAATGCACCATCCGGTGCGATATCTCGCTTGATGCAGTGGAGCGTGTCAGCACCAATCCATGTCTCACATAGTGCAAGGATGTCCAGATATTCGTCGTTGATCAGGTCGTGAATAATGGCTGAACGACGGATGACTGACGGGATGTTGAAACTGCCGAAGTTAATGGGCGCTTGTTTCGACGTCGTCTTCCTAGTCTGGACTTTGTGGGAAGATGGGCCTGGGTTGCTCTCAACATCTCCCGACATAAGCAGTAGAAGAGCAACGAACGCAGAGGACAAGGAACGACGGCGCTGAGGGCGAAAAGTCCGACCTGCAGGAAACCATAGCAGGATCCCTGTGACGTGACGAAGCTCAGGACTAACGCGACCAGAATAAGCTTGAGTGGGCCGACTGCATTTGCCCGTCGTCGAACACTTCGAGCTGTTGCCAGGGTTAACTGCGATGCGTCCTTGACTTGGCCAAGAAAATTGTGTAGATGACGACCAGTGATAGTCAAAAGTGTTTTTGAACGAATGGCGTTGTTAACGACAGCAGACCAAGTTAAATAAAAATCCGCCATTTTGACTTCGTAACGGACGCTTAACGGCGACAGACGACTAGACAGGTTTGTAGAAATAAAGTTACCGTATTCAGGAGATTGAATATCCGTTGAATTAATTAATTAATTGATCACCGTGTGGCGTCTATTTCAAGATCGGTTTATTATTAACTTTGCAGGGTTACTAATTAAAATAATGCATAACTTGCCCAGGCAAGGCAATTGTGAGAGTTAAATTTAAACACAACTTCGTATAAGATAATCTAACCTCACTAACTGTTCAATCTTGTCCTGAGAAACTTCGCTGTCCTGTAGCAACTTCAGGTAAGAAGTAAGGCCAGCCAAAAAATAATAACCTCTTTCATAGCTTTGTTTGTGTGTTAACTTATTGGACCATATGACGTATTTTGAACATGTCTGCTCCGGTGTCTATAGAAGCCTGAACTTTACCAACTGTTTTGGAAATATGTAAGTTGCAACAGGTAGAACGCATTATCAAGTCGTTCATCCGTAACCAAACACGAATATCAATATATCTTTCTACTTCGCGTTCTGTAGCAAAAGAACGACAGCGTCACACAACACGTCTGAATGTTGCGAATAAGTAGATTTTACTAGGAAGTTGTTTCAAGTAAATAGCACGCATGCACGAGAACATTCCAAAGATGAGTCGACTACATATATTCTTAGGCCATATTAATTTCTATATATGCAGTAATAGATTAAAACTTAAATCTTGCAGCCTTTAGGAAGTTAATTGTGCGCATATGTGTATTTCTTTCTCCCATGTAGTTTGATGCATTCAAAATCGTAAAATCGAGATTTCTACAGCGCTCAAAAATGCTAAATCATGGGAACCAGTTTATCCACAGGCGCTCAGTCAAAACAATATCGATAGGAAGGAAGGATCAAATTCGGTTCATGTCAGGCGTGTGCTACATGTAGGACGTACAAGATAAGAATTACGAAGCATTGAATCGTTACTGGTCTTTGTGATTCATCTCTTGTCGTCTTAAGACCTGAAAAGCAATTAAACGTCACCCGGATCCTTCTATGTTGAAGGGAAGACTTTCAAAAAGCCAACGCACAGTAATTTGTAAGGCTGACCTAATGTTCTTATACGCTGAGTCGCATGTAAGAACATGACATCAGCCTGAGGAAAGGCAAACAATAAACTTAAATGACTGTACTCTCTTGTGTGAACACAAAATATCTTTCTTTCAGAGCTAGTGCACCGCAGGTCTTGTCTTTCACATCTTAGCTTGTGCCACTAGATAAGGCACTAACTAGAACGACATCCGGTCTTTCTCGGTCGCCAGCCCATGACTCAATACACCTACGTACATGTCTGCGGCCATATTAGTCGTGTATAATCTAGCTCTGGTATTTGGCAGTTTCTTTGTCTTGTATAATATTTTTATTGATAATTCTCGTTTGATTTGAATTCTACTGTGACTGAGTCTGCTTTTGGGCGTTTCTCTTGATTTCGGGATGGTGTTTGTCCATTCCTGGACGGTGTTCGTCTTTTCGGCTTCGCATTCATTAATTTTGGACTCGTCCTGCATTGAGGAGTGACAGGTTCTTAATTGGATGAATTAGGTTAAAGATGAACAAAAAACGTCTGCTGAATGGCATCGAAAGTATGCCCGCAGACCTCTTGGCTGAAGAGATGCTGCATAACCCACTACCTGTGAGGGACGACTGAGATGTTGCCCGTCACACCTAATCCTCGATACAACGCGACTTAGGATCTGTGAACATGCTCTCAACTACTATACATTGCCTACTCAATTATGAGTAGGCTTTCGACGAGGCTAATTTAATTGCATTCTAGCAATGTCTAATTGATCACCAATATCGTAAAACTTCCGGAGGACTATCAGCAGCCGCGACAGAGAGAGATAAAGAGAGAAAGATAAAGAGAAAGAAAGAGAGAGAACGAAATAGGGAGACATGCAGACAGACAGACAGACAGACAGACGGACAGACAAAGTAAACTGCATTCTTTTCATCATGAAATGTTTATAATTGATTTCAAATGTTCCAAGTCTTCGAAAGGACTATTCTGTCGAAAGTTTTATACTTGCTTTATTTTTTAGAACTTTCAACATGAAGACTGCCGTCTGGCGAAAATAACTTGAACTTTGAGTAGGGAATGGAATATGAAATACACAATATGTGTCAGCATTTTCATAGACATAAAGTCAAATGCCAATAGATTTACAATACACATAACGATAATGAAAATTAAGTACCCACACTCTTTGAACCTTACTGCTGGGGCGGATAACAAGCATACAGTTGATATATACTGGCGCTTTATAATTCCGCTGTTAAGTATTTCATGAAACTTTGTAAGGGTGAACTCTTGGAAAGACGCTAGTTCAAAGTTCGGTTGTCATGTTATTAAAACAACCTTTTAAAGCAAAATGCCGAACTTACAACAACATTTGGTATTATCAGTATCATTACGAAAGTTTGCTTTAGTTCTCAGTTCGGGTTAAGATAATCTTCGACGCCGAGAAAATTAAGCCATTTTTCTTTACAGGAATCGGCCTTACTGTAGAGGACAAATACAGGAATTCTGATCTCTATCCAACGTAAGAGAGCAGCTGAATCTTCATTTCTGTCGAAGAAATTACCCACTTTATATTTTTCTGACTTAATAGGTGTACATCTATACAGTGATAAATGGAACAAAAGTCTGTGTATGTCATGAATTATGCATAGCAGAAGAAGAAAGGAAAGACCTTATAGACAATGGCTTGACGACAGAGAAGTCTGGTATCAAGCGAAGGTTCACAGCTTGACTCTGGCAGCGCAAGATGGAAACAGGTACACGGAGACAATTAAATGTACAATCCACTGTCTGTGGGAAGATCAGGCGGCGAGCGAGAAGACTATTTACCCACCTTCATGCGCAAAGACTAAGAAACTGAAGTCAATAATACTTCACGCACATGGCTGTTTTTAGACCGGGTTATCTTATGGGATTGCTCATCTTTTCCTTAATGTTAGTCGTTACAACAATAATTTTTTTGTCGTCATTGTCCTGCAAACATCGTCGTCACTGTCGCCTGTCGGTTTACCATCAGTTGAATGTAAATACTCCCAGTCATAATATTAAATTAAACTTCACATAACACATGTATAATAGCGTCTGTTGTGACGGTTTTTGAACTACATAGAAGCGGAGAGATCAACAGAAACTGAGACTTGTGAAGCATGAACTTACGGTTGGAACATGGAATGTGAGGACATTGTGGGCTGCAGGACAGTTGGAGCTGCTGAGGAATGAAATGGAAGCATATCGATGGGATATTCTGGGGATGTCAGAAATGAGATGGACAGGGACTGGGGAGTTAAACAACGGAGAAGTGATCTGGTCAGGGGAGGAACATGAACACCAGAAAGGTGTGGGATTTCTACTGAACTCAAGGGCTAAGGCAGCATTACTAGAGTATAAGCCAGTAAACTCCAGGATGATTGCAGCTAGATTCAGTGGACAACCTCTGAACATATCAATCATTCAGATATATGCACCAACAGCTGACAGCACAGAGGAAGATATTGAAGAGTTTTATGAGAACCTGGAGAACACCCTGAATGACTTGCCAAGGAAAGACATCAAGATCATATCTGGAGATTGGAATGCAAAGATAGGCAAGGACAACACAGGTTGGGAACACATAATGTCGAAATATGGGTATGGAACAAGGAATGAGAGAGGAGAGAAACTGCTGGAATTTGCTGCTAAACATGAAACGATAATTTGCAACACCAAATTCAAACAAAAGGACTGCAGGAAGTATACATGGACATCACCAGATGGAAAACACA
This sequence comes from Norana najaformis, assembly GCA_964023275.1. Lineage (NCBI taxonomy): Eukaryota > Metazoa > Annelida > Clitellata > Crassiclitellata > Hormogastridae > Norana > Norana najaformis. The sequence continues at coordinate 47,595,542 of OZ029914.1, forward strand.
CCAACATGATAGACTTAGTGCTGATTGACAGAAGATGACAATCATCAGTAAAGCTGTGCAGAACATTCCGAGGAGCGGACATATCGTCTGACCACAACTTGGTGCTCTGCAACTTGAAGCTAAAGCTGAGGCGCATACCCTGCCAACAATATGTAAAGAAGAGAAACATTCAAGTTCTTGACGATGTGGAGGTACGGGCTCAATATGAAGATGAAATAGCACGGAGAATTAAAGACGCAGATATGAAACAACTTGATATGGAAAGGAAGGTGGCCATGCTCAGCGTGATCATAGAGCAGTCAGTGGAAGCAGTCACACCTTTAGCAGAACAACCAAAGAAGAAATGGATAAGTGAACGAACACTAGAATTAGCAAAAGAAAAAAGGAAGATGAGACTGAAGGCAAAGGAATCGGAACAGGCAACACTGGAGTACAGAAAACTGTGTAACACAGTGAGGTCATCAGCCAGAAGGGACAAACAGAACTGGTTGGAGAAACAGTGTGGTGACATTGAACAATATGCAGGGGAATATAAAACAAGGGAAGTGTTCAAGCTGATAAAAAGTATAAACGGAAAGTGGCAACCAAAACAGACAGCAATTAGGGACAAACAGGGAAATATCCTGATGGACAAGGAAAAGATTAGAGAACGATGGACGGAGTACTGCAGCGAGCTATACAGTGTGAAGGAGCAAAAGAACAAAGAGCTAATCGAAGAATTACAAGGTATGACGCCACCAGCTGAAGATGATGAGAATGATAACATCCTATATGAAGAGGTAGAATGGGCGGTTAACCGCCTGAAGAACAATAAAAACCCTGGAACAGATGGAATAACAGGAGAAATGATAAAAGCTGGAGGGCAGGATCTGATACAAGAAATACACAATATATGCAAGCAGGTGTGGCAAGAAGGAAGAATACCGGAGGAATGGACAAAGTCAGTACTTATAACAATACTAAAGAAAGGAGATCTAACATTGTGTAAGAATTATAGAACTATTGCACTAATAAGCCACATGGGAAAAGTGCTGATGACAATCCTGTTGAGACGTTTGAAGGCAAAGACTGAAGAATACATGTCAGATGAACAAGCAGGGTTTAGAAAGGATAGAAGTACAGTCCAACAAATTCTGATGTTACGATTGATTGCTGAAAAAGCCAAACGAAAAAACATGCTTATATGCAACTGTTTTGTGGACTTCCAAAAGGCATTCGACTCCATCAAGCACGATGTTACCTGGGCAATACTGAAATCATATGGAGTAGGCGACAGACTGATACAGATTCTACAGAACATTGGACAGAGATCAAAATCTGCAGTGAAAGTGGGACGGGAACTAGGAAGATGGTTTGCAACCACAATAGGGACGAGAAAGGGTGATCCAATTTCACCTAGTATATTTATCACTTACTTGGAAAGAGTCATGCAGGACATACGAGATAATGGAACTGGAATCTCAGTGCAGGGAGAACTCATCAACAACCTACGATTTGCAGATGACATTGACCTGTTGGAGAACAGCTGCGACAGGCTGCAGGAAATTGTGTGCGGACTGAACCTACTTGCCGAACGTGCTGGACTAAAAATAAATGTGGATAAAACAAAAACAATGGTATTTGGCAAGGAGACAATAGACATGGAAATTAAAGTGCAAGATGAGGTGATTGAAAATGTAAAGGAGTTTGTGTACTTAGGAAGTCTCATGACATGGAATAATGATTGCGCAAAAGATAAAAGGCAAGAATAGTAAAGGCAAAGGGAGTTATGGCAGGGCTAAACAACATCTGGAAAAGCAGGAAAATCAGCCACAAGACCAAACTAAACGTCTTGAAAACATGTGTGTTTAGCACAGCTCTGTATGCATGTGAGGCATGGACAATCAAAAAGACGGATAAAGATAAGATATTAGCATTTGAAATGTACTGCTATAGACGAATATTACATCTGAATTGGACAATGAATGTAACAAATACAGAGGTCCGAAGAAGACTGAGCATAAAAGAAGATCTAATACAAGTAATAATGAGATGGAAATTACGCTTGTTTGGACATATATGCAGGATGGATGACAGTAGAAAAATAAAAAGCATGATGATGGGAATTATGGACGGAAATGGGAGACGAGGAAGACCTAACAGGGAGTGGACAGATGATATAAGGGATTGGTGTAAGCAAGACTTGCACGCATTGATAAGAACAGCACAAGATCAGGAACAGTGGAGACAAGCGACAATGCATGCAATGGACACCTACGGGCTCTCGGCTCATGGACCATGATGATGATGAGAAGCGTATGGTGCAAACGACAACGCCAAAAACAATAGAAATTGACTGATATAACAAAATTTAATATCAAATATTGGTGTATTTATGTTTCGTTATCATAACAAAATGTTGAACCAGCATTTGATAGTTATTATTATGGAGGCTCACATTAACACAAATTCTCAATCACTTGATTTGGGTTTATTGGGCTTTAAGTTCTGACTTTTAGTTCGCACACATTAGTGTAGGCAATGGCGATGATAATGATGAAGACGATGCTGTTGGTGCTGAAGATAAGGAAGGAGTTTTGCGAACGAGAAATAGAGTCATGACTGAAATCTTCATATAGACGACAGAATATTAGTGCACGTAATGTGCAGTTGAAAACTACAGATTTTAGCCATTAGGCATCGATGGAGAACTGTCCATCTTAAATTGTCGTAGTGCTTGGCGAAGTTCGACCACAACAATGAGTAACATAAGCCAATCCAAATGCCGATCAGTAGAATCGAGGACTCACACTCTATTTACGATGAATAAATTATAGAAACAGATCTGTATAAGAGCATAATATATCAGTCAATTTTTCATTATCGGATAAGTTACTAGTGTAAGTCAAAATGCAACGCCATAGCCACACTTCTACGGCAATTAGTTTCCAAAAATAGAATGGGAGCTGAAAGTATTAGTACATGTATCTCACAATTTAATATGTAAGTTTTTCTTTGTCCTCCTTCAGCTAGAGCATAACAAATTCTGAGAGTCGGAAATGTGTTTCTTGCGTAACATCTAGATGCAATACAAGCTAAGAAAAAAGTCATTACCACAGGTATCAGTACAATCGCCATCATGGTTTCCATTCCGACAACATCGATCATTTTCGTTGATGGCTCACATGTGGTAGGGCGTTTGGTTGCGGTGGTCAAAATGGCATCTTGTATGGAAGTAGTTTTGAACACGGTTGATGAGAAATTAGGCGACGAAGTATTAATGGACGCTGAAGTTGTTAATGGTGCCTTAATGTCTCTGAGCTTCCTCCACTGCATGAAGGAAATCGCTAACAGATACTTAACAAGCGTGTTCATCTTTCAACAGCATGCATGACAAAAAACCAATACTGCATAAAAAATTAGGATATCGATGCGATAAAACTCTTAAATTATTTCTGAATTTTACGCAATTTTCGTAGAAGAAATCGGTGAATTATGTGTTCAAACGGAAAATCTCTTTTCATAGCAGCAAATTCAACAATTTTGTCTGTATATGGCTGGTTATAGTCAATACAGCACCTGAGTTTCAAATATCTTGCAAGAAAATGTCTTCCAAGAAAATAGTAACTTTTAGTTGAGTAAGAATATTTAAGAGGTGCTGAAAGCACATCCTTTTCTTTGTACACTAGTTGGGCAAAAATATGTTCAAACGTTGACTCGCCAGTTAATTCCAAATTCATTAATTTGTCATTTGCAGGTGAAAAGTAACAAAAGAGTGTGTGAAATCCAAGCAAAGACTGTACGTCTTCATCAAAATAAGAGTCAAGCGGTGGCAACACCAGAACATTTGCGAATGCTAACTTTTGCAAATCACTTTGCAGATCCGGCTCATGCAGAATTTGTTCACACAAATTCAAAACTTCAGTGTATTGGCGACGTTTGTAAAGGTACAAAGCACGATAGCACTGGACTATGTTGCACTGGATGCCGAAATCTTTGTGGATCGCACTATAAAATGATGTTATATTTTCTAAGGCATATTCCATTAGAAGATCAATTATTTTGTCTTTAGTTTGAAAAGGTTCTCCAAAGAAGGTCTCATTTTCTGTCAGTGAATCAGTTCTTTGATACACACGTTTTCTGGGTGTACCAAAAGGAATACTTGCCTTCAGTGATATACTGAATTTCCGCTTTGTTAAAACCATCAAGAATTTGTCGAAAGGAAAATCTGAAGCAGTCAAATCATGATCCGCATCTAAATGTTTCGATATTTTTTCGGCGGACAATACTGTCAAATAATGAGCAAACACCTCTGGTTTAGCACGCAGATCAAGATAACATGGTCTGCTTGTAAACTTCTCATTTTCCTTTATCTTCCTGTAAAGCAGCCAAAATCCAACAATTCTAGCAACGTCATCAAAAAAGAACAAATATCCTGCATTCAGTGTTTCATCTTCTTGTTGGGACGATTGAGACCTGAAGACTGTTGCGCAGAGGTCTATTGTTGTCTGATATTCTGCAGCTACAAAATTGAGAGCGGCCATGTAGACCAAAGCTGCAGTAGCGATGCTGCTGGATTGAGAATCGTTACACTGTAGAGCTAAATGAAGGTACTCTTTCACCATGAGAGACAATAGTTGAAATTCCGAACGACTATTTGATCCAGTTAAATTTTGCATGAAATTCTGAGCTTGCACGAAATGAGACTGACTGTCTTCTGATGAAGATGGTTTGGGAAGGTTATGATAGTGAGATCCTACGATTTTAGTTTGTAACGAAATTGTTACGACAAAGTCAACAAATTGCAAGCTATTCCACGAGAATTTTCCAGAACCTAAGCTGTTTGCAGTATGCAAAATATACAGTGTTGCATTATAGTTCTTAAGAGACAAAACGCTCTCCCTTTTTGGCAAATTTACCCTTTGTACAGCAGATTTCGACCGCATTTTTATACTGTAAAATATGTCATTTACAGCGCAGGTCAGTCCTACTCTGAATCCTTGCTGTATTATAGCAAGAAAAAATTTAGTACTGTGATGAAATCTTTGCGAAAAAAACAAATCAAAGGAATTAGCTTCACTCGGTTCTTGACCTTCAACGAGATGTAACATGCAATCCAGAAAGTGTGGCACTTCGTCTGTTGAGTCCTCAAATTTGAAATATTTCCGAGTGATTGGCAGTATATAATTTTTTTCAAACCAAATACAAAGAATATCTGAATTGCAGAATTCATTCAAACGCTTTTCAACCTTGGCAATCATTACTGGGTTCATGTGCTCATGAAATAAGTTTGCTTCAGGGATGAAATAGTTCGGACAGTGCTTCTTCTTCAACCATTCTGAAAGCTTTTGTAATAACTTACAGCAAATCTCAATAACGGAAGGCAAATTCCACCATTCCGTTGACTCCTCTTCACAAGTCCATAACATAATCGTCTTTAAGTGATAGTTACAGAGAACTTCATCTTCCTTTGGACAATCCTTTTCAATTAATTCTCTCTTGGCAAAGAATCTGAGCACATGGTAGACAATCTGCTGAACTTGAGTCCAACTCTGCAGTAAAGTTACTTCTGCGACTGAAAATGAATATCTCCACTGTTCTTTATCATCTTTGCAATCGCGATGCTGGACGTATACAAAATGACAGCCATTCTGTACAACCTCGGAAATTGTAGCTGTCGTCGGCCATCCGTAATTTCTAGGTCGAATAGGCCAATTTTGGGCTTCTGTAGGCCACTGAGGGCACCAAACACTCTGGACGTGATCCATCGTAATATCACCAGAATATAATTGAAGTTCTACTGCTGGACCATTCACCATGTGTCCGCAAATTTTTGGTGTTATCTTGTTATACCTGTTCACTACATGTGCCATAATATCAAAATTTAGCGTCTTGTAATTAAATGGAGAAGTTGCATGGTGGAATTCATATTTTTTCCATTTCCAATTATAGCTCATTTCCCCCAGAATTTGTAATCGAACAAAACCTGGATATTTGAGGTAAGGCTCAATTTTGTAGCATTTAATCGTATCCAATAAGCCACGCACATCATTTGGCAACACTGGAAAGTCGTCTATGAAGGCCAGCTCGTCAGAATTGGAGGCAAACACATCAGCGTCGTTGATGCATGTATTCAGCGGTCGGATATAGAACTCCGCTCTGCTGCCACAAAGAAACCCATACTCCCTTTGCACAGGACACGAGCACAGGCTTCGGAATTTCATGAAATCAGAAACAACAACAGACACTTTTGGAAGCAACTGGCATGTACTCACAATGAATGCAGATACCAGTTCTTTCTTCACATTATCCATAGATTCCGTCATTCTAAATGGAAATTATAAATATAATTATAATGCCTTTCTTAATCTCATCGTCGTCATCATCATCAGCGACAACATCATTATCGGTTCGTCGTCGTCATCAACATTATCATTAATATCACCAGAACCTTTATAAAAAAATCCTATCATCATTATCATTATCGTCAATACCGCCAACATCGCTACGCAATACTGTTAGATGGTTGGCTGGAATGTATGTAGTTAATATAATGCTCCAGTACAGTGTATATATACTGTATTTGTGTGTTTCATTACAGAAAAGCCAGCATTACGTAGATAGATGTATTGAATAAGTTCATGCCCGCATAGTAGGGCATAAAAATAATTAAATTTAATCTATGACTATATACTGGACCAGGCCAAAATCATGAATCCAGCGGCGGAAGTTTCAATTCAACCATTGCCCCGAATCGTTTGGAGATGAGCAGGCGACTTTCACGCTTGCGCGGTAAAACGCAACGCTCAATCTTCATTATTTTGTGCAGAAATCTATGGAGGAATATGTAGGCCTATAAGTAGCTAACTCTGACAACTCTGAATCGGTCGTAAAGCGCCTTGAGATCGACGGCTGTTCGACAAGTGGACGGTTCGAAAAGCGTGTATTAGTTCGCCCGAAGTTCGTTTGTGGATTATAAAAATCCTTTAGTGAGAAACTGGCTTCCAGAGACATTCGTAACTCGGAAGTGCGCTAGGTTTCGGGCGACAAGTGACAAGAGAGAGGAATAATAGAAGACATAAACAATGGGGCACCAAGCGTTTTGGAGTTAATTAAAAGCCTTAGGGCTTGGTGGCGGTTCTAGGGGCTTTCTGGTTGAACCAAAATGTTTTCTCACCAGGCTGGCGAGATTTTTTATTTTGCATTATATATAGACAGAAATTATACGGTGAAACCGGATGTTTTAAAGTAAGAACGATTAGCAATTCAACCACCAGTTGTGGGAATTTAACAGTCTACCTAAGCTCGGTGGTGGACCAGATAATTCATAACATAAGATTCGCTGACATTATTTTTGGCAAATTTACCCTTTGAAATCTGCATGTTTCATGAAATATCTTATACTACCAAGACGTTAACGTTCGCCTTACATTGAAGCGCGCTGTAGTCGATCAAAATCCAGTCTCTGATTGATCCATCGCATTTAGGAGTGGTAGCTGCGTTGAACAATTCACTGCAAATCGGTTGCGGCACAGACTTATAACTATTGTAACAGCACTGATAACAGGAAACTGTTTACACACGATTTTCCCAGAAAAAGCCAGCTCCATAACCAATGTGACTAAGTTATTTATAATCCTAATCACCATTGTTCTTCAGCGTCAAAAACACTAAATCGTGGGAAACAGATTATGTAGGCGTTCAGTAATTATGCATTATTATGTTGCAGTAAATCTAGTAATAATTGGTGAGCGTTTTAACTAGGATGAGTCTCGCTTTGATCTGCCTGATGTTTCAAATATTAAATAAATTGTACCCTGTACATACATTGCCGTATAATAATTGGTTTCACCATCTAAAGTTTTTTGCATTGAATTTGGGAAAGTAGATGCAAAATTTGGCTTTAACACCACCAGAGTTTTTCAAGTCTCGCCAAGGGTCGCCGCAGCCCCCAGCCATATATTTGTTACCCGTCAAAAACATGTTTTAACAGTAAGCAGGCCAAACCAGCTGTTCCAGTGCCACGAGGCCGACCCAAACACGTTGCAAACACAAGCTCAAAAGCTGGGGAATCATCCGGTTTTGGTCCGCCCGGCTGGGTCCTCCTTAGAGGCCGGTGCAAACCTTACGATATATCAATTAGAGATATCTATAGTAATGGGCACACCAGGTTCAATGATGGGCACAAGCAGAAGATGCTGGCTCGTTATTGACTCTACCAACACCTGCAACGATGCAACTAGCTGTGCAACATTTATCTGTTTCAACTTGCTTACCCACCGTAAGCAAGTTGAACTGAAATTATGGGCTATTTTTCCATCTAAGTTAACAGGAAATACACTCGGTATAATTTAATATGCTTATCAAATTATGATGTGGAGTGAAGTCGTAGGCGAATCATGTGAGTTCAAAAGAAAACTAAACCATGGTGTAGAACAAGAGCTTGTAACATAATGAGTTACTCAGCTAGAGGACCGTCTGGGCCAGCAGTGACTGACTGAGGGCAAACTATAATATATATATATATTTCTTTCTCTTCATGTTGGCCGAAAGGGGCTAGATTTACAGACTGTACTGTATATACAAACTGCCGGCATCCACAAACACGATTTGGTCGTTAAATTGGGTCGTTATATATTCTAAGACCCACTCGTACCCGGTAGGACCCAAGTCTTCGGTTTTTAGTATGTTGTTTGACAGATTTCATAACGCGTCCTAACTGGCCAATGAAACGTGAATTAAAGTTCTATTTTTAAAGTCTCATGAATAGGCATGAACGTAACAATGTGTGAATTTAAAACAGGCACAAAGTTTTATTGATTGGGTCTCGACCTAATCCTTTAGGATAGGAGCTAATTCTTAGGAAAAGACCCAATCAGAAAGATTTTAGCCTTACGGATGGCCCATACGTGTTATGACTTTAAACTATATGTGTGTGTGTGTGTATTTGTGTGTTTGTCCATTTCTTTGTTCCTGTTGTTTCTGTCTTCCACTTTCTAGGCGCAGTATGCGACCATGTTCGCCTGTTGTTTTTGCCGCTGGTCATTCCGTCGTAATATTTGTCTAAATGCGGAACTTCTTGCTAATTCTTGTGTGCTCGGACTTCTTATGTTAGAGTAGGCGTTTGATATTCTTTTAAAGCACCCTGACATTTATATTTCAAGAAAAAACTTTTAGTGACTAGACGTAAACGCGTTGCCTTACTCATTATTGCTTTTGAATCTGTAGGCCTATAGCATACATTTCCGAACTACCTCAAGACACAAAAGAAAGGGCACAGTTCGGATTAGGCTTGGCCTGTGTTCTAACACAATCACGCGGCTATAAGGCTAAAATCCGACTTAAATTATTGTTTTGAGTGTGGCTGATTTGAGAGATATTGAATCGCAGACACCAACTGAAACTGATATCAAGCTCGAGCTAAAATTCTTTACCTGCACAATAAGACAAAAATATGTCGAACAACTATAAGAAAGCATTAAGCCAGCTCTAACGTCATTTATCGGAGCTCCTTGTTGCGATATTTAGATACCTCTCACAAGAAATGAGAAACGTCATGGAATGCCAAGTAATGTCATGTCATGTTGTGGCTCGTGGGGCTTGGCAAGGCATGGCACAACATGGCATGACTTTCTCACCGGTGCTTTGAAATGGGACAATGCAATATAGTGTAACATGACAATGTAAATATATATAATTGACTTGTACACTACACGTTCAAGATCTATAATCGCAGCCTATACCAGGTGAAACGTATAGTGTTGATAACAAGAAATAGATGCAAGTTTCACTCACTGTACGAGTTACTTTTCCATCTAGTTATACACTCTAGTATAATTTATAATGCTAAGAATATTATGAAGCTGAGTGAGTCGTTGGAGAATCTAATGAGTTCTGGAAGAAAACAAGGCAATAATGAAGGATAAAGGCTTCTAATTTAACAATAGTGAGTTACTCAACCAGAGGGCAGACTGGGTCAGATGTCACTGCTTTAGAGCAAACTACTAATTTTCCCCCAGTCCCTGTATTTCTCTTCATTTCTGTCTTCCTCTCCATTTCTGTCCTTCACTTTCTACTCATATATCTGCGACCATTTCGGCTGCCTGCATTCTGCCGCTCGTCAATTGGTCCTGCAGTTCGTCTGAACGCGAAAATGGTTCGCTAAATCTCGCATGTTCGGAATTCGAATGTCATCAAGTAGGCTTTTACACATGCCTAAATTACTGTAATTGGTTACTTGCAGGACTGCCAAAGTTTCGGTTGCACTAGCCTCGGTCCTTTCTTTATCATGCCGCTTAAGCCGTTGCCATCAAGTCGAAATATAGGCCTATGTATATTTCGGAATATATGCGAGAAAAGCTACAACGGCTTTCTTTTGCCGAGCGAGTTTCAGTCAAGATCCGCCTGTTGGCAAACGTTTCACTCGTCGGCAATGCTCTGGCTTATATCAACGAGCTCTGTGTTCAGTTATCGAGTCGTCTCGTAGTGGTGATGGTTACGCTCTTCAGCCCGTGGAGATATGCAGGTGCCGCGCTTCCTCGCATAAACCTACTGTTACATTTGACTCTGTTGAGCAAAAAATACAACACGTTTTAAAACGCATCTGTTGATATCAGTCAGCATGCTAAATTAAGTGTCTAGATGCATAGACTTTTGAGAGGTACCTAAAATGCGCTATATTTGGTGCTCCTACACATAAATTTTCATGCACATCTTACTTAAGGGCATACCTTTATCTTTAATAAAATACGTTTCTCTGATGAAAAATCCGCCTGTGGGCAAAATCATCTTACTCGGAGAAACTTAGATTTTCGCAAATGCCCACAAACACCCTGGCCCTTTGCAGTTTGGAGCAGTCGTTGCATTGAACGGTTCAGTGCACGTTGCGTTCTTGGGATACCGACTATCATATACACAATCGTAGCAAGAGACTGCATCTGAACGCCCAATCACCGTTCCAACTAGAACGATAAGCAACGCTGCAACGTTTTTCATCTTCTCTGGAAAAGTTACAAAGTACAAGAAAGTCCGATCAACAAAGATGTGGCCACATTTTAATTACAATTACATAAATTGCAATATCAACAGTTCTGTTTGAAGTAAGGCTCCAATGTCCCAGTAAAACGTAAGGAAAGTACTTATTTCTCCGGCTTCCAACCATGAACGGGCAATGGACGATTCCCAAGCTGCTGGACACACGGTCAGTGTATCGCAGGACTTTTCGTTATTTTTCACAGCTAAGGCCAATGCCAAGTTATACTGTTTGGTGGCAGAGGCGTGTGTGCGCAAATAAATTGCTTAAGGTCGTTACAGGGAATCAGTTCAGCAGATTCGAACCCTCTATCTTTCGTGTGGCATCTGTTTCAAGATCGGTTCATTATAACATCTGTAGCGATACTATTTTACAAATGCATGACTTACCGAGTCAAGGTAATTGAAGGAGTTTGCATTCATCAACAGTTTGATATAACTGATCTGGTAATCTAACCTCGTTAACTTGTCAATATTCTCTTGCGAAGTACTGGTCGCCTCTATCAGCCTGAGCTAAGAAGTAGACGTCCGATAATTAGCAAGCTCTTTCGTAGCGTTGTTTACAGTACGTTAACTTATGGGGCCATATGACACACTGTAGCATGTGTATTACTTTCTTTATAGAGGCTTGACGTGTACAAGCTGGTTTTCAAAGGTGCAAGCTGCAACAGGTAGAACGCAAAACGAAGTCGTTAATCCGTAAAGAAGCCAAGATTTCATTTTTTCATTTATTCTTCAAATTCTGTATCAAAAGTACGACAACCAACGTCACCAATATGAATTCTACAAATAAAAATAGCAGTTACAAGTAAGTCGTTTAAAGCAAAAACACTTGTTCTCTCCAAAGCTCTCCCTTCTCTATTTTCTCTCTATGTATAGTTAAAATAGCTTTTATATGCTATTTATATATATAGTTACATGTGAATAGCCTTTAAAATGCTATATATAGTTAAAGTAGTTAATTTATATATAACTATTTTTGTGCAACTCTAAATTTACGCAGGGCCGAAAGAAAGCTAAGTCAAAGGAACCAGTTTATTCACATGCGCCCTGTCAAACTACAGTCGATAGGCGGAAAGTCTCAGATCGGTTCGTGGTAGGAGCGAGATGGGACGTAGAAAGTAAGATATATGTAGTAAGCATTGGATCGTTTGTGGGCTTTGTGGTTCATTTTTTGCCCACTTATGACATGAAAAGCAACTGATCGTCATCCGGATCCTTTCATGGTGAATGGGACACTCTCTCAATTAGCTTCATCACGTATTCCTACCGTATTATTGAGCTTAGTGTAAGTACATGACATACTCCTGAGCAAAGGCAAAATCTGAACTTCATTGATTGTACTTGCTTGTGTGAATAATAGGATCTCCTTCCCATAGGCAGTTCTTCGCTCGTCTTATCTTTCATATCCTAGCTTGTGCACTAACCAGATCGCCATTCGGTCTTTCTCTGTCGCCAGCCCAAGTTTCAACATATACATACATATACGTACATGACTGTGGCTATATTGGACGTGTTTTGTCTTATTCTTGCATTTGAAATTTTCTTCGTCTTGCATAAAATACTACACAGACCGTCATGAAATAATAGAAATCCTATTGTAAAAGATTCACATTAGTCTGTTGGACGGAGGTTGGGGTCCAGCTAACTTGGAAAGGAAAGCGGCAGTGACAAGAGAACAATTATAGAAGACATGAAGAACGGGGCAACAGAGGTTTAGGATTAATTAAAAGCCTTAGGACTTCGAGGCGGTTGTAGGACCTCTTGGTTTAGCCGAGAAATTTTCTGACTGAGCTAGAGAGGTTTTGGATTTTACTTTGATACCGAATGTTTTAGAGTGTGGATGAGTAGAAATTCAACCACCAGTTATGAGGATTCAGTAACCTACCAAGCTAGATGGCAGACAAGATTATTTATGCTGTAGGGTTCGCGTGACGTTAATGTAGCAAAATCTACCGGCATAGCAGCGACGGTACCTGCTGCCAATTTGCTCCATGAAATAAATGAAGAGCCGGGGTTTTGAGGCGCAGTTGAAGATGGTGCGAGGTTGTACGGAAGATTGCCATTGCTGTTGTGAATTCCTCAAAAGCAGTGGATCTGAGCTAGCGCTTCTCCGCTGTATATGTAACAGCAGATCCTGCCGTAGACGAAGAAGGAATAATTGTACTGTTTGTGTTCTTCATTCGTACGTCTGACATCGATCTACTTGGAACATCGTGAAGTTAAAATACTCGCGGGAAACCTCATAATATCCTGGAACAAATAAATTAGTTGGTAAATGTATTTCTGTACACTAAGATACGCGAACCATGTGCCTATGAACTACAAATTTGCATGCATAGATTAAAAATATTAACTGCTACGTATTTGCTTTCACATTTCTTTCTCGTGAGAACATCATGGAAAATTCTAATATGATTATTTGTTCAACTTTCAACAAAATCAGTCAACTTTATCATACTCAGTTGACTTCAACTCCATGCCACGCACGAACATAAGTTACTCCTATTTGAAATTGGTTACTAGGAGCTTCTCAGAGTGAAATTAACAATTCCCTGTATCGTAATACAATCCTTATCATCAGCGGATCCAGTACTTTAAGATAAAAGGTGACGTAATTGTGTTGTAATGGAAACGCATCAGTCTGCAGAGTTTAAGGGCATAACTCCGTTATGCCTCCTTACTTCCGGAATTTTCCACCACTATTAAGGAATCGCATCAAGCTCGAATCTAAACTACTGCCTTCTCTAACGACGTTATGGTAACGCAGAAGGCATCACTCACCTTTATAGTGGGTCAAGTGCTTTTCTTATGCTCAATATAACAAAACATTTTCTATCATAATCATCGATATCTTCATTTACACGCCTCAGCTTCATCGATCACGTGTTTGACTTCTACTTAGGCCTATAGATCGTGCATTAGTGCATCCCTTAACCGAGTACTTAATGTTGATGCTTATATGTGGGCTTTAAAAAGGTCATGTAGTACTAAGAATACGTTTATGAATCAAACTAATGCTTCAAAAGTCTGAACAAAGTTTATATATTGCCCCATCCAGTGATTCAAAAAGCGCAGTACTGCTATTGTGAACAGACATTGCTATAAAGAAGCTTGCATATAAGGCAGGTCTAGACTTTAAATGTTGTAACGCCATGAACTGATAAAAGGCCATCTGTAACGTGGCTTGCATAGGCAGAAAATCATTCATCCATTTGGTATCTGCTAACAGTTACACCCAATTCAACATAAAGGCCAGAAAACCTCATTCCTGTAAAACTTTAGGCATTCCATCGTGTCTTGTATACCTGTGCACTCTGCGTAAGCGCTGGCCAAAAATGAGTTCTGAGGCTAATCACTTGTATGCACAGGCGGACCATAAAGCACAAAAGGGTGTACAATCATGCTAGCGAAAATAGAACGCTGTAAAGATTCGTGGGGATAAACATACTTGAATGAGATGCATGTATGTTTTTACACGCTTTAGGAAGAGGCGATACGCTGAGCTTTAAATGTATGTAATATAATCTGATCTAATAACTTCTATAGCGCCGTATCGTAATGCCCAAGACATCAATCGATGGTCGCTTCTCTACTGAAAGATCATAATCCATTGGGAAAGCAATGTAGAAGTCCTGTAAGTCAGACACACCAGAAGTTTGGCTATTTTGGGTAATAGTCATAGTTTCACACGATCTTATGGCGTAGGTAAGCGTAACATGACTTGCTGTTTTAAATCGAGTATATGCTTATTTGAAGCGACTATATTATGAGATTCCTAAAACATTTAGCTAAAGCATACTGCACGTATTATTTGCATCTTGCTTATCCACCGTACCCTGATTTCTGGTTTCCTTGATCCATTCAGTTTTCGACTGGAATTCTCCATCGGAGTTTTACGATATTTTGCTATGGTATTACTTGAAGCGACCATCGATGTGTCTTGTTAATTACGAAATAAGAGCTATAAAAGCATTTGTTTGGATTATATGAAGTTTGCGTAATGCTAAATAATATAACTAAAATTTCTATAATAACATAAAATGTATTTTGTGGTTAGCAGGGTGTCACAACAAAATACAGTATATTTCAGGTTTTTATAAAAGCTTGAATTTCAGGTTTTTTATAAAGGCTTGAATTAAAAATCAAAAGTTCTAAAACTGTGCATCATTAGAAGTGAGTTAATCTATGCATTTTGCAAGATACTGACAGCAATTAGGCTTGCTGATTTAACAGTTTTATTCAAATTGACCATCTTACTTAAATAAATGAAATGATTTTCGAAAGTACTGTTATTATTGCCAAAATCCCAATGGCTAATTTACTGAAAGGCTCAACTGAAAAGCCGACATTTGGTATGTCGTGTGGCAGATCGCCGTTGCAGTTGTCCTCGTTACAGAAGCAACCGATGAAAGTTCCCAACGTTCCGTTTTCTACACGCTGGTATTTAAAGCAGCAGTTGCTGCCGTAGACGTAGAATGTGAAATTCATATGTTTGTATTCTTCATCGTACGTCAGGCATCGGTCTACTTGAAATGTCGTGTCGTTTGTGCAGTTTCGGGTAATGACTTACTGTCCTAAAAACAAAAATAATCAGTTGATAATAATTTATTAGTGCTTTTTTGCGTCAAGGTCTGGCCCCGACCTCGATGACAAACTTTGAGGCCTAGGTTTTGTGGCTTCTGGCCTTGGATTTGTTATTTGTTGTCTCGGGCCTCGAGGTTGGCATTACGTTTAACACGTATTCAAGTGTTACTTGCACTCATTCAGTGTTCACATTGAGTGCGCTACTGCCTGTTTAAGAAATGGAGGGAAGTTGTACTCAAATTTCAGTCTTCTATTACGTACTGATCATATTTTATATATCCTCTTGCCCCGTCCTTTCTCTTATAGTTTATTTGATATCACTGATTAACAGCCTAAATATTTCGGTGATGAATTCCATCACTTTTGACCAAGCTTCCTGTGCTTAATAAGAATATGATGGTCAAAAGCTGTAGTAAATGTTTACTGTTTGAAACTGTTTGTTTGTTATGAATCAGCCAGAGCCAAGCTCTCGAGTGTTACATGTGAGTTTTTCGTTTCAGTAATCGTTTGTTACTTCAAAATGCGGCGAAATTGTGTAAATAGTGCAGACAACTTTTGCTATGTGTGTGGTTCTGTTACTCCAGCCATTAAGAAAGTTTATCACTCGTCGTCACTGCACTGGCATCATGTGACTCCGCGTTCCAGTTGTTAGTCAACGGGATTGGCGATCGCTACACTTATCAAACCCGTGGTGGTATGCAGGTGCCGCGCTTCCACACATCAACTCGAGCCCATCGTGCCTTGTCATATGTCGGACCGTCCTTGTGAAACATTTTTGCCAATGCATTTATTTACTGCCGTATTTGACTCTTTTCAGCAGACTTTTCAAACAGTCTTAAAAAGGAACCCATTGATATCAGTTAGGTCGCTATACCAAGTGCCTGATATTGACATATTTACATGTGTGCTGCGCTTTTGCGAGGAATCTAAAATGCGTTATTTTAGGTGTCGATATACATATATTTTATATATATATCCTACTTACTTATTTATCTCATCTTATATAAAATACATTACACAGTACCTTGGACGGCTATTAATATCCACATGCATCTTGGTCCGTCACATTTTGGAGAACTTGCTGCAGTGAACGGTTCAGTGCACGTCGCGTTCTCACGTTGCGTGGTAGCATATTGACAATTGTAACAGGAGACAGCACCTGAACGCCCAATCAGTGAGCCGACAAGTGCCACAAGCAACGCCACAACGCTTTTCATCTTTCCTAGAAAAGTTGCAAAGTTACAGTCATATTATAATTACAATTACCATTACAAAAATGTAATGTCAAACATTCTGTTTCAAGCAGGTTCTCATGTCTCCAGTGGAACACAAGGAAGCTGCTTATTTCTCTCATTTCTGCCCTTCATCCAGCAGTGAGCGAATCCCAAGATACTGGACACAATAAGCAACGCCGCAACTCTTTTAATCTTCTCGGGCGAAGTCACCAAATTCAAGAAATTGCATTCAACAAGCATGTTCATATCTGAGGCCATATTTTAATTACAATTACATAAAATGCAAAATCTAACATTCTGGTTGAAGAAAGGCTCGCATGTGCCAGTAAAAAAATAAGGAAAGTGCTTATTTCTTCCGCTTCCAACTTTGATCCGGCAATGGACTAATCGCAAGGTGCTGGTCGCTCGGTCATTTTATCGCAGGACTTTTCGTTTATTTTCTCAGCTTCTTCCGATGCCAAATTTTACTGTTTTACGACAGAGAAAATTGTGAGCAAATTACTAGCCCAAGGTCGTTACTGGGAATCCGCTCTGCAGATTCGAACTTGTCGCATCTATTTCAAGATCGGTTTATTATTTACTGTGTAGAGCTGCAATTTTAGAAATGCATGACTTACCGAGTCAAGGCAATCGAGGAAGTAGAATTGAAACAAAGCCTCGTATATTTGATCAGAATGTCTAACCTCGCTAACTGATCAATCTCGTGTTCTCTTGCAACCTGAGCTAAGAAGTAACGCCTGCCGAAAAGTAGTAACCTCTTTTATGGCCTCGTTTGTGTTAACTTAACGGACCATATGACGTTTTGTTAACATTTCTACTAAGGTTTTCATAGAAGTCTGAACTTTACCAACTCCTTTCAAAGATGCAGGTTGCAACAGGCAGAACGCTTAACCAGATCGTTCATCCGTAACCAAACAAGAATATCAACCTTTTTCTTTCTAATTCTGTAACAAAGTGCGGCAAACAACATCACCAATAGGAACACTATGAATTGCCGTCGCTTTAAGCAAAAAACAAGCGTGTCCTGCATTACTCAAAAGCTCCCTTCGTCCCTTACTCCCTCCCTATCTCTCCCTCTCTCTCTCTCACTCTGTCTCTGTCTCTCTATGTATATAAATACATATTCATCTTTTGATTTTTTTCTCTCTCACTCTCTGCATATTGTTGCGAGGACACGTGTGCAGATGAAGGTTGGTTGGGTCTGAAGGTGACACGTGCCCATGCAACAGCCTGTGCGTAACACTGCTGATGCATCTTTCAGTTGAAGGAGAAAAGGTGAAGAGGGAGGGAAGGCTGCTTGGGTCGGATATTGGCATGCAAATGCACTTGTTTGTTGAAGGAGTGTTTGAAGGTATGTTTTGGAGGGAGTGCAAGACTATATAATTTAGAAGTTTTATGTTGATGTGTGTCATAATTTGGGACCTCTCGTAGCGAGTTTTTCGTATGTGAAAAAACTGTTGAAGCCGCGTGAACTGAGTTGTCACTGAAACGTGTTTTCCGATTCGTAACAGTGTATTGTTACGCGTCGGAAAACGCGTTTCAGCGACAACTCAGTATATACCGTTAAAATAGGCATAATTAGAAGTTGTTTGGGCGCCAATGCATATATATCTCTTTTGTGTATTTTAATCTAGTCGTAATCGTAAACTCGAGATTTATACAGTGCCCAAAGAAAGCTAGGTCACGGGAACCAGATTATTCACAGGCGCTCGGTCAAAACAAAATCAGTAGGCAGAAAGTGTTAGGTTCGGTTCCAGGTTAGCGTGAGCTATAACGTAAAATGCAATATCTAATAGGCATTGGGTCTTTTCTGGCCTTCGTGATTCGTTTCTTGCCGACTTATGTCCGAAGAAGCAACTAAATGTAAAGAGGCAAACGCTGTTGGCCTACTTGGCATGCCCATCAAATATGACTCGCATTGAGTACAGATTTTGTACTCTGAGCTTCTGTGTAATTTTACTGAAAATTTCCTTCATTGAGTGTTTTTACTAAATGTTTTGCACTTGGTTGTTCCCCAGTGTTCCAGATATCTTCTGGTAAACCTACTTTGCGAATGTGGACATATATTTTTCTTCTGGATTTTGTCTCTGGAATCCAAACATCTTATTTCACCTGTATTGTTATCGATCTTCAAAATTTCAACATTCATTAACTTAAATATGTGATAGTTGTACCATTGGTGAACTACTGGTCGTATGTGTATGCGCTTTTAGGGTAAGAGTCTTTAAACTCACCATACCACGTATTTGATGACAATTTTGCAAATGTCGTTTACTTTTTTCTTATCACGACATGTATCCTCAACTTTCTTTTTCCTTTGCAGTTCACTAATGAATAACCAATATCCATTTTTTATTTTTGGGATGAAAATTATTGTGGAAAGTGATGACAAATCGAAGATTCGTATACGATTCCTGACAGAGCTGTTTCAAACGATTTTAAGAATAGAACAGAGTAAAAAAATCAAGCAAACAAAGAATTACTGAAATTGTATGAACACATATAGGCTGATTAGTTTGGAAGTCATGGTAACTGGCAAGTCGTTTCAAACCATGCAAATATGGAAGCCGGGAACTTTATTGAAATACATGTAGTTTGAGTATGTCTTGGTAATGCGTCCAAAGCGTCATCCAATTGACACTGTCGTCCGTATATTTTAGAAGCAACTTTATACTTAACTAGTTTTAAGATATACGTAGCGTTTCTAATAACATAATCTAATCTAATGAATTCTATAGCGCTGTTATCATGATGCTTAAGGCTTCAAGTCAAAATCGGTCAAAAATCACATAATTATCGTCGAAGAATCCGGAAATGTAATCTAATGTAATTTGAAATGTAATGTAATGGGAATGTAACAGACATTTTTAAAGCGTCTTTCAGCATCTCCCAAAAGCGCTAACTACTGTAATGTCGTTCTCTTTTACTATTCAGACTCGATAACCTTGCTTAATTAAGATAAATGATCTCAGAAATCACTGCAAAAATTGCGATGGGCCATGTAGCCGCTTTCCCCACTTGAGTCATTGGCGATGCCAGGTTGAATGGAAAATTGCTGTTGCAATCATCACTTTGACAGATACAAGTTGTATAGTAGTACTTGTATTCAGAGTCAAAGACTAACTCGATATTAACACAACAGTTGTTGTCAGAGGCGAAATAGCTGGTGTTTCCCGTGCTATACGTTTCACACTGGTCAATCCGAATGCCAAGCTTGTCGTTAAAGCAGTCACGTCTAACTGTATAATAATCTGCAACAAATAAGCTACCGTTATGAGAGCCCTGCGGAAATAAGTTTCTAAACAGCGAACTGCAACATATTGACCAGCTAAACACAAATACGAGCGAGGTGTACATGTTTCCTACAGCGAAGGACCAACAGAGCAAAGCCATATGCATGGAAGGCCTATCCTATTCTATTATAAGCATATGAGATACGAAGTGAACGCTGGTCAACGAAAGTAGGTTTAGTGGTAGTTAAAGAAGCAGACTAATACAAATGTCTTTAATAAAACTGAAAATACATTATTACTCTTCAGGAAACCCTATCCTGCTTCCTCTTCTTCTCCTTTACTCGCTTATTGCCCCGATTCTAAGAACCACTCACAGCAGTCTTGCTGTCAACCTGCCAGACTTCTGAATGTTAACCGGACTCAAACATGACCTTACCGGCCTATCGATTTTGTTTTGACCGAGAACCTGTGAATAAGCTGGCGATTTAGATTTCTTTGGGCGCTGTTGGAATCTAGAGATTATGATTACGATTACAAGTATCTACTGACAATAGTTTCAATTCAATAATTTTTAACATCTCAAACGAGACAATTTCAAAACAAGAATTAAGTCGGTCAGTAACACTTTTGATAACAAGATGTTGCAATATGGATTTAGCCGATGTCTGAACGGGAATACAATACAATACTACCTTAATTTTATAATGCAAGCAGAAGTGCACATTGAAGAGAGGGAACAGAAAATATTAGGAACCATGAACAGAATGAAATAGGTAACTCTTCAGTTTAGAACAAAAGACAGCCTTGGTAAGAAAGTTGCAAACATGCGGAAATAGAGTCTTTCAAACGAAGGGACCAGCAACTGTGTATGAACGCCGGCCAAACACATAGCATAAATATAATATAGATTCAGCTGCCTTTCAGCTGATTCAAGTGAAGTAATGTTGCGCAGGGACAAGATACATGCCACCCCATTGCATTTAGGAACAGTTTTGGTATTCAGTTGTTCGCTGCAAGTCGACTGAAGTGGTGCATCACTAGAATAGCTGCAACTGTAACAAGAAACTGCATCAGAACGTCCGATCACTGAGACGATCAGTACGACGAGCAAGGACACCATCTTATTCATATTCTCTGGAAAAATAACATAATACAAAAATGCGATCAACATCACGCACGATCCAGCATCAAAAGAATCAAAAGCGGTTTTCATTAACTTTTGTAGGCCAATTATGTTAGAAATACATGACTTATACAGCAAAGGCAATTGACTGGGTTGAATTTGAACACCGGTTAGCATAACTCCGAACTGAAAACTTACATCTTCCACTCTGTTTATGGCTCCAATTGTTTCCCGTTGCCCGACTTCAATATTCACTTTTGATCTTTGTAAAAGGCATTACCAAAACATTGTCAGTCAGTCTGTAGGTCTATTTTATAAATGATCAGAGAATCTAACCTCGTTAACCGGTCAATCCTATATTGAGTAGTTCTTCTGTCCTCGAGCAAAGTGAGCTTAGAAGTAAAGCCTGCGAATATTACTAACCTCTTTCATGCCTTGGCTTGTATTAATTTATGGAGCCATATGACGCAGTGCACCATTTTTGCTACGGTGTCAACAGAAGCCTAATGTTTACCAAATGCTTTGTAAAGGTGTATGGTAAAACAGCAGGTAAAACGCATACAGAACCGTTAACCGTGACCATATCAAAATTTCAACATTTTTCTCCCTATCGTATTCTATACTGCATTTGAATCAGCCGACCTATCTATGTTCCATACTCAACCGTCATACCAACAAATATTGCACTCGATCAATGGACAAAGGTGAGTCGACTACATATATTCTTAGGCCATATTAATTTCTATATATGCAGTAATAGATTAAAACTTAAATTTTGCAGCCTTTAGGAAGTTAATTGTGCGTATATGTGTATTTCTTTCTCCCATGCAGTTTGATATATTCAAAATCGTAAAATCGAGATTTCTACCGCGCTCAAGAATGCTAAGTCATGGGAACCAGTTTATCCACAGGCGCTCAGTCAAAACAATATCGATAGGAAGAAAGGATCAGATTCGGTTCCTGTCAGGCGTGTGCTACATGTAGGACGTACAAGATAAGAATTACGAAGCATTGAATCGTTACTGGTCTTTGTGATTCATCTCTTGTCGTCTTAAGACCTGAAAAGCAATTAAACGTCACCCGGATCCTTCTATGTTGAAGGGAAGACTTTCAAAAACCCAACGCACAGTAATTTGTAAGGCTGACCTAATGTTCTTATACGCTGAGTCGCATGTAAGAACATGACATCAGCCTGAGGAAAGGCAAACAATAAACTTAAATGACTGTACTCTCTTGTGTGAACACAAAATATCTTTCTTTCAGAGCTAGTGCACCGCAGGTCTTGTCTTTCACATCTTAGCTTGTGCCACTAGATAAGGCACTAACTAGAACGACATCCGGTCTTTCTCGGTCGCCAGCCCATGACTCAATACACCTACGTACATGTCTGCGGCCATATTAGTCGTGTATAATCTAGTTCTGGTATTTGGCAGTTTCTTTGTCTTGTATAATATTTTCCTTGATAATTCTCGTTTGATTTGAATTCTACTGTGACTGAGTCTGCTTTTGGGCGTTTCTCTTGATTTCGGGATGGTGTTTGTCCATTCCTGGACGGTGTTCGTCTTTTCGGCTTCGCATTCATTAATTTTGGACTCGTCCTGCATTGAGGAGTGACAGGTTCTTAATTGGATGAATTAGGTTAAAGATGAACAAAAAACGTCTGCTGAATGGCATCGAAAGTATGCCCGCAGACCTCTTGGCTGAAGAGATGCTGCATAACCCACTACCTGTGAGGGACGACTGAGATGTTGCCCGTCACACCTAATCCTCGATACAACGCGACTTAGGATCTGTGAACATGCTCTCAACTACTATACATTGCCTACTCAATTATGAGTAGGCTTTCGACGAGGCTAATTTAATTGCATTCTGGCAATGTCTAATTGATCACCAATATCGTAAAACTTCCGGAGGACTATCAGCAGCCGCGACAGAGAGAGATAAAAAGAGAAAGATAAAGAGAAAGAAAGAGAGAGAACGAAATAGGGAGACAGGCAGACAGACAGACAGACAGACAGACAGAGGGACAGACAAAGTAAACTGCATTCTTTTCATCATGAAATGTTTATAATTGATTTCAAATGTTCCAAGTCTTCGAAAGGACTATTCTGTCGAAAGTTTTATAGTTGCTTTATTTTTTAGAACTTTCAACATGAAAACTGCCGTCTGGCGAAAATAACTTGAACTTTGAGTAGGGAATGGATAATGAAATACACAATATGTTCAGCATTTTCATAGACATAAAGTAAAATGCCAATAGATTTACAATACACATAACGATAATGAAAATTAAGTACCCACACTCTTTGAACCTTACTGCTGGGGCGGATAACAAGCATACAGTTGATATATACTGGCGCTTTATAATTCCGCTGCTACGTATTTTATGAAACTTTGTAAGGGTGAACTCTTGGAAAGACGCTAGTTCAAAGTTCGGTTATCGTGTTATTAAAACAACCTTTTAAAGCAAAGTGCAGAACTTACAACAACATTTGGTATTATCAGTATCATTACGAAAGTTTGCTTTAGCTGTCAGTTCGGGTTAAGATAATCATCGACGCCGAGAAAATTAAGCCATTTTTCTTTACAGGAATCGGTCTTACTGTCGAGGACAAATACAAGGAATTCTGATCTCTATCCAACGTAAGAGAGCAGCTGAATCTTCAATTTCTGTCGAGGAAATTACCCACTTTATATTTTTCTGACTTAATAGGTGTACATCTATACAGTGATAAATGGAACAAAAGTCTGTGTATGTCATGAATTATGCATAGCAGAAGAAGAAAGGAAAGACCTTATAGACAATGGCTTGACAACAGAGAAGTCTGGTATCAAACAAAGGTTCACAGCTTGACTTTGGCAGCGCAAGATGGAAAAAAGTACGCGAAGACAATTCAATGTACAATCCATTGTCTGTGGGAAGATCAGGCGGCGAGCGAGAAGACTATTTACCCACCTTCATGCGCAAAGACTAAGAAACTGAAGTCAATAATACTTCACGCATATGGCTGTTTTTAGACCGGGTTATCTTTTGGGATTGCTCATCTTTTCCTTAATGTTCGCCGTTACAACAATAATTTTTTTGTCGTCATTGTCCTGCAAACATCGTCGTCACTGTCGTCTGTCGGTTTACCATCAGTTGAATGTAAATACTCCCAGTCATAGTATTAAATTAGACTTCACATAACACATGTATAATAGCGTCTGTTGTGACGGTTTTTGAACTACATAGAAGCGGATGGTGTAAACGAAAACGCCAAATACAACTGAAATTGACTGATATAACAAGATATAATGTCAAATATCGGTGTATTTATGTTTCGCTATCATAACAAAATGTTGAACCAGCATTTGATAGTTATTATCATAGAGGCTCACATTAACACAAAATCTCAATCACTTGATTTGGGTTCATTGGGCTTTAAGTTCTGACTTTTAATTCGCAAATTAGTGTAGGCAATGGCGATGATAATGATGAAGACGATGCTGTTGGTGCTGAAGATAAGGAAGGAGTTTTGCGAACGAGAAATAGAGTCATGAATGAAATCTTCATATAGACGACAGAATATTATTGCACGTAAATGTGCAGTTGAAAACTACAGATTTTAGCCATTAGGCATCGATGGAGAACTGTCCATCTTAAATTGTCGTAGTGCTTGGCGAAGTTCGACCACAACTATGAGTAACATAAGCCAATCCAAATGCCGATCAGTAGAATCGAGGATTCACGTTCTACTTACGATGAATAAATTATAGAAACAGATCTGTATAGGAGCATAACATAGTCAATATTTCTTTATCGGATAAGTTACTAGTGTAAGTCAAAATGCAACGCCATAGCCACACTTCTACGCAATTAGTTTCCAAAAATAGAATGGGAGCTGAAAGTATTAGTACATGTATCTCACAATTTAATACGTAAGTTTTTCTTTGTCCTCATTCATCTAGAGCATAACAAATTCTGAGAGTCGGAAATGTGTTTCTTGCATAACATCTAGATGCAATGCAAGCTAAGAAAAAAGTCATAACCACAGGTATCAGTACAAACGCCATCATGGTTTCCATTCCGACAACATCGATCATTTTCGTTGATGGCTCACATGTGGTAGGGCGTTTGGTTGCGGTGGTCAAAATGGCATCTTGTGTGGAAGTAGTTTTGAACACGGTGGTGAGAAATTAGGCGACGAAGTATTAATGGACGCTGAAGTTGTTAATGGTGCCTTAATGTCTCGGATCTTCCTCCACTGCATGAAGGAAATCGCTGACAGATACTTAACAAGTCTGTTCATCTTTCAATATCAATCATGACAAAAAACCAATACTGCATAAAAAATTAGGATATCGATGCGACAAAACTCTTGAATTATTTCTGAATTTTACGCAATTTTCGTAGAAGAAATCGGTGAATTATGTGTTCAAAGAGAAAATTTCTTTTCATGGAAGCAAATTCAACAATTTTGTCAGTATAGGGCTGGTTATAGTCGATACAGCACCTGACTTTCAAATATCTGGCAAGAAAATGTCTTCCAAGAAAATAGTAACTTTTAGTTGAGTAAGTATAAGTAAGAGGTGCTGAAAGCACATCCTTTTTTTTGTACACTAGTCGGGCAAAAAAATGTTCAAACGTTGACTTGTCAGTTAAATCCAAATTCATTAGTTTGTCATTTGCAGGTGAAAAGTAACAAAAGAGTGTGTGAAATCCAATCAAAGACTGCACGTCTTCATCGAAATAAGAGTCAAGCGGTGGCAACACCAAAACATTTGCAAATGCTAATTCTTGCAAATTGCTCTGCAGATCCGGCTCATGCAGAATTTGTTCACACAAATTCAAAACTTCAGTGTATTGGCGACGTTTGTAAAGGTACAAAGCACGATAGCACTGGACTATGTTGCACTGGATGCCGAAATCTTTGTGGATCGCACTATAAAATGATGTCATATTTTCTAAGGCATATTCCATTAGAAGATCAATTATTTTGTCTTTATTTTGAAAAGGTTCTCCAAAGAAGGTCTCACTTTCTGTCAGTGAATCAGTTCTTTGATACACACATTTTCTGGGTGTACTAAAAGGAATACTTGCCTTCAGTGATATACTGAACTTCCGCTTTGTTAAAACAATCAAGTATTTGTCGAAAGGAAAATTTGAAGCAGGCAAATCATGATCCGCATCTAAATGTTTCGATATTTTTTCGGCGGACAATACTGTCAAATAATGAGCAAACACCTCTGGTTTAGCACGCAGATCAAGATAACATGGTCTGCTTGTAAACTTCTCATTTTCCTTTATCTTCCTGTAAAGCAGCCAAAATCCAACAATTCTAGCAACGTCATCAATAAAGAACAAACATCCTGCATTCAGTGTTTCATCTTCTTGTTGGGACGATTGAGACCTGAAGACTGTTGCGCAGAGGTCTATTGTTGTCTGATATTCTGCAGCTACAAAATTGAGAGCGGCCATATAGACCAAAGCTGCAGCAGCGATGTTGCTGGATTGAGAATCGTTACAATGTAGAGCTAAATGAAGATACTCTTTCGTCATGAGAGACAATAGTTGAAATTCCGAACGACTATTTGATCCAGTTAAATTTTCCATGAAATTCTGAGCTTGCACGAAATGAAACTGACTTTCTTTTGCTGAAGATGGTTTGGGAAAGTTATGATAGTGAGATCCTACGATTTTAGTTTGTAACGAAATTGTTTCCACAACGTCAACAAATAGCAAGATATTCCATGAGAATTTTCCAGAACCTAAGATGTTTGCAGTATGCAAAATATACAGTGTTGCATTATAGTACTTAAGAGACAAAAAGCTCTCACTTTTTGGCAAATTTACCCTTGGTACAGCATTTCTCGAATGTATTTTTATAAAGTAAAGTATGTCATCTACAGCGGAGCTCAGTCCTACTATGTATCCATGCTGTATCATAAGACGACAAGTCCTAGTACTGGAATAAAATCTGAGCGAAAACAACCAATCAAAGGTTTTAGCTTCACTCGGTTCTTGACCTTCAAGAAGATGTAACATGCAGTCCAGAAAGTGTGGCACTTCGTTTGGTGATTTCGACCATCTTAAATATTTCCGAGTGATCGGCAGTATATAATTTTTTTCAAACCAAATACAAAGAATGTCTGTATTGCAGAATTCATTCAAACACTTTTCATTCTTGGCAATCATTAGTGGGTTCATGTGTTCATGAAATAAGTTTGCTTCAGGGATAAAATAGTTCGGACAGTGCCTCTTCTTCAACCATTCTGAAAGCTTTTGTAATAACTTACAGCAAATCTCAATAACGGAAGGCAAATTCCACCATTCCGTTGACTTCTCTTCACAAGTCCATAACATTAGGGTCTTTAAATGGTAGTTGCAGAGCACTTCATCTTCCTTTGGACAATCTTTTTCAATTAGTTCTCTCTTGGTAAAAAACCTGAGCATAT
The DNA here is from genome assembly GCA_964023275.1 of Norana najaformis. Lineage (NCBI taxonomy): Eukaryota > Metazoa > Annelida > Clitellata > Crassiclitellata > Hormogastridae > Norana > Norana najaformis. The sequence continues at coordinate 47,623,165 of OZ029914.1, forward strand.
GGTAGACAATCTGCTGAACGTGAGTCCAACTCTGCAGTAAAGTTACTTCTGCGACTGAAAATGAATATCTCCACTGTTCTTTATCATCTTTGCAATCGCGGTGCTGGACGTATACAAAATGACAGCCATTCTGTACAACCTCGGAAATTGTAGCTGTCGTCGGCCATCCGTAATTTCTAGGTCGAATAGGCCAATTTTGGGCTTCTCTAGGCCACTGAGGGCACCAAACACTCAGGACGAGATCCAAAGTAAAATAATCAGAATGTGGTTGAAGTTCTAATGCTGGACCATTCACCTTGTGTCTGATTGCTGGTGTTATCTTGTTACACAAGTGCACTCCATGTGCCATAATATCAAAATTTAGCGTCCTGTATCTAAGTGGAGAAGTTGCATGGTGGAATTCATATATTTTCCGTTTCCAATTATAGCTCATTCCCCCCAGAATTTGTAATCGAACAAAACCTGGATATTTGAGGTAAGGCTCAATCTTGTAGCATTCAATCGTATCCGATAAGCCACGCACATCATTTGGCAACACTGGAAAGTCGTCTATGAAGGCCAGCTCGTCAGAATTGGAGGCAAACACATCAAGGTCGTTGATGCATGAAAGCAGCGGTCGGATATAGAACTCCGCTGTGCTGCCACATGAAAAGCGATACTCCCTTTGCACAGGACACGAGGACATTTTTAGGAATTTCATGCGATCAGAAACAACAACAGACACTTTTGGAAGCAACTGGCATGTACTCACAATGAATGCAGAAACCAGTTCTTTCTTCACATTATCCATAAATTCCGTCATTCTAAATGGAAATTATAAATAAATTATAATGCCTTTCTTAATCTCTTCATCGTCATCATCATCAACGGCAACATCATTATCGGTTCGTCGTCGTCTTCAACATTATCATTAATATCACCAGAACCTTTATAAAGAAATCCTATCATCATTATCATTATCGTCAATACCGCCAACATCGCTACGCAATACTGTTAGATGGTTGGCTGGAATGTATGTAGTTAATATAATGCTCCAGTACAGTGTATATATATACTGTATATGTGTGTTTCATTACAGTAAAGCCAGCATTACGTATATAGATGTATTGAATAAGTTCATGCCCGCATAGTAGGGCATAAAAATAATTAAATTTTAATCTATGACTATATACTGGATCAGACCAAAATCATGGATCCAGCGGCGGATGTTTCAATTCAACCATTGCCCCGAATCGTTTGGAGATGAGCAGGCGATTTTTATGCTTGCGCGGTAAAACGCAACGCTCAATCTTCATTTGTGCAGAAATCGATGGAAGAAGATGTAGACCTCTAAGTAGTTAACTATGACAACTCTGAATCGGTCGTAAAGTGCCTCGAGATCGACGGCTGTTCGACAAGTGGACGGTTCGAAAAGCGTGTATTAGTTCGTGAGAAGTTCGTTTGTGGATTATAAAAATCCTTTAGTGAGAAACTGGCTTCCAGAGACATTCGTAACTCGGAAGTGCGCAAGGTTCGGGCGACAAGTGACAAGAGAGAGGAATAATAGAAGACACGAAAAACGGGGCACCAAGGATTTTGGGATTAATTAAAAGCCTTAGGGCTTGGTGCCGGTTCTAGGGGCTTTCTGGTTGAACCAAAATGTTTTCTCACCACGCTGGAGAGATTTTTTATTTTGCATTACATACAGACAGAAATTATACGGTGAAACCGGATGTTTTAAAGTAAGAACGATTAGCAATTCAACCACCAGTTATGGGGATTTAGTAGCCTACCTAAGCTCGGTGGTAGACCAGATAATTCATAACATAAGATTCGCTGACATTATATTTCCTGAAATATCTTATACTTCCCAGATGTTAACGTTCGCCTTACATTGAAGCGCGCTGTAGTCGATCAAAATCCGTCTCTCATTGATCCATCGCATTTAAGAGTGGTAGCTGCGTTGAACAGTTCACTGCAAGTCGGTTGCGGCACAGAATTATAACTATTATAACAGCACTGATAACAGGAAACCTATTACACACAATTTTCCCAGAAAAAGCCAGCTCCATAACCAGTGTGACTAAGTTATTTGTAATCCTAATCACCATTGTTCTTCAGCGTCAAAAACATCTAAATCGTGGGAAACAGATTATGTAGGCGTTCAGTAATTATGCATTATTATGTTGCAGTAAATCTAGTAATAACTGGTGAGCGTTTTAACTAGGATGAGTCTCGCTTTGATCTACCTGTTGTTTCAAATATTAAATGAATTTCACCCTGTACATACAGTGTCGTATGTTAATTGTTATTCAACGTCTAAAGGTTTATGCATTGAATTTGGGAAAGTAGATGCAAAATTTGGCTTTCACACGACCAGAGTTTTCCAAGTCTCGCCAAGGGTCGCCCCAGCCCCCAGCCATATATTTGTCACCCATCAAAAACATGTTTTAACAGTAGGCAGGCCAAACCAGCTGTTCCAGTGCCACGAGGCCGACCCAAACACGTTGCAAACACAAGCTCAAAAGCTGGGGAATCATCCGGTTTTGGTCCGCCCGGCTGGGTCCTCCCTAAAGGCCGGTGCAAACCTTACGATATATCAATTAGAGATATCTATAGTAATGGGCACACCAGGTTCAATGATGGGCACAAACAGAAGATGCTGGCTTGTTATTGGCTCTACTAACACCTGCAACGATGTAACTAGCTGTGCAACATTTATCTGTTTCAACTTGCTTACCCACCGTAAGCAAGTTGAACTGAAATTATGGGCTATTTTTCCATCTAAGTTAACAGGAAATACACTCGGTATAATTTAATATGCTTATCAAATTATGATGTGGAGTGAAATCGTAGGCGAATCGTGTGAGTTTAAAAGAAAACTAAGCCATGGCGTAGAACAAGAGCTTGTAACATAATGAGTTACTCAGCTAGAGGACCGTCTGGGCCAGCAGTGACTGACTGAGGGCAAACTACAATATATATATATATATATTTCTTTCTCTTTCTGTTGGCCGAAAGGGGCTAGATTTACACACTGTACTGTATAAACAAACTGCCGGCATCCACAAACACGATTTGGTCGTTATATATTCTAAGACCCAGTCGTACCAGGTAGGACACAATTCTTCGGTTTTTAGTATGTTGTTTGACAGACTTCATAATGCATTCTAACTGGCCAATGAAACGCGAATTAAAGTTCTATTTTTAAAGTCTCATGAATAAGCATGAACGTAACAATGTGTGAATTTTAATACAGGCACAAAGTTTTAACGATTGGGTCCCGACCTAATCCTTTAGGACAGGAGCTAATTCTTAGGAAAAGACCCAATCAGAAAGATTTTAGCCTTACGGATGGCCCATACGTTTAGCGACTTTAAACTACATATGTGTGTGTGTATGTGTGTGTTTGTCCATTTCTTTGTTCCTGTCGTTTCTGTCTTCCACTTTCTAGGCGCAGTCTGCGACCATTTTCGCCTGTCCTTTTCTGCACATTGGAAGAACGTGAAATAAACCTGAGCAAAGATCTTGCCTTTCACACCCGTTTTTTCTTAGTAGCCGGTCCAAGCCGCATTGCCGTGTGCAGCTAAGGGTTTAATAAGTTCCAGTCAAGTAGAGATAGCAAAACAAAATAATTTAAGGAGTATCATTTGAATAAGCAATTGTTCATGTAAGAAAAGGTGTTTAAGTCTCAATGACCCGATTGAAAATAACCCTGAGTTCCTTGACGCAATTGCAGCAATTCATTCATCAGATGGTAAAGGCATTCGTTGATGAACTATCCATTAAAAATAGCCATTTTAGTTGTCAATAACATGCAAAGTATAAAAATTTAAACCAATATTTTAATTAATGGTTCTAAACAGATGATGGTCAAATGTGATCGGACTATACCATGGCAGAACTAAACAAGGAAAACTTCAGAATAAACCATTACTCTTCTGTTCCTACTGCACAACTAGTTGCCACAGATGAGATTCTAAACTGGTTCTTTCTAACAAGATCAGTCATTGTTCAGTGGACAAAAGTCATATTGTTCAATGAGTTCTTTTAATGCCTGGCCTATTTGATCAATTTCATCCTACCCATGGTGACCAATAAACATTGAAGTCGCTTACCACCAGGGAATTGGCATTTGAAACCGCCTACATTAAAATCTAAGCCAGGAGTTGCGCTACAAAATTCTCAATCCTGTCACCTCTCCTGCATTTTCTCGAGACAAAAAAACGGAACTGTGCAAACTATCCTGCTTCCACTTTTGCCAACCATACGACGACCGCCGGCATCAACGATTTCCACCTGTAGTATTATTATTATTTATTTTTATTTTTGTATGCCACTATGTTTACATTAATTGGACACTGATAATTGGCATATTTTGAAATAATATAAGTCTAACGCAGATCTTTTGTACTATTTGCATTGAACATTTATTTTTAGATGATGACATTTGTGAAGTTATATTCCAGATGAGCTCAACACATGAAAAAACGAAGCCTGTTGAAAGGGGCAAGACGGATTACAGCGGCCCATCTTGCCCCTATGCTATGGTAAGATGTACCATAATGACAAAACTTTTTAATTAGAAAAATCTCTCTTCCAAACAGGGATGCAATCAAATTTGTGCTGCTTTACCCGGTGGGCTGCGAGTGAAACAAAAATTGTGCTCTTTTTGCATATTCCTTAAATTCCGTACAGGATCCATCTCGCCCTAGAAACCCTACATATGTCGCGTGCAACATATAGATCAAATACGAAACTATAAAGCCAGTTACAAAGCCACAATTTTAACATGTCCTTGCCCCTAATGTTCAATATCAAGGGATTTACCCGTGGCCAACACGAATCATGTGTAAAAAACATCAACATGGAGGTCATATAGCACTACAGGGTGTTGAACCACAATAATAAAACGATTAGCCTAATGTAACGTAATTTGCCTTAATACCCACAACTCGTTCTTCGTCTCATGATTCACCCCAGGACATCTGTTGTTGATTATCGCCTCGCTAAGCGTAGGAGAGGCTTTAATGGCAAAATTCCATTGAATCATAATGTTGTAAATGCTTCCGTCTCCTAGTCGCTATATTATAGGCCTACTTCTGATATAGGTCGCTGAACTCAGAACCGTTACACCCACCAACAGGATCTAGATTGTTAACGAGTAATCGTGTCCGATTACACATCCTTTTTGCAGCCCTCGTTAAACCCCCTGCCTGATTGTTATCTTACGACCTGGCCCAAATTCTAGTGAAGTGTAATGGCAATTTCATTAGTCGAAACATATTTTACAAGCCCAAAGCCCGCTGTGCTTTGTATTGGGGTCTAACATGACAGACGGACTACTTGTAACGATTTCCGATTTGATTAGCACGACGTGAGTGAGCCCCGGTGCCCGACAGAACTTCCACAGAAATATAATTAAAATGAACAATGCACAATAAAACGTTTCCGACAGTTATCAATCTCATTTAAGCTTACCTAGAAACTTCGTTAACAAGCAATGACAGTGAACAAACTTATTTAGGTTACATTTAATTAAGTATAACAAATTTAACTTAGGCGTATCCTTGATCTTTTGTTTAATAGTTATTATTTTTCCGATAACAAAAATAGGTTTCTTGGTCTGTTCGTTTACCAAACCCTGATGGTATAGGTTTTGCATTTTCGCATCCTGCTCGTTTTCGTTGGTCTTATCCAACAGAGTTGCCTATCTGTGTTTCCTTGTGCCTTATTTTCCCATACTTAGAGTTTGGTCCTAAACAACGGCCGGCTCCCTTTGACTGTCGTTTATCTTTATGGTTTATCTTTATGGGCCAAACTAAATGCTCTGGGTTTATGAATCTGTTTGTTTTTCACCATGATTCATCTTTCCACATCATATAGTATACTCGTAATGCAAATCAGCGTGTTCTGCTACTTCCATGGATGTTTTTGCTTAGCTATCTTGCACAGAAAGCTAATATCGCTCAGTGAATACTCCTTAGGCCTTTCAAAAATTACGTCATTCTTGAAAGATCCAAGCTTTGAGATATCCTGGGATTCCACGTAGGCCCAATATTCATATGTGGTTGATCGGCCACAAGGATTGTCAAGAGAGGGCAATTTTAAATAATAATTTTATTCAGTGATGCACGGATTCCACATTAGTTTCATATTTAAGTAGTTTGGAGCGTTTTAGTTTATTTCTTGTATTTTTACGATCTATGTTTTAATTCAATTTAAAACATTTAAGTCCATATTTTATTTCCGCCGTCCAATAGTTGCCTACACCGACGATTAAAAGGAGCCGGCCCTTGTTTTGGACCAAAGTCTAAGCATGGTTTCGGAAGCGCGAAAGGTCGTATTTTCCATGATAATACATTAGCAGTGCGGGGGGATAAGTAGAGTTGTCTGTACCTTTCTATAAGATTACTGACGGAGCTAAATATGTTGGATAAGGGCTGGTTTGATTGAGTGAGCAATTATAGAAGTAAGTTGTTGAAGTTTTCTCATTGAGTGGCACTACACGGTAGGCGATCTAGAAGTCTGTTATATTAAACAGCGATTATATTGATAACAGTAGTGACGAATTGGTTATGATGAAATCCTGGCGGTATATCCTGTTAATGTGAGGCAAAGATATGTACATAGTCAACTCAATTATAGGCAGGATGCGGCTAGGCTAATTTATCTGCATGATAGGTATACTAAACGCATCGCCAATAAAGTTTAAAGTATCAGTTCCGCGTAAGAGGACTATCCACAGCAGCTTGAGAGAGAGAGAGAGACAGACAGACAGATAGACACAAAGAGACAGACACAGACAGACACAGACAGACACAGACAGACAGGGAACAAGCTGCGTTCTTTTTATCATGAAATTTTTATGGTTTGGGTAAAATTTTTCCAAGTCATTCATGGTTTGATTCTGTTGAAAGTTTTTACGTTTGCTTTGGTTTGCTATTGACAATTTGGAAAAACTGCCATCTGGAGCAAAATAACTTGAAATTGGAGTTGGAAATGGATAATAAAATACACACTATGTGGGAGCATTTTGCTAAACCTAAAGTTAAATTATTATTTTATATTTATTAATTCTGCATTTATTAAGCGCCACTATCAATAACTAAGCAACAATCGATGGTGCTAAGCAATTGCCCATGCAGCAGCCGTCCAAGGGGAAGCTCGAGCAGGTACTCTCCGAATTACAAGCCGTGCGCTCTATCCAAACAGCTACGTACACCACACAGTTAAATGCTATACAAATGACTATATGAAAGTTCAGCACCAATACTTTTCAAACTTTAGTGCTAGGCTGACCCACTTTTGTACTGAAAGGTCATAATCCATTGGAAAAGCTATGTAGAATTCCTGAAGGTCCGAGAAACCAGAAGTTAGGTTACAGTGGTTAATTGTCATAGTTTTTACGGTCTTGTGGCGTATGGTAACGTATCTTGCTGGTCTAAATCAAGATAATGCTCATTTTAAGCGACTATTTAAGAAGATTTATAAAACAAGTAACATGTAACTGAAGGATACATCACGTATTGTTTGCAACTTGCTTATCCATCGTACCCTGACTTCTGGTTTCCTTGATCCATTCAGTTTTCGACTGCAATACTCCAACGGATTTTTGCGATTTTTTGCTAGCGTGTTACGTGTTGAAGCGACCATCGACGTGTCGTGTACATTACGAAAAAAAACGCTATAATAGCATTTGATTGGATTCTATCAAGTTTGAATAATGCTTAGATAATATAACAAAAATTTGCATAACAAAGTAAAATGTATTTTGTGCTTAGCAAAGTGTCATAGCAAAATACAGTGCATTTCAGGTTTTTATAGGAGCTTAAATTAAAAATCAAAAGTTCTGAAATTGTGCATCATTAGAAGCGAGTTAATCTATGCATTTTGCAAGATACTGACAGCCAATTAGGTTTCGCTGATTTATCAGTTTGACTCAAAGTGACCATCTTGCTTAAACAACCGAAATGATTTTCGAAAGTACTGTTATTATTGCCGTAACCCCAACGGCTAATTTACTGAAAGGCTCAACTGAAAAGCCGACATTTGGTAGATCGCCGTTGCAGTTGTCCTCCTGGCAGAAGCAAGCGGAGATAGTTAACGGCGTTCCGTCATCAGCTGCACGGGTGTATTTCATACAGCAGCTGCTACCGTAGACGTAGAATGTGTAAGTGTACTGTTGATGTACATCTTTATTTTCATTAGGCGCCTGGCATCGGTCTACTTTAAAAGTCGTCTCCCCAATGCAATTTCGGGTAAAACCATACTGTCCTAAAAACAAAAATAATCAGATGATTACATATCTATTAGTGTTTTTTGTGTCAAGGTTTGGCCTCGACATCGATGACAAACTTGGCGGCCTGGGCTTTGTGACTTCTGACACAGACTTAGACCTCGTGGCTTCTGGCCTTGGGTTTGTGAATTGTGGTCTCGGGCCTCGAGGCTGGTATTACGTTTAATGTGTATTCAAGTGTTAGATGCACTCATTCAGTGCTCAGAATGAGTGCGCTACTGCCTGTACAAGAAATGGAGGCCAGTTGTACTCACATTGCGACAGTAACTTTTTGTCTAGGCTGTAGTTACTTACTTAGTGTTTCGTCCTATTTGTGAAAGTCTGCACAGCTTTTCCATTCGTCTCTGTTGACCGCCAGTCTTTCTGATCTCTCCAAACATCCAAGGTCGTCTCTGATGGTCTCTGGCCAGTTCTTTCTAGGTATTTACTTACTTCGTTTCAATTCAGAAATCCAGACCATTGGTTGCCGGCCTATTACTTTATATAATTGCCCATAAGAATTACATGTCCTGTCCAGTTCAGTCTTCTCTGTCTGATGATATTCTCTATATCCTCTTGCCCCAGCCTTTCTCTTATAGTTTATTCGATATGAGTGATTAACAGCCTGAATATTTGGTAATGAATTCAGTCAATTTTGACCAATCTTACAGTATTTATTAAGAATATGAGAGTTTACTGATTTTCGGCTCTAGTTTTTATGATATAGTAAGTCTGACGTAATGAAGGGGTTTTTAAATACTGAGTATATTTTCGTATGAAGCATAGTTAGTGTGGCAGTTCTGCAAGAGATTTGTGGTCTATAAGTTTACTGTCTAAGCCTCTTTCTGTGTTATGAATCTGCCAGAGTCAAGCTTTTGAGTGTTACATGTGAGCTTTTCGTGTCTCTAAACTGTCCCAAGTGTGTGAGTGTAGCGCAGATAAATTTTGTTATATGTGTGTGTTTCTATTACTCCTGTCATTAGGAAAGTTAATCACTCGTCGGCATTTTCCCGTCATCATGTGACTCTGCGTTCCTCTCGCTGATCAACGGAGTTGGCGATCGCTACGGTCTTCAGCCCGTGGTGACATACAAGTGCCGCGCTTCAACACATCAACTAGAGCCCATCGTGCCTTGTCACGTGTTGGACCATCGTTTTGAAACAGTTTGCCATTGCATTTATTTACTGCTGCATTGGACTCTTTTCAGCAAACGTTTTAAAACTGTTAACGCGCACCCACTGAGATCATCTAGATCGCATTATCAAGTGCGTTGATACTGACATAGTCACATATGCGCCGCGTTTTAGCGAGGTACCTAACATGCGCTACATTGATTTTCCTTATACATACATATTTAAATAGATCCTAGTTATCCTGTGACAAAAAACATCATGGGTGTCTTACTCTGAGGACTTGGCTTGTTGTAATATATCCACATACATGTTGGTCCGTTGCATTTCGGAGCACTTGTTGCATCGAACGGTTCAGTGCACGTCGCGTTCTGATGCTTCGTATTAAGATATTCACAATTGTAGCAAGAGACTGCATCTGCACGTCCAATCACTGAGACGAATAGAACGATAAGCAAAGCCAGAACGGATTTCATCTTCCCTGGAAAAGTTCACAAATGGGCAATTTTAGATGTCGATATAACACACTAAAGACAGTTTAAGGAGTTGAATTTAAAGGAAGCTTTGTACAATTTATTATAAAGTCTAACCTAGTTACCTGGTCAATCCTCTCTTTCGAAATTCTGATGTTCTCTTGGAATCTGAGCCAGGAAGTAAGGCCGCCCGAAAACAGTAAACTCTGTGGTACCTAATACTCGGTATTTAATGCCACATGATGTCGTTAAACTGTGTTAACTTCATTCCGATACAACGCAACCTATGACCTCAGAACATGAGCTGTCAGCTATCAGACTTTTGCAACTCAATTAGGTTTCGGCGAAGCTAATGAAATTAATTGCATGTTATGCATGCTGAACTAATCACCAGAAACGTAATACTACCGCTTAGGAGAACTATCAACAGACGCATGAGAGAGGAGAAAGAAAGAGTGTTTGTGAGGACTTGTGCTTGGAATTTCGCGACCGATGGTCAAATCCAGCCATCATCAATTTCGAAGAACTAGTCACGAGTAACGTAATACTACCGTGTAGGAGAACTATCAACAGTCGCATGAGAGAGGAGAGAGAAAGAGTGTGAGAAAGAAAGAAAGAAAGAAAGAAAGACGGACATAAAAAGAGAGCAAATTGCATTCTTTTAATCATGAGATTGAGGGTTTATGGTTGGTTGAAATTTTTCTAAGTCATCCATGGTATGATTCTGTTGACACTTTTGTAATTGCTTTACTTATGATAACTTTTAAAAAGAAAACTGACATCTGGCGAAAATGACTTGAAATTTAAGTTGGAACAGGATAATGAAATACGCAATATGTATGAGCATTTTACTAAATCTAAAGTTAAATGCCATTAGGCCTACTATATAAATTACCATAATGAAAAGAGTCAAGCGGTGGTAACACTAAAACATTCGCAAATGCTAACTCTTGCAAAATGTTCTGCAAATCTAGCTCACGCAGAATTTCATCACATAGAATCGAAACAGCAGTATCTGACTTTGGAGTCAATTCGCAAGTTGTCGCCATACGCACGCTAATTATCTGATAAGTTAGGATTCAATATTAATAACGTTGTGAGAAAAATTAGTGTCAAACTTCCAGTCAAATTATGCTGTTGATTATCGGAATTCAGTTTTATTACAAAATCATTAAACTGAAAACTTGCATATTCAATTTATGGTCCTAACTGTTTAAGTCCCAAGGGGACGAGAATTATTATTTTAAAGAATTTTTAATGATTTATATCGCTGTCTAATGAATCAATGGCTCTACTTGCTTCTACAGGTTATCATTGTGTCATTGCTCATTAAGCAAAAGCCGAATATTTCGATTCTTCATCATGATGAAGTTAGTAACATGAAATAACCTCTAAAGTGAAATAAGGTCGACATCGACGGGCTTAACAGTCACAAGATGGCGCTTTACTGCTCTGGTTATCATGAAAAACTTACCCGATTAATTCATTAAGAAAAGAGCAGGGTCGATGGATATACATACCATGATGCATGCATGTCTGCGGTCGTACTTTATTCTCTCGTTTTTCACAAAATTTCTTGATAATTCTCGTTTGTTCTAACTCCTCGTGCCACTGAATCTGCCTTTCAATGTTTTTTTTAACGATTCAGGCATGTTTTTTGCATTTTGGACGGTCTTCGTCTCTTCCACCTCGCCGGAATTAATTTTGGACCAGTCTGCCATTGAGGGGTTACAGGTTACCACTTGGAAAGTTGAACCTACGGACCCTTATGCTTTCGTCAATTCGGGATATCCTTAATTAGGTTGACGAAGAGCGAAAAGAGTTCTTGGAGTTACATCTACGGTCAAACACGAAGAGGTTATGCGACAATCAAATATATTTCCGGAGAAGTGTTGGCTGAAGAGATGTCGGGACGCTGTGTTACCTACTATCAATGAAGGACAGCTGGACAGTGAGCCAACCGTGTGCCATTGGCTGCTTATCACGATGCCTATCAGTTTTCGACTGGGAGTCTCCAACGGATTACGATTTTTAAACTACTTTCACTTGAAGCAACCACCGATTTATGTGCTGTGTATTAGGACAACGACGGTACAAAAGAATTTTAATAGATTGCATAAAGTTTCGCACACTCACTAAACTAACTAAATAGAATTTGCATAACAAAATAGAATGTGTTTACTGTATATTCATCAAATTTGTATTAACAAAGTAAAGTGCATTCACGGTTTTTTATTCAAGTCTGAAATTCACAAAGTTCTCAAAGTGTGCATAAATTAGAAACGAGTCCATTTAATCCGTGTATTTTGCAAGATACAGACAGCCAATTAGGCTTCGCTGATTGAACCGAGTTCATCGTCTTCTTTAATTAACCCAAATGAGTTTCGACAGTACTGTTATTATTGCGACAACGCAAATGGCTTTTCTACTAGAAGGCTTGACTGAATATCCGACATTTGCTGGTTGTAAGGTTGAAGAAAGTCCTTGCATCTGAATGATGGACAGTAGCAACGCCTTTCAGTAATCGGCGTCAGTCCCTCATCAATGAGAGCGTCGTATAGAGAACACCAACTGCCACTGGTGTAATGTCTACAATGGTACCCGCCACTGTTCTTTTCGCATATGCCATAGTCGAACAATGGTTTGTCTTCGCAAATTTGGTAAACGGTACTAAAATATCCTGAAACAAAAAAAATCAGTTGATGATATTATTATCAGTTATATTTGGACTGAAGGACCGGACAAACATAGCTGCATAGGTCTTTTCTAGGTCTGGCCTTTGCTTAAGGTTTCTGGACTTGACTTCGTGATTCGTGGTCTCCGTCCTCGAGTTGCATTATGGTTGAAATTTATTTTTGTGTTTACGTGCACTCATTCATTGTTCCGATGGAGTTTACTACCGACTGTACAAGAAATAGAGGCAAATTGTGGACCTAATCAAATTACTAGTAAATTTTTCATTTATTCTATTCACTTTCGTTTAATTTTATATGCTAATAACATTATGATGTCGAGAGAGTCTTCGGCAAATCGATGGCTGGTCACGAGAACGTTTTTTGCAGGACGTGCTTCTGTCATCTGTGCCAGATGCGGGTCATCAGGTGCAATATGTCATCCAGCGCTGCAATCGCCCTCTTGCCTTCGTTCGTCATAAACCACCTAGATTACTGCAGTTGAATCCTTGCAGGCCGGCCACAGTTCCGGTTGCGCCATCTCCAGTCCGTCCTTATATGTGCTAACAGAGTTGTAGCCAACTAGCTGAAAAAGTCATGTGCATGTTTCTAATATGTGCCGGAAACACCAATTAGTTCCTGTTGCCGAGAGAATATCATTTAAGATCATCTCATTGGCACGTGCTTCACTTGTTGGCACTGTTCTGGCTTATATCAAAGAGCTCTGTGTTCCAGTCTCGAGTCAGCTGGGTTGACGATTGTCACGCTCTGAAACCCGTGGAGCAATGCAGGTGTCGCGCTTCCGCATGTCAACTTGACCATTGTACTTTGTCATGCTTCGGAGCGTCCTTATGAAACAGTCAATTTACCTGCTGTTGCAATTGACTTTGTGACAGCAAACCTCTTCAAAATGTTTTCAAGCGCATCTGTTTCTACCAGTAAGATCGCTATTTTAAGTTCGCCGATCTAAACAAATTTACATGCGTGCAGCGCTTTTGTGAGGCACATAAATGCGCTTTATTGGCTGTCTTTATGCATACATATTCACACAGCTTGCATACTTTGCCACTTACTTATCTTCGTATAAATAAAAATGCACCACGGGTGTCTTACCCTGAGTGCCTGACATGTTTCCAAAATCCCACGTACAAGATGATGCGTTGCATGACGGACCGCTTTCTGCATTGAACTGTTCAACGCACGTCGAGTTGAAAGGTTCCAGAATGGTAATTTCACAATTGTCGCAAACATCTGCATCTGAACGCCCTATCACTGAGCCGGCAAGTACGATAAGCAACGACGCAACGCTTTTCATCTTCCCTGGAAAAGTTACCAGTACAAGATGTTACGATCAAAAAACGAGTACATATGTTGGCCTATCTCTTAATTATAATTGCAATTACAAAAAATGTATTATCCGACATTCGTTTTCCAGTTAAGCTCCCTTGTCTCCAATTGAATGTAGGAAAGGTGCTTATTCTTCCCTTCGGCCATTGATATGGCAAATGACGAATCCCAAGTCCTGGACATTTTGTTTATAACAAGATTTGTCGGTTACTTTCCAGCTTACACCGGTATCAAATTTTACTGTTTGGCAACAGAGGCAAGTATGCGAAAACACAATAAGTTGCCAAAGGTCGCCACAGGGAATCTGCTCAGTAGATGGAAACTCCCATTATTTTCATTAGAGACCATCGCGTTGACCGAATGGACAACTGCTTTGCATCTATTTCAAGATAAGTTAATTATTAGTCTTGCAGGACTGCTACGATAGAAGTGCATGACTTCCGCAGTAAACGCAATTGAGTGATTTGAATTTAAACTCAGCTTGGTTTGATTGATCATAGAATCTTACCTCGTTAACTGATCAACCTTCTTTTAAGAAGTTCTGGTGTCCTATCGTCCGAACTTTGAAGTGAAGTCGGCTGTTGGGTTCAGCCTGGTATGCTATAACTTATGGAGCCATATGACGTCTTGTACAGTGTATGCTACGGTGTCTAATGAGGTCTGAACGTGACCAATTTTTTTGCAAAGGTGTAAGCTGCAACAGGTAGAACGCATAGCGATTTCGTTCATCCGTAACAAAACACAATTTCAACGATTCTTTCTCTCGTTCTTTCTTACACTCTATAGAAGTCTTAGTAAGCAAATTACATCCGTAGCCTAGAACACCTCAAAACTGAGCTAACTATACATGTAACATTTATCCTTAAATATATTTATTTTAAATGTACTGTGCATCTACATACATGTATACGCCTATACATATACAGTATTACCGTTTAACCGAGCAGCCTTAAGGGTTATTTGCGCATCTAAATGTGTGGCTCTGCTTTGTGTAGTTTGATTTAGTCGTGTCCGTAAACCTGAGATTTATACAGCGCCCAAAGAAAGCTGAGTCATGGCAACCAGCTTATTCACAGGCGCTCATTCAAAAGAAAATTAATAGGCAGGAAGCGTGAGTTTCGACTCCAGGTATGAGTGGATTAAGACGTTGGAAGGTAAGATTTACTAAGCATTGGATCGCTTCTGATCATAGTGATTCATATATTGTCGACTTGAGACATAACAGAGCAAATGAACAATAATAGCTTGCAATGGTACCAGCTATAGACTTCAAATGTTGCAACGCTCTGCAACGATAAACGCCCAACTGTAACATGGCTTGCATACACAGAATACCGAACACCTTTATGGCTTGGTCTGAACAGTTCAATCCATCCATTTAAGTCTAAAGGAGAGAAACCTTCACTACAGTAAAATCCAGGCTTCGGTCGTGTCTTGTATATTTCTACATTTCGCATGAGCACCGTTTGTAAAGATAAGATTTCATACTAAATGACATACATGCAAGGGTGAGCCACAATGCACCACAGGGTATACCATCATGTTAGCGAAGATAAAACGCCATCAAGATTCACGGAGACCGATATGCTTCGATTTGAAGCATGTCGATGTCATTTAAGAAATAACACGCTTTGAGAGGGACCGATAAGCTATGTTTTATACTGCTACAATCTGAAAAAATCTAATGATTTCTATAGTGCCGTTATCGTAATGCCCATTACATCAATTGATGGTCGCTTAATATTGAAGATTATAATCTGTTGGAGAAGCCATGTCGAATTCCGGTAGGACAGGGAAACAGGAAGTTAGGCTACGGTGTGTACGCCCTAACAGTCAAAGTGTTACACTTTCATGTCATATAGGAACATGTCTTGGTGATCTAATTCGAGTAAATGCTCACTTCAAGCGACCTAAGTAAGGGGATTAATAATCACAAGTGATCATGTAACTAACTGATAAAACATTCATTATTTTCAACTTATTTACTCGCCGTACCCTGACTTCTGGTTTCAATGATCCATCAGTTTTTGGCTGGGAGATTATAACGGATTACGATTTTTAAACTACACTTTCACTTGAAGCGACCATCGATTTATGTGTTATGTATTAGGACAACGACGATACAGAAGAATTTGAATAGCTTATTTGAAGCTTTACATATTGATTAGGCTATATGAATAGAATTTGCATCACAAAAAAGAATATATTTATGTTCATCAACTTTGTATAAACAAAGTTAAGTGCATTTATGGTTTTTATGAAGTTTAAAAGTCACAAAGTTTTAAAAGTTCATTTGCCAGATATACAACCATTTTCAAGACAACCAATTAGGCTTTGCTGATTCATCAGTTTCACTCGTATTTCATCGTCGTCTTTATATAACCCAAATGAGTTTCAAAACTGCTGTTATTGTTGCGACAACGCAAATGGCTCTTCTACTCTAAGGCTTGACTGAAAAGCCGCCATTTGGTGTGGTGTTTGGTTGTATAGTTGTAAAGTTGAATCCTTTTAAATTTGTAAGATGGTCGTTGCATTCATCTGTTGGACAGCGGCAACTTCTTTGAATAATCGGCGTCTGTCCTTCTTTCATGGAACTGTTGTATATTTTACACCAGGTGCCGTCGGTGTGAATTTCACAAGTGTATCCTTTACTGCTCTTGTCGCATCGGCCATGGTCGAACAATGTCTTGTTTGTGCAATTTTGGGCAACGTATTCAAAATGTCCTGAAACAAAAAATCAGTTGATAATATTATTTATCAGAGATGTTTGGACTGAAGTTCCGGACAAACGTAGTTGCCTAGATCATGTGACGTCTGGTCTTTGCTTAGGGTTTCTGGACTTGGCTGTGTGATTTGCGGTCTCGGGCCTCGATGCTTGCATTATAGTTGAAATTTATTTTTGTTTTTGCATGCACTCATTCAGTGCTCTGATGGAGTTCGCCACCGCATGTACAAGAAATACAGGCAAGCTGTAGGCCTATTCAAATTTCTAGTAACTTTTCCATCAAGCCTATGCACTCTCGTATAATTTGATATACTAATAATATTAAGATGTCGAGTGAGTCTTAGGCGAATCCGGTGTGTTTTGGAAGAAAATAGGACCATGGTGCAGGATCAAAACTTGTAACAGCCAGAGGGGGTCAAATGTGCCTACTTTAGGGCAAACTACCATTTTTCTCTCTGTCCCTGTACATGGCTTCATTTCTGTCTTCCTCTCCATTTCTGTCTTTCATTTTCTCTTCATAAATCTGTGGACATGTTGGTCGCTTGCTTTTGCCGCTCGTCGTTTGGTCTTACAGTTCGTCGGAAAGCGAAAATTGATTGCTAATTCATGTGTGTTCGGGCTTCTAATGTGACGAAGTGTGAATTTAGGAGTTTACAGGAACCTGCTAGGAATTTTGTGCGTTTTGCACGGTATCTGTTGCTGCACGGTCTGGGTTCAAGCACTGCTCCGGCTTGTATCAAGGAGCTCTACGTTTTAGTCTCGAGTCAGCTGGGTTGGCGATAGTTACGCTCTGTAACCCGTGGAGATATGCAGGTGTCTCGCTTCCGCACATCAACTCGACCACTGTACTTTTTATGAGTCGGAGTATCTTTATAAAACAGTCTGCCATTGCATTTACCTGCAGCTGCATTTGACTTTGTGACAGCAATCCTCTTCAAGATGTCTTCACGCTCACGTCTTTCTATCAGTAAGATCGCTATTTTAAGTACGCCGATCTGAACACATCTAAATGCTTGCAGCGCTTTTGTGAGGTACATAAATGCGCTTTATTAGCTGTGCTTATTCACATAGCTTGCATACTATGCCACTTATCTTCGTATAAATAAAAATGCCCCACACGTGTCTTACCCTGAGTGCCTGTCATGTTTCCAAACACCCACGAACAAGATGTTTCGTTGCATGGCGGAACCTCTGCTGCATTGAATTCAATGCACGTTGAATTGAGAGGTTCCAGAATGGTAATTTCACAATTGTCGCAAATAGCTGCATCTGAACGCCCAATCACTGAGCCGACAAGTACGATAAACAACGGTACAACGTTTTTCATCTTCCCTGGAAAAATTACAAGTACAAGATATTACGACCGACAAACGTGTACATATCTCCGCCCATATGTTAATTACAAAAAAATTAATGTCCAACATTCATTTACCAGTATAGCTCTCATGTCCCCAGTTGAACGTAGGAAAGATGCTTATTCCCCCCTTCTGTTCTTGATACGACAGTTGACGAATCTCAAATTCCTAGATACGGGGCCAGTGAATCACAAGACTTATCGGTTTTTTCCAGGCTTCACCGATGTCAAATTATACTGTTTGGCAAAAGAGGCAAGTATGCGAAAATACAGTAAGTTGCATAAGATCGCCAAAAGGGAATCGGCTCAGTAGACGAAGACTCCCAATATTTTCATTAGAGACCATCGAGTTGACCGAATGGACCAATGTGTCGCATCTATTTCAAGATCATTTAATTATTAATCTTACAGGACTACTACGATAGAAATGTATGACTTCCACAGTAAACGCAATTGAATGATTGAATTTAAACACAGCTTGGTGTGACCGATCATAAAATCTTACCTCGTTAACTGGTCAACCTTCTCTTTAGGAGTTCTAGCGTCCTTTCGTCCGAACTTTGAAGTGAAGTCGGTTGTTGTTTACTGCCTGGTGTTATTGACTTATGGGGCCATATGATGTCTTATAAATTGTACGCTACGGTGTCTAATGCGGCCTGAACCTGACTAATTTCTTGGCAAATGTGTATATTGAGGCCTGAACTTTACCAGTTTCTTTGGAAAGGTGTAAGTTGTGACAGGTAGAACGGATGGAGAATCGTTCATCCGTAACAAAACAACATTTCAACTAATCTTCCTCCTTCGCATTGTCCAACAAAAGCTAAACGTCACAGATATGAATGCTGTGTGTAAATTGCATATTGAGTCTAATGAGGCCTGAACTTGACTAATTTCTTGGCAAAGGTGTAAGCTGCAACAGGTAGAACGCATAGCGAAATCGTTCAATCGTAACAAAACAGACCTAACATCACCCGGATTCTTGTGTGTTGAATAGGAGACATTCTAAAAGCTAATCCACATTTTCATTAGGGTCATCCCGTGTTCTTACACACTAATGTTGGAGTCTATCAAGACGATTGAATGTCAGTATGTAACGATAAGAAGGAAGGAGAAGAAAGAATGAACGGCCGACCGACCGAAGAAGTTCTCTTAGAATTTATTAGTAATATTACAATTAGGAATAGGGACGTTGTTGAAGTAGCTTCGTAATCGTAATCGTAATCCCAAGATTTCTACAGCGCCCAACGAAAGCCGCGCTGAGGGGACCAGCTTATTTACAGGCGCTCAGTCAAAACAAAATCGATAGGCAAAAGTGTTCGGTTCCGGGTTAAGACCCAAGATTCAGGCAGAGAGACAGCGTGGCAGCTATGGTGGGTGATGTTTGGGGCTGGAGATAGCAGAGCTTTGTAATATGTCGTCAACAATTAAAGTGTTTGTGTAGGTCTTCAGCATCATTTTAGTCTTTGTATGATAAAATGTATTTCAATAATTATAGGAATGAGTCGGAGAAATAATAATAAGACGATTTATATATCGACGTTGCACCGCTGAGGCAGAGGAAAAGAGCTTTGTACACGAGGAAGCATTGGCAATCAGAGTTGGGCAATCAGACGAGATCAGTGAATGAAGAGGTTGGAGTCTACCAAGGCGAATGAATGTCAGTAAGTAAGAATAAGAAGGAACGAAAAGAATGGATAACCGGCCGACCGACAGAAGACATTCTCTTAGAATTCATTAGTAACGGTTGAATTAGGAATAGGTACGTTGTTGAAGAAGAGTTATAATAAGTTCTCATACTAAATAACTTGTATGCAACGGCGGCCCACAATGCATAGAAGGGTGACCCATCATATTAGCGAAAATAAAACGCCATCAAGATTCGTGGAGACAGAGATGCTTCGATTTAAAGCATGTCGGAGTCATTTGTGAAATACACGCTTTGAGAAGGTTCGATGTTATGTTTTTAAAGTATGTAATCTGATAAAATCCATTGACTTCTTTGTGCCGTTATTGTAATGCCCAAGGCATCAATTGATGTCGCTTGATCATGAAGATTTGTATGCTGTTGGAGAAGCCATGCCGAATTCCGGTAGGCCAGGGAAACCAGAAGTTAAGCTACGGTGTGTAGGCCCTAATAGTCAGTGTTACACTTTCATATGTCATATAGGAACATTTGTTGCTGATCTAATTCGAGTAAATCCTCATTTGAAGCGACTTAAATAAGGGGATTTCTAATCACAAGTGACCATGTAACTGATACAACACTCATTATTTTCAACTTATTTACCCGCCATACCATGACCTGGCTTACCTGACCTATCAGTCTTCGACTGGGAGTCTCCAACAGATTACGATTTTTAAATTAGAGTTTCACTTGAAGCGATCATCGATTTATGTGCTGTGCATTAGAATACCGACGCTACAGAAAAATTTGAATAGTCTGTATAAAGTTTCGCGTATTGATTAGACTATAGACCTACAAATAGAATTTTCATAACAAAATAGAATATATTTATGTTCATCAAATCTGTATAAAAAAATGTAAAGTGCATTTATTGTTTTTATGGAAGTTTAAAAGTCACAAACTTTTTAAAGTGTGTATAAATTAGAAACGAGAGCATTTATTCTGTACATTTTGCAAGATACAGACAACCATTTAGCTGATTTATCAGTTTCACTCGAATTCATCGTCTTCTTTAAATAACCCAAATGAGTTTCGACAGTACATTTTTCAAAATACAGATAATCAATATGGTTTCGCTGATTTATCAGTTTCATTCAAATTCGCCGCCTTCTTTAAATAACCCAAATGAGTTTCGACAGTAATGTTATTATTGCGACAACGCAAATGGCTTTTCTGCCGGAAGGACTGAGTGAAAACCCGACATTTGGTGGAGTGAGTGGTTGTAAGGTTGTAGGAAAGCTGTTGCATTCATCTGTTGGACAGCGGCAACTTCTTTGAGTAATCGGCGTCTGTCCTTCACCAATGAAACCGTTGAACAATTTACACCAGCTGCTGTCGAAGTCAATTGTACAACTGTACCCTTTACTGTGCTTCACGCATCGGCCATGGTCGAACAATGTCTTGTTTTTGCAATTTTGGGCAACTTGGTCAAAATGTCCTGAAAAAATCATTTAATGATGTTTTATCAGTGATGTTTGGACTGAAGGTCCGGACAAACATAGCTGCCTAGGTCTTGTGACGCCTGGCCTTTGCTCAGAGTTTCTGGACTTAGCTTCGTGATGTGTAGTCTCGGGCCTCGAGGCGGGCATTATAGTTGAAATTTATCTTGTGTGTGCATACTTTAGTCACTTACTTATCTTTATATAAATAAAAATGCACCACGGGTGTCTTACCCTGAGTGCCTGTCATGTTTCCAAACACCCAAGAACAGGATGTTTCGTTGCATGGCGGAACGCTTGCTGCATTGAACGGTTCAGTGCACGTCGAATTGAGATGTTCCAGAATGGTATAATCACAATTATAGCAAACAGCTGCATCTGAACGCCCAACCACTGAGCCGACAAATATGTTAAGCAACGCCACAACGTGTTTCATCTCCCCTGGAAAAGTTACAAGTACAAGACACAAACGTGTACATATCTCCGCCAAACTGTTAATTACAATTGTAATTACAAAAAATGTAATATCCAACATTGATTTTCCAGTAAAGCTCCCATAACCCCATTGGAACATAGGAAAGGTGCTTATTTCCCCCCTTCTGCCCTTGATACGGCAATTGACGGTTTTAGAACAATAACCCCCGGACAATAACCCCCGGAACAATAACCCCCATGCAAATAACCCCCCGGACAGTAACCCCCTATACTGATATATTAATTATATAAATATACAAATATTGTATATTAATCATTCAGTTTGTAAATTAACTTAATAAACATATATTTGAGAACCATGCAACGTTACAGTATGAAATAAAATGTGTAACAGAAAAGGCTGTTTATTGTTTATTAGTTTATTGAACTTAAAAAGAAAGGTTGTGAGCTATTCCACGTAATAGTCAAGAACATTGCGTTCATTGTAGTTGCTAATGACGGCCAAAATCCGTGCATTGGAGTCAGCATACTTCTTCCTTGGAGGTTGTGATGGGTGACCAGTTTTTGATGTATGGTAAGTCTTTCTTGTGTATTCTGTGCGCAATTGTCTAATAATTGTCCAATATTTAGTTCTTGGTTGTCTGGTCATTCAGTCAAGTCTACTCTTTACTGTATGTACTGTATATGGGGGGTATTGTCCAAGGGGTTGTTTGCACGGGGGGTTATTGTCCGGGGGTTATTGTCCGGGGGGTTATTGTCCGGGGGGTTATTGTCCTGTTACCCAAATGACGAATCCCAAGGACCTGGACACGGGGTCCAATGTATCACAAGATTTGTCGTAACCGTAGTATAATTTGATAGTGTAAGCTGGAAAGTAGCCTTTCCAGCTTACACCGTTATAAAATTATACTGTATGACAACAGAGGCAAGTATGCGCAATACAGTAACTTGTCCAATGTCGTTACAGGGGATCTGCTCAGTAGACAGAGACTCCCAATATTTTCATTACGACCATCGCGACGAACGAATGGACAACTTGTCGCATATATTTCGAGATTAGTTAATTATTATTCATATAGAACTACAGCGATAGAAATACATGACTTCCACAGTAAACGCAATTGAGTGATTTGAATTTAAACACAGGTTGGCTTGATTGATCATAAAATCTAGCCTTGTTAACTGGTCAACTTCTCTGGAGAAGTTCTGGTGTCCTACGTCTGTACTTTGAAGTGAAGTCTGCTGTTGTTTATAGCCAGGTATATGTTAAATTATGGGCCATATTACGTCTTTTTCATTGCATGCTGTCTAATGAGGCCTGAACTTGACCAGTTTCTTTGGAAAGGTGTAAGTTTCGACAGGTAGAGCGGATCAAGAAGTCGTTCATTCGTAACAATACAGCATTTCAACGAATCTTCCTCCTTCACATTCTCTAACAAAAGCTTAACGTAACCGATAAGAATGTTGTGTACAAATAGCAAGTTGAGTCTAATGAGGCCTGAACTTGACCAATTTCTTGGCAAAGGTGTAAGCTGCAACAGGTAGAATGCATAGCGAAATCGTTCATCCGTAACAAAACAGACCTGACAGAGCAAATGAACATCACCCAGATCCTTTTATGGCGAATTGGAGACATTCTAAAAGCCAATCCACATTTTCATTAGTGTCATCCCGTGTTCTTACACACTTATGTTGGAGTCTATCAAGACGAATGAATGTCAGTATGTAACGATAAGAAGGAAGGAAAAGAAAGAATGAATGGCCGACCGACCGAAGAAGTTCTCTTAGAATTCATCAGTAATGTTACAATTAGGAATAGGGACGTTGTTGAAGAATAGTTGTAATATATCGTCACCGATTAAAGAATATGTGTTGGTCTTCTGCATCATTTTAGTCTTTGTATGATAAAATGTATTTCAACAATATTGGAAGTAGTTCTCTTGTAAATTACATTAGTTACCCCACAGAAAGCGAACCATGAATATTACCGATGAAGAAGAAACTATCTTGAATTTCTATAAAAAACTCCATGCTCTTTTTGTTTTTCTTCATTATCATCATCGTCTGTGTATTCTTCAAAATCATCAACATCTTCATTTACATGCTTCAGACCCATCGATTACGTGTTTGCCATATACGTGAGCCTTCAGATCGTGTACAAGCACATTCATATTGATGATACTTATATGGGATTGTAGTATCAAAAATACGTTTATAAATATAAAACTTATGCTTTAACAGCCTGAGCCACGTTTATAATGCCCGACCCAGTGATAAAAAAACAGCAGTTCTGGTACAGTGAACAGGTCTTACAGCAAAAAGCGTTTGCATGTGAGCCATCTCTAGACTTCAATCATCTTTAGAAACATTTACGACAGTAAAATCCGATCGTGTCTCGTTTCAACTCCTTGCATTAATAAAAGCCAGCCGTAGCACGGCTTGCCTACACAGAAAATCAGTCACCTCTATGGTATTGTCTGAACATTTAAACTCATTTCAATGTAAAGAGAAGAAACCTTTATGGTAGTAAAATCCAGGCAATCGATGATTTATTTATTTATTTATACAGAACACTTATATAGCGTCCCTTCAAGAAAACTACTCAGAAGCGCTCCCAAACCAACCTCGGCGAAAGAGAACAGTCTTAAGAGAAGAATAGAAGATAGGAGTAAAATCCCGGGGCAGAAGACGTAGAGTAACAGGAAGTCCATTCCAGAGGGTTGGGCCAGCAACAGAGAAAGCACGACGCTGCATGGTGGAGGTGCGAGTGCGAGGTACTAGTAGATTACAACTAGGAGCGGAGCGAAGAGAAGCACGTCCCAAATTGGACCGGACAGGTAGGCAAAGCTCCCTCAAGTAAGAGGGGGCAATACCCAACAAGGAGTTCCAAACAGAGGCGATGATGTCTCGTATCCCTGTATACTCCGTATGAAAGCTGGCTGTGAACATAGGGTTTGCTACTAAATCATTTTTATGCATGGGAGGACCGCAATGGCCAGAAGGGTGTATCATAATGTTAGCGACAATTAAACTCCAACGAGATTTGGGAAGGCAGACATGGTTGGATAGGAGACACGTCGACGCCATTTATGAAACAACAGGCTTTGAGAAGTGGCCATAATCTGTATTTTAAATTTATGTAAGTTTATCTAATGACTTCTATAGCGCCGTTATCGTAATGCTTAAGACATCACTCGATGGTCGCTTTTGTAATGAAAGGTTGGAGGAGCCATGTCGAATTCGGATAGTTCAGAGAAACCAGAAGTTAGGCTACGATGGGTCATACTCTTAGTTTTACACTGTATTGTGGTATATGGTAACATGTCTCACTGATCTAATTCTGATAAGTGCTAATTTGAAGCTACTATACAAGGATATTTCTAAATACAAATAATCATATAACTAAGTGATACAACATTCATTATTTTCAACTTATTTACCCACCGTAGCCTGACTTCTGATTTCTCTGACCTGTGAGTTCTCGACTGGGAGTCTCGGACGGATTACGATTTTTAAAATACACTTTCACTTTGAAGCGACAATCGACTTATGTGTTATGCATTAGGATAACGACGCTACAGAAAATTCGATTATTGGTCTTGATGAAGTTAGTCAATGAAATAAACTCTAAAGTCAAGTAAGGTCGAC
Source organism: Norana najaformis (assembly GCA_964023275.1). Lineage (NCBI taxonomy): Eukaryota > Metazoa > Annelida > Clitellata > Crassiclitellata > Hormogastridae > Norana > Norana najaformis. Next base: position 47,648,329 of record OZ029914.1, read on the forward strand.
GTCGACGGGCTTAACAGTCACAAGATGTCAGTTTACTGCTCTGGTTATCATGACAAACTTACCCGATTAATTCATTAAGAAAAGAGCAGAATCGAGGGATATACATGCAAAGATGCATGCGTGTCTGCGGTCGTATTGGCCGTGCTGGCCTTAAATCTCTCGTCTTTCACAAAATTTCTGGATAATTCTCGTTTGTTCTATCTCCTCGTGCCACTGAATCTGCCTTTTAATGTTTTTTTTAACGATTCAGGCATGTTTTTTGCATTTTGGACGGTCTTCGTCTCTTCCACCTCGCCGGAATTAATTTTGGACCAGTCTGCCATTGAGGGGTTACAAGTTACCACTTGGAAAGTTGAACCTACGGACTCTTATGCTTTCGTCAATAAGGGATATCTTTAATTAGTTTAACGCAGAGCGAAAAGAGTTCTGGGAGTTGCATCTACGGTCAACCACGGAGAGGTTATGCGGAGAACTGTTGGCTCAAGAGATGTCGGGACGCTGTGTTATCTGTCGTCTATGAAGGACGGCTGGACATTGAGCCAACCGTGTGCCATTGGCTGCTTATCACGATGCCTATCAGTTTTCGACTGGGAGTCTCCAACGGATTACGATTTTTAAACTAGTTTTAAAGTAGATACTTTTAAATTAAAACTTAAGACTCATTTATTCTCTCAGTACTATAACTAATTATTATGTTGTAACGCGTCCTTTGAGTAAGGCATTGTTTTATTAAGGCGCGTTATAAATATAAGTTGCATTGTATTGTATAGTTTCGCTTGAAGAAACCACCGATTTATGTCTTGTGTATTAGGACAACGACGCTACAAAAGAATTTGAATAGATTGTATAAAGTTTCGCGTATTGATTAGACTAAATAAGCAGAATTTGCATAACAAAATAGAACGTATTTACTGTATATTCATCAAATTTGTTTTAGAAAGTAAAGTGCATTTATGGCTTTTGTTTAAGTCTAAAATTCACAAAGTTCTCAAAGTGTGCATAAATTAGAAACGAGTCCATTTAATATCTGTATTTCGCAAGATACAGACAGCCAATTAGGCTTCGCTGATTTATTCGAGTTCGTTGTCTTCTTTAAATAACCCAAATGAATTTCGACATTACTGCTATTATTGTGACAACGCAAATGGTTTTTCTACTGGAGGACTTGACTGAAAAGCCGACATTTGGAATGGTTGTAAGGTTGTATGGTTGTAAGGTTGTAAGAAAGTCGTTACATCCGAATGATGGACAGTAGCAACTACTTTGAGTAATCGGCGTCAGTCCTTCAGCAATGAAAGCGTTGTATAAAGAACACCATCTGCCGTTGATGTAAATCGTACAACTGTACCCTTTCCTGCTCTTCTCGCATCGGCCATAGTCGAACAATGTCTTGTTTTCGCAACTTTGGTAAACGTAATAAAAATATCCTGAAACAAAAAAAACAATCAGTTGATAATATTATTATCAGTGATATTTGGACTAAAGGACCGGACAAACATAGCTGCATAGGTCTTTTCTAGGTCTGGCCTTTGCTTAGGATTTCTGGACTTGGCTTCGTGATTCGTGGTCTCGGACCTGGATGCTGGCATCATAGCTGAAATTTATTTTGTGTTTACGTGTGCTCATTCATTTCTCCGATGGAGTTTGCTACTGCCTGTACAAGACATAGAGGCATATTGTGGACCTAATCAAATGACTAGTAAATTGTCTATTTATTCTATACATTCTCGTTTAATTTTATATGCTAATAACATTTTGATGTCGAGAGAGTCTTAGGCGAATCGATGGCTGATCACGGGAACTTTCTTTGTAGCTCTTGCTTCTATCATCTGCGCCAGATGCGGGTCATAAGTTGCAATATGACATCCAGCGCTGCAATCGCCCTCTTGCCTTCGTTCGTCATGAACCACCTAGATTACTGCAGTTGAATCCTAGCAGGCCTGCCACAGTTCCGGTTGCGTCATATCCATTGCTCAAATGTGATGATAGAGTCGTAGCCAACTAGCTGAAAAAATCATGCGGATATTTCTTAATATGTACTGGAAACGCTGCAATTAGTTCCTGTTGCCGAGCGAATATCATTCAAGCTCACCCCATTGGCACGAGCTTCACTCGTCGGAAGTGCTCCGGCTTATATCAAGGAACTCTGTGTTCCAGTCTCGAGTCAGCTAGGTTGGCGATTGTTAAGCTCTGTAGCCCGTTGAGATATGCAGGCGTCGCGCTTCCGCACGTCAACTTGTCATGCGTATTGGGGTTCTTATCAAACAGTCTGCCATTGCATTTACCTGCTGTTGCATTTGGCTGTGACATCAAACCTCTTCAAAATAAATGTCTTCAAGCACACTTTTTTCTATTAGTAAGATCGTTATTTTAAGTTCACCGATCGAAACAAATTTACATGCATGCAGCGCTTTTGTGAGGTACATAAAATGCTCTTTATTAGTTGTCCTTATGCATACATATTCACACAGCTTGCATACTTTGCCACTTACTCATCTTCTTAAAATAAAAATGCACCAAGGGTGTCCTACCCTGCGTGCCTGTCGTGTTTCCAAACTCCCACGTACAAGATGATGCGTTGCATGAGGGACCCCTTTCTGCATGGAACTGTTCAGAGCACGTCGAGTTGAGAGGTTCCAGAATGGTATGATCACAATCGTAGCAAAGACCTGCATCTGAACGCCCAAACACTGAGCCAACCAGTACCATAAGCAACGACACAACGTTTTTCATCTTCCCTGGAAAAGTTACAAGGACAAGATGTTACGATCAACAAAGGTGTACATATCTCCGGCCATATGTTAGTTACAATTGCAATTACAAAAAATGTAATATCCAGCATTCATTTTCCAGTAAAGCTCCCATGTCCACAGTTGAACGTAGGAAAGGTGCTTATTCCTCCAGTCTGCCTTTGATACGGAAACTGACGAATCCCAAGTCCTGGACACCGGGCCACTGTATCACAAGACTTGTTGGTTTCTTTCCAGCTTACACCGGTATCATATTATACTGTTTGGCAACAGAGGCAAGTATGCGAAAATACGGTAAGTTGCCAAAGGTCGCCAAAGGGAATCTACTCAGTAGACGAAGATTCCCAATATTTTCATTACAGACAATCGCTCTGACCGAATGGACCACTGTGTCGCATCTATTTCAAGATCATTTAATTATTAGTCTTGTAGGACTACAGCGATAGAATTGCATGACTTCCACAGTAAACGCAATTGAGTGATTTGAATTTAAACACAGCTTGGCTTGATTGATCATAAAATCTAACCTTGAGAAGTTCTGGTGTCCTATCGTCCGAACTTTGAAGTGAAGTCTGCTGTTGAGTTTAGCCTGGTATGTGATAACTTATGAGGCCATATGACGTCTTGTAAAGTGTTTGCTACGATGTTTAATGAGGCCTGAACTTGACCAATTTCTTTGCAAAGGTGTAAGTTGCGACAGGTAGAATGCATAGCGAAATGATTTATCCGTAACAAAATAGAATTTCAACGATTCTTTCTATCATTCTTTCCTAAACTCTATAAGAGTCGTTCTAAGCAAATTACATCCGTAGCCTGGAAGAATCCAAAACTGAACTAACTATACATGTAACATTTATCCTTAAATATATATTTTAATTGCATAATGCATCTATGTATACACCTATACATATACAGTAATACCGTTAAACTGAGCAACCTTAAGGGTTATTTGCGAAACTATGTGTGTAGCTCGGTTTTGTGTAGTTTGATTTAGTCGTGTCCGTAAACTTTAGATTTTTACAGCGCCCAAAGAAAGCTGAGTCATGGCAACCAGCTTATTCACAGGCGCTCAGTCAAAAGAAAATTAATAGACAGGAAGCGTGAGATTCGACTCCAGGTAGGGGTGGATTAAGACGTTGGAAGGTAAGATTTACTAAGCATTGGATCGCTTCTGATCATAGTGATTCATATATTGTCGACTTGAGACATAACAGAGCAAATGAACAATAATAGCTTGCAATGGTATCAGCTCTAGCCTCTAAATGTTGCAACGCTCTGCACTGGTAAACGCCCAACCGTAACATGGCTTGCATACACAGAATATCAAATACCTTTATGGCTTGGTCTGAACAGTTGATCCCATTTCAGTCTAAAGGAGAGAAACCTTCACAGCAGTGAAATCAAGGCTCCGGTCGTATCTTGTTTATCTCTACATTACGCATGAGCACTGGTTGTAAAGATAAGATTTCATACTAAATGACTTACATGCAACTTGCGAGCCACAATGCGCCACAGGTTATACCATCATATTAGCGAAGATAAAACGCCATCAAGATTCACGGAGACAGATATGCTTCGATTTGAAGCATGTCGGTGTCATTGTAAAATCACACGCTTTGAGAAGGGGCGATAAGCAATGTTTTCAAAGTATGTAATCTGATATATTCTGATGACTTCTATAGTGCCGTTATCGTAATGCCTATGGCATCAACTGATGGTCGCTTAATATTGAAGAATCATAATCTGTTGGAGAAGCCATGTCGAATTCCGGTAGGTCAGGAAAACCAGAAGTTAGACTACGGTGTGTAGGCCCTAATAGTCAAAGTGTTACACTGTCATATGTCATATAGGAACATGTCTTGGTGATCTAATTCGAGTAAATGCTCACTTCAAGCGACCTAAATAAGTTGATTCCTAATCACAAGTGATCATGTAACTAACTGATAAAACATTCATTATTTACAACTTATTTACCCACCTTACCTTGACTTCTGGTTTCAATGACCTACGTATCAGTTTTGGCTGGAAGTTTCCAATGGATTACGATTTTTAAACTACACTTTCACTTGAAGCGACCATCGATTTATGTGTTGTGTATTAGGACAACGACGATACAGAAAAAGTTGAATAGATTATATAAAGTTTCGCATATTGATTAGACTATATGAATAGAATTTGCATCACAAAATAGAATGTATTTATGTTCATCAAAGTAGAGTGCAATTGTGGTTTTCATGGGTTTAAAAGTCACAAAGTTTTAAAAGTGTGAATAAATTAGAAACGAGTCCATTTAATCTGTGCATTTTGCAAGACACAGACAACCAATTAGGCATCGCTGATTTTCTCGAATTCATCGTCTTCTTTAAATAAACCAAATGAGTTTCGACAGTGCATATTCAAGATACAACCATTTTAAAGACAACCAATAGGCTTTGCTGATTCACTCGAATTCATCGCCTTCTTTATATAACCCAAATGAGTTTCAAAACTGCTGTTATTATTGCGACAACGCAAAGGGCTCTTCTCCTGGAAGGCTTGACTGAAAAGCCGACATTTGGTGTGGTGTTTGGTTGTGTGGTTGTAAGGTTGAATCCTTTTAAATTTGTAAGATGGTCGTTGCATTCATCTGTTGGACAGCGGCAACTTCTTTGAGTAATCGGTGTCTGTCCTTCTTTCATGGAACTGTTGTATATTTTACACCAGGTGCCGTCGGTGTGAATTTCACAAGTGTACCCTTTACTGCTCTTGTCGCATCGGCCATGGTCGAACAATGTCTTGTTTGTGCAATTTTGGGCAACGTATTCAAAATGTCCTGAAACAAAAAATCAGTTGATAATATTATGTATCAGAGATGTTTGGACTGAAGTTCCGGACGAACGTAGTTGCCTAGGTCTTGTGACGTCTGGCCTTTGCTTAGGGTTTCTGGACTTGGCTTTGTGATTTGCGGTCTCGGGCCTCGATGCTGGCATTATAGTTGAAATTTATTTTTGTTTTTGCATGCACTCATTCAGTGCTCTGATGGAGTTCGCCACCGCATGTACAAGAAATACAGGCAAGCTGTAGGGCTATTCAAATTTCTAGTAACTTTTCCATCAAGCCTATGCACTCTCGTATAATTTGATATACTAATAATATTAAGATGTCGAGTGAGTCTTAGGCGAATCCGGTGTGTTTTGGAAGAAAACAGGACCATGGACCAGGATCAAGACTTGTAACAGCCAGAGGGGGTCAAATGTGCCTACTTTAGGGCAAACTACCATTTCTCTCTCTGTCCCTGTACATGGCTTCATTTCTGTCTTCCTCTCCATTTCTGTCTTTCATTTTCTCTTCATAAATCTGCGGACATGTTGGTCGCTTGCTTTTGCCGCTCGTCGTTTGGTCTTACAGTTCGTCGGAAAGCGAAAATTGATTGCTAATTCATGTGTGTTCGGGCTTCTAATGTGACGAAGTGTGAATTTAGGAGTTTACAGGAACCTGCTAGGAATTTTGTGCGTTTTGCACGGTGTCTGTTGCTGCACGGTCTGGGTTCAAGCACTGCTCCGGCTTGTATCAAGGAGCTCTACGTTTTAGTCTCGAGTCAGCTGGGTTGGCGATAGTTACGCTCTGAAGCCCGTGGAGATATGCAGGTGTCTCGCTTCCGCACATCAACTCGACCACTGTACTTTTTTATGAGTCGGAGTATCTTTATAAAACAGTCTGCCATTGCATTTACCTGCAGCTGCATTTGACTTTGTGACAGCAAACCTCTTCAAAATGTCTTCAAGCTCACGTCTTTCTATCAGTAAGATCGCTATTTTAAGTTCGCCGATCTGAACACATCTAAATGCTTGCAGCGCTTTTGTAAGGTACATAAATGCGCTTTATTGGCTGTGCTTATTCACATAGCTTGCATACTTTGCCACTTATCTTCGTATAAATAAAAATGCCCCACACGTGTCTTACCCTGAGTGCCTGTCATGTTTCCAAACACCCACGAACAAGATGTTTCGTTGCATGGCGGAACCTCTGCTGCATTGAATTCAATGCACGTTGAATTGAGGGGTTCCAGAATGGTAATTTCACAATTGTCGCAAACAGCTGCATCTGAACGCCCAATCACTGAGCCGACAAGTACGATTAACAACGGTACAACGTTTTCCATCTTCCCTGGAAAAATTACAAGTACAAGATATTACGACCGACAAACGTGTACATATCTCCGCCCATATGTTAATTACAAAAAAATTAATGTCCAACATTCATTTACCAGTATAGCTCTCATGTCCCCAGTTGAACGTAGGAAAGATGCTTATTCCCCCCTTCTGTTCTTGATACGACAGTTGACGAATCTCAGATTCCTAGACACGGGGCCAGTGAATCACAAGACTTGTCGGTTATTTTCCAGGCTTCACCGATGTCAAATAATACTGTTTGGCAACAGAGGCAAGTATGCGAAAATACAGTAAGTTGCATATGATCGGCAAAAGGGAATCTGCTCAGTAGACGAAGACTCCCAATATTTTCATTAGAGACCATCGAGTTGACCGAATGGACCACTGTGTCGCTTCTATTTCAAGATCATTTAATTATTATCTTATAGGACTACTACGATAGAAATGCATGACTTCCACAGTAAACGCAATTGAATGATTGAATTTAAACACAGCTTGGTGTGACCGATCATAAAATCTTACCTCGTTAACTGGTCAACCTTCTCTTGAGGAGTTCTGGCGTCCTATCGTCCGAACTTTGAAGTGAAGTCTGCTGTTGTTTACTGCCTGGTGTTATTGACTTATGGGCCCATATGACGTCATAAATTGTACGCTACGGTGTCTAATGCGGCCTGAACCTGACTAATTTCTTGGCAAATGTGTATATTGAGGCCTGAACTTTACCAGTTTCTTTGGAAAGGTGTAAGTTGTGACAGGTAGAACGGATGGAGAATCGTTCATCCGTAACAAAACAACATTTCAACTAATCTTCCTCCTTCGCATTGTCCAACAAAAGCTAAACGTCACAGATATGAATGCTGTGTGTAAATAGCATATTGAGTCTAATGAGGCCTGAACTTGACCAATTTCTTGGCAAAGGTGTAAGCTGCAACAGGTAGAACGCATAGCGAAATCGTTCATCCGTAACAAAACAGACCTAACAGAGCAATCAATATCACCCGGATCCTTGTGTTTTGGATGGGAGACATCCTGAGAGATAATCAACATTTTCATTTGGCTCACCCCATGTTCTTACACACTAATGTTGGAGTCTATCAAGACGAATGAATGTCAGTATGTAACGATAAGAAGAAGGAGAAGAAAGAATAAATGGCCGACCGACCGAAGAAGTTCTCTTAGAATTCATCAGTAATGTTACAATTAGGAATAGGGACGTTGTTGAAGAAGCTTTGTAATATGTCGTCAATAATTAAAGTGTTTATGTAGGTCTTCTGCATCATTTAAGTCTTTGTATGATAAAATGTTTTTCAACAATATTGGAAGTAGTTCTCTTGTAAATTACATTAGTTACCCCCACAGAAAGCGAACCATGAATATTACAGATGATGAAGAAACTATCTTGAGTTTCTATAAAACTCCCTGCTCTTTTTCTTTTTCTTCTTTATCATTATCATCATCATCATCATCTTTGTATTCTTCATAATCATCAACATCTTCATTTACATGCTTCAGACTCATCGACTACGTGTTTGCCATCTACGTGAGCCTTCAGATCGTGTACAAGCACATTCATAATGATGATACTTATATAGGATTGTTGTATCAAAAACACGTTTAAATATAAAACTTATTCCTCAACAGCCTGAACCAAGTTTACAACGCCTGACCCAGTGATAAGAAAACAGCAGTTCTGGTACAGTGAACAGCAAAGAGCGCTTGCATATGAGCCATCTCTAGACTTCAATCATCTCTAGAAACCTTTATGGCAGTAAAATCCGATCGTGTCTCGTTGCAACTCCTTGCATTAATAAAAGCCAGCCGTAGCACGGCTTGCCTACACAGAAAATCAGCCACCTCTATGGTATGGTCTGAACATTTAAACTCATTTCAATGTAAAGGGCAGCAGTAAAATCCAGACAATCGATCATGTCTCGTATATCTTTACACTCTGTATGAGCTTTGGCTGTAAAGCTAGGGTTTGAAACTAAAAAACTTGTATACATGGGCTAGTCATAATGCATATAGGGTGTATCCGTATGTTAGCGACAATAAAACGCCAATGAGATTTATGGGGACAGACATGCTTGGGTGGGAGACATGTCGGTGCCCTTTGTGAAAATACACACTCTATGTGAAGGGACGTTAAGGTGTATTTTATGTGTATATAATCTAATCTAATGACTTCTATAGCGCCGTTATCGTAATGCCTAAGACATCAATCGATGGTCGCTTTTGTAATGCAAGGTCATGATCCATTGGAGAAACCATGTCGAATTCCTGTAGGTCAGAGGAACCAGAAGTTAGGCTACGATGGGTAATATTTATAGTTTTTCACGGTCTTATGGCATATGGTAATATATCTTGCCGGTCTACTTCTGGAATTTGCTAATTTGAAGCGACTGTACAAGGATATATCTAAATACAAATAACCACATAGCTAACTACTACGACACTTATTATTTCCAACTTACTTACCCACCATAGTTTGACTTCTGTTCTCGCTGACTTATCGGTTTTCGCGAGGAATTCTCGAACGGATTAGGATTTTTATTACAGTTGAAGCGACCATCTATTTATTTGTGATGCATTACGTTAAAATGGATATACAAGCATTTGATCAACATTTTATGTAAAGTTTGCATATTGGTTAGACTACATTAATAAAGTTTGCATAACAAAGAAGAATGCATTCTTGGTTGTTATAGTAGTATTAAAAATCACAAAGTTCTGAAGGTGTGCAACGTTTAAAATCGAGTTAAACTATACATTTTGCAAGATATAGACGGTCAATTAAGCTTTGCTGATTTTATCACTTTAACTTGAATATAAAATCTTGTTTAAATAACCAAAATAATTTTCGGTAGTACTGTTATTATTGCGACAACCCAAATGGCTAATTTACTGACAGGCTGAATTGAAAAGCCGACATTTGGTGTGGTGTGCGATTGTGTAGTAGTAAGGTTGTACGATTGTGAGGTTGTAGGGTTGTATGGCTGTGAGGTTGTAGGGTTGTATGGCTGTGAGGTTGTAAGGTTGTGTGGTTGTGAGGTTGTAAGTTTGTATGGTTCAAACGGATCGCCGTTGCAGTTGTCCTTCTCGCAGAAGCAACCCATGCTTAGTACCGACGTTCCATCAGGAGTGAAAGAGCTTTGGTTAAAGCAGCAGCTGCTGCCGTAGACGTAGAAAGTGAAGTTGTACTTTTTATATTGTTCATTGTACGTCTCGCATCGGTCTATTTTATAAGTCGTGTCGTTAGTGCAATTTCTGGAAAATCCATAATATTCTAAAACAAACATATATAATCAGTCGTTTATATTTTCATGAGGGATGATTGGCTTCAAGGTCGGGCCTCTACCTCGAGAACAAACTTGGGCCTATGTCTTGTGACTTCAGGCCCAGCCTCAGGCTTGTAATTTCTGGCCTTGGCTTTGTTATTTATGGTCCCAGGTCTCCAGTTTGGCACTATAGTTGAAATTTATTCTATTGGTTACTTACACTCATTCAGTGCTCCAGTGGACTACGCTACTGCCTGTAGAAGAACAGAGGCAAGCTGTACTCAATGCAACTAACTAGATGTTCGGTGTTTACATATCAACTCCATCCCATCGTCCTTGTGAAACAGTCTGCCATTGCATTTACGTGCTGTTCCAGTTGACTGTTTAGCAAACTTTTCAATCTGTCGTAAAACGCATCCACTGAGATCAGTTAGATCGCTACATTACACACATATTTACATACTGTATGTGATGCATAAATATTTAGTTGTTTGATGCATACATATTTACATATGTGACACATGTGTGCAGCGCCGCGTTTGTGAAGTACCTATAATATGAACACCATGTTAGATGTCCTTGTACATATATGTTTACATTTTTTCAACATACTTACTTACTTACTTATCTTATTATAAAATACACCTCTGCGACAAAAAAGAATCACGGGTTTCTTACCGGGAGAAGCTTTGAAGTATCCATATAGCCAGATACATTGTAACCCGTTGCATTTCGGAGAACTTGTTGCATTGAACGGTTCAGTGCACGTCGCGTTCTGAGGATAAAGACTAACATATGCACATTGGTAGCAAGAATAACCATCTGAACGCACAATCTCTGAACCGATTAGTACGATAAGCAACGCCACAACGTTTTTCATCTTCCCTAAAAAAGGTTAAAAGTACAAGGATTTGCAATGAAGAAAAATGCGACCACATTTTAATTACAATTACAGTTACAAAAATGCAATACACAATACTGTCGTAATCGTATTCGTAAAATCGAAATTTCTAAAGCGCTACTTAAAAGCTAAGCCCAGAGCACCAGCTTATTCACGAGCGCTGCTTCAAGTACGTAGGGTTGTCCAAAGATGCCATGCTAAGAACCAAGTCCGGTTGCCAGGAGACCAGAGAGAGGAGAGGAAAGGTGGCTAGAGCTGGTTGTGTTTAAGCTGAGAGAAACGGGAAGACTGATAAAGGTGGGGTTTCTTGAACTGGTGAGACATATTCTACTTCATCCAAAGTTCCAATGTCACGGGTGGAACGTAAGGAGGGCGATGATTTCTCCCGCTTACACCCCTGATATGCCAGTGGACGAAGCCCAAGGTCCCTGGCGCTGGGCCATTGTATCGCAGGACTTGTCGTTTACTTCTCAGCTTATATCAATACCAAATTAAACTGTTTGACCACAGAGTCAAGTGTGCGCAAACAATTTGTCCATGGTCGTTACAGGGAATCGGCTTTCATTCCAGACCCTCGCGCTAATCGGATGGATCACCGTGTACGCATCTAATTCAAGATCGGTTCGGTATTTAAACTTAAGGACTAGTATTTTAGAAATGCATGACTTACACAGTAAACGCAGTTGAGTGAGTTAAATTTAAACACAACTTGGTATGATTGTTCAGAGAATCTAACCTCGCTAACTGTTCAGTCTTCTCTTGAGAAATTCCGGTGTTCCCCTGCAACCTGAGCTAAGAAATAAAGCCTGCCGAAAAGAAGTAACCTCTTTTATTGCTTCGTTTGTGTTGACTTAATAGACCATCTGACGTATTGTGAATATGTGTGCTACGGTGTCTACAGAAGCCTGAACTTTACCAACTGCTTTGCAAAGATGTAACTTGCAAGAGGCACAACGCATAACGAAGTCGTTCATCCGTAACCAAACCAGAATGTCAACATTCTCTTATTCTTCTGTAGCAAAGTATAACAACAAAATAGCAGTTACAAGGGCGTCGTTTTAAGCAAAAAACTCGCCAGCCCTGTAACATTTAAAAGCTGACCTCCCTCTCGCTCTCTTTCGCTCTGTCTCTCTCTGCCTCTCTGTCTCTGTCTGTCTCTTTGTGTCTCTGTCTGTCTCTCTGAATATGTCTGTTTTGTGTAGTTTGATATAGCCGTAATCGTAAACTCGAGAATACTTCTCACTCACTCGCTCGCTCGCTCACTCACTCGCTCACTCACTCTCTCTCTTGTAGAAGTTCACGGTGATTGTTAGCGCTACCTGTTCGCCAATACTGTATCCGTTCTCAGCCTTCCTCGTTCCGAGATTTGGCCGCATCATGCACAATGTTCCTCCAGTGTCCTCTGTCCTCCACCAGCCTGAGCATCTCCTCCATTGTTAGCCCAGTCCATGCCCTGATGTTGCCCAACCAGTTTATTCTCGGTCTTCCTCTTTTCCGTCCTCCCGGTATTGTGCCTTGTATTATCTCCTTCTCGATGCATGTTCCCTCCTTCCTCATGATGTGGCCAAAATAGATCAATTTACTTTTCCTTACTGTCTTCAAAAGATTCCTCTCTACTCCAGCCGCTTCCAGTACCCATTCATTTGACCGCTTTTCCATCCACGATATTTGCATGATCATTCTTAGACATTTCATCTCGAATGCTTCTATCCTCCTCTCTTCCTCCTTCCTCAAAGTCCAACTCTCACATCCGTATAGTGCCACCGGCCATACTAATGTCATCAAGAGCCTCATCTTTGTTACCAGTGATATGCCATGACTTTTCCATATTTTTTTAAGATTTGCAGCCATTGCATATCCCTTTGCAAGTCGTACCCTTATCTCTGCTCCACAATCGCTGTCCCTGTCGATCCTCGAGCCCAAGTACATGAAAGTATTCACCTGCTCCACTGTTTCCTGACCTATGCTGATCTGACACCTGGTCTCTGCTGTTGTCATGACCTTTGTTTTATCCGTGTTAATCCGTATTCCATATTTCCTTCCTGCTCTGTCTAATCTTTCAACCAGTGTTTGTAATTCCTTCTCAGATTCTGTTATTAGTACTATGTCGTCTGCGTATCTTAAGTTTGTCAACCGCCTTCCCCCTATCTGCACTCCTCCGTCAAAACCCTCCAAAGCCTCTCTCATTACCCTCTCCGCCAGAATGTTAAATAAACTTGGAGACAACACGCATCCTTGTCTCACCCCTCTCCTGACTCTGAACTCTCCAGATAGTGTTCCTGCCACTTTGATCCTTGCGTTTTGTTTCTTGTACAGCTTGGATAACAACTTTATTATATGTCCAGGAAATCCCATTTCTATCATTGTTGTCCATAATGTTTCATGTGCTATTGAATCAAAAGCTTTTTTGAAGTCTACAAAGCACATGAAAAGAGGTTGTTGATGTTCATTTGCCTTTTGCATAATAATTCTCAGAATTGTTATCTGGTCTCTTGTCCCTCTAGCCTTCCGAAAACCCGCCTGTTCTTCCGCCACTTCTGCTTCCGTCTGATTCCTTATTCTTTCCAAAATGATCCTCAGCATAATCTTACTTGCGTGTGCGACAAAGGCCACTGTTCTATAGTTTGTACATTGCCTGGCATCTCCTTTCTTTGGTATGGGTACAAAAATTGAATCCGCCCAATCCTCTGGCCATTCTCCATCTTCCCATAGTGCTGTGCATATAAGATGAAATCTGTCTACTGCAACTTCTCCTCCGTATTTAAACAGTTCCGCAGGTATTCCATCCGGCCCCGCTGATTTCCCGTTCGCACACTGTTTTATTGCTCTTGCCACTTCTGATCTTAAAGGGGGTGGCTCTCTCTCGTATTCATTCGTGTCCTCCTTCACCTCTTTGTCATCGTACAGTTCTTCGCAATACTGCCTCCAACGTTCAGCAATGCCTTCAGTGTCCGTGATGTATTCTCCATTTTCTGCCTGTATGCAGTGTATTTTTGGCTGGAATTTGTTTGTAATTGTCCTGACTGTTCTATACAGATATCTACTGTATATCAATACTGTATATCAACCTGATATTGAACGCGTTCTAGTTTTGTTGTTATGGTGGCATTAAGGCTTTATTACGGTGATGTCGAGTTAAGTTCTAAAATAGACTCAACTGAGTTACGAGAATTTTTTGGACTTCAGCTTGAATGTCTGCATTTAAGAAACTTTAAAAATAGAAGTAGTACATATAAAGGTAATAATGGAAATGAAGAGAAGAAATTGCTTTGTAAACATACATATACAGATATACATTAAATTTGAAAGCCGGAACATATTTTACTCATTACTTCACAGCAACTGCATATCCTCGATACCCGTTCAGATTTCAGTTGATTTATCGGTAAGATTCTTCACCACTGCTGTCCTTTATGAAATTTGTAATCAAATAGCATAGAAATAATGTATGCATATACTATGAAATATATGCCCTATTTAGCTACATCGGTAAGTGCGTACGCCGAGGAGCCTCTATGCGTGAGGAACCCAGGTTGGCGTCCAAGTCGTGGCTTGTTTCAGAGATTTAAATCTCCATACGTTAGCTGTATAAAACCTATACATTTTTATTTATATGTGGCTGCAATTGCTTTTTCTTGCTCTTTGAGACAAGACCAGATAAAACGTGAAGTGAGTCACATCTAGCAACCAAAACTGGATGCGTGAGCATATGTTTAAAACATACATAAACTAAAGTTTAAAGTATACTTATGTTTATACGTACATACGATGAGTATACGAGTTTTGTTTGTCAGACTCTGTAGTCATCGGCCAGATGCATCTGGCAGGAAGTAGATGGGGGTAGTTGAGTCTGTCTGCAAATGTGCGTTGAGTCCTTGGACAGTTGATATCGTGTTGGACGCGTGGTTAAAGAACGGTTTGCAACATCTTTAGCATAGACGACATCTACGTTGTAGGATTTGGACAGAGATAGATGCACATAACTAGTGAAATGGATCATTCATTTGTTCAACGCTCACAATACAGTTAGTAGAACTTAACAATCTTACACTGAACCTTAATTATGTGTATTCATAGACCTGTAACATTTTGTATGTCTGGTTTGAACTCTAATTGATCAATACCGGAAACAGAAAAATAATTTTGTACCGTCATGGGGTTGGAAGTTAACGCCAAGTCCTGCGATGCTCTGACCCTATGTCTATGATTTTTGACTGCGATTTTGACTTGAAGCGACCATCGATTGATGCCTTGAGCATTATGATAACGGCGCTATAGAAGTCATTAGATTAGATTAGTATATAGGACATTGGGATTTTTTCATTGTCGTCTAACGAACATAAGAGTAGGAAATAAGCGCCCCTTCTATTAAGGAACATGGAAGGTTACTGTTTACTTTACATTTAAATTTAGCCACCGCACAGAAAAGCCTTGATTCAGTCATTTTCAGTGAACTTACTGAACGAGCAGATGCAGAAAGGGAATTCTTAGAACGGATGATCAAATGCATGGTTTTCCCAAGGTCGACCTCACTTCATTTTATACCTCTTAAGAAATTCACACCAACACAGAACAGTCGGAATGACCGATGCACAAAATGGAACAAGTTTAAGAGCACGGTAGAAGTTTCTTCCAGGTTTCTTCTCGACTTTTTCTCAATATTTGAAGGCCAACTTCTTGAAGTTGCTGTTATTTCACGGATGGTTGAGTTATTAATGTAGTAATAAAGTTAAATGTGATGTGTTGATTTCATGTGATATAGTATACAGTAATGTATTTTAGTGCATGTATGTTTTGTAATTTGTGATTGTAATTGGACATTTATATAGCACCGCTTCAAGAGAAACATTTAAGAGGGTCTCTCTGCGATAGCCTAAATGATGCTAAATCTTACTGAGAAGAACACGTATATGAAAATGTATACATGTATTTATACACCATTTTCAAATTTAATGCAGTATAACAATATTCTTAGTGTAGCGTAGTTGTGCTGCAATTAATTGTAATTGAAGTGACTTTATATAAAAGACCCATTAAACTACATAGCATGATCATTCAATATGTCTGAAAAGGTAAAAGGTCATTCGTTGAGCAGCAGTAAATCTTGAAACTGGATCGGCCATTGACTTTAACACAACTGATTTTTTAATCGCACAGAGTTCCTCGTGTCGAAAGATAAACAGAAGGCATTTTAAGTGCCTGGGAGTTCTGTGTACATAAAATAATAGAGATCGAACTTTGACCAAAACTGTACAGAGCAGCTCGTTTCTGTCCTCTGTCTAATGTTACGCCCACTGTTCAACTGAAACCCTAACCCTGCTGTTTGGCTTCTGTTGAACAAAAAATCTGCCACGACCAATGAGCCGTATAGTTGTATATAAAGGTCAATGGCTAAGACTGGACGGAATTATTCATGGTGTACGAATATATGTATGTATGAATGTATGTATGTATGCATATGTATGTATGCGTGTACATACACGCATACAAACATACATGTATGTATGTGTGTATTTATGCGTGTATGTATCTGGACATCTATATAGCGCCGTAATGAACCTTACAAGGTTCATCCGTTCAATGTTTTATCTGTTAATGCTGAACTTTAGACAGATGGCTTCAAACTTATGTTAGAGTTTAACCTTTGTTAGACGTCTGCTTCTTGTTAGGTTAACTTCATAGTGTACTCTAAGTGATCTTGCTAGTATTGCTCCTCAAAATTTCCTGAAAGTTGCAAAATCTAACGAACTCTGCAACAAATGTTCTTAGCAAAAACCTACAAAACATTTGTTTCAAAAGTTTCACCTAAATCGTTATACAGTGTTCGAAGATACCAGGCAACATCTTAAAACACATCAGTATATCGTATTGTACTCAGACTTCATTTAAAACTTATTTCGAAACAATGGCAATACAATCAATTGCTTCTCTGCTTCGTGTTATATACGGTCATGAGTGAAAAAATAAACACGGGGTTAATTTCGATTCCATAATCCAGTGTTGTTTTCTTCGTGTAATTCTATCCTGGGAACACATATAGGTGACACATTGTGTTCCGTTAATTGCATGCAAATTAGGCTGTTTTGCTGACTTGAATATATGCAAATCAACAAACTAAGTAGAACATGAACATGACGAGAACGTGTTCGTGAGTAACCCATGCATGTGACGACCTGATTCTCACTGAACGAAGCTCTGGAAATTCTGGTTAATTGTAACAAAGCCTTCAACAGAGGAAACACAGTCGCAATTTCAATCTCACAAGAATGAAACATTCTCTTTGCTTGCTATTCCAAACAAAACCTCATTCCGATAAAACAAATTTGCAGAGAAAGATACTTCTAAATAATTCTAGAAAGATACTTCAGGAAAGTCGTTGCTTAATTAGTGGGTCTGTTGTTCTCTAATTATGTTTAAGTAGGCCGATGTTAAAAGAAATAGTATGAGCCAAACATGAAACAATGTTTGTATTACTTATTGATACATCTGTATAGACATTCAAAGACGTTCGACAGAATTCGAACAACTGAGATCAACAAACTTCAGGCCGTTCCTCTACGGCATCATATTCCTCGTATTTACAAAATCTCGTAAGTTCTTTGTACGTATTTCTATTCTGTGCTTCAAAGCTAATCTTACAATTTCTATAATTTTCTATTTTTAATTTTTATTTCAAAACTGAGCCGAAAAATGGTTAATTTGGTCACCTGAATCGAGTTAGTCATAGATCTGTCACGTGATCAACATAATTCAGTAAGTCAGTGACCTGATATGCGCAGTGAATGCATACAACCTTCAAGGGTAAAGCCGCTGCAATGACGCACTCTGCAACAGCTGACGATTGCCCTTAGTTAAACCAAAATTTACTCCAAAGTCTGGAATTAATTTGGTCAAAATATTGTACTGTAATTCAAACAGACACCTTTCGGTGGAAGGCTTTGTGAAAACAACGGTTTTTAGCCATGATCTGAGAGCACACATAAAAACTCGGCCGAGCTAAACAGCAACAAAAGTGGTTTTTGCTGCTTAACTACAGCAAAAGTAAAGTACATTTTCTTAACTTTCGAGATATCACCTTAAAATAACTTAATATCCACAAAAGCTAGGAACATTTTCAACGAAACTAATTATGTAACTAACTTCTTGCTTTGTTTGTATACTTCAACAGAATTAGGCAACAGTCACGTGATCCGTGTAAATCAGGAACAAGCCTACCAGACATGCGCAGTGAATGATTCCGTCACTCTCGACTGCGGAGCCTCTCCGTCGGATAGCGTCACGTGGTATTACAGTCCAACTGCGTTTCCAGGGCAGATGATCCAGCTGTCCAACAGAACTACTTGGAACTTCGTCGGTTCAGAGCCGTTCAACTACTCGATTGTTGGGTGTCGAGATCTGTACATAGAGGCAGCCAAGGAGTATCATTCGGGGAGGTACACTTGTCAGAGGTCTTCACCTGGTGGGCGATGGGTTCAGCCGATCAACCGAACTACAGAACTCCGTGTCATCCCAGGTAAGAAAGGACGCAGTTAAGATTCTTCCAATGTATGTATGTATGTATGTATGTATGCATGCATTCATTTATGTATATATGCATGGATGTACTGTTCGTACGTATGTATGTATGTACGTATGTGTATGTTTGCATGTATGTATGCATGCATTCATGTATGTATATATGCATGGATGTACTGTACGTACGTATGTATGTCTGTATGTTTGTATGTATGTATATATGTTTGTATGTGTGCGTGTGTGTATGAATGTATGTATGCATATATGCATGCATGTATGTATGTATGTATGCATGTATGTATTTATGTATATATTTCAACATTTATATATCGCCTTTATTGTATCTCTCAAAAGCGCTATTAATACAAGAATTACTTGAATAGGCGCCGACTATGTGATCGCTTCCGGCTATAATAAGCTGCGGTTAATGTAGGATCTTTTAAGATGACGCTGTTGTTGTTGTTGTTGATGACGATGATGATGACGACGACGACGATGATGATGATGATGATGATGACGATGATGATGATGATGATGGTAGTGGTGTTGATTATGATGACGAGGACGACGATGATGATGAAGGCAACTACATTGATAGTAAAATTAGCAACCACCATAACCTACATAATAATGTATTACTACGCTACAGATTGTCCTTGTCCTGACAAAATGTTCAATGTGTTGTGTTTATTGAAGATGACGATACGTTGGTGAGACCTGAACGAATCAGTTGGAACAGAGAGAAGGACCTTGTCAAATGCCTGGCTGTCTTGGTCTGCATATCTCTCTTCCTCATCCTATTCTACAAAATAACGATGTAAGAATTTAAGAACATTCAACAAGAAATCTTAACACGATCCAACACAACGCACCATCGTAAGAAGTTCCTCTCTCTGTATCTGTCTCTCTATGTCTATGTTTCTCTCTCTCGCTTTCTCTCTCGTTCTCGTTCTGTTTGTCTGTCTATCTGTCTGTTTGTCTGTCTGTCTCTGTCTCCGTCTGTCTCTGTCTCTGTCTGTCTCCTTCCTCCTCTGGTCATCTTTCATTCAGAACTTGTTCTTCACACGGTATCTCCATCAATCACTTCTCATGGCTCTCTGATCATTCCAATCCACCGCCTTCCCATTTGTATCTGAACCTAAAAACAACCCACCATAAAATTCCATTCTTTCCCTCCCTCCATCCCTGGTCTCCCCGGCAACTGGATCTTGTCCTTCACACGGTAGGCTATATCTGGACAATCCCTCTGACTTAACGCAGCGTTCATGAGATTAGATTAGATTAGATTGTTGGGAAAGAAGACGAGTATGTAGAGCATTTGCTGTGATTCTATGAATAAATTTGAGTTTTGAATTTTAGTGCTAGGAAATTTAGAAGAGAGAACACAGAACAAGAGAACGAGAAGTCAACTTCCGGATTGACTGCAAAAGAATCAGATGAACCTCAGTATGCCAACGACTAGGTAACTGATTAAACTCATGCAACTTACAAAGGATGTATATATGTATGTACAGTGCTGGCCATAAGTTTGGAATCACCCAGGCGCAATCTGTTGAAAACCATATTTGATCGCTATAGCAGTCGAGTTTATCAAGCTATTGAGTCGGCGATGGTTACTTTGTATAGAGCTGACATCTATTGAACGTTCCAAGCAGATTTCACCTGTGAGTGCAAGGACTGTCAGAAGACGGCTGCTTGTGGATTTCGAACTGCCATCCAGGAAACCTGCAAAGAAAGCCAAACTGAGCAAGAAGAACATAAAGGATCGTTTGGCTTTCTGCGCGAAATACAAGAACTGGACGAAGGCAGACTGGATGAAGGTGATGTTCTCTGACGAATCGACGTTCACACAGTTTTACTCGGCCTGCCGCTATGTCCGTCCTGCTAACCAGCGTTACAACATCCGCTACGTCGTGCCGACTGTCAGGCAGGCGCCGAGGACGATGGTCTGGGGCAGCTTCAGCGGTAGCGGCCGAGGAGGAATTTGGTTCATGCCTCCGAACACGACCATAAATGGTCAGGTATACCAATCAATCCTTGAGGATAAACTAGAAACACACATGGGGATCCTCAATTGCACCACTTTCCAACATGATGGAGCTCCTTGCCACCGGGCAAGGACTGTGACAAGATGGATCAATAGACGGGGAATTCATATCTTGGGTCCTTGGCCTGGATCCAGTCCCGACCTCAATCCCATCGAAAACCTGTGGATGTTTATGAAGCAGAAGGTGTCTGAGGAGCATCCAACATCAAAGGTATCGTTGGTTGACGCCATAAAGCGAGTCTGGGTCAACCACATCAGCCCAGCTTATTGTGAAAGTCTTGTGAATTCCATGCCAGCAAGACTCAAGGCTGTCCTGGCTAACAAAGGACAGCACTCAAAGTACTGAAGTCAGCATCTGAAGTTGACATTTGACTATCCATTTACTTAGTATGTGAGTTTTGAATAAACTGTTACAGTTTCATTGAGAAAAATTACAGTTACAATTTCTTCTGAGGCTTTTTATAAGAAAATTTCATACATTTCTAAGTGATTCCAAACTTATGACCAGCACTGTATGTATGTATGTATGCATGCATGTATAATGTATGTGTATGTATATATATATATGTATGTATGTATGTATGTATATTTATATATATATATGTATGCATGTATGTATGTATGTATGTATGTATGAATGCATATATGTATGTATGTTTGTTTGTATGTATGTATGTATGTTTGCGTGTATATATGTACATATGCATTTATGTATGTATGCATGCATGTATGTATGTATTTAAGGATACATGTAGGAAGGTATGTGTATTTAAGGTAAAGGTATTGGACATTAGGATGAATTGAATGTCATATCGTAATGTACTCAAGATCTTTGCTGTTACTGCGGGTGTACCGTATCTACCGCAATTGAACCTAATCCTTCTTTGACGACAATGTCTAGTAGCTTTGTATGCAAACATATGAAGTGTCTACCGTAGTAGACACTGCACATAAATGTACGTTTTCATACTCTTTCAGGGTTGTTGACCTTGACTCGAGAATTCCGCAGACTTGTGAAAAAGAGAGAACAATTTCAAATAACCCTTAAGAATCAGCAATCGATTCTATCATGTGGGGTTCACAAGGCAGCAATGTCAGAACGAAACCTGGAATGAAAATAGCGATCTGAATAAATACGAAATTAGGAATTTAGAACAATGCATAGACTGTGGAAATACGTAGAGAACCAGCACAATGTCTTGCGTCCCTTGTTAAATATTGTTTAAGAAAATAATTTTGTTATTGGCTGATAGGAAAAATGGTACAGTTGTAATGAATGATTATTGCAGATAAGTTTTGCTCACTGTAATCAGTGCTGTGTTTTTGAACTAATTGTAATCGTAAACTCGAGATTTCTAGAGCACCCAAAGAAGCTAAATCGCGGGAACCATCTTATTTATAGGTGCTCAGTCAAAACAAAATTGATAGATAGGTAAGGCAAAGTTCAGTTCCAGGTCAAAATCCAAGAGTCCTCCTTTCCTCCTCACCCCTCTCGTCGCTCCAATTCCAAACACCATCCACCCGTTTGACTGTCTGCCTGCCTGACTCTTGGATCTTTACCTGGAACCGAACCTGATTTACCAGCTAATAACTTTGTTTTAACTGAGGCCCTATGAATAAGCTGGTTCCCGCGACTTAGCTTTCTTTGGGTGGTCTAGAAATTACGATTGCGATGGCACGAACGAGTGAATGGGTTATGACTGTAACACCCGAATAAGTCATCCTCCTTGCTCACCCTATTACTGTCTGTACTCCAAGCGTTGTTAAACCTCGCAGTATTAAAGTGGCTGTCTGCGCCATCTTTCGAATACTTTCTAAGTTATTTTTGTTCCATTTGATGCGCCTAATTAGACAATTCATATATATCTACCCGACTAATTATTATAAACTTTTAGTCATAAAATAATTTTAAAATAACTCTAAATTTACTCAGTTAATTTGAATGCGACATATTAAGCTTGAACGCCTTGCTTCTGGTAAATATTTCTGCAAACATTAAAACCAAGCATAACACACCTTTATTTTTAATATTTTAAGTATTTAAAGACAATTCATGAGGGTCAGTTAATATAATGCTTTGGTATATATGAATTGCTGTCGGTTGTTTATCTGCCAAAATTTTTCAACAAATTAAGTCAATTGATTAGGTATTTCTTCGTAATCTACAGCCAAAGAATTGCATGCGAATTTAAGCATTGGAAACAAATTCTGTTAGACACCACGATTTACAAGTTATCAACGTCTATGAATTTCCATGTACTAGTTCAGTTGCTACAGTATTAATTGCAAGTAAACAGGTATCATTTACAATTAAAAGGCATGATGCTTTCAAAACCTCTGGAAAATAGATTTGTATAAACATAGGTTACATGGACTTCGTAACGCATCAATGTCAGAACGAAAATTCGAATGGAAATAACGAAAAATACGATCAAAATACAAAGCAAAATTAGAAATTTAGAACAATGCATAAGCTATGGATGTCCTAAAATTAATTCTTGGTGTCCTCACCAAACAGTATAAGTTGGTACCGGCGTTAAATTGGGAAGTAAACGGCAAGTCCTGCGGTGCGCTGGTCCCGCATCCAGGATTCGTCCATTGCCGGTTCAGAAGCCAAGAAACTTGTAGGTTGTAATTGTAATTGTAATTGTAATCTGACATTTATAAAGCGCCACTTCAAGAATAGACTCATCAGAAGCGCTCCCGACCCGAACCAGTGAGACCACTGGCAAATAACACAGACTTCAGGCGCTTGCGAAACTGCGGAAGAGACAAACTGAGGAATACTAGCCGGAACTCTCGGGAAAGGCGATTCCAGCTATTGGGTCCAACATAGGCAAAGCTTCTAGACTGCGCTGTAGCAGTGCGCATACGAGGGATAGTCAGAAGTCCAAGGGAGGCCGACCGGAGAGTGCTACGGCCTGGAACCAAGGAGACCGAAATGCAGAAGTCCCTAAGATATGATGGAGCAGAGCCAACAAGACAATTACGCATAAGCGTTAGGATCTTGAACTGGATACGCTGCTGAATGGGAAGCCAGTGTAGAGTGTCCCGTATAAAGGAAGTTATATGGCCATACCTGGGGACGCCTCCAATAAGACGGGCAGAAGCATTGAGAACAGATTGAAGCTTGGAAATATTGGCAAGTGAGAGTCCAGCAAAGATAGCGTTACCAAAGTCCACCCTGGTGCAGATAAGGGCATGAATTAGAGTAGTAACGGCATGAAAGGAGAGGGAGCGGCGGATGGTACGAAGCTGACGAAGGTGGTAAAAGCATGAGCGGGAGACACTGTTAACATGATCGGTCAAGGAGAGTTCCCGGTCCAGAACAACCCCAAGATCACGGACTTTGGAACAGAATAGAATGTCCGAAAACCTCTGGCGTAAGGATGATGAATCAATCTTTGCCAACTGAGCACGACCACCAAGCCAGATGAACTGGGTCTTAGCAGAGTTCAGTCGGAGGCGATTAGAGGACATCCAGAGATCAAGGGCAGATGTTGCGTCAAGAATACTCTCAACCAGAGAGGAAGCCGCTTCCGCTGGGCCATGAACGAAGGCCTGAGTGTCGTCTGCATACTGATGGACAGCAACACCCATGGGAAGGAGAACCCGTGCCAGGTCGGCAGTGTACAGAATGTAGAGGAGAGGGGCCAGAACAGAACCCTGAGGAAGGCCAAAAGGTATAGGGGACCAGGCGGAACGTGTAGGCCCAAAGATAACAGAATGAGAGCGGTCTGAGAGGAAAGACTGAAACCAAAGAAGGGCCGTATCAGTAATGCCAAAAGATTTTTCTAGACGCTCCAAAAGGATAGAGTGATCCACAGTGTCAAAAGCAGCACTAACATCATAGAGGGCAAGAAGAGTAACATGTCCACGGTCAAAGGGGTACTTTACTTCACTAACGAATGAATGCTCCTACAATTGGGCAAAGCCTTAAAGCCTGTAAGCCGTCATTCGTCATCTTTATTTGCCAGATGGCTCTTATAAGATTCTGTCGATTGCGGACGCAAAAAAATATATATTTGCTCCATCTGGCGAATAATTTTAAATTAAAGATTGGTCTATTTTGGCTTAATTAAGACCACTCCTATATTTTCTCGGTTAATTATTGTGAAAGGTTATAATTAAAATAAAATTAAACTATATTTACTTCGGTAAGCAAACTGCGATATATTAAGGTGAAACTGTTTCTGGTAGCTATTTTGTATACATTAAAGCCAAAAATGAGATACCTTTATTTAGGATATTAAAGTGTTTAAAGAAAATTTGAAAGCGTTTGAAATTTAACCATCGATTGATACCTATCAATTTTTAGAAGGTTAACGTTTACTCGTTGACTTGTTCGTATCAGTTAACAAATTCATGTTTAAAATCATTTTACAGCTACATTAATGAAATTTGTACCTAAAAATTATGTCGTTTTAAAAGTTTACCAATGCGTTCAAGGCATAGGGAACACTCGGATTGTTCACATAGTGCATTTCACCTACTTTAAGAAGAAATTTTGGGGCGCCCACGTTCTTAATTCCATACTATTTTGTGCTGTTAATTTGGCGGAATAGAAGTCTTGAAAACAGAAGTACAGTGGTGTGCAAAAGTTTTGAATCACCCAACATTTTTGCGTTTCTTCAATTTCCATGGCTATTATCTCTAGTCAGCCATATAGCTAAAAAAGTTAATTCTATGTCGCGTTGCAGGGAATGTATTTAGCTTTGAAAAGTAACATCTTCAGATGGATTACTTTCTATTCACGTTGGTTATGATACGCATACATGAACCTCCACCCTACAAGTAGAAATGACGGATTGTGCGTTGAAGTTGGATCAAGATTAACCAATCACTGCTCCTTAAGCTGACCAATCACAAGGTTTATTTTGTCAACCAATCACGTAGGAGACAGATTGCTCGCGTGAAACGGCTATAAATAAACGTGGGATTCTGGGTATCATCGACAGTTTGGGACTTGAACGGCACCATGAAGAAGGGTCCGATCCTCACAATGGAGCAGCGAGTTCATGTGTCCGTGATGGACCAAGAGGGTTTTTCGAGCCGCCAGATCGCCAGAAGAATCGGCTGCAGTCAGAGCGCGGTTGTCCAGATTCTGAAGAAGATTAAGGAGACGAGGTCAGTGGTCGACAGGGTTCGCACCGGTCGTCCACGCGCGTCGACGTCACGCCAGGACCGCGCACTTCGCCGCATATCTCTTGCCAACCGCAAGCTGTCGTCACCTGAACTGCTATGTGAGTGGTGGGAGAAGTGCAACGTCGCTGTCAGCTCATCAATACTGGGTCGCCGGTGCCTGCAGTTCGGTCTGAGGGGATGCAAGGCATGGAGGAAGCCTCTGATGACCGACGTACAGAGGCGCAACCGAATCCTGTGGGCACGGCGGTACTCCAGCTGGAGTTGTAAGATGTGGGAGAAGGTGCTTTTCAGCGATGAAAGCACCTTCTGCTTGTTTGGCAACCAAGGACACACGTATGTGAGGAGGTTTCCTGGAGAAGAATTCAAGCCAGAGTGCCTGAACCTGACGGTGAAGCATCCCCTAAAGATCGTGGTCTGGGGCTGCATGGCTGCCAGTGGTGTCGGGCGTCTGCATATCGTCGATGGAACGGCCAACACGACCAAGTACATCGACATACTGCAGAAGTGCATGTTGCCATCAGCTCAGCAGCTGTTCCCGCATCAGTTCTTGTTTCAGGATGACAATGCGCCATGCCATCATTGCCAAAATTGTCACCAAGTGGAAGCACCAGAACAACATCAGAACGCTGGACTGGCCCCCCAATCACCGGATCTGAATCCGATTGAGAATCTCTGGCACAAAGTAGCCTTGGAAATATCCAAGAGACATCCGACCACCAAGCGCCAGCTGATCGAGTCGCTCATTGCCGCCTGGAACCGTGTCGTAACCCATGACCACCTCGTCAAGCTGGTCCACTCAATGCCGACACGATGCAGACAAGTGGTAAAGAGCAAGGGCTGGCCCATCAAGTACTGATCCCTCATTGACACATAAAATCGGCCTTTTTCAAGGCCACAACATGATAGAGAAGGCTTACGATCGCAGAGAAATGCTCGTTATTTCATCTCAACACATGCACGTGTACTATACACAGAAGAGGCATGGGCCGGTTTTTTGACTTTTTTCATATCGGCCTATCCACTATGTGGTAAAAATTTGTTGTCATGTTATTTCAAAGAAATAAAGTTAGGAAATAGTAAACAAACTATATGACAACAATTATTTCATAAGCATATTATTACAGCAGCATTATTCACCTCAGTGCAGAGCAGTGAATCAAAGAATTGCAAAAATCGGCAGGTGATTCAAAACTTTTGCACACCACTGTAGCACTGGCTGACGTGAGAGGAAAATACCTTGACTTGACGCAGCGCTGTTGAATAAGCTGGTGCCATTAAGTAGCACTTTGGATCGTCCGAGTTTACGATTACGAAGTTTAAATTTCAACTGTAGGTTAATATAACATGTTTTAAAAACGCAGATTAAATCAACATTAATTTGCTGACTGCGCCATCTATCGATGGCTATTTGTAAAAGAGGTCGCCAACAGTTTCAAAGCGCTAAAGGTTATTGGTGTCGTTTTGGCTTTCATGTTGCAAACAAATAACATTTTGGTGCTATAAAATATATTTCAGCAACTAATATAATGATTTTATGTTTGAAACACGAAAATTTGGAACTCAGCGCAATTTGATCCTGTATATGGTGAAATCAAGACTGGTCAAGAAATTTGTTGGACACCTGAATGAAAATGCTTAATAGTGATATATAAGGTAATTTACAAATCCGATTTAAACCTATAGCCGAAAATAATACACATGGTATCAACATTTTTGTACGTCCGCGATATATGTATCGTTGACGGATTTGTTCAAAAAAGTACACCAATTTTATTTACGAGGTCGTGACCTTTCCTCATGACTTATATAGCTCCAGTCGTTATTCTAGACCGGCATAAGCGAGTTAATATCCTCAACATTGGTTTATGATAGTGGACAAAAAGTCACCTCCATCATCTGCGTATCCACCTTTGAGTATGCACATGGTGTATTGTTTATGGTTGAGCTCGCTAGGTGGCGCCGATGGAACCGAAACCGTGAAGTAATGATCAGGACTATATCTGCTGAAAAAAGACACCAGCCGGAGGAATAAACGTTGTAAACTGTACAACATGCAAACCGCCGTCATTCTTCAGTAAGTAGTAAGGGACCACAGCACCTTTTCTGAGGTTATGAAAGGCGCTATATAATTTATCAGATGCAACTATCCATCCATCTATCCATCCATCCAGCCACCTATCCATCCACCCATCCTTCCATCCATTTTTTCATACATACATACATACATACATACATACATACGTGCATGCATACATACATACATATATACATACGTGCATACATACATACATACATACATACATACATACATACGTAAATGCACAATATGGCTACCCTTCGGCTATCTGCTTTGATTTAATTAATTTGAAGTCACCACTGATCACCATTGTTTAAGAAACTTAGGCCTACAGGCAAGATGATATAAGGTCTATATCAGAATGTGTCAAAGCAAGAACACAGAAGAATCCAAATGGGTATCACTAGACTAAGTCGACCCATTACATCATCAGGTTGTGCAGAAGAAAACTTCAACGGTCAGCGTCTTAAATTCAGCTTATCATTAGCAGCAATGATATTCCTTTAAATGACGATCACTATTCAAGTCAAACGAAATATGGTTGCTATTGGAAGCCTTGGAATACGGTAGAAAATATGCAGAGCAGAGGGACCAGCAGTCATCCTCTTTTAGTAGTCAGAGGGGTTCGTCAATCTTCATAATAAACATCATGGGACAACCTAGACCTTTGGAGCGGCAGGCCGAAAAGCGAAAGCGCAACTAGAATCAAGCAGCGAATTTCAATTATTTAAAACCAATTATGGCAATTTGATACAGAGTTGTTCTGTTTGTATATTAGGCGTATAGCAGTTGGCTTGTTTGAAATACATATAACGCAGATGTTTTATTGTAAACAGGACGTAATGGCAACATATTAATAGGCATCTGATTTAGACTAACTGACTACACTGCAATTAAAGATCATAGCGTTTCTATGTTTTAACCTTTCATGGTAACCCTTGTAACTCCGCTACTACCTTTAGTCGGGTGGTGCCAGTCCCAATCCTGGATAAAGGAGGAGGGCGACGTCAACGGCCTTTCATGCAATAATATGTCGTTAAACACTGCAACTACTACTACTGTTAGCTTTGCGTAAGAGTTGAGATTACAGTTGGTAACGAAGATTCGACGGAATTTTAAGAAAAATGAAATCGTAATCTTTATCTCTGGATATTTTGGCGCCCAGAAAACAAAGAGTAGGACCTAAGCTAACAATTGTATGCATAAATTAACATAAAATTGCTAGAAAGTTAAGTCGAATCGCGAAACTAGCTGATTCACAGGCGCTTAGTCAAAACAAAATTAGTTAGGCAGATATGGCCAGGTTCGGTTACAAGTCTTTTCACTTAGCATCCCATTGGATGTAACTCACTTGCTTTGGTTTGAATTGAACTGAGAATTTACAGGCTTAGATTAGGTCGATTGAGTGCATATTCGTTTGCTTGAGTCAATTGTACAAACTGTATTACTCCGCACTGCATGGATTGAACTCGGCTACATGCCTAGTTAGCTACATCGGTAAGTGCCTACGCCAAGGAGCCTCTGTGCGTGAGGATCCCCGGTTCGCATCCCGGTCGTGGATTACTTCATAGATTTAAATCTCGGGCTAGTACGGTCCGTGCACGGGGACCATAAATGGCGTGGCGCCCATTCAAACTGGCAGCGGTGGTGAAGGATCTCACCCGATAAATTCATTGCAGGGTCGAGGCCATAGGATCGCTATAAAAAACCTATACATTTACATTCTTAATAGAACTGGTTATAACCGGATAGAGAGTGCGCTCAACTGCACCGAAGCGTCATCCGGCCAATTAAACTGTACCTTCTATGCAAGTAACGGGGCAGTGTCATTGAGCGCATGACAAATCTCTAACCTACGATATATCAGTGGGTGATTCAAAGGGTTATAATGGACACATGCCCTCCCTTAAACTTGGAGACTATCAATTTTCCATATTATTTCACCATTACATCTGTTAAATTCAAATCCTTAATTCTCTTCTTGAATTTTGATTAATCTCCTAGTCGAAATGGCTCATATGTGGTAATTTTATCTAAGCTCAGTTGCATGAAATTAATGTCTGCTAACATAAATCATTAACGATTGACTTCAGCAAACAATTCCAAACTGCTTTAAAAGATTACTGTTTATTTAGATTAGTTAGAAAGTCACACGCGCAGCGCTTCTGTGAAGCGCTATATTAAGACTCTTGATAGATAGATAGATACATGCACGCATACATACATAAATACATACATACATTTGATAGACCAAATATCAACCATCAGTTTCATTTGCATCGCATTTAAACATTCACGTTCCCGTGGTTATGCTGGTTCTGCTGACCTAAAGTGTTCTTGTTTCTAAAGCAATAAAAATTTAAACGTAGGCCTACTATTCATACAACAGATATAATATTCAAAAAGAGCTTCTGTTGTTCTTCATTAGAGCTGTATTTTTTGTTTTCTGTTTCCTGTAGCGAAAATACAGCGTTTCCCACTAACTTAAAGTGAACATCAGTTGGTTATCATCAGATCCGGAAGTAGGTATGTTTATGGCTGTCAATACTAAACAGACTTATGGCGTTGGCAATTAGAACTAATAGGCTGGCAATTTAAAAACAAAGGCCTGTTATCTCACCCGTCATACGGCACATGCTTAACGCAATTTTTAGATTGACTTTCTTTCTGTAGCTCAACTACATTTGCGAATAGTGAGCTACTAAGACGATGTCTTCAGGAACGAAATATCCTTTTGCTGAGCTTTTGCTGTTGTCCATTTGTCTGGGTAAGAGGGTCTGAATAAAACTTTATTTTCATTGCTAAACAACTTTATTTCAGATAAACAGGCCTATCAATTGCACTGATTACACCGTGTTGTGAAATGTGTAGGCTTACCAGTAGATCTCGGTCATTAAGTTGATTAGTGATCGATTGAGGTTGTCATTCTAACTCAGTGAACGGTATAAAATACTCTAAAATTTTGATATGTATGGAATGTACAGAATGGACTCTCCTATGCTGGAGAGATTCTTGAGGAGTAGGTTAGACCCTTCAGATGCAGACATGCTATCCATGTTATGTACACCCATGAAATATATTTTGTATTAAAACAATAACAAAACTACAAGCGCATAACAAAGTCAGCTTCTACAGTACGAATGCATCGTTAAACAAACCGACTTCTGTGGGGCAGGGTAACCGATTGTTTAGAGCTCTTGGCTTGTAACGTGATGAGTATGAGTTCGAGCCACCACTGAGACTGTGTAGGGACCTTCAGCAAGTCTTTCAGTTACAATTGCTTAGGGTCATCTATTGATGCATAGATATTAGATAGTGACACTCAGTAAATGCAGATATAAAAACATAAACATCATTGAACAAACGCTATTGACTTAGACCTGCGTGATTACAACCATGACAACCAATATCTGATTGTAAGTCGTAATACCAATAATCGATGGGCCAATATAACAATGGCCATCAGATTCCACCAGTGACCCACTGATGGTCCGCAATGAGCTCACCTAACGTGGCTTTCTGCAGGATACCTGTAACAAACTGGATGATTGTTAGATGTTTTTGATGTGTTTATTTGTTCAGCGTTATGCCTACGATTGACACGAAGTCAGCTGTTATCTTTTCCGGAGAACACTTTCGCCAAATTTGGAGAGAGAAT
This sequence comes from Norana najaformis, assembly GCA_964023275.1. Taxonomy (NCBI): domain Eukaryota; kingdom Metazoa; phylum Annelida; class Clitellata; order Crassiclitellata; family Hormogastridae; genus Norana; species Norana najaformis. Next base: position 47,679,848 of record OZ029914.1, read on the forward strand.
TGAACTCGAATGCAGTACGAATCTAACAAACCCAATCAGATGGGAGTTTGCGGCAGTTAATTCTTCTCGATTTGAATACGTCTACCTTAGTGAAGAGATCTCAAGGAACTTCTCATCAAGGTACAAAGTCAATTCATCCACAACAGGAGGCTGGACCCTTGTAATTGAATCTGTGGATGAGTCCTACGCTGGATCCTACATATGCAGCGCTGTTCCCAATTACTCTGCAGGAGAAAAAGACGAGTCTGTGTCAGCTGAACTCATTGTCATAGGTAGCCTAAATTATCAAAGCATCAGTATTAGGCTATCTAATAATACTAGTCGATTTCACTAATAAGAAAAACTCAAGTTTTTTCTATTTAAAATCCATTAATACGACTAATCAATCCGCAAAGTCCAACTGATTTGAAAATTTAGCGATGAAAAATTGAACGAAAATGACACACCTATTATTTGTGAAAGCCGGAACATATCCACTGGAAATCAGTGACCAGTTTGTTTTAACTCCGCCGCTGCCGTACTTGGGTAGAGCCAATCCTAAGCCTGGATAAAGGAGTAGGGCGACGTCAACGGCATTTGATGCCATACAATGTCGTTAAACATTGGAAATACCAGTGTGCTTCATTCCTTATGACAACCTGTTTTTGTCAAAGTGCAGCGAGTCTTGCACCAACATTTGACTCATTTTCTGTCTACGTTAGAAAATGCAATTTGAAACAACTTCTAACTTTCTGTTTACTTTCCGAGCTATTATTCTCTGATTTATTATGGACTAAACACAAACCAAGATTGGCCTAGCTAACGCACGGCTGGTAAAATAATTGCAGATTCTAAACCTATTTGCGACACGAATGCAAGCTATTTGAACGATAGCATCGTGGAAGATGATTACATTCGAATGTGGTGCACAGTCAACTACAGTGGAAACTGGATTCCAGTCATGGAGTGGACCAGAAGTAACGGGCAAACTGTTAACTTCAATATCCTCTATTCTAATACAGCGACCACAATAACATCGTCGCTTATAACACACTTAAATTCAAGTGACAACGGAGTTACATTCATCTGCAAAATCAGTGTCAAGCCATTGGCCAGAGTCAGTAGAACAATGAGATCAGGCGAAACTCTTGCAACAAACGTTCCTGTCTTCCAGCACTTGTGGAATTTCAAGGCAAATGTGTTGTGTAAATATTGACAATTCTATGTGTTGTATTTTGCCTGATTAAAAATAGACAATTTTAATGGAATTTCGTTAAAAAAATAATTAAAAGACTGCATTGAAAAAATATAACTCAGGTTACATTAAACGATGTAATTTCAATTAATGGACTTCATTAAGCTTAATGTATCAAAAATGTAACGAATAACGGTTTAACATTATCAGTCTTCTCTGATTACCTTAGATGGACCGCGCAACCTAACAATAGAACCAATTGGTGGTATCTATGGAGTTGGTTATCGTCTGCTGTGTTCGGCTGATGGTAACCCGAGTCCCACGTTTCAATGGATAGAAACTGGAACAAACCGAGTCATAGATGGACCAATTCTAACTGTCGATAAAACTATGGCTGCAAAGCAACAGCTAACCTTCAAATGTTCATCGACTAACACATTGGCGGGCAAACGTAAAGAGATTTCAAGTGTCGTAATATTTATTGTGACAGGTTAGACACGAAATAAATGATTCTATTAAAAGCTGGAATAAATGAGTTCACTTTACATTTTCTCATAGTAAATACAAACAATTGTAAGTGAAAGAAATCGTCAATTCTTTTACGCTTCTTTATATTATCTAAAAATTGCAATCAAATTCACAACTTCAAAATTTGAATTTAGTTTAGAGAAACTCAAAATTATTGTAGCTTAAGAAATGTTTCATTTAAAACACATTTAAATTGTCAGTGGAAAATACTGACACCGTTTCATACCACTTTTGGCTCAAATTTCATATTACTGTTAGCCTCAAATACTAGGGCACCAAATTCTATATGTTGAATTTATTTGCAAATTGATTCATGAACATATTGATTTTGCAAAAGAATCTCCTAGCTATTGTGTCAAATATCTGTATTGATTTTGCAAAAGAATCTCCTAGCTATATTGTCAAATATCTGTATGAACGGAACACTTACAACTTTTGATTCAATTGCTACAAGATATAAGTAGTTATTGTCAACACCTTGATGAATTTGCAGACTGAGTGAACAAAAAAGAAGCTGCAAATATTGGTTAGCAAGAAATAAGTGCATATCAGCTATTTTGGAGTTCTAACCTACTGTACTTTTAATACGTTGAAGAAAAGTGCTCTCATGCCTGATTTGTCTTGCTTTCCAGCCACCACAGATGCTTCGATTCCAACTACAACCGTGTTAACTGTTGCTGGAGTGATAGCTGTCATAGGTCTCGTAGGGATGGGGTTAGGAGTTGCGTTGACAATAAGAGCCTGGACCGAAGGTTTGATTTCGTTGCACGTTCTTTTTAGTAATTTTAATAATTTCAATAGCTATAATTTATGCTGAATTAAAGAAACGGCGGCAACCCTGAGAAATAAGACAATCTCCACACCAGAGCCAAAGAATTGTCCAAATAATGAATTTTGCTGAACAATAAAAAGTTACACTTATATTTAAATTAAGATTTAGTAGGAACTGAGGTACTAAGAAAGAGCTATATAAATTAGTAATTAAATCATATTGCATTACAACATGTTGTTTGCTATATTTAATGAGATTATTCCTTGTTTCAGGCAATTCAATGAATCGTGGTGACTCTCACGAACCGTCGATTCAACACCAAGACTGTGAAATGGTGGCTGAATCTAATGTGCAGTCTGGCGACTCTGGAAATCCGCCTCTAACCCAAAGCACATCAAATGAAGAAGGCACCAAAGGTCAAACAGTAGAAAACATCGACTGTGAAGGTTACGCATCACTGAAACGTAGCCAGTCAGTGGTTTATGCTCAGCTACAACTACACACCAACACAAGCTCCGACGACAACTAAACTACTTTAAGCAAACAACCAGAAATTGAATTTTGCTAAGAAATCTTGCCTTAAAGAACTTAGTCATTGAACGTTCTGCTTAGGTTCTAGCATAAGAAAAACCCAAGTGGACTATCGTTATTAACAATAATAACCGCAAAACTACAAATTTTTCCGGTTTTTTGTCGGGGCATTGCCGAATTTTTGGTCAAATTGCTAATTTCGACTAAGATAGATATTTGAAGGGACCATTAAATAAGTCTGTACTTCCTGATGTTAGTAGCTTTCTTAACGAGACTTTCTATCTAAACTGAAAGTTTTACCTCTTCTAATCAATGTTTCTTTTGCACAACCTGCTATTGCACTTCTGAACTAATTAAGGCGAGCATGATCAAATTACAGTTGTACTCTATTGTCTTAAACAACTTTTAGATGTTCATATCTATGATGTTACAGCAACGATTATGGTCTTAAGGGCCAGAAGTATACAGAAGCGAAATAACAGGTTGTCATAGGAGAACAAGAAGAATAAGAGGATTAGGAGAAAATTACTTTCCCTCGATGATTGTATTACTTTGCAATTGCTGCCAAAATTGTGTAAATATGTAGTTTTTAACAGGCCAAACTCGTTGAACTATGAAGAAAATGAGCATCGCACTGTACACTATTTGTAAACAATAACTGACTCTAATTAAGAGATAATTATTTCTACCAGTGTTTTAGCAACATATGATCAGCAGAACGCTGGTAACAATATTTCCGTGAGTGCTATGATGGTAGCAATAAGCAAGGGTTGAAATGAAAGCGGAACTTTGTACTAGCAGTCGGCCTGTTAGCCTTGTAATAATGTTTAGTCAGCGCTTGTAAAGAGGTCTAATCACCTAATCACAATCAGTAGAACTGAAAAACTGACTGATAATGGCTAAACGTTTGAAACGAATGTAGTTCATGTGAAAATGTACGCAATAGTAGGTTGTACAGTCTATAGAATAACTTAGCGAATAGCATTATTTTGCGCTTAAGCCTGACTTTATGAGTGGATATATGGCTTGGTACTTCGGAGACAAGAAAGTGAGAGAATGCTAGAGGGAGAGGGAAAGAGAAAGAGAGACAGAGATAAGAAAGAGCGAGAGAGAATGCTAGAGAGAGAGGGGGAAGAGAGAGAATGAAAGACAGTTAGGCCGATGGACAGTGAGGCAGATGGAATGTGGTATACAGATAGGCGTAGGCCACGATCTCCAGTGCCTGAGTGGCAAATCTCCAGCCAAACCGCTACCCTTACCAAAAAAGGCAAGCTGTTATAACATTACCATACATGGTCATGTCTGGCACAATCCCATGGGTATGAAACCATCCTGTAAACCCTATATAAAGGCCAACTTTAAGCATGCAAAGGAATTCGTGTCTGGCTGTGTCTCTGGTGTGTATAACTGTGTTCGTCATACACCGCAAACACTGCAGTACAGCTATTTTATGCCGCAATATATAGATATATATAATATAAAGATATATGAAGATAGTGTTCTTTGACGATTTTTAAAGTCTGTTTGTCTGAGAAAGTAATATTTGCGTATTATATTAATGCACGTTGTTAATGTGAACTCATGGCATTTACTAATGCTTGTGGTCTCTTTCAAGCTGGAGTGGCCTTTATTGTTCGTCCGGCTTCGAAAATACCGCTTACGTCTATTTAAGGCCTATTCCGGATATGTGAGAATAGTTTTAGGCGACTATTACCTTACTTTTCGTGTTTGTCTCTGCTCGTTTATGTTCCAATTTGCGTTTCAGAATTGCGAGTGAAGCATAGACTTGATGTTAAGAATACTCTACATTTAACGATCGAGTACATCTAAAATGAAAGAATTTAATGCTGAACGTTTGCTTTTGTCAGTTTATCTTGGTATGTGTACATTTCAAAATAAACGCACAGAGAGATAATATTTTTAGACTCTTGGTATGACGACATTTACAACGAAATTTAGCGCAAGTGCAATATTAGAAAAGATTTGCGCCGATCACATTATATCGATCCACGACCATTCACCAATCGAATTTGAAAGGTTTTTTCAAAAAGATAACTATAAACTAGTATTGGATCTCAAGATCTGAACGCTGTTGAGGGAAAGAAAGTGAAATTGGAGAATAGGAACTCCCAAAGGCAAGGCCATACAATAGCTGGAAGGGTGTGCTAAATCGACATAAAATTAAAATGTTTTAGCTGTTATTTCTACTTAAACATATAACCCAAAGCGATTGTCGATACAATGTAATCCTTTAAAGATCAGTATTTCTCTTGCATTGGTATACGCTTCAAATGGGCCTACGTGTTGATATTGACAGTCTTAACGATGCAGCATCGCTTCACTCTCTCTGAAATTTTCTCAAAAACGATGAATCCAGTTTCCGTAGTGGGGAACAGAGTGAAGATGGAATGCAGCAGAAATCAGTCCATGTTTCCGATTGATTGGTAATTTGCTTCAACCCGGTCCAATAATTTCTCATATATCTATAGTAGTCAACGTATAACGGAAAACCAGGTCGAGGTATAAGATGGACACAGACGTAAAAACACGATACGATATCGTCATAGATTGTGTCGACTTGTCTTATTCTGGAACATAGAGATGCACGCCTGTTACCGAAGAATTTATAAGCGTGTCATCAGATTCAGCTCAACTTATAGTTCTAAGTATGACTTTTTATTTCATTCAGATAATTGTTAAACTATAAACTGGTATTTTATTGCATAATAAAATAATTGTATAATCACAACGTGTGATCTTTGTTGTACTTGAATGCGATGACCACTGTGTTGGGCAAAAGATGTGTATTTGATAAGACCTAGTGTTTGAAAGAACGCTTTGCTCGAATGACAGACTTCGTTAACAGTTGGCCCTAATAAACACAAAAAGCTAGTCCACTCCGCTGGAAGCGATTTCCACTGGTTTGCTCAATGACACTTTTGAGACGTTTTTTTCGCTTTCTTCCTTTCCTTTATCCGGTATATATATATATATATCTTTCTGAGGACACAATTTATAAAAGACTAAAGTGCATTTTCAGGCGCGTTTATCACCATCAGTGACACGAACCGCGTTGCACTGTCAATCAATTCAGTCATGAAAAGCCCAAAAGCACGATTGGCTGCTTCATGAACACTTCTGACACTCTCTGTGAGTGATCTTTCGCAAAATATCAGGCACAGCATTTTATTGTTCCAGTTTGAGCATTGATAAATATTTAATGTAAATGGGCAGCTTTGAAGACAACCTTGCAAAACACATTAAGTAAATTCTGATTATTTAAGTAGGCTCAACGAATTAAAGCACAAACTCATGATTGCTTATATTAAACTTGGTAAAAAATTTCAACTTCTGATCCTGTTTGCAATGCGAATGCAAGCGCAGTTAAGGATGGCGTCGCGGAAGGTGATTACATTCAGATGTGTTGCACAGTTAGCTACAGTGGGAACTGGATTCCAGTCTTGGAGTGGACCAGGAGTAACGGATAAATTGTTGACGCCGATATCCTCCACACTTATACATCGACCACAGTAACATCATCCTTACAACACAATTAAATTTAAGTGACAATGGAGTTACATTCACATGCAAGACGAACATCAAACCAATGAACATATTTAATAGAAATATGAGACCAGGCGAAGCTCTTGCAATTAATGTTCCTCACTACCAGCACTTGTGGAATTACACAGTAACTTATTCGTGTAAGTGATGACACATTTTCTACTTGTGATTCATACATTGTAATAGGGATATCCATTATTTTACGCATTAAGAATTTAAACACCATTAACGATATTAACATTTGCAGCCTCTGATCCTTTTTAATATTAAGCAATACGAATGCAAGGGCCGCAGTCGGTAGCTATCAACACTTGTGGAATTCTACGTTTAATGTATTATGTGAATAATAATTTCGCTGACTGCTATCATCATGAAACTTTGTTGACTGAAAATAATAAATTTTGGTTGAATTTATCAAGGTATCAAAAATAATTTAAATATTGTATAGCACGACAGTTTATGCCTCGACTGCAACCAGATGATTACTGTAATAGATTTAATTTCAATAAATTCAAATTCAGTTCAAATGTAGAAAACTCTAATTTTTAGCAGCACAAAGCTAGACTTGATAAAAACAATTGCCGCTTACAGCAGAACTGAAACATCTTTGAAAAAGGCTGACAACCGTTCCTTACGTATCTGTTAGGTTCAAATGCTCAAATAAACCAGGGGCTTTGGAAAAGATTTGATGCGCAACAGAAGTTCCTTGCTGTTTTTAAAGCTTGGCGACGAATTCCTGTGTAAACGGAAAATGTGTAACGTTTCAGTTGCCACTCAGTGTGACTGTAGTCAGCTCAACTGCATTTGTATGTAGCACTGAAAGTGATAAATAATATTATATGGACAACTGATTGAGTGAACAAAACGTATATGGACAACTGATTGAGTGAACAAAACGAAGTTCGAAGCCTTTTAATTTAAGCAGAGCATGTTTTCTAGTGATAGGAATCATTGTGCTTTTTATGCATTGGTGATTATTTGGAGAAATTTAATTCCGCTCTTTGTTGTCCTGCTTTCCAGCAAGTCCAAATCCAGCTTCATCGAAGTCGAATCCAACTACCATTGCGTCAACTGTTGCCGTAGTGATCGCTGCCACAGTCCTGCTTGTCCCGGGAATAGGAGTGGGGCTGCCAGGGAAAGCCTGTGCCGAAGGTCTGCCTTCGTTGAATCTTTCTTAAATGTGACTAATTATAATAGCTATCATTCCTGAAAACTTACAGATATGGCGGGAATTCAAAATTATGTCCAAGTTTCTTAAGCATAAAGTCGTCGTTAGTGGTTAGCGGTACTCAGATTACCAGAGAATTCACTACTGGCGTGATCCCGCACATATGCAGAGCCCATTCAACGGAGTCCCATTTTGAGTTGACTGTTGACATTATGTTCAGAGTTCGATTTTCTGCTTTGCATCACACACAGGAATCGATAACAGGCACAAATAAAACTAAAGCACGCATTTACGGCTCCATTCATCACTCCCGCGTCAAATATAGATGATGCAGCGTCTGGACAACTCTTGAACAACCAGATCTTTGAAGGACAGGGATTCGTTACTGATCGGCCCTTTGGTCGTAGAACTTCTCCGTAATTGACGATCGGCGTCACCCTCCTCGCCCTTCTTTAACTGAATTCAAGATTTCCTGGTTCCAATACAATATAGGCTACAGTACATTACAACTTATATTTATAACTCGCCTTAATAAAACAATGTCTTACTCAAAGGACGCGCTACAACATAATAATTAGTTATAGTACTGAGAGAATAAATGAGTCTTAAGTTTTAATTTGAAATTATCTATTGAAGAGCATCTTCGAATAGATTCAGGTAAAGAGTTCCACTCAGCTGGACCAGCTACTTCAAACATTCTTTTACCAAACTGTAGATTAACTCTCCTGACTTCAAAGTCCCCTTTTGAAGCTGAACGCAATCTTCTTCTGGACTCAGTGGAAGTACAAGGCTTAACTAGAGAGGACAGATAGGACGGGGCAGAGCCTGACATAATTTTGAACATAAATAGACAGATTTTGAAAGATATGCGGGCCTGAATGGGTAACCAATGAAGTTGTTGTAAAGAATGAGTAATGTGATCTCGAGGGCCAAGGCTTTTAACTAGGCGAGCTGCAGCATGAATAACAGAGGTAAGTGGTGAGAGGGTAGATTTAGGTAAAGCATAAAGCACTGAATTGCATTAATCAATTCTGGATAGTATAAGTGAATGAACCAGGACATGAAGGCAATGCTCATTAAGACAGCGTTTAATCTGATGTATCCGTCGTAGGTGGAAGAAACAGGCTCTAGATATGGAGCTAATATGGTGAGACATGGAAAGTTTGCTATCCAAAAAGACACCAAGGTCACGAACTACATTCGAGGGTAGTATGGAACAGGAATCATCTATTTTCAGAAAGAGAGTCTGCAAATCTAAATCTGATCGGGACCGACGATCGAACCAAATCAGTTCCGTCTTACTTGTGTTTAATTTCAGGTGCATGGAAGCACACCAGGATTGTATCTCATGGAAACAGGCAATAAGATTAATTTTTGAACTTTCAAGGTTAGAAGTGGAAAGTTTTATGTAAAGTTGGGTGTCATCGGCGTAAATATGGATAGAAATACCAAACTTAAGCGCAATCTTGGAGATATTAGAAGTGTATAGAATGAAAAGCAGTGGACCAAGAACGGAGCCTTGGGGGACACCAAAAATTAAATTAGTAGTCTTAGAGAATTTGCCACCAAAGTAAACATTTTGAGTCCTAGAAGAGAGAAGAGATCCAAAGAAGTGCAGATGATGAGATACCAAATTGTGATTGAAGGATCTGAAGCAAACACAGCATACACAGATTTGTAGGGCTGAGGCTCGACACAGTTCAGGTGGAATCTGTCCACCCTTTAGTGGTGGGCGGGTCTAAAGTTTAGACCACACTTCCATCAAGTGAAACCAAACACCGTCAAAACACACGAAATCTATGGCGGAATCGATAAGTAACTTGAAACACATACTTTGCCACAGTATAAGTATTTATGCCTAAGTATAACTCATTATTACACAAATAGTAATCACGTTATTATCACGTGAACTCATTACATTGGAAAACAATCTATGCATGGGCACCATTTAGTTTATCAGGCCTGTGATTGTATCTCTCAAGCAATGGAGAGGCCTACATGCGGGTTGATCCGGCTTCTGAAATTACCGATTAAAATTTTTGTAGCTATTTAAAGCCTCAAATGATTCCGGATACATGATCAGCTTACTGATAGGTTGAGTATGTGTAAGCTACCCATGAACTTGTTTTTTTTGTTCTTGCCTCTTTGCTCATTTATGTTAAAATTTGCGTTTCAAAATTGCGAACGAAGAATAGACTACATGCACACGTTAAAGATTTTGTACATTTAACTATCGGGTAAATCTAAAATGAAAGAATTTTCTGTTGTGCTTTTGTTATTTTCAGCTTGTCTAGGTATGTATATATTTCAAAATGAACACACAAAGAAACAATTTTTAATATTCTTGATACGATGGCATTTAAAACCATTTTATTGTAAATGTAATATTAGAAAATATTTGCGCCGATCACAATATATCGATCCACGACCATTCAACAAACAAATTTTAAATCTTCTCTCAGACGATCATTGTAAACTGTTGTCACATCAGAATACAGTGTCTATTGAAGGAAATAGAGTGAGATTGAAGCTTATTAGACCTCAAAGGGACGGCCATAGCTAGCAAGGGTGTGATTAATGGGCGTAAACTAACATATTTTAATTGTTATTTCTAGTTGTAATTGTAATTTTGTAATTGTAAACGAACATTTATAAAGCGTCACTTAGGAAACAGTGGCGCTCCCGACTTGAATAAACAAAAAGGATTTCAGGCGTTTGCGAGACTGGGTAGGAGAGAGACTAAGTAACTAAAGCCGCAGCTCAAGAGGAAGGGAGTTCCAGCTGGAAGGGCCAACAAAGGCAAAGCTCCTGGACTGAGCAGTCGTAGTGTGGACGCAAGGGACTACCAAGAGACCACGGGTAGCTGAGCGAAGGGAGGCATGGGCAGGCAACGAGGAAACCGGAATACAAAAAGAAGTTAAGTAGGACGGAGCAGAGCCCAGAAGGCAGTTGCTCATAAGGATAAGAATCTTAAACTGGATGCGTTGACTGACAGGAAGCCAATGAACCCTTGTACAGCGCCCTTTTCTTCGGCCTCGGCTGTGCTACGGCGCTATATAAATTGTCTTATTATAATTATTAATGAAGTGAGTCACGAATAAAAGTAGATATATGGGCAGACTTTGGAAGATCACCGATAAGGCGTGCAGCAGCATTAAGTATAGATTGAAGTTTGGAGGTGTTAATTGCAGAAAGTCCAATATAGGCAGCATTGCCAAAGTCAATCCTAGTGCAAATCAGGGCATGGACCAAGGTAGTGATCGCATGAAGAGGAAGCGAGTGACGAATAGAGCGGAGTTGTCGTATTTGGTAAAGACAAGAGCGGGAGATATTATTTACATGGTCAGTCAGAGAAAGAGTTTGATCCATGATGATTCCTAGGTCACGGACTGAGGAAGAGAAGTGGATATGAGGGAAATTAGAGGAAAGGGAACTAAAGTCAATTTTGGCAAGCTGGACACGGCCACCTAGCCAGATATATTGAGTCTTACCAGGATTAAGACAGAGGCGGTTAGAAGACATCCAGAGATTTAGAACAGGGGTGGCCTCAAGGATCCGCTCAACCATCAGAGTGGCTGAGGCAGCCGGGCCATGAGTAAAGAATTGAATGTCATCAGCATATTGGTGAGACGAAACACCCAAGGGAAGAAGGATACTGGCCAGGTCAGCAGTATATAGGATATATAGAAGCGGTGCAAGTACCGAACCCTGGGGAAGACCATAAGGAGTCCAGGCAGAGCGAGTGGGCCCAAAATTAGCAGAAAGGGAGCTATCAGAAAGAAATGAGCGAAACCAAAGAAGAGCAGAGTCAGTAACTGAGATATAAAAGACAAAACGCTTGTGGAGATAGTGTAATCCTTTATAAATGTGACCATTATTCTTATACAGGTATACGTTTCAGAAGGGACTATGTGTTGATATTGATTGTCTTGATCACGCAGCATCGATTCATACTCTCCGCATATTTAAGAAAACCGATGAATACAGTTTCCGTTGTGGGGAACAGAGCCAAGATGGAATGCAGTAGAAATGAGTCTATTCTTCCGATTGATTGGGAATTTGCTCCAACCGGTTCCAATAGTTTCTCATATATCTACGTTAGTCAACGTATACCGAAAACGCAATCGTCGAAGTATAGGATCGACACAGACAAGAGCACACGATACGATATCGTCATAGATTCTGTCGATATGTCTCACGCTGGAACATACAGATGCTCGCCTATTACTGAAGAATTTATGAATACGCCATCGGACACAGCTCAACTCATAGTTCTAGGTATCAGTTTTGAAATTTATTCAGAGCATGGTAGGATTTCAAAATAGTGTTTTATTACATAATAAAATAATTTTGTAATCACAACGAATATTTGTTTGTTGTGATGTGTAAGCGATGATCAGTGTTGGCATTGGATGTGGATTTGATTTGACCTGTTGTTTAGAAGAACACTGCTCGAGTGACAGACTTCTTTAAGAGTTGGCCCTAATGAACGCAAACCAAACTATTCTGTTTCTGTGGTTCAGACAAATATGACTTGTGAACGGTTCACACACTGATTCTTACAATTACACTTTAAGGCATCAGGTCCGCTTTCTTTCTTTCATTCGGTATCTCTCTCTCTCTCTCTCTCTCTCTCTCTCTCTCTTTATCTCTTTGTGAGGACACACTACATCACTACATAAAAGACTAAAGCTCATTTTCATGTGTCCTATTCACCACCAACCACCAGTGACAAGAACCTCTTTGCATTGTTAATCAGTTCAGACATGAAAAGCCAAAAGGCACAAACGACTGCTTCATGAACATTTCTGACGCGTGCTATGAATGAGCTTTAAAAATATCAAGTGCAGCCGCAGCCAGTTTACTAGTTCTGCCTAGATTTCTGTGCATTCCTATTGATCTATAAACCATGATTTTACTCGATATTACTCGGTAGAACTTTTTAGGGTCGTTGCACACGCATTTGAGGCTGTTGTAAATTGCGCGCGTTATAAATGTCTGTTTAATAATAATAATAATTTGCGTATTGATAAAAAGTAAATTTGCAACTATGGAGGCAAATGTGCCAAAACACAGTTACTGAATTCTGATATGTTACCCTTATAGTGTAACAACGCTCAACCTGTTGAAACTCAAACTCTTGTTTATTCGTATTAAACTGGGTAAAAATTTTAGCTTCTGATCCTGTTTGCAATACGAATGCAAGCGCGGGTGTCGATAAAGTAGTGGAAGATGATTACATTCGAATGTGGTGCACAGTCAACTATAGTGGTAACTGGATTCCTGTCATGGAGTGGACCAGAAGTAACGGGCAAACTGTTGACACCAAATTCCTCTACACTAATACATCGACCACAGTAACATCCGTGCTTGTAACAAAATTAAATTTAAGTGACAACGGAGTTACATTCACGTGCAAGACGAGCGTCCAGCCAATGGCCACAATTAATAGAAGTACGAGAACAGGCGAAGCTGTTGCAACTAACGTTCCTCACTACCAGAACTTCTGGAAATTCAGGGTTACTGTATTATGTAAATATTATTAACTCATTAATAATCTAATAACCAAGTAAATAGTTACGTTTGTAATTGTTGCATTAGTAATTTTTCTACCTCAGAAAATATGACTTGTAAAATTGAATTTCTGCAAAATACCTAAATTCAGTAAGCAATTCAGTAGTGTTGCAACACATTTGTGACTCAACTCCGATTCAGGTTAATGTACAAGATTTAATTTAAACTACTAGACTGAACGTCATTTAATATATCAAAAACGTTACGGGGGACTTTTAAAGCTTGCAGAATTGTTTAATTTGTACGTAGACGGACCGCGCAATCTGACAATCGAATGCCATCGTGACAACTTTGAAGTTTGTGATCGTCTGATGTGTTCAGCTGATGGTAATCCGAGTCCCATATTTCAGTGGACAGAAACTGGAACAAACCGAACCATGGATGGGCCAATTCTAATCGTAGACAAAACGATTGCAATGATGCAAAAACTAATGTTCAAATGTACAGCTACAAACTCAGTGGCTGGCGAAATTAAAGGGATTTCAGCCACTGTTTCATTTACGGTGACAGGTTAGACGGCAAAAACAAATTATTTCATTGCAACAAATGCAAACAACTGAAAGTGGAATGCATCTTTAATATTACTACGCTTCTCTATCAGATCGAAAACCATGAGCAAAATCAAAATTTCCAAGCATATTTTCAGTTTAAAACTTTAAAAAATCAAATTCAGTTTTGAAGCAGCACCAAGTTAAAATTGAATAAGGAACTTTCTGCTTTTGGCGCAGTGCCAATTCCGTAAAACATCAGGACTATCATTTCTTACTTGTGAATCTCGCCGCTGTTATACTTGGTGACAATTTTCTGCATATAAGAAAATTTACGACTTAACGATTTGAAACTATGATTATTATCTGCTCAATTTATTTATTTTAAACCGCATTGAAGGTTATGCAAATATGACTGCTGATTGAATGAAGAAAATGAGATTTTCAGCCGTTAATATCTCCTGCTCAGCAATGACGATTCTATTTCTTTTTCTTTGCATCGGTGACTATTTGGAGGAAAATAGTTGCATTTATCTTTTGTCTGGTTTCGGTGGCAGGAACTCCAGCTTGGCCGAAAGCAGCTACGATTGCGGTAACTGTCGCCGGAGTGATCGCTGTCATAGCCCTGTTTGTACTCGGGTTAGGAGTGCCATTGACACTGAAAGCCTACTATAAAGGTCAGCTGTCTTTGAGTTTGTAGAAATTTTTAGGAATGTTTATCAGTCTATCATTTCTGGCAAAATTTAAGCAAAGGGGGCAAATAAGAAATATGACAAACACCGCCACTGTATTTGAGAGGTTATTTAAATGGGTTACACATGTGTTTTGATGCACACATTTATACATACATATCAAAATAATCAAGGACTTATCTAATAGTCTACAAAATAAATTCATACTATACAACTAGTTGGATTAATTTTTAAATGAAAACTTGGGTTGGTTCTACGCGTGTGCAAAAACATGCAAAGAATTTTTTCGCTGTTCGAATATCAATCGCCTGCGGATAAACTTGTCAGTATTAACGAATTTTAATAACATTGAGATTTATCTGCAGCACCTTCCAAAGGTACCGTGCATGAGCAGTATAAATGACTCCTTACGTTATACTACGTCACAGCCCGTTGTTTGCTATTTTTGGTGAGAATGAACCCTTTTAGACAATTCAGTCAATCGAAAAAGCTCTCAAGAATCGTCGATTCATCATCAAGATTATGAGATGGTGGCTGAATCTAACGCGCAGTCTTCAAAATCCGAAAAGCCTCGTCTAACCCAAAGCACATCGAATGAAGAAGGCTCCAAAGATCAGTCAGCAGAAAACATCGACACTGAAGGCTACACATCACTCAATCGCAGGTCATCTGCCACTTTTGTACAGCCAGCGGTTTATGCTCAGCTACAATTATATGCCAGCATAAGCTCCAACGACGATTAAACTACTTCAACCGAACATCCGGGGAATGAATATTGTTCAGTAGTCTTGTCTTAGGAACTCTGTCGTTCAGTGATGGAAAAGCTTCGATAAAAAGCTTAAACAGTGGTATAGGACTATCTTTAATAACAATAATCGCGAAACAACTATTACTTTTTCTATTTTGTCGACATGTTATCAACTTTCTGTATAGATTGCACATCTCCAATAGGAAAGACTCATAAACGGACCTTTAAATAACTTTTAAAGGTTTAGGTTATACGGTTTTACACCGGCGATGATGACCTTGGCGACCAGAAGTATTGCTAACCCAGACTTTTTTTCTGTTTAATTGAATTACTCGGCAACTTCACAAAATTTGTGTATTTTTACGTTTCATAGACCCACAGTTATATGGGTTGCCCGCATTACACGATTTATAAACATTGACCGAGCATAATTACCGGACAAGTAATTCTATCATTATCTGTGGGACCCTGGTAACATTACTTCCTCGAGTGCAATGATGCCAGCACTGCTAAACTGAAAGTAGAAGTGAAGTGTGCTATTACCTATTGGAAACAAAAGCTGTTCTGTCATTATTTATAATCATGCCTATCCAGAATTACAGTAGTTAAACAGAAAGCATCGACTGTGAGGATTACGGCTCACTGAAAAGAAGCTCATCTGCAACAATCGCACAGCCAGCGGTTTACGCTCAGCTACAACTTTACGCTAACGCATAAGCAAACGACGATTAAACTAGTTAAGCAAAAGAGCCACGGAATGAACATCATAAAGCATTCACGTGTTAGCAACTTAGTCGTTAAACATTAATGTATTATAGTATATGGGAAACTCAAATGAATCATGTTTAGTAACAGTTATAACCTACTAGAACTTTATCTGATTTTTCTCTGTCTCGCTCTCAATCTGTGCAATATACTTATTTAATGCAGTTTAAAAACCTCACAAAGGCGCTACAATATTTTCATCTAGCATCCAGTCTGTATCTCTCCCTATGATCCGCTAGCTCTTCATACACATGACTACTTCTTTAAGTAACTGAAAACGTGAAAAGTCATGCAAATTCACAATTAATCATATATTTGTTCATTCGTCGTACCATTGTAACATTAAAGGCTACAGGTTACATTGCAATTTATTGAGTGCACTGTGTTGTCATGGGTAAAGAACTGCGAATGAGTCAATTTGCCCTCAGAGTCAACTCCCATTGTCAGCAACGGGGTAGCACTTATGTGGTTTCTCAATCCTTTTTCCGCCATTTTTGGGTAAATATACCACATAGTTATAAACATTGCTTAAATTTTCGTGATTTTTTACGCACGTCATTATGCGGAAATTATCATCACCATAATTGTCGACGTCATATTCGTAATCGTTGTCATCAATATCACGTCATATATTCATTCCACTATTGACGAGATGATTCAAGTAGGTCAAAACTCAGATTACGAAATTGTTGTCGACAAAACATGTTTACAAATATGACTCTTTTCTTCGGTACAACTTCAGAATATTTTGCGGAAAGGTGTTGCTGAATATAATACAGGTTTTCGCAAAAACGGAACAAATGGACGCACATTCAATTTCATCTCGGGGATATCTTTACAGATGTTCATGTATGAAGATTACATGCATCAGTGACTTCTGAAATCTTTACCAGATTTTAGTGGATGATACAAGTTAACAGTTACTGTCACCCTGCTTGTGTACTCTTGAAAATTAATGAATCTGAAATAGCATTTTTGTGAGGTTCATCTTTTAATCTTTAACTGTGCTTTGATAGAAGACATGGTAACGCTGAATTAAATGTGAATCTATTATGCATGCCAACCCTGAACTCATATCCAAGACTCATATACTGAGAATCGTTTTCAAGAGGTTCTGAAAAGTTACTAGTTTAATTTTCAGGAGTAGACTTTCAGTTCCTTTTAATTGTAATTAATTATAAAAACCTATGAAGCACCTTTTCAAGATAAACTTTCCTGAGGCGCTCTCTACGCAAATCAAAATTACGCTAAAGTTTATTGAAAATAAAGTTTTCGGTCAGTAAGCAAAAAGAGCTCATATTACTAGAGAAGATGTCACTGGCGTGATCCCTCACAAACGCAAAGCCCAACCAACGATGTCCCATCCAGAGTTGACATGTGAAACCATGTTAATAGTTCGTGTGCCATGTTGCATCGAAAAATAGCAGGAATGAAATCCGCAACACGCTGTCACCTCTCCATTCAGCACTCCTTCGTCAATGGTAGAAGACGCAACGTCAGGGTACAATATCTGTGCAGGACAGAGATTCGTTACTGATTGGCCGTTTGGTCGTAGAACCTCACCGCAATTGACGGTCGGCGCCACCCTTCTCGCCCTTCTTTAACGGAATCCAAGATTTCATGGTTGCACACGGCATAAATAGATTTTTAGGTCTGAGGCTCGACACAGTTCATCTGTGGAACCTGTCAACCTTTTAGTGGTGGACATGTCAAAATTTTAGATCACATTTGGATCACATGACATCAAACACCATCAGGACACACGACATCTATGGCGGAATCGAAAGTAACTCGGAACACATACTTTGCCATAGCAAAAGTGAAAGTCTAACTATAACTCATTATTAGACAAATAGTAATCAAGTTATTATCATGTGAACTCATTGCATTGGAAAACAATCTATACATGGGGCAACATTTATTTTCAGTCCTGTGATTGTTTCTCTGAAGCAATGGAGAGGTCTACATGCGGGTTCTTCCGGCTTCTGAAATTACCGATTAAAACTTTTGTAGCTATTTAAGGCCTCAAAGGATTCCGGATACGTGATTAGCTTCCTGATAGGCTGAGTATATGTAAGCTACCAATCAATTTGT
The DNA here is from genome assembly GCA_964023275.1 of Norana najaformis. Classification (NCBI taxonomy): domain Eukaryota; kingdom Metazoa; phylum Annelida; class Clitellata; order Crassiclitellata; family Hormogastridae; genus Norana; species Norana najaformis. The sequence goes on from OZ029914.1 coordinate 47,697,946, forward strand.
TTTTGTTCGTGCCTCTTTGCTCATTTTTGTTCCAATTTGCGTTTCAGATTGCGAACGAAGTATAGACTACATGCTGACATTAAGGATGTTCTGCATTTAACGATCGGGTAAATTTAAAATGAAGGAATTTTCTGCTGTGCATTTGTTATTTTCAGCTTGTCTAGGTATGTATACATTTCAAAATAAACACATGCAGAAACAATTTTTTATATTCTTGGTACAACGACTTTTGATACCCTTTTAATGTAAGTGTAGTATTAGAAAAGATCCACGACCATTCAACAAACAAATTTGAAATCTTCTTTCAAACGATGATACTTATAAACTATTGTCAGATCTGAAAGCAGTGTCTATTGAAGGAAATAGTGAGACAGGGAGCGTAGTAGACCTCAAAGGCACGGTCATAGCTAGCAAGAGTGTAATAAGTCGACATAAACTAACATGTTTTAACTGTTATTTCTAGTTAGACTTATTAAACAAAAAGTTTGTAGAGATAGTTTGTTCCCTTAAAAGATCACTCTTTTTCTTCCACAGGTATACGCTTCAGATGGAGCTATCTGTTGACAGTGACTATCTTAATAATGCAACATTCGTTAGCGCTATCTGCACTTGCATCAAAACCGACGAATAAAGTTTCCGTTGTGGGAAATAGAGTGAAGATGGAATGCAGTAGAAATCAGTCTGTGTTTCCGATAGATTGGGAATTTGCCCCAGTCAGTCCCAATAGCTTCTTATCTGTCTACATTAATCGAGGTATAACGGAAAATCAGTCGTCGAGGTATAAGATCGACACAGACAACAACACAAGATACGATATCGTCATAGATTCTGTCGATTTGTCTCACGCTGGAACATACAGATGCACGCCTATTACCAAAGAATTTGTAAACGTGCCATCGGATTCAGCTCAACTGATAGTTCTAGGTATCGTTTTTGAAATTTATTCAGAGCATTGTTGGATTTCAAAATAGTATTTTATTGAATATTAAAATAATTGTGTAATCACAACCGTTATTCTTTTGTTGTAATTTTTTTGTGATATGCATGCGATAAACGCAGTGTTGGCATTGGATGTGAATTTGATTTGACCTGCTGTTTAGAAGAATACTCCTCGAGTGACAGACTTCTTTAAGAGTTGGCCCTAATGAACACAAACCAGACTATTCTATTTCGCTGGTTCACACAAATATGAGTTATAAACGGTTTACACACTGATTCGTACATTGACACTTTAAAGCGTCAGTTTCGCTTTCTTTTTTTTCACTCGGTCTCTCTGTCTCTCTCTCTGTCTCTCTCTGTCTCTCTCTCTCTCTGAGGACACCCTACATAAAAGACTAAAGCTCATAGTCATGTGTCTTATTCACCACTAGTGACAAGAACCGTCTTGCATTGTCAATCAGTTCAGTCATGAAAAGCCCAAAGACACAAATAGCTGCTTCATGAACTCTTCTGACGCATGCTATGAATGAGCTTTAAACAATATCAAGCAAATCATTTTATTGTGCAGCCACAGCCAGTTTACGTATTGACAAAATGTAAATTTGCAACTTTGAAGGCAAATGTGCCAAAACGCAGTTACTGAATTCTGATATGCTACCGTCATAGTTTAACTACTCTCAACCCCTTGAAACTCAAACTCATGTTTATTTGTCTTGAACTGGGTAAACATTTTAGCTTCCGGTCCAATTTGCAACACGAATGCAAGAGCCGCTATCGATAGCGTCGTGGAAGGTGATTATATTCGAATGTGGTGTACAGTCAGCTACAGTGGAAACTGCATTCCTGCGATGGAGTGGACCAGGAGTAACGGACAAGTTTTTGACGTCGCCATCCTCTACAGTGATGCATCGACCAAACTCACATCGTCGCTAATAACACAATTAAATTTAAGTGACAATGGAGTTGCGTTCACGTGCAAGACGAGCATCATGCCAATGACCACAATTAATAGAACGATGAGACCAGGAGAAGCTGTTGCAACTAATATTCCTCACTACCAGCACTTTTGGAATTTCACCGCTAATATACTATGTAAATATTAACAAATAGTTAATAATTTAGCTACAAAATGATTAATTACGTATGTAATTGCTGAATTACTTGCTACTTCAGAAAATATGACTTTTAAACTTGAATTTCTGCAAAATACCTAAGCTCAGTAAGCAACAATTTTGCAAAAACATTCGTGCCTCAACTCCGATTCAGTTTAATGTACAAGATTTAATTTAAACTACTAGGCTGAATGTCATTTAAAACATCAAAAGCGTTACAGGGAATTTTAATGATTGCAGCATTGTTTAATTTATATCTAGACGGCCCACGCAATCTGACAATCGAATGCCATCGTGATAGCAATGAAGTTTGTGATCGTCTGATGTGTTCAGCTGATGATAATCCGAGTCCCACATATCACTGGACAGAAACTGGAACAAACCGAACCATGGATGGACCAATTCTAACTTTAGACAAAACGATGGCACTGATGCAAAAACTAACGCTCAAATGCACAGCCACTAACACAGTGGCTGGAGAAAGTAAAGGAATTTCGGACAGTGTTACATTTATGGTGACAGGTTAGATATCAAAATAAATTGTTTTATTACAACAAATGTAAACAACTGAAAGTGGAATGCATCATTATTATTATTATGCTTTTCTGAGATTGAAAAGTCATGAGCAAACTGAAAATATGTTTTCAGTTGCAAACTTTAAAAATTCAAATTCCTCTTGAAGCAATACCAAGCCAGAATTGATTAAGGAACTTTCCGTTTTTATTCGCAGTGGCAGTATCAGGCGAACATTCAGAGGACCGTTTCTTACTAGTGAATCTCGCCGCTGTTATGCTTGGTGACAAATTTCTGCATATAAGGAAATTATTGCTTACGATTTACCTCCATGAAACTATAATTATTATCTGCTAAGTTTCTATATTTTAAACCGCATTGAAGATGATACAACTATGACTGCTGATTGAATGAAGAAAATGATATTTTCAGATGTTTATATCTCCAGCTCAGCAATGATGATTCTGCTTTTTTGTGCACCGGTGATTATTTGAAAGAATATAATTGCATTTATCTTTTTCTTCTTTCTGTGGCAGGAAATCCAGCTTGGCCGAAAACAGCTACAATTGCAGTAACTGTCGCCGGAGTGATCGCTGTTATTGCTCTTTTTGTTCTGGGATTAGGAGTGGCATTGACACTGAAAGCCAGCAACAAAGGTCAGCTCATTGAGTTGGTAGAAATTTTCAGAATTGTTTAGTGTCTATCATTGCTAGCAAGCAATTTTGAAGTAATGGTGGCAATTAAGAAACATGACAAACACCGCCATTGTATCTGAGAGGTTATTTAAAGGCGTTACACGTGTTTTGATGCGTATATTTATACATACATATCTAAATGGCCAAGAACTTGTTTAAAAGTCTAAATAGTGAATTCATACTATATATTTACAACTAGTTGCATTTATATTTAAATGAAAACTTAGGTTGTTTAGAACTACGTATGTGCAAAAACATTCAAAGAATTTTTCAGCTATTCGAATATCAATCGCCTGAGAATAAACTTGTCGTTATTGACTAACTTGGCAACACTGAAACTTGTCTGCAGCACCTTCGAGAGGTACCGAACAGGAGCTATATAAATTACTCCTCATATTATATTTCATCACAGCACGTTGTTTACTATTATTGGTGAGACTGAACCTTTTTAGGCAATTCAGAGAATCCTAGAAACTCTCGTGAATCGTCGATTCAACGTCAAGACTATGAAATGGTAGCTGAATGTAACGCGCAGTCTCAAAACTCAGAAAAGCCGCCTCCAACTCGAAGCACATTGAATGAAGAAGGTACCAAACATCACTCAGCAGAAAACATCGACTCTGAAGTTTACTCTTCACTGAAACGTAGCTCATCTGCCACCTTCGTACAGCCAGCGGTTTATGCTCAGCTACAACTGTACGCCAGCATAAACTCAAACGACGATTAAACTACTTGAACCGAACAACCAGGGATGAATATTATTTATGAGCCTTGTCTGAGAAACTCTGTCGTTCAAATATAAAAAGCTTAAACTGTGGCATAGGAAAACATAGATCGACTATCTTTAATATCAATAATCGCGAAACTCCTACTACTTCTCCTGTTTTATAGATATATTTTCAACCTTTTGTATAGATTGCAAATCTCCACCAAGAAAGACTTTTAAAAGGACGTTAAATAACTTTTAAAGGTTTTGGAGTATTCGGTATTACACCGGCGATGATAACTTTTGGGGCCAGATGTATTGATAACCTAGACTATTTTCTGCTTAAATGTATAACTCGTAAACTTTACAAATTTTTGTATTTTTATATTTCACAGACCGCAATTATTTGGGTAGCCCGCAGTACACGTTTTATAAACAGTGACTGACTATAATTACTCGACAAGTAATTCTATCATTATCTGCGGGACCCTGTAACATAACTGCCTCGAATGCAATGATGACAGCAATTCCTGGAGCTAAGCTGAAAGTAGAATTGAAGTGTGCTATAAAAAGCTGTTCAGTCGTTATTTATAATTATGTTTATCCAGAATTAGTTGAAGTGAAATATTAACTTATAATTTTTGAATGGGAACAGTTCATATGAAAGTGTATGCAACATAATCGGTAGGGTAATTTAGTCGATTATTCAAACAATTTGTTCAAATAATTTGTGCCCAAACCCGATGATATGAAGTTAGTTAACAACTGTTCGCTTACTTTACCTAAACATTTCTTTCAGTGGGATCACAATCTATTCTTTGGACCTAAAATAATATCTTTTAGGAGTAGCCATAGAAGTTTAGCCGAAATATTTTCTGTTTTATAAAGACAAATGAAGACGTTCTTTGTTGAAACTTGGCTAAAGCCAATCTGTCTCGGTAAGTAATCTCTTGAACGCAATTGTTTCGTTTGAATAACAAAAATTTCAAATAGAAGTTTCGATTCTCCTTAAAGAGCCTGCACCTAAACTATGAATTTAAAGTTTCAGCTTCGTATTTCTTCGCCGATATTTCTTAAGTAACACGTGCGGTTATGTCAAAGACTAGGCAGTTTTTGTGAAGGTTTCCAGCGTAACAGAAGAGTCATTTGCCTAAAGGTTGACTTCATTTCAGTAGTGGAAAGTGTCTAGTATGGAATCAGATTAGGCTACAGAATGTATTACAGCAAAATCACTTTCCCTACAAAATCTTTCGACATGCAAAATATAAATGTACACATTTTTCATTAGCGATCGTACGGCCTGGGCCCTGCTCATTTTTCAACGAATTAATCGGGTGAGATCCTTTACCACCGCTGCCCGTTTGAATGGGCACCAGGCCACTCAAGGTCCTCGTGTACGGACCCTACTCGTCCGAGATTTAGATCTCTTAAATATAGCCACAATTTTGTCAGTGATAATTTTGTATATAATTTCCATGGTACATGATCAAAACTTAATAAAATTTCATTGTGTTCTTGGCTTCTTGGCAGTTTTATGTCTTCCGCGTATATTCGGTCATCTGACAACTGTTCCAAAGAATACTGTTGCTAAATATGGAGAAAGAACTGAACTGGAATGCAGCACCGATGCATGGATTCCAGTCCGCTGGGAGTCCTCTCCTATTGGTTCTCGCAATAGAACGTTCATCTATCACAGTGGCATAATTACTCATAATCTCCAGGCAAAGTTTGCGATAAACCACAAAAAAAGAAGGCATTACAATCTCATCATGAAGTCAGTTGATTATTCGTACGGTGGAATGTATATTTGCAGCGACACATCTTCACTGCCAGAAGGTCAACAACAATCTACTCGATTTTCGGGCTCTGCTGAGGTCATAGTCATAGGTGAGTCTGAAGTACATTTATAACATAGGAATGACATTTAGCATCGCCAAGGCTAGCGCTGAAAGGCTTCGATTAGCTTCTCTTGAAGCGGTGCTATACAAATATCTGATTACACGTACAGTTACATAACGAAGAAAACCTTTTTAAAATTCAGTACACAGTATGGATGCAGTTTTGTGTATTTCATACGTATACAAAAGAATATTTATTGGAATTAAAGTAATCTAGGTGACCCGAGAAACCAAAAATCAGGTGCTAAGGTAATCAAGAGCCATAATATTATTATACAGCCATAATATTACCATCTGAAACCGGGTATATCGAAGCACTGATTATGTAAAAAAGATCACAATTTAGGAATGAGCTTTAACGGTAATACAACGATACTCACTTAAAATAGAAAAACTAAGCGCAATTTTAAATTTATTTCGGTTTTTTGCACTGGATGCAATGTTTGGACAATATTGGCTATAAGCGATTTTATACTGTTCTAGAACTTTTGTGTCATTCTTGAAAATTACCTTGTAGTCAAGAGAAAGCTAACGGTGACTTAAAAATTCTTAGAACAAATCGATAAGAATTGCCTCAGCAATCATGTACTACCTACCAGCCTGCTAGAATTGCGCCGGCTTTCGAGGTCTGTATACCACGTGTGTTTTATGCTCATACCTTTGAACACGTTGTAAACTCTTTTAGTTGCCGATCCTGTCTGCAGTACAAACACAAGCACCGTAGTCGTAGAAGGTGACTATATTGAAATAGTCTGCACAGTCAATTACATTGGTAACTGGCTTTCGGTCATGGAGTGCAACAAGTGTAATGGACGGAAAATCGATGCCAATATCACCTATACCACAATCGGAACTACTTGGACGTATTCAATCACAACGCAGTTGACATCAAATGACAACGGAGTTACCTTCAAGTGTAATACGACCTTCAAGCCTATGGCAACAAATGAGGGAATCAATGAAGAAGGCACACAAGTTACTAAAGCCAGCAACCTTCCTCATTACAAGCATTCATGGAATTTCACAGCAAATGTTTCGTGTAAGTGCTATAGAAGGCAGTCACTCTTAATGCAAAAATTTGCTCTTACAGATACACAGATGGAGAGACATTTATCTGATTGGAATGGTATAATTAGCGGAGAACAATCTCGACCTATTGGCCAAGACTGAAAGCAGCAACAACGTGAACTCGGGCCCTTGCACTGGTCTTCTTTGCGGGCTAGGTTTTTTATATTAGTATGCAATGCCACGTATTATGGCGGCACAGATTCCTGTTCGGCTGCGCGCTGGGTCTGTAAATCGATGATTGCGTCCTCGAACCTGATGATTGTACCCGTGTGTTGACCCAGGCAAGTTTTCGCGCACATTTGCCTCGAGCTTCAGATTCAGATTTAATGACATTGAACGCATAACAAGTGCATTAAATACATAAATAAATAAATTTGTACAGCGTCACCTGAAGGCAGTTATCGATGAGCCATGATTTAATGACATTGAACGCATAATAAGTACTATAAATACACAAATAAAGAAATGTATACAGCGCCACCTGAAGGCAGCTATCGATTAGCCATGTTCCACGAATGATCTACTGAGTAATAGAATGCCAAAGCTTTTTAATAAGATTTACAGATGGCCCATGGTGTGTCACTACTGAACCAGGCGCAGCCATCCTATGTAGATTTTATGAAGATGGTATTGAACTGCGACTTTTTAAAGATGGCAATCGTGGTCCAAACTACAAAAAATCTTCTAAATAAGTGTGTTAGGCTACTTTTACCTTTCTTTTTTCATTTACAGCTGGGAATACGAAAGCCCGTGAATGTAAACATCTTTCAACCACATCCAAAATTCCGACTGCATATTCAGGTCAAAATCATTTTAATTTGAGTTGATAAGTTATTTTATTTTCCGTTGTTTTGCTCGTCACACAATTAATATTAGTCCGATTTGAGGTTATACAGGTAACAATAACACTAGGCCTATTCACTAATGTATGAAATCTGTAAACATTGATATCGTGAGCTCTGTAAGCCAATCAGAATGAAACTAAAATACCAAAAAGTCCATGCAAAGGGTTACCTTAACTTAGGTCTTTGTCTAGTCTGCAAACTGATCAGCGCACTCGAAAAGCAAATGAATAATTAAGTTCAAAATGAGCAGGGTGGAGGCCACACGGTCGCTACAGAAAAACGTGCAGATTTGCATTTAACTATTGACAACGTTTTCAGAAATGAAAAACCCTGTGTTGATTCTCTGTTAATAAAAATAATTTCTGGTTTTTAGTCAATCCAACGCCTCCGAATGAAAACAAAGCTGGACTCGAACTCACAATCGTCGGTGGAGTACTGAGCTGTGTGGGATTGTTCATGTTAGGCGTGGGCCTCATACTTACTGCTACAGCCTGTCGAAAGGGTACGTTGAAATTGTGTTTTGCAACCCGCTTTTTAAGACGAACGCTCATCCAATGCGCCATCGTGTCGTCGCCTATGTAAAAACCATTCTGCACCAGCTAAATCCTTTGTCTGGGGCAAAACGTAAGTTAATCGCTCATTTACTTATCTCCGTTTATCAACATAATAGTCATCCCATATGTCATGTGAAATTGACCTGTTCTGAGATTGGTGAGGTCGTGTTAATTTCGCTCAAGCAAAACGTTCCTGCAACTACTGGACGACAGTCTGCGAACGATAATGCTGATAGAGACCAGTAGGAAGAGAATCATTATACCAGAACATACCTTACTTCCTTACCTTGCCTTACTTGAGAGCTCCTCACTCTCATGACCTTACTAATGCCTTACCTTACCTTGCCTTAGGCCCACCGCTGCCTTACCTTACATTATCTCACGCTTCATTCATACCAGCATTCGTGTGCTTGCGAACACAGACCTGCTTTTAAATGAATACCCAAACCCGAAGAGACAAAATTATTAACGTCATATGTATGTCAAATTTTTGTGACCCGACGCAACGACCCGATGTAAACTGACTTAATCTCTTCGCCCAGACAAAGCAATCAGACGTGAAATATCAACTCAACGCCAAGACTTTGAAATGGTGTCGCAATCCGGTCACCTGTCCGAAAGTACACCTGTGGAAGTGAACGAAGCGTGGCCAGCTGAAGCAGATAGTGTAAACCCGAGACTGGAAACAAGCGGAGTGTATTCTTTTCTGACCGAAAGACCTTCCGAAGTCCAAGCATCAACAGTTTACACCCATTTGCACGATTATGGAAGCGTCGATGGAGAATACGTTAACCAGTAATTATTCTAACTAGGCCATTAAAACTTAACTGCAATTATTAAATAAATTAGAGTCATCTGGTCTCCGATTCGCACAGCTGTATGACTTTCCGCGTAGGACAAATTCATTGTTGAACTTTTTAACCAATGTAGTTATTTCGCAGTCTAGTTCGCTAGAGGGCTATGCTGAAATAGAAAACATTCGTGCATTCATGTTGGGCTAATTCTGCGAAAATAATTTGTATGTCTATTGAAATATGAGTAAACTGCTTGTATGTCGCTCTAACGTAACGTAAATGTAAATGTAAATTTACATGTTTTTCGAAAAGGGACCGTATAGTCTCGACTCTGTTCGTTTTTCAATGAATTTATCGAGTGAGATCCTTCACCACCATCGTAATGTTTTGTAGCCGAGTTTGCTAGAGGGCTTTGCTGAAATAGAAAAAACTTTATGCCTGCGTCATGAAACTTTTGTTCGACTAACTGATTCTTAAGTTTAACGAAGAGTAAACTTCTTATGCAGCGTTTTAACCGATGTAGTCTATTTATAGTAGATTTCGCTAGAGGGTGATAGATGAACGGAAAATTTAAATTATCGTTTACAATAAGAGAAATCGTACCCCGACTTTTCGGTTGACTATTTAGCAAGCTAACCACCAAACTTCTTTGTGAAGCTTCTAGACGGCGCTAAATAAATATTTACATATGTGTATACATTACCGCGAAACCTCAAAATTCGGGACTCGTGATGAACATCTTTACTGTTGTACGTATACCGGTCCAGTACAAAGTCCATGCAATTTACATAATTGACAGGGCAATTAACATCGACCTTACCTTATCTCACAATCATCTGCTACAATCATCTGCTACACGAATTCTGTGGCAGGTTGGTCTAGAAAGGTGCGGAAATGCAAGTGCGTAGAAATGCATGTGCAGTAGCGTTAAACAGTGGAATTTTCAACTAACAATTAATTATTGTCGGCTAAAAACCTACGCATGGTTTGCTCATGTGGTTCTATTCACAGTGAGCCACACCCGCAGGGCATAGGCCTATTGCAGGATATAAATAATTTAGCGAATTACTTCAGAAAAGTAAAAAACTCCTCCTTATGAACAGTGTAGACTATTTGTATTAATAAAACACAAGGAGAGTCTCGTACGATGGGCCAATAGCGCGTGCACCCACGCAGGCCTTCACGACAGCGTACAAGTAGCACGAAACACGTTACGCAAGAACACATAACATGACCAATAATAGAATATAGACGATGGCCAATCGTAGAATACAGAACTTGACCACTGGCCAATCATAAAACATAGATTGTGGCCAGTCGTAGAAGCAATCATCGATTGGTTGATGCCTGGTGCAGTATGATAAACGGCGTCAAAGAAACTTCCAGTTTAGATTTAGAATATCGGTTGTACCTGATTGTAAAAACACGTGCATTGTGGCTGCTTGCGAGTGCGTTACTTTGAGTAAATACACAACATAAAGAAAGAATGAAGAAGAACACGGGGCCAGCATAGGACCACATGGACTGAAAAGGTCCTGGATCAAGATCTGACAGCCATAAGTTCGGCCTTCATACAGCATGCTTCCCGCGACTCTGCTTTCGTTGGGCGCTGTACCAATCTCGAGATTACGATTACGATTACGATGGGAGAAGGCGCAGAACAGAACAGTTTGGTGTCCACACGGCTACGCTCAACTGAATTCGCCACTACAGAGAGATTGAATAGCTTATACAATATCTGCCTGCCTGACCCTTGGATCGTGACTTCGAACCAAATCTGACCCTACTTGCCTATCGCTTTTGTTTTGACTGAACGCCTGTGAATAAGCTGGTTCCAACCACTTAACTTTCTTTGGGGACTGTAGAAATCTCGAGCTTACGATTACGATTATAAACATGGTTTCAAATACTTGGGGATGAAATTTTGGTAATTGTGGATCGAATCCCGATTATTACTAAATTTTACATTGGTTAAAGGGTACGCCAAGGCGCTTCTGAGCGTGAGGATACCGGTTCGTGGCGGTATTTCGGAGATTTGAATCTCGGGCTAGCACAGTCAGTACAGGGGACCTTATATTACGACGTGGCGCCCATTCAAACGGGCAGCGATGGTGAAGGATCTCACCCGATTAATTCATTGAAATTTAGCAAGTTTGAGGCCATACGGTCACTATAGAAAAACATGTACATTTACATTTATACGAGGACAAAATTGATGCTATGGTTGAATATAAATGAGCAGCAGCTCGAGATCAATTGGTGGCTATTTTGGTCGAACAAAATTCCCGACTGACGTTGATGGAGTAAGGCTGCTGACCCAGATAACCACGAATCATTCTGCATTGTTATTTGGGCGAACGAGATGTTCATCCTGTTTATCGTCTCTGATTCACCAGTAGATTATAGTAAGTAGCAAGCAAGGTACATTATTAATAATGTGTATAGTTTGAAGAATAAAACCGTTTCCAGTATTTTGTACCGCCGAGATACTGCAAGAGATTTCATGTGAAAAGGGGCATAATAAATACATTACGCATCGGAACAACAGAGAAGTTGGCATCTTGCTAGACCCGCCATTGCGAAGTTTATGTTTGTTTTGACCTGTTGAGATTGCGATTGGATTTCTCAAAGGGCTATGCCTACATAATTTTCTATTGCGATGTTACAGAAGGCACTCCGAGCCACCAGGTCTATGCAGGGCAGGCATTCGTTACCGGCCGGCCGTTTGGTCGTAGAACCTCTCGATGATTGACGATCGGCGCCACCCTCCTCGCCTTTCATTCACTGAATCCTAGATTTCCTGGTTGCACAAGGCATACATAGATCTGTAGACGGATTCCACACCAGAGCACAGTCCAGGTGGAGAATCTGTCCACCCTGTAGTGGTGGATGAATTCAAATTTCAGATCGCACTTCGATCACACCCGACCAAACACCGTCAAAACACACGTAATCTACTGCATAATCAATAAGTAACTCCAAAACGCAGACTCAGTCACAGTAGAAATCAACTATTACATAAATGATGCACATGTTATCACTATATATCACTATATAAACTCACTGCAATTTTGAAAGCGATCTATAGATGAGACAATATTCGTTTATGAAGGCTTGTTTTTCGGCCTATTCATTTATTCAAATCTATCTCTATCAAATGCTATGGAGAAGAACTTTAGTCATTCTTCCGGCTTCTGAAATTACAGCTTACAATTTTTATATCTATTTAAGGGCTGAAAAGATTCCGGATATGTAATTAGTTTACTGATTGGTTGAGTGTTTGTAGGCTATAAATGAACTTGCCTTACGTTTGTGTCCCTGTGCTTACTTATATTCCACTTCTCGTTTCAGAATACGAGAGACAGACCACGTCATTTTAGAGGATACTCTACATTTAACGATCGAGTAAATCTAAAATGAAAGAATTTTATGCTGAGCGCCTGCTGTTGTCTACTTGTCTAGGTACGTATTCAACTGAAAATGAACACAAGAATAGACAATATTTTATTAATAGTTTCGGAACGACGATGATCAAAGCTCTTTAAGCGCAATTGTGTAATATTAAAAAATATTTCACATTATATCGATCCACGACCATTCAACAATCGAATTTGAATCTTTTTTCAAATGATGATAATTAAGAACTAAGGACGGATCTTAAGGAAATAGAGTGAGATTCGAGCGTTGGAACTCGCAAAGGGAAGACCACATCTACTGTAGCAAAGGTGTGATAGATGGACATAAACTAACAAACTTAAGGCTAACTGTCATTTCTAGTTAGACATATAACTCAAAAGGATTGTCGAGGTAATGTAAAGATCACTATTTTTCTTGCGCAGGTTTACGGTTTGAATGGGGCTATGTGTTGATATTGACAGTTTTAACCCTGCAACATTGCTTCACGCTCTCTGAAATTCTATCCAAACCAATGAATACAGTTTCCGTTGTGGGAAACAGAGCGAAAATGGAATGCAGTAGAAATCTGTTTATGTTGCCGATTGATTGGGAATTTGCTTCAACCGGTTCCAATAATTTCACCTATATCTACATTAGTCATCGTATAACGGAAAACCAGTCGTCGAGGTATAAGATCGACACAGACAACAAAACACGATACGATATCGTCATAGATTCTGTCGACTTGTCTCACGCTGGAACATACAGATGCACGCCTATTACCGAAGAATTTATAAGCGTGGCATCGAACTCAGCTCAACTTATAGTTCTAGGTATCAGTTTTGAAATTCATTCAGATAATTGCTGAATTGTAACATGGAATTTTATTGCATCATAAAATAATTGTATGATCACACTCATGTTCTTTAGTTGTGATATGTGTGTTATAATCACAGTGTTGGGCATTATATGTGGATATGGTGTGACCTGTTGTTTGGGAGAACACTTTCCTTGAATGATAGACTTCGTTTACAGTTGGCCCTCGTAAACCCAATTCAAACGATTAAAGTCCGCTAGAAGCTTTTCCCACTGGTTTCCACAATGACACTTCTAAGGCGTCAATTTTGCATTCTTCCTTTCTTTTATTCGGTATATCTCTCTGTCTGTGTGAAGACACAATTTACAAAAGACTAAGGTGCATTTTCATGTTCGTTTATCACCATCATTGACATCAACCGCACTGCATAGTCAATTAGTTCAGTAATGAAAAACCCAAGGGCACGAAAGGCTGCTTCAAGAACGCTTCTGGTGCTTTCTGTGATGACCTATCCGAAAATGTCAAGCACACTATTGTATTTTTCAGGCATTGCCAGTTTGCGTATTGATACAAATTTAATGTAAATGTGCAGCTTTGAAGACAAGCTTGCCAAACACATTAAGTACATTCTGATTTATTACCGTTATTGTTTAACTAGACTCAACTAACTGAAGTTGAAACTCGTTCTTACTTACCTTAAACTTGTTTAAACTTTCAGCCTCTGATCCTGTTTGCAATACGAATGCAAGCGCCGCTATCGATGGCGTCTTGGAAGATGACTACCTTGGAATGTGGTGCACAGTCAACTACAGTGGTAACTGGATTCCAGTCATGAAATGGACCATGAGTAACGGACAACTTGCTGATGTCAATGTCCTTTATACTAATACATCGACCACAGTAACATCTTCGCTAATAATGCTGTTACAATCGAGTAACAACGGAGTTACATTCACATGCAAGACGAGCATCAAACCAATGAACACATTTAATCGAACTCTGAAACCAGGCGAAGCTGTTGCAACTAATGTTCCTCACTACCAGCACTTGTGGAATTACACAGTAACTTATTCATGTAAGTGGTAACACATGACTACGGGTGAATCATGCATTGTGAAATGGATATCCATTATTTCCCGCATTAAGAAAATAAATATCATTAAAGATATTAAAATTTGCAGACTCTGTTTTTGTTTGCAATGCGAACGCAAGCGCCGATATTGATAACTATCAGCACATGGAATTTTACAGCTAATGTAATATGTAAATAGTAATTCCGCTGGCTGCTATCATCATGAATTTTTTTTTGATTGCAAACTATAAATTTTGATTGACTTTATCAAGGTATCAAACATAATTTAAATATTGTATTGCACGACATTTTATGCCTCAACTCCAACGAGATGATTACTGTAACCGATTTAATTTCAATAAATTCGAATTCAATTCAAATTTAAAAAACTCAAATTTTTAGCAGCACGAAGCTAGACTATATCAAAACAATTGCCGCTTTCAGCACAATTGAAGCATCATTGGAAAGGCTTGATAACCGTTCCTTACGAATCTGTTCGGTTCGAATGCGCAAATAAACCCAGAAACTCTGAAAAGGATTTGATGCGCAAAAGAAGTTCCTTGCTATTTTTAAAGCTTAGCGTCAAATTCCTGTGTAAAAGGGAAATGTCTAACTTACAATTCAGTTGGCACTAAGTGTCTTTGTAGTCAGCTCAATTGTTTTGTATGTACTGTAGCACTGAAAGTGATAAATAATATTATATGGACAAATGATTGAGTGGACGAAATAAAGTTTGAAGACTATTAAACAGAGCATGCATTCTGGTGATAGGATTCATTGAGCTTTTTATACATTAGTGATCATTTGCAGAAATTTAATTCCGTTGTCCTGTTGCCCTGCTTTCCAGCAATAACAACTACAGCTTCGTCGAAGTCGAACCCAGCTACCGTTGTGTTAACTGTTGCCATAGTAATAGCTGTCATAGCCCTGCTTGTCCTGGGAATAGGAGTGGGACTGACAGTGAAAGCCTGCGCCAAAGGTGTGGTTTTGTTGAATTTTTCTTAAATTTAACTGATTTTAATAGCTGTCATTTCTTGCGAAGCTAAAGTTACGGTGGAAAGTAAGAAAAAGGACAATCACCAGCCAAGAACCAATGATTTGCATAAATAATCATTTTATACTTAATATTAAAGAAGTTAGACTTATATTTAAATTAAAAAACTCAAACGGCACACAGTAGGCGCTATTTAAATTGCTAATTATATTATGTTAAATTGCAACATAGTTTTGCCATTTTTAGGTAGAATGGACCTCTCTTTTTAGGAAATTCAGTGAATCGTAAAAGCTCTTCGATTCAACAACACGACTATGAAATGGTGGATGAATCCAAGGTTCAGTCTGGAGATTCTGGAAATCCGCCACTAAACCAAACAACAACAGGTGAAGAAGGCTTCAAAGATCAGTCAGCAGAAATCATCGACTGTGAAGGTTACGCATCACTGAAACGCAGCTCGTCTGCCACATTCGCCCAGCCAGCGGCTTATGCTCAGCTTCAACTATACTCCAACGTATGAGCCAACGACAATTAAACTACTTCAACAAAGCATCCACGAATGAATATCATTCAGCATTCTTGTTTTAGAAACTTAGTCGTTAAACATTGATACATTGTAGTATATGAGAAACTCAAGTGGATTATTTTCAGTACAGTAATAACCTCTTAGTACTTTTTCTATTTTTCTCCATGTGGCTTTCTCTCTTTTTCTCTGTCTGGCTGTCTGTATCCGTCTGTCTATCTCTTTCTGTCTCTCTCTCTTGCTTTATCTCTCTCTGTAGTGTACTATTTAATGCTGTTTGAAAACCTCACAAAGGCTCCGGAACATTTTATCCAACACCCAATGTTGACCGGATGATCCAAGTTGGTCAATACTCAGATTGCGGCATTGTTGTTGACAAAACGTGTTGAGGAATCCCACTCTTTTCTTCAGTACAGCTTCAAAGTATTTTTCGGAAAGATGTTATTGAAAATAACATAGGTTTCACAAAACGGAGGAAATGGTCACATCCAATTTTGTCACGATAATATCTTTATAGATGTTCTCGTCTGAAGATAACATGCATCAGTGACTTCTGAACTCTAACAGATTTTTCGTAGATGCTACAAGTTAACAGTAGCTGTCACACTGCGCGTGTACTCAGGAAATTAATGAACCTGCAAATGGCCGTCTTGAAGTAGTGAGGTTTGTCTTTCTCTGCCTCTGACATAAGACATGTAACGCTATATGAAATGTGAGTCTATTACGCATGCCATCCCTGATCTCATTTCCAAGAGTCATACACTGAAGAGCGTAGTTACGGGGTTCTGAAAAGATAGGCCTACTAGTTTAATTTTCAGAAGTCGACTATAAGTTCCTGGTAATTGTAATCGTAAATCTACGAAGCGGCTCTTCAAGATAAACTATCTAGAGGTGCTCTCTGCGCAACCCAAAATTATGTTGAAGTTTATTGAAAACTAAGTCGTCTGCAAGCAAGCAGTGCTCAGATCAATAGAGAAGTAACCACTGGCGTGATCCCGCATATACGCAGAGCACAACCAACGGAGTCCTATCCAGAGTTTACAGTTGACACCACGTTCAGAGTTTGTGGTCTGCATTAAATCAAGGACGAGGGACAGTAACAGGAATGACATCCGCAGCACGCGGTAACCTCTCCATTCAGCACTCCCTCGTCAACGGCAGAAGTCGCAGAACCGTGATTGACGGACGGTGCCATCCTCTTCGCCCTTCTTTCACTGAATCATAGATTCAGACGGCATACATAGATCTGTAGATCTGAGGCGCGACACAGTTCAGGTGGGGGAACCTGTCCACCCTTCACTGGTGGACGGGTCCAAATTTTAGATAACACTTCGATCACATGAAACCAAACACCGTCAAAACACACGAAATCTACTGCAGAATCGAGAAATAACTTCAAAACGCACACTTAGTCAAATTAGAAGTGAATACAAAAAAATGCACATATTATTGTCATGTGAACTCAATGCATTGAAAACCAATCTATACATGGGGCAACATTTATTTTCTCACCCTTGTGATTGTTTCCTCAAGCTATGGAGAGGCCTTTATACGGGTTCATCGGCTTCTGAAATTACCGTTTACAAATTTTCTATCTCTTTAAGGCTTCAAATGATTCCGGATATGTGATTAGTTTACTGATAGGTTGAATATTTGCAAGCCACCCATGAACTTGCATTTTGTTTGTGCCTCTGTGCACATTTATGTTCCATTTCGCGTTTCAGAATTGCGAACGAAGGATAGACTAAATGTAGGTAACTGTTAAGGACACTCTACATTTAACGATCGAGAATATCTACAATGAAGGAATTTTTTGTTGAGCGTTTGCCTTTGTCATCATGTCTAGGTATTTATACATTTCAAAATGAATAACGCTACACATAGAGAATATTTGTATATTCTTCTTACGGCGACTTTTGAAACCCTTTTATTGTAAGTGTAACATCAGAAAAGATTTGCGGCGATCACAGTATATCGATCCACGACCATTCAACAATCAAATTTGCAATATTGTTCAAACGATGATAATTATAAAGTAATGCCAGATCTAAATGCAGTGTCTGTTGAGGGAAAGAAAGTAAAATCGGAACGTAGTAGCCCTTAAAGGCACTGCCACAGCTAGCAAGGGTGTGATGAATGGACCTACAACAAATATAGTTTAATTGGTATTTCTAGTTAGATATATAGCATAAAACGCTTGTTGAGATGGTGTAATCCTTTATAAATATCACTATTTTTACACAGGTATACGTTTCAGATGGGTCTACTTGTTGATATTGACAGTCTTGACCGTGCAACATTGCTTCACGCTCTCTCAAATTTTATCTAAACCGATAAATACAGTGTCCGTTGTGGGAATCAGAACGAAAATGGAGTGCAGGAGGAATCCCCATACGTTTCCTGTTGATTGGGTTTTTGCGTCGGCAGGCTCCTATAGTTTCTCATACATCTACACTAGTCGACATATAAAAGCACATCTCTCTTCGAGGTATAAGATCGACACAGACAACAACACACGATACGATGTCGTCATAGATTCCGTCGATTTGTCTCACGCTGGAACATACAGATGCACTCCTCTTACCAAAGAATTTGTGTACGTGCCGTCGAATTCAGCTCAACTCATAGTTCTAGGTATCAGTTTTTAACTTTATTCAGATCATTGTTGAATTGCTAGAAAGGATTTTATCGCATAATAAAATAATTGAATAATCACAACGAAAGCTCTTTTACTGTGATTTGAATGCATTATCCAGTGTTCGGCATAAGATGTGGATTTGATTTTACCTGCTGTTTAGAAGAAAACTATGCTTGAGCGACAGACTTCGTTATCAGTTGGCCCTAACAGACATAAACATGGTTCACACACTGGTTCATGCAATGACACTTTAAGGCGTCAGTTTCGCTTTCTTTCTCTACCATGCGGAATCTCTCTCTCTCTCTCTCTCTCTCTCTCTCTCTCTTTGTGAGGACACAATACACAAAAGACTAAAGCTCATTTTCATGCGTCTAATTCACCACCAGTGACAAGAATCGCATTGCATTGTCGATCAGTTCAGTGATGAAAAACCAAAAGGCACAAATGGCTGCATCAAGAAGCTTCGGATGCTTGTTATGAATAAGCTTTGAATAAATATCAAGCAAAACATATTACTGTGCAGCCACAGCCAGTTTACGTATTGATAAAACGTAAAAGTGCAGCTTGGAAGGCAAATTTACCCCTTCTTCTTTGCTTCTTCTCCGTCAGGCCACCGCCGACGATGAGTCCTCAACCTGTCGTCTCCACTGTTCTCTGTCTCTGATCTTGTCCCTTGCCTCTCTCAAGCTTATTTTCATTCCCTCCAGATCTTCTCTTATGTTGTCCATCCATGTCTTCTGTTGTCTTCCTCTGCTCCTCGTTCCCTCTTACCCCAATTTACCCCAAATTTACTTAAATCTGATGTGTTACCGTTATAGTTTAACTATGCTCAGCCAGTTGAAACTCAGACTCATGTTTACTTATTTTAACTTTGGGTAAACAATTTCAGCTTCTGGTCCTGTTTGCAATACGAATGCAAGCGATTTGAACGATAGCATCGTGGAAGGTGATTATATTCAAACTACAGTGGAAACTGCATTCCTGTAATGGAGTGGACCAGGAGTAGCGAACAATTTCTTGATGCCAATAGCCTCTATAATTTTACGGGGACCACAGTAACATCATCGCTAATAATACAATTAAATTTAAGTGACTATGGAGTTACATTCACGTGCAAGACGAGCATCAAGCCAATAACAACATTTAGTAGAACAATGAGACCAGGCGAAGTTGTTGCAACTAACATTCCTACCTACCAGCACTTGTGGAATTTCAGTGCTAATATATTATGTAAATATTAATACTTGCTTAATAATTTAATAATAAAATTATTAATAAAGTATGTTGCATTAATGATTTTGAAACTGAAGAAAATATTGTTTGTAACTGGAATTTTTGCAAAATATCGAAACTCATTGCGCAACTACGTTGCACAACATTAATGCTTTAACTCCAATTCAGGTTAATACACTAAATTTTTTATTAAAATTAATTGGCTGAACGGCATTTAATATATCAAAAGCATTTCGGGGGAATTTTAATGCTTGCAGCATTATTTAATGCCTACCTAGATGGACCGCGCAATGTGACAATCGAATCCCAGTTTAACCGCTATGAAGTTGGTGATCGTCTGATGTGTTCAGCTGATGGTAATCCGAGTCCCACATATCATTGGACAGAAACTGGAACAAACCGAGTCATAGATGGACCAATTCTAACTGTAGACAAAAGTATGCCACTGATGCAAAAACTAACGTTCAAATGCACAGCTACTAATACAGTGGCTGGAAAAAGTAAAGGAATTTCGGACACTGTTACATTTACGGTGACAGGTTAGTTGACAAAATAAATTGTTTAATTTACAACTATTGCAAACAACTAATAGAGGAATGCATCGTAATATTACTACGCTTCTCTATCAGATCGAAGATCATGAGCAAATCCAAAATTTCCAAGCATGTTTTCAGTTTCAAATTTTAAAAATCAAATTCAGCTTTGAAGCAGCACCGAGTTAGAGTTGAATAAGGAACTTTCCGCTTTAAGCGCAGTGGCAATTCAGTGAAAGATCCGGACTACCATTTCTTAATAGTGAATCTCGTGGATATTATGCCTGGTGACAAATTTCTGCATATAAGAAAATTTATGATTCTCGATTTACTTTGTGAAACTATATTACATACTCAGTTGATATATTTTTAACCGCATTGAAGGCGATACAAATATGACTGTTGATTGAATGAAGCTAATGAGATTTTAAACCGCTAATACCTCCGGCTCAGCAATGATGATCCAGTTTCTTTTCCTATGCATCGGTGATTATTTTTAGGCATTTATCTTTGTCTTCTTTCTGTGGCAGGAACTCCAGCTTGGCCGAAAACAGCTACAATTGCAGTAACTGTCGCCGGAGTGATCGCTGTCATTGCCCTGTTTGTTCTGGGATTAGGAGTGGCATTGACACTGAAAGCCTGCACCAAAGGTTAGCTGTAGTTGAGTTGGTAGAAATTTTTAAGAATGTTTATCAGTCTATCATTTCTGGCAAATTTGAAGTAACGGTGGCAAATAAGAAATTTGTACACTAGTGACTTGATTCATACATTTATACATACACATCTAAATAGCCAAGGACTTGTCTAAAAGTCTAAACAATGAATTCATACTATGGATTTAAAACTAGTTAGACTTAGATTTGAATGAAAATTCAGGTTGGTTCTACGTGTGCACAAAAACATGCAAAGAATTTTTCAGCTCCTCGATCATCAATCTCCTCCGAATAAACTTGTCGTTATTAACGAACTTTAGCACTATTATCTGCAGCACCTTCGAGAGGTACTGAGCAGGAGCTACGTAATTGACTCATTAAATTACGTAACATCAGAGCACGTTGTTTACTATATTCGGTGAGACTGAACCTTTTTAGGCAATTCAGTGAATCGTAAAAGCTCTCACGAATCGTCGATTCAACATCAAGACTACGAAATGGTGGCTGAACCTAACGCGCGTCTTCAAACTCTGAAAATCCACCACTAACCCAAAGCACATCGAATGAAGAAGGCTCCACAGATCAATCAGCAGAAAACATCGACTGTGAAGATTACTCATCACTGAAACGCGAGTCATCTGCCACTTTCGTACAGCCAGAGGTTTATGCTCAGCTACAAATATACGCCAACATAAGCTCCAACGACAATTAAACTACTTCAACCGAACAAAGGCGGAATGAATATTATTCAGGAGTCTTGTCTTAGAAACTCTGTGGTTCAGTGATGAAAACCTTCGATGAACAGCTTAAGCTGTTGTTTAGAAAAACACAAATGAATTATCTTTAATAATAATAATAATAGCGAAACTACTATTCCTTTTCCTAATTTGGCGACATGTTATCAAGTTTTTGTATAGACTGCAAATCTCCAAAAGACTTATAAAAGGACCATTAAATAACTTTTAAAGGTTTAGGTGTATACGGTATTACACCGACGATGACAACGTTGGTGGCCAGAAGTAATGATAATCCAGACTATTTTCTGTTTAATTGAATTATTCGGCAGCTTTACAAAATTTGCGTATTTTTATGTTCACAGACCCAATTATATGAGTAGCACATTGTATCGGATTTATAAACAGTGACTGACTATAATTACCGGACAAGTATTTCTACCATTATCAGTAGGACCCTGGTAACATTACTGCCTCGAATGCAATGATGGCAGCAATTGCTGTAGCTAAACTGAAAGCAGAAGTGAAGTGTGCTATTACCCAATGGAAACAACAGCTGTTCAGTCAACACTTATAATTATATCTATTCAGAATCAGTTGAAGTGAAAAATAAACTGATAATTTTTGAATGTACACAATGACTGCAGTTCATGTGAAAGTGAATGCAAAATTGTCTGTAGGGTAATTTAGTCGATTACGCAATTTGTGTCCAAACGCGATGATATGAAATTAGTTAACAATTGTTCGCCTCCTTTAGCTAAATATTATTTCCTTCAATAGTATCATAATCTGTTTTGGACTTGAAATAATTTCGTTTAGGATTAGGCTTACCCATTTAGCCAAAACATTTTCAATTATATAAAGTGAAATGAAGACGTGTTTTTGTTGAAGCTTTACTAACACTAACCTGTCTGGGTAAGTAATCACTTGAAAGCAAATGTTTCGTTTCAATAATAGAATATCAAATAGAAGTTTTGATTCTCTTTAAAGAGCCTGCTCGAGAACATTAAATTTAATGTTTCAGCGCCATTTTTTTATTGCAAATATTCATTAAGTGATATGTGTGGTTATGTCAAAGATTAAATAGTTTTTATAAAGGTTATCAGCCTAAGAAGGATCAGTAGCGTGAAGGTTAACTTGATGCGACTTAAAGTAGAAATAGCTGTAGGAGCCTATTATAAAATCAGATCACAGAATGTATTGCAACAACGTCACTGAAGACTGTTCAATCACTTTTCCTACAGAATCTTTTAATATATGCTATTCTGCGACTTGACCGGAGTTTTAAATTTAGTGACCTAACACATGACCCCCGTTTAACTTATATTTGACAATTATGTGGACTGCTTTGTCAGTGATAAATTTGTATATCACTTTGTTGGTGCATGATTAGAACTTAATAAAATTTCATTGTGTTCTTGGTAGTTTTATGTCTTTTGCGTATATTCGGTCATCTGACAACTGTTCCAAAGAATACTGTTGCTAAGTTGGGAGAAAGAATTGAGCTGGAATGCAGCACCGATGCAACGATTTCAGTTCGTTGGGAGTTCTCTTCTGCTGGTTCTCGCAATAGAACGTTCATCTATCACAGTGGCATAACTACTCATAATCTCCAGGCAAAGTATGTGATAAACAAAACAACAAGTGGGGGTTACAATCTCATCATGAAGTCGGCTGATCTATCATTCAGTGGAACGTATACATGCAGGGACGTACCTTCATCACAAGGCGATCAATAACAGTCTACTCGAGTTTCGGGCTCTGCCTAGATCTTAGTCATAGGTGATTCTTATGTACATTTATCTCATAGGTGTGACATTTCAAATCGTTAAGGATAGCGTTAAGGGTAGCCTGCGCGAGAACACTAAATTTAATGTTTCAGCGCCATTAGTATCATCTTGAAGCGGCGCTATGTAAATTACTGATTACACTTACAGTTACAGTAACATGGAAAACCTTTTCTCAATTCAGTACATAGTAACCAGGTTGTCTTGTATATGTTTTATTGTGATTAAAGTAATATAGGTGTTGTGAGAAACCAATTGTCATGTTTTAAAGTGATGAAAAGCCACGTTATTTTTATACAGCCATAATATTACTATTTGCAACCGTGTGCATCGAAACACCGATTATGTGGACTCACAATTGAAGAATGAGCTTTAACGGCAATACAACGATACTCACTTAAAATAGAAAAACTAAGAGACAATAATTTTAAATTTATATCGGGTCTTTTGCACTGGTTGCAATGTTTGGACAATTTTGGCTATAAGAGAAAGCTAACAAGGTCTTAAAAATTCTTAAAACAAATCGGTAGGAACTCCCTCACCAATTACGTAGTACACACCAGCCTGCTAGAATTGCACAGGATTTCGAGTTCTGTATGCCACGTATGTTTTATGTTCGCATCTTTGAATGTCTGGTGCTCTTTTAGTTGCTGATCCTGTCTGCAATACCAACACAACCGCCGTTGTCGTGGAAGACGGCTACATTCAAATAGTCTGCACAGTCAATTACACTGGTAACTGGCTTCCTGTGATGGAGTGCAACAAGAGTAATGGACGGAATATCGAGCCCAAGATCACCTATGCCATAATCGAAACCACTTGGACGTATTCAATCATAACGCAGTTGACTTCAGATGACAACGGAATTATCTTTATGTGCAATACGACCTTGAAGCCCGTGGCAACAAATAACGGAATTGTGGAAGAGGACACACAAATTGTTAAAGCCAACAACGTTCCTTATTACCAGCACTCCTGGAATTTCACAGCAAATGTTTTGAGTAAGTGCTGGATAGGGCAAGCACTCTTAACGCAGGACTTTGCTCAGGTTATTCCGAATGCATGAAGGTGTCGTAATCGTAATAGTAAGTGCACATGAATATAGATAGAAAATGGATGGATGGATGGATGGAAGGACGGACATACAAACAGACTGACAGACAGATAGACAGACAGACAGATAGATAGGTAGATAGATAGACAGACAGACAGATAGATAGACAGACAGATAGACAGACAGACAGAGAGATAGATAGATCGATAGATAGAGCCATGTTCAACGAATATCCGCATTAATGATATACTGATTAGCAGGATACAAAAGCGTTTTCATAAGATTTGCGGATTGCCCATGGTTTATCATTAGTGAGCCAGCATTTGTTAATGAAGCTGACATTGAACTGCGATGTTCGACAGATGGCAGCCGTAGTTCACGCTGCTAATGGATGTATATACGATGCTTGGGGCGCATATAAAAGTAAATGGTTTCGTTTTAAAGATTTATCAAACAGTGACATCAGTTTCAATTGAGATCTCCTTAAAAGTGGTCGCTTGGTTTTGTTTCGTTGATACGTTGTTGACAAGATCAGTAACATAAGATAAATGAGCTGGGTTAGTACTTGCATGAGTGACTGTCTTTGGAATACCACGACTCCTGGTGAGCACTTAGTCAGCATCAATTAGTGGTCAATAAATGATTGCTTAAAGAAATTGGGAGGTTGCAACGGTGTCATTTCTGTTGTAAATTCTAAATTGTACATGTTTTTCTATAGCTACCGTATGGTCTCCACCCTATCGGGTGAGATCCTTCATTACCGCTACATGCCATTTAAGGTCCCTGTGTACGGACCGTGCCAGCCCGAGATTCAAATCTCTGAAATAAGCCACAATCGGGATGTGAACCGGGGATCATCACCCAAAGAGGCTTCTTTGGAGTACGCGCTTACCAATGTAGCTAACTTTTGTCATGTGCGCGCCTCAGCCGAATTTTCCTTCGATTTCAGAACCACATGCCTGTGAGGAGTTTCCATAAAAGCTTGTAAATAAATGTGTTCGGGTTCTTTTACATTTCTTTTATCTTTTTACAGCTAGGAATACCGCAGCCGGTGAAAGAAAACATCTTTCAGCCACATCCAAAATTTCGACTAGATATTCAGGTCAGAATCATTTTAATTTCTATTGAAATATTATTTACCAGTCTTTTGCTGGCCACACATTGAAACAAGTCCGATTTGAATTTACATGTAAATGAGAGCATTAAGACTATTCAGTACTGCATGACCTCTGTAAACACTGATATCGAGAGTTCTTTAAGCCAATGAGATTGAAACTAAAATATCAAAAGTCCATGTAAAGTCTTATGTTAACTTAGGTCTTTGTCTATTCTGTCATACCAATCAGTGCAGTCGAAAACAGATAACTATTGAAGACGTTTTCAGAAATGAAAAACACAGTTTTAAATTCGTTGTTAAGGAAAAAACTTCATTCTGCTTTCCGGTTTTAGTCAGTCCAACAACTTCGAATGAAAACAAACCTGGACTCGAACTCACCATCGCTGGTGGAGTACTAAGCTGCGTAGGATTGTTTATGTTAAGTATGGGCCTCACACTTACTATTGCAGCATGTCGAAAAGGCATGTTGAACTTGTGTTTCGTAAACCCCGTTTTAAGACGAACACTTAGCCAATGCGCCATCGTGTCGTAACTAATGGAAATTTGAATCACACAGTTAGAGATCTAACCATTCTGCATCTGCCAAATCCTTGTACATGTATTTAGTAAGACTTAAGTTAATAACTCATTTATCTAGAAGCATTTTACACTATAGTCGTCATCCCATGAGTCGTGTGATCTGTTCTTTATTTGGTGAGGTCGTGTTTTTGCTTAACCCGAAACATCATGCATCTTCTGGAAGATAAATCTGAGAATTTTGATGTTGATAGGACCCGTAGGAAGAGAGTCACTATCTAGTCTAATTGAATCTAATCTAATGACTTCTATAGCACCATCATCATAATGCCCATTATAAAGGCATCAATCGTAAGTGAAATCGTAATCAAAATCATAATCCAGTGGAGACGACAGGTCAAATCCCTATAGGACAGAGAAACCAAGTCAGGCTACGGAGGGCAAGCAAGTTAAAACAGATGAGTTTTAAGTTTAGACCTAAATGACATAACAAAGCCGACAGAATGGAATGAGATCGTCAATAAATTGCCTTGCCTTACCTTACCTTGGGCCCACCACTGCCATTTAATTTATCTCACCTACCTATTTTACCTTACGTTACCATATTTTATCTTACATCGCCTTTTTGCCATACCTTATACCTTACTTACTTTACATTACTTACCTTATCTTACCTTACCTTTCTTACTTTACATAATCTCAGCTCATCTTATCTTACCGCCAACATATTTTAAGCCCAGGTCATGCTCACTGCAGTCAAGTTTGAGTGGCTTAGTTAGAATAATTACTGGTCGCTTTCATAATCGTTCAACTGGGCGTAAACTGTTGATGCTTGCAATTCGGAAGGTCTTTCGGTCAGAAAAGAATATCCTTCGCTTGTTTCTAGTCTCTGGTTTTCACGACCTATGTTTCTATGAACCTTCCTATATATGCATCCGCTTCTTTCGTACCTGCTTTCTTGTGCTTGCGAACACAGACCCGCGTTTAAATGAATATCTAAACCTACGCGAAGAGACAAAAGTATTAACATCATGGTATGTGAAATTTTTGTAACCCGACGCAACGACTTGGTGTCAACTGACTTGACCTCTTCGCCCAGACAAAGCAATCAGACGTGAAATATCAACTCAACATCGAAACTATGAAATGGTGTCGCAGGCCGGTCACCTGTCCGAATGTACACCTGTGGAAGTGAACGAAGGGTGGACATCTGAAGCAGATTCGCACCGCTGTATGACTTTCTGCCCATGACAAATCAATTGTTGAACGTTTTAACGAATGTAGTCATTTCGCAATCTAGCTCGCTAGAGGGCCATGCTGCAATAGAAAACATCCGTGCAATTAAAACGAAACTGTATGTTGGGCTAACTCTGCCAAACTAATTTTCATGTCTACTGAAATATGAGTAAACTGCTTCTATAGCGCTCTAACATGACGTAAATGTAATTGTTGATTTACCTGTTTTGTTTTTCTAAAAACAACCGTATAGTCTCGACCCTGCTCGTTTTTCAATGAATTTATCGAGTGAGATCCTTCACCACCGACATAATTGTATCCTATTTGAGAACTTGTGTAGCTCCTCTCATAGAACAAGCTACTCAGAAGCGCTTCCAGCTTGAGGGCTTTGGGGAAATAAGAACGTCTTTAAACAATGAGACAATGAACATGGCTGTCTGGGACTGCAGGTTACGGATTTGGGTGGGTAGGCCCGGATTAAGGGCCATTTATTAAGGCTTGTAGGAACACGGTAATGTGAGGCTTTTTTCCTTCCTACTCCCTCCAAAAATTTTAGGCGCCGTCAGATGTGGGCCATTGATGCTGTGGGGCTCTAAGGCAGCTGTCTATAGTTCGCCTGTTGTTAAGTTAATCCGGGCCCTGAAGGGCCAAAATTGGACCTAGATGTCTTCAATCTTGGCCCACAGATGTGTGCCATAATTGTTTCCATATTACACCATATATATGTTGTAGATTAAAGTAGAACTTAACAACCAAGACGCCACAGCGGCTTCACTTTAGGGTTAAAAGGCTATGGCAGTCCCTTCAGCGAATTCTTAGAGGGAGATGGGTTCGAAGTTTCATCGATTTTGTTTTCTTTTTGTCTCGGCGTGCGAGGGCAGTGACCTGTACTCTCACTGTCGACTGTGATCTTCACACCAACAGAGTACAGTCGATGAACTCATGCTACAGTCAAATTTCACAGGGACGCTAGTGGAACATAAGCTTTGAATACCTTTCTGTCGGGGCGGCGATTTGAGCTCAAAACCTCCAGTTAAGAATGTGCTTAGCACACTAAGAATGTGCACCAACGTACATGAGAGCTAACAAGTGGCAAGAAAAAGAAAGTGACCCACCCGTCTGCGCGTTGCAATTCGCTGTCCTAGAATAGAAAACGACGATTTGGAGAAAGCAGCGTTATAGCTACGCGTTGGACTAATTTCCAGTGTTTAACGACATCTTATGGCTGCCAGGTCGTTGAGGTCGACCTTTTCGTACCATTAATAGCAACGTGGTGCCTGGTTTCATTTGAACTTTGATTGGCCACACAATATAACAAGGGCAACTTAAAATCGTCATTAGAGTACATGCAGTAATCGGACTGAGCCAGCACAGGGCCATCTCTCATACCACTAGCTTTCCAAAGACTGGCGTTGGTAAGTTACATGTATGATCGAAAGGGCCTCTCCCTAGTGCCTTTGTGACGCAGATTGAATTCGATGTGGCCTTGCAACATTTTATGTTTATAGTGCACAATTACTACCCAAAAGCACTATAAAAACATTCACCCCGTCATATTTGGTAAAGCAGTTGGAAACCAGGCAGGATCCACAGGGTGGCGTCGACCGTCGACTGTGAAGAATTTTTCGTTGTCCTGCGCCCAAAACGGCCCAGCTAAATAGAAACATTAGGCTTACCGATCTCCAGTTAAAAGCATATTTCTTACATAAAGGAGAATGCGACGCAGATATTCACACGCTGCTATAGAATCTTCATTAGTAGCGTGGTCTTGAGCTCGAATGATCATTATTTCATTTGTACTGTGATATATGTATGTGTATATGTATGTATGTGTGTATGTCTGTGTATTTATGTATGTATGTGCGTGTGTATACATGTATGTATGTGCAGGTATATTTATGTATGCATGTACGTAGACACATTATACCGCCTTGTAGGATTTCTCGTGCCTATCTAGTTGATCTATACAGGAACGAAATTTTTAGGTGAAAGTAGCAAGTAAATGTAAATGTACACGTTTTTCTATAGCGACCGTTATTTTACCTGACTTACCATTTAAGGTCCCCGTGTACTGATCGTGCTAACCCATCTCAGAAATAAGCCACGACCGGGATGCAAACCGGCATAGTTGCACAGAGAGGCGCCTTGACGCTGTCTCTCCGTCTGACTCTTGAATCTTGACGCGGAACCGAACCCTTTTGCCTATCGATTTTGTTTTGACTGAGCGCCTGTGAATAAGCTGGTTCCGCAACTTAGCTTTCGCTGGGCGCTGTAGAAATCTTGGAATTACGATTACAA
Organism: Norana najaformis; assembly: GCA_964023275.1. Taxonomy (NCBI): domain Eukaryota; kingdom Metazoa; phylum Annelida; class Clitellata; order Crassiclitellata; family Hormogastridae; genus Norana; species Norana najaformis. The sequence goes on from OZ029914.1 coordinate 47,727,671, forward strand.
TTACTTGCGCTTTAAACCACTGTAGCTATACAGGTCAATGAAGGTGATCATTAACATTGATGTGCTTGCCTTGTTAAATTCGATGGTGAAAATCACTATGAATTTTGACAGAATCTTGTTCTGGTTTTATCTCTTAGGTCTCTCGTAAACCAGAGGTGGTTACGTTCTAACTCCGGCTGCAGTATGAGCCGCGATAGTAGGGGCCTACAACACATGCTACGCATAGATTCAATCGGCTTATCGTAAATCAGTGTGCAACTATCACAAAAGGCAATAAGAGGTGGTTACAAAGATCACGCAGTTGTTACTCCATTTGCACTAAACTAAGTGTGTGCGTGTGTGTGCGTGTCTGTCTGTCTGTACGCATGAATGTGTGTGTGTGTCTGAAGGTACTAAATATGGCGCCTTTAGAGCACCTCACATAAGCGCTGCACACATAGCTAACTGTTTTAAACAAGCGTGTTGAAGGTAGTTTTTAAAAGTTCGCTGAACAGTCAAAATGCGGGCTTTTCCTTCTGTGTCTTGACTGAGATCTGAGACTTCCTTATCATGTGATGTACACAGACAGCTCAGGAGCTTTTATCGGCTGCTCAGGCGTCCCTTTTCACTTAGCCTAATTGTTATTAACGCTGCACGTAGCATAGCCTCTACGCGTAGGCTTTACCTGAGGCATATATAGGCACGTTGGATCAAGTGGAAATATTGAATGTCCATGGCATTGCGAAATTATAAGTCGATAAATCGAGGATCCAGTGATTAGTTAGCCGCTGAGGGACTATTGTGAGTATTGACATATATTTTTACGTTTAAATGACAACTGATGTCGAAACACTACTGGTTTATGATTACTTGACAACTCGACAATCTATTCCTTCATTTTGCGCGAATGTTTGGTAATCGTAATCGTAATTCCAAGAATTCTGCAGCGCCCATCGAAAGCCGCGCCGCGGGGACCAGCTTATTCACAGCGCTCAGTCAAAACAAAATCGATGGGCAAAAGGGTTTGGTTCCGGGTCAAAATCCAAGAGTCATGCAGAGAGAGAGCGTGGTAGCTACGGTGGGTGATGGTTGGGGTTGGAGAGCACAGGCAGATAAGAGGAAGAAGGGGTGTCAGGACAGGATCTGTGGAAGAGGAATGTTTTCAGTTTTGAGTCAAAGGCCGAAGCAGAAATTGCAAGCGGTGGAGCATCGGTGACTTTGTATGATTGGTCAGAAAACTGTCGCAGTTCTTGGGGGAGTTTATTCCAGAGTGGTGGGGCAGCTATGGCTAGGGAGCGATTACCAAATTTTAAGGATGAGGAGATTGGAGGGCGGAGAAGTGTTAGGGCAGAAGAAGAGAGGGTTGAGCGAAGCGGTTGTATTGTAAATAAAGCGGGTTGAGCGAAGCGGTTGTATTGTAAATAACTGACGAATTTACAATACAACCGCTTCGCTCAACCCGCTCTTCTTGTGCCCTAACACTTCTCCTCCCTCCAATCTCCTCATCCTTAAGTAAGAAATGTGACGACAGTTATGTTGCAACTTGTGTAGGCTTACTCAGTTTTGCATAGGCCTACACATTTAAATTGATACATTGTTAAACTTAAATTTGATATTCGAAAGTTTAACCTGGGTTAACGATCAGTGTATGGTTTGTAAAATGTTCCTGCCGGTGTGTGTCAGTATTTAGGATTTGGAATAAGAACAGGTTCGAAGACACGAAGCGCCCGCTTATGTGTTGAAAAGCTCTAATGAAAACTGGATTCTGAAGGGTAAGATGTGCATAAACGGTTGGGAGTTGTTAGGGGGTTAAAAATGATCCCCGATCGGATTTTTTTTTATTAAGACCAAGATGGTCGACCTTCATATTCCTCTATTCTAGCTCCCTAGCTAGTGGTGCCCAGAATGATCCTGGCAGCCAACGTTTTTGTATATAGAGGGTATCTTTTGAAAAACGTTTTGGTAAATTTTACTCTGGGGATCCACGCTAAATAGGTTAAACCTCACAGCTGGATCAATTGCACAGCATTTTTAATTTGCATTGTGTAAGATGAGACGAGCTGTTATGGGCTGTTGTTGTTTCGAGCTGTTTTGGGAAGTTGTTGTTTCGATCTGTTATGGGATGTTTGCGAGCTGAGAGACACGCTGCGCGTATAGTAAGCCCTGCGCGTAGCTTTACAAGAGTCCTATATATGCAAGCGCTTGAGACAGGAGTATCGAGGAGTTGCTAACTATCTACAGCAGTTTGCGAAATTATAAGTCGATAGATCCAGAATCCAGGGATTTTTATCCGCTGAGGGAATTTCGTGAGCATAGTTATATATGTTACGTTCAAGTGACAATTGCTCTGGATAACTTAACAACACGCTAATCTATCTCTGTATTTTGCCCGAATGTTTGGTAAGTAAGAACCGTGATGCCAGTTAGGCTGCAACTCGTATACTCAGTGTGTGCACACATACTAAACTATTGATATAATGTTAAACTGAAATTTGATATTCAAAAGCATAACCTACGTTAATGATCAGAGTTGGGATTGCGACATTCTTGCCGGTCTGTCAGCATTTAGGATTTGAAATCAGAATAGGGTCGAAGACATGAAGCACTATCTGTTGAAAAGCTCTAATGAAAATTAGCTTTTAAAGGGTAATATGTGCATAAACGGTTGGGAGTTGCCAAAAGGTTAAAACTGATCCAAGACCTAAATTTTTAAAATATAAGACCAAGTTGGTTTACTTTTGACTAACTCTCTAGCTAGTGGTGTTCGGCGTAGTCCTGGCCGCCAAAGGCTTTACAAACAGAAGGCATCTTTTTAACATTTCTGCTGAAACTTTTACTGTCAAAGGATAATTTTAGCGTAATGACTTTGGAAGTCTATAGAGTTAAACCCATCAAACCTATACTGTTCGATAGAACTTGCGAGAAATCATATCATTGGTTGCTCAGAGGTTGATAAAACGTGACAATCATGTGCACATTTTCTATTTTCAATTCCTCTTCTTTCCCTTGCCTAACCTCCAGCTCAAATACCAAACACCGCCCACAGTAGCCGCCTGCCTGCCTACCTGCCTGACTCTGGAATCGTGACCTGGAACCGAACCCTTACCTATCGATTTTGTATTGACTGAGCTCCTGTCAGTAATCTAGTTCCCGCGACTTAGCTTTGGTTGGGCGCTGTAGAAATCTCGATTATGCGATTACGATTAGGATCGACTGCTGCATGGTAAGCCACACTTATATGTGTCATTATGTCGTATGCGCCATTCGGCTATAGGTCAGACTTACTGTATTTCTTACTACACTTCTTAGCTGCGCTATAATAGTACTGTAGGTTCCCTATTTGGCGGTCGCCGTTGTTGAGATTCCTATAATCTGCAGGAGATAACGGATTTTCTGTGACTTGCCTGGGTTCAGTTGACTTAGCTGTTATAATAATAGCCACGGATTTCCCCCGTTTTGTGGGTTATAGTCTGCGCGAAGAGAAGTTACACGATCCACTGCGTTGTCTTTGATTACTGTAATATTTATTGAATATATATTTAATTCATTCAGATGTCTTACATTTCTATATTCGTAATCGTAACATTGCATTTATAAAAAGGCAACTATATTGTATAGCATAAAGTCGTAATCGTAATTTCGAGATTTCTACAGCGCCCAACGAAAGCCACGTCACCGGGATCAGCTTATTCATAAGCGCTCAGTCAAAACAAAATCGATATATGCAAAAGGGTTCGGTTTGCCATGATTGTCACGTTTTATCAACCTCTGAGCAACCTATGATATGATTTCTCGCAAGTTCGATCGAACAGTATAGGTTTGATGGGTTTAACTCCAATTAGAAAATGTGGACCAATAAACACCGTACAACACCAATAAATGCCGTTTACTTTACACATATGTAAACAGCAAATATTACACGCAAATAGTTTTAAACCTTACAGCTGGAACGTTTGTCCATGCAGCATGTGTAATTTGCAATGTGTCAGAGCAGAGGAGTTGCTAGGTGGACTGTGGTTGAGCTGAGAGCAATATGCTGCGCGTAGAATAAGCCCTACGCGTAGCCTTTACAAGAGTCTTATATAAATGAGAAGCGCCTGAGACAGTAAAAGTGCAGGCGCTTGAGGCAGTACTGAGGAAAAACAAACGTTATAAAAATAGTATTGAGGAACTCCGCCACTGCCTTGTTTGGGGGTAGTGACAGTCCCAAGCCTGGATGAAGGAGGAGGGCGACGTCAACAGCCTTTCACGTCATAAGATATCGTTAAACTGAGGAACTACAGTATTGAGGAGTTGCTAACTATCGACGGCGACAGTATTGAGGAGCTCCGCCACTGCCTTGTTTGGGGGTAGTGCCAGTCCCAAGCCTGGATGAAGGAGGAGGGCGACGTCAGCAGCCTTTCACGTCATAAGATATTGTTAAACTGAGGAACTACAGTATTGAGGAGTTGCTAACTATCGACGGCGGTTTGCGAAATTATAAGTCGATAGATCCAGAATCCAGTGATATTTTAGCCGATGAAGGAATTTCGTGAGTATAGCCATATATTTTTAAGTTTAACTGACAATTGCCTTGGAAACTGTACTGGTGTATGATCACTTAACAACTCGCCAATCTATCTCTTCATTTTGTGTGAATGCTTGGTAAGTAAGAAGTTAAGAACCGTGATGCCAGTTAGGCTGCAACTCGTATACTCAGTTTGTGCACACATACTTAAACTATTGATACAATGTTGAACTGAAATTTGATATTCAAAAGCATAACCTACGTTAATGATCAGAGTTGGGATTCCGACATTCCTGCCGGTCTGTCAGCATTTAGGATTTGAATTGTGAGAAATAAAATTATAGATTGTCTAGGGTCATGGCAATCAACCAATTCTTCGGGAATTTGGTTGCATAGTAAGCTACGGCGTGTGCAGGGCTGTTTGAATTTCATATTCCTCTATTCTGTCATCGTTTGAGAGCTATTCTTTTTCATCATGAACTATTTTTGCCATGTCGGTAGAGCCTCTGATTGGCCTACAATTCCTCGCTCAGTTGATGGTCATATGGCGTGCTAACAAATGCAATGCATTACTTACTTACTTGATTATGATGGGCGTAATAGAATAAGCTGGTTTCTGCAACTTAACTTGTTTTGAGTGCTGTAGAAATCTCAAAGTTACGATTACTAATATAGACATGCATAACATCTGACGAATTAAATATAATTATATCCAAATAATATTAATCACAATCAACGCGGTGGATCGTGGAACTCCTCTACGCGAAGGCAAAAACCACAACGCCGGGGGAATCCGTGGCTATTATTATAACAACGCTGGGGAATACCATGACTTAATAGCTCACAAGCCAAATGAACACAGTAGAAGCATAAATATCTGTTACCTACAGAGTAATATCGACCACAAAATACGGATCCGTCACAACCAATACAGTGCAAATGCAAATGATATAGACTGTCGCAAGAAATGCTGTAAGAAATCCAGCAAGAAAGAGGGTCTTAGACCTATATGATACGTCGACAGAATGGGGCACAGATCACAAGATGGCGAAGAACGTCGGGAGCCTCCGAAAGGCAACACCTACGGGCCTAAATAGCTCAAATCTCTCCATAGACCACAAAAGGCAAAACATAAATTACAACATTTTGCGACTGCGTTTAAAATCATAGTCGGTATGTAACACAAACCTTTGAGATCGAAATACGTTATTTCAGCGTAAACTAAATCGAAAAGACGAAATGATTTCGAAAGTAAATGGCGCATATAGCCGCTGCGACTACAACGGTCTAGTTTAGCATATAATTATGAAACACAGAGTAATCATACGCATCTAGAGATTTCTACAGATCCCAAAGAAAGCTAAGTCGCGGGAACCAGCATTTTTACGTAGGCGCTCAGTCAAAACAAAATTGGTAAGCAGATAAGGTCAGATTCGGTTATAGGTCAAGATCTAAGATCCAGGCAGGCAGCAGAAACTTAATTAGACAATTCCCCCAGTGCCTTTTTTCACAAAGTGACGCGGAGAGTGCATATTAAAAAGTTAGAAAGCCTGCCATTTTCCATTGCATTAAATAGTTCTAGATTGCAAAATGTTTGTTTCTTTTGTTTTTTGTTTAGCAACATAACTAAAATGCTCGCTGTAAAATTCATCTTTCTGGCTGCTGCAACACTGATAAATATCCACAGTGAGTTTTATGTCGGAATTTTATATCTAAATGAGAAGATACAAACATAAAAGGAACAAGAAATGCTTTTGTTTACATATTTTGTCAATCGCAGGGACTATGCTTACAAATTTCTCATGAGCGAGTGAGGGCACGGTAGCATATTGCATAGAGTGCTGGGCTTGTAACGTGGAGAGTACGGGCTCGAGCCTCCTCCGAGACGGTAACTGTGTAGAGGGACCTTGAGCAATTCATGTTGGCAAAAAATTAACTCTCAAACATTTTATACTAGTGTAAAGTTGTACAACGCATTTAATACACGTATTTTCTTTTAAACCTACTGACGCATGTTTACAATAATACATTTTCAAGCTTACTTTTGTAAGGGCCACCATAAATCGTGAATCCTATTACTAGTTTATTTATTAAACTATGAAGTACGAATACAGTTTATATATATTACAGATGATCTAAATGTTTTAATTTCAGTTGCAAACTCAGCATTGGTTGAATACCCTAAGAATGCTATCATCTTGGAACACGAATCGTCCAAAACGATTCAAATGGCGTGTAAATCAAATTCCCAGTCCAATTTGAAATGGTTTGTGCAGAAGAATCGCGACTCGGAAAAAGAACAGCTGTATAATGGGTACTTTTTACATCCAGATGCAAAATCTTATTGTACGGTTATAACGGATGAAGTTGGAAAATACGACCTTCGTCTCACAAACACAGTACAAGCTGCACTGACCTACAGTTGCTTAGAACCGGGAACCTTAGCTGAAGTCAGCGCAGATGTAATCTGGCTCAGTAGGTTGAGTAACTTCTATTCATATGTTACCTAAATCTTGTCTGATTTATTTAGCCTATGTCATTTTCTGAAATAGTTTCCTTAAAACATAACTTAGATTTGATTATATTCTTTTAACTTTTTATTTATGCAATATTTCTTTTTTCTATTTTTCTATTTAAAATATGTCACTTTACAAATCGTCTGTGAACAGTAACTTACTTAAATTTACAGTTCACAGAAACGAAACTTTTGAAAGCAATCTATCTTTCTTTGTTTTGTGTAGCCAGCGTTAAAATTCCGTAGCATCAAAATCGTCGCTATATTTTTAGCAATTTCACACCTTTCGAAGACTTACTCTTAGCGATCTTTGGCCTGGCGCTCTCTACAGACAGGCAAGATTCAGCAGACTCCTTCCTTTCGTCTTCGCAGCCGTACTTCAGCTCACGTTATCCATTTCTTACACATCTGACGGTTATTAAAATGTGCTGACCCTGCATGTTATTTGTTACATCTATTTTATATACTGTATGACTTGTTATTACGTATTGTAGTTAAATATTTATCGGTGTGATACAATACAATACAATACAACTTATATTTATAAGCATTTGACGATTGACGAGGATGCCTAGATAGGCTGAAATAGCTTCATCTGTTTGTTGGAGTATCTTCCTATTGTTTAGCTGCATCTGAATTTAATTTGCTATAAAAATGTTCCAATAAGAGGTTTAATTTGATTGATTGATTCCAACACAGGTGATCTAACATGTAGCGACAATTCGACTGAAGACCTTGTCAATCTGACGTGTAGCATTGAATTCCGAGGAAACTGGGCTCCTACGATGCAATGGCTGGAACACAGCAGCGACGGCGAGAGAGTTCTTTCAGTCGAAGTCAACATAGACACAGTTCCTAATCAAAGTATTACCAGCGCATTGGTTATGGCAGCGCATGGTGGCAGCAGATACTTCACCTGCACAACAAAATTCGCCATCAGTGGAAAGCCTCCTCATACAACAGCAACAAACGTCCCCGACTATAATCTAATATGGACGTCTTCAGTGTTTTCCAGGGTTCAAGGTCTGTTGGGTCAATTTATTCAATCACTTGGCTTCTTTCATTCTGTAAATAAAATTATTCTTGCTGATAGGTGAAAAGATGTAATGCTTTGCAATCAGACGTGGAATACTCCAAAACATTGGGACGAATAACATTGCGTTAAACTGTTCGAAAACGTATAAGAGGTTTTGTAGAGGTTTGTATAGCACACTTCAAGAACCTGTTAGAGGAGCTCAAACATAAATATTTAACAGATCTAAAAGGTGAATCCTTGGATTCGCAACACGGGCCACGCAACAATTAATTGAATGTTTGTTTGTGTTGTAGACGAATCTCTTCCAGTCAGACATTCCAATGCGACGCAAAGTAATGCATTCAAAAGTGCGTAGGGTGTCATTTTATCAACCTATAAAAGAAGTATACTTTATGATTGTATAACATAGCGTATTGTTTAGTTTATGTAACACCCCTTTCATTGTATTGCTTATTTTATATAGCGCCCATTGAAGAAAATTCATGGAGGTTCTCCAAAGACAAACTTACGCCAATTACTATACAATCTGAGGGTCTGCATATGTAGGATGTCTAGGATAGGTGTTTTTCCAAATCCCACGGGAGAAAATTACGTAAAGAACACAAAGATTCGATGAAACAATCATCAGAAAATCTGATAGTACTAGTCCAAAATGGTGTCCAGGCACCAGAAACGAGAAGCTCGAAATTATCACTAGATTTGTTGTTTATGTGTTGTAGACGAATCATCACGAACATGGATCGTAGTGACTGCAACTATAGTTCTGCTTGTAATCGCATCAATTTTAATTATGCTTGCAGTTTTATTCATTCGCAAGAAACGTATGAGAGGTAGGGCTATGCAATGGAACATAATTCAAGCACCATTTTGAATAGAACAGATTCACTTTCAGTCACTATCTTTAAAATCAGCCCCCCCACAGTAGCCGATTGGTGAGAGCGCTCGGCATGTAACGCGGACTGAATAGGCTCGAGCCCGTTGTGAGGCGGTTTCTGTGTAGGGGCCTTGAGCAGGTTCTGCTCTCATAATTGCTCAGCGCCATCGATTGATGCTTTGTTAGCAGATAGTGGAGAACTAATAATTATAATAATAAAAGTAATATTAATAGTAATAATAATAAGAATACATTTTTATCTTAAGTAGGACAATTATATTTAATAGTGATTACAACACTTAGTTCTATTTTACACATTTCACTTGACTATGAATTAAGTAGGTCTATCTTTTTTATGAAAATAATCATTGATTTCTTTGTACCAGTAAATAACATAAACAATAGGCTTGTCTAACATTCCCATTTCTATTTCTAGTCAATATCATGGCAATATAGCATACTTGCTTCTGCGACTTTATACAAGAAGATTGCAAATGATATGTGGTCCGTTATGTGACCAGAAGTATTTGCTTGCAGCCTATCCTTTAGTACCAAGTAACCCTTCTTTTTGAACCAAATAACCCTTTAGTGATTTTCTTTCATAAAGTTTGCGGTGATAAGATTAGGAAAGCAATAAATATCAATAGAGCATAAATGATTTTTTTAAAACTAATATTGCAATTTTTCAGTAAAATTAATATGCACACTTCATGCTGTAGTTCTTCAAACATGAGTACTGTCTAATATAAATTACGAAATCAAATTTTACCGATGGCCACAATTTAAAAAATTTCATGTTCGTATTATTACTTCTTCAGATCAAAGCCAAGAGAAACTCTTTGGACATGAAACTCAGAAATCAGGTCTTAATCCAGTAAGTTAAAGCTTGAGTACCTGCAATTATTTCTGTAGGTTTTGACTCATATGTAAAGAGGTTTGACATTTAATTCTGACAGTGCTTCATCAAACTGTAGTACTATAGTCTGCCGATTCTCACTGCTAGTGAGCCTGATAAGTTTATGCAGATAGGCATAGCAATATGCAGGTAGTTTATACAGATAGTCCAGCAGGAGCCAACTGATGAGAAACAGTGACTGATCCTGAAGTTTACCAACGGGCCATATAAGCAGCACTATACTTCAGGTCATGCTCAAAGCCAACATTGCTGGGATTCAGAAGAATTTTTGATCATTTTCAGATGTTTTAGAGGCTTCCAGGCTTTTTGTGTTCCTTAAGTTTCCCAGATTGTTTCTTTAGTTTGCCAGATTTATGATCATTTTGTTTGCTAGTTTTACCACACCTTTTTCACTATACAACAGATTTAGTGGGCCATTTTTACATTAACAATTTTGGGGCAATTCAGTGTCTGGCCCCAAAAGTCAAATGGGAATGGTGCATTCTTTGATTCGTAAGTTGCAAATAAAGGCATGTAGTTTAGACTAGAATATCTATTCTGTTGTAGAAAGCTAGTAGTGTTTCGAAACAGTTTTCATTTTTATGATATTAATGGTCTTCTTGTATCGAACCTGTTTTGCATCATTATTTTTTATCAAATTATTTTGCTTCGGATCAATCACTTGGTGCCTTAGTATTAATAAAAATGTATGAATTAAATAAAGTATCTGGATCATGTCTAACAAACTGTCACTAAACCATGGGGAGATGTGTTTCATACTGTTTTGTTCAAATCGTGACCCTTCGCCTGTTTGTAATTTGTATCGACAGTTGGCCAATAAAGTTGCTTGTTAGTTTCTAGCACTGTACGTTGATGCTTCCCTTACCCGGAAAGACCACACTAACTATATGGCTCAAAATATATCTAAAAATATTGGTTGGCCTGTCTTAAATAAATTGTCTTACCGCAAAACCTATGTGTTAATTTATCCTTACCTCCGGTTTACAATGTTGTTACCAACCTCACATAAATGCAAATGTACATGTTTTTATATAGCTACCATAGGGCCTCGACTCGGCTCATTTCTCAGTGAATTTATCGGGTGAGATCCTTCACCACCGCTACCCGTTTAAATGAAGGCCACGCCATTCAAGGTTCCCGTGTTCGGACCGTGCTAGCCAGAGACTCAAATCTCCAAATTAAGCCACAATCGGATTGCAAAACTGGCATCCTCACGCACAGAGGCGCCTTGTCGTACGCTTAACCGATGTCGCTAACCAGGTCACTCAGGCGTCTGAACATTTTGCTAAAACATGTCATCCAAATTATCTGTGGCATATTAATACAATCAAGCACTATCCTATCTTTGTTATCCTCGACATGTTGAATTCGTTGACTTAACTGCATGTTTAATATTATATAATCATATATGATGCATTTGACTGATTTGTGTTATATTTGTTGGTTGTTTCCACATTGCAATTTCGGTAGATTTTCAAAAAATTGTACATGTTTCGCTTGCACTAGATCAATACCATTCTTCATTTTGAATATTGACCAACTGCATGGAATTATGTGTGCGACAATATCTCTAGCTTACCTATGCACTATTTTAAGAGTTATGTCACTTATTAGTCAAATTATGCTAGTGTATTTTTGTTTATAAAGCTATCCACTCAAAATTCGCAAATTCAAACTGACAATCAACAAATTACGCAAGTAACTACTTGTAAATTTCTTGGTATCCTCACTGACAGCCACTTTATATTGAAAGAACATATAATGCAAATTCCGAAAAAAATTGCTAAAATATTGGTGTATTGAATCACATCCAATATGTTCTGACCCAATTTATGCTGCTTAATCTCTACTATTCACTAATCGATCGATATCTCTCCAATTAGGACCTTATTTGGGCTTCCGATTATCCTTCTCGATTAAAAAGCTTAACAGTACTACAACAATGTGTCGTGAGAATTGTTGCTAAGCAGTATCGTGGTCCTGACACCGATCACATTTTCGCAACATTAAAAATTCTAAACATAGAATAGGCTAAAAGATTTCAAATTGCTGAGTTTATGTTTCGATATGAGCAGACGTCTTTACCTCGAGTGTTTGATGGTTATTTCTAGCGCTTCTCTGAATTTCAGACCTATTCTACTAGATCGCAAAGTAAGATTCGTAGTGCACATATCCGAACAAATACTAGGTATTTCGACATTAAATGCATTGTACCGCTGATATGGAATGCTTAGCCTCTAGATAGTCAACAGTTGCCTTCTCTGTAGTTATTTGAACAACAGCGTAAATTTCTGATTGATGATTAATAAGTGTTACTTGTATATGTTAATTAAGTTTGATATTTTTTATTTTGTTATTTTTTGTAGGTCATGTTTATGACCTCATAATTATCATAGTTAGGATTTAAAATGTATATATAACAGCGTCGCAATTGGTATTGCATATTTATTGATGGCCCTAATTAAGCGGGACTATGGTCCCTTCTGGGTCTACCTATAATCTGACAATGTCTTATGTTAAATTTGTATGTTGGTTGTTTTCAATTTCTTTTTGGGATCAATAAACGGAAACGAATATAAAAATATTATATCTGCCGAAAAAAGAAAACACTAGCTGGAATCAAGGAACTCGTTGTAAATTGTACAGCGTGCAAACAGCTTTCACTTTTCAGTAAATATTAAGGGACAATAACACCTTTCAGAGGTTAAAAAGGCGCTACACTATTGGTCAGATTCATCTATCTATCTATATCATCCAGCCAGCTAGATATCCACATTTATCCATCATACATACATAATACTTGCATGCATACATACATACATACATACGTAAACGCACAACATGGGTACCTTACTGCTATCTGTTTGATTTAATTAATCGCCACTGATCACAATTGTTTACAAAATATAGGCCTACAGGCAAGAAGGTATACATCAGGAAGGAATGAAGATAGGAAAGAAGAAACGAAGGGAGAAAAGAAGGGAGGAAGGAATGAAGGAAGGAAGGAAGGAAAGAAGGAAGGAAAGAAGGAATGAAAGAAGGAGTGAATGAAGGAAGGGAGGAATGAAAGAAAGAATGAAAGAAAGAATGAAGGAAGGGTTTAAAGGAAGGAAGGCAGGAATGAAAGAAGGAAAGAAGAAAAGAAAGAAAAAAGGAAGGAAGAAAGGAAGGGAGGAAGGACTGAAGGAAGGAAGGAAGAGAGGAAGGACTGAAGGAAGGAAGGAATGAAGGAATGAAGGAATGAAAGAAGGGTTGAAAGAAGAAATTAAGGAAAGAAGGAATGAACGGAGGAAGGAACAAAGAAAGGAAAGAAGGAAGAAAGAAAGAAAGGATTGTAATCTAATGATTTCTATAGCGCCTTTATCACAATGCATAAAGTATCAAGCGATGGTCGCTTCAAATGAGATCGAGGTCAAAAACATAATCCGTTGGAGAAACCAGCTAGACATCCACTTGGTCGGGGAATGCAGAAGTCAGGCTATTTAACCATTTAACCACCTAGCATAGACCAAAAAATCAATCACTAATTTCGTTTGCATCGCATTTAAACATTCACATGCATGTGGTTCTGCTGACCTAGCTTGTTCTTGCCTCTAAAGCAATAAAAATTTAGATGTAGGCCTACTATACATACAACAGATATGTTCAAAAAGTGCTTCTGTTGTTCTTCATTTTAACTGTATTTTTATTTGTTTTCTGTTTTCTGTAGTGAAAATACTTGTAGCCGTTGTAACGAAACTACAGTTGTTCGAAGTAAATTAAAATAAACATCAGTTGGTTATTATCAGATACGGAAGTAAGTCTGTGCATGGCTGCCAATGCTAAACAGACCAATGGCGTTGGCAATTAGGACTATAGGCTGGCAATTTGAAAACAGAAGCCTATTATCTGACCATTCATACAGCACATGCTTAACGCAATTTTTAGATTGTCTTTCTTTCTGTAGCTCAACTACACTTGCGAATTGTGAGCTACTAAGACGATGCCTTCAGGAACGAAATATCCTTTTGTTAGGTTCTTGCTGTTGTCGGTTTGTGTGGGTAAGAGGAGTCTGAATAAAACTGTATTTTCATTGCTAAACATATTTATTTCAGATACACAAGCTTACCAGTTGCAGAGATTACCCAATGTTGTGAAACATGTAGGCTTTCCAGTAGATATAGGTCATAAAATTGATTAGTGCTGGATTGAGGACGTTGATTTTACTCAGTCAACGGTATCAAATACTCTAACATTCTGATAAGTATGGAGTGTAGAGAATAGATTCTCCTATACCGAAAAGTTTCTTGAGGAGTAGGATTCACGGTTTCAGTGACCTTCAGAATGCAGACATGCTATCCATGTTATGTACACCTATCTAAAATATTTCGTATTAAAACAATAGCAATACAATACGTGCTTATCGACGCTCAGCTTCTCTGATACGAATGCGTCGTTAAATAAAATGACATCTGTGGGACACGTTAGCCGGTTGGTTAGAGCGCTCAGCTTGTAAAGCGAAGGGTACGGGTTCGAGTCTCATCTGAGACGGTTACGTATAGGGATCTTGAATAAGTACTTCACTTACAATTGCTCAGCGCCATTAATTGACCCATAGTCAATTAGAAAGCGACACTCAATAAATCCAGAAATAATAACATTAACATCATCAAACAAACGCTACTGACTTAAAACAGCGTTATTACAACCATGACAACCAATCGTGAGTTGTAGTAACAGTAACCGATCGGCCAATATACAGTATGGCCATTAGATTCCACCAGAGGCGCACTGATAATCAACAGTGAGCTCAACTAACGTATGTAACGGTTGTCTGTAGGATACCTGTAACAAAATTGATTGCTAAATGTTCTTATGATGTGTTTAATTGTTCAGAGTTATGCCTACGGTTGACACGAAGTCAACGGTTATCTTTTCCGAAGAACACTTTCGCTAAATTGGGAGATAGAGTTGAACTCGAATGCAGTATGAATCTAACATTCCCAATCAGATGGGAGTTTGCGGCAGTTAATTCTTCTCGATTTGAATATATCTACTTTAATGAAGAGATCTCAAGTAAATTCTCATCAAGGTACAATGTCGACGCATCCATAATAAGACACTGGACTCTTGTAATTGAATCTGTGAATATGTCTCACGGTGGATCATACATATGTAGCCCTACTCCCACTTTCTCTGCAGGAGAAAATGAAGAATCTGTGTCAGCTCAACTCATTGTTATAGGTAGGACTTATTAGCGAATCAATATTAGGTTATCTAGAATACTAGGATATGTTAACAGATAAGGCAAACTCAGTTTTTCCTATTTGTAAATCATACAGATACATGGCTAATCAATCCGTGAATTCCAACTGGTTTGAAAATTAAGCGATGCCAAACTGAATGAAAATTACACATCTATTTTTTGTAAAAGCCAGAAAATATCTGTTGGAAATCAGTTACCAGTGTGCTTTAACTCCGCCGCTGCCGTACTCAGGTAGTGCCTGTCCTAAGCCGGGATAAAGAAGAAGGGCGACGTCAACGACTTTTGATGCCATACGATGCTCTTAAACATTGGAAATGTCAGTGTGCTTCATTCTTTCTTGCAACTGTTCATACCGTAATTGTTTAAGTGAACGAGCATGATCACAATTTTCGTTAAATGTCGGATAATTTATAACATATTCATTCATGTTTCTTAAACCCGTTTTTGACAAAGTGCAGCGAGTCTTGCAACAAAATTTCGCTTAATTACTGTCCATGTTGGAAAATGCAATTTGAAACAATTTGCACATTTCTGCTTACTTTGAGCTATTACACGCTGAATTAATATGGAATAAACTCGAATCAACATTAGTCTGCCTACCGTACGGTTGCTAAATTCATTACAGATTCTGAACCTATTTGCAAAACGAATGCAAACGCCTTGAACGACATCATCGTGGAAGGTGATTACCTTCAAATGTGGTGCAAAGTAAACTACAGTGGAAACTGGATTCCTGTCATGGATTGGACCAGGAGTAACGGACAAATTGCTGCTGCGAATGTCCTCAACGCTAATACAGCGACCACTGTCATATCGTCGCTTATTACACAGTTAAATTCGAATGACAATGGAGTTACATTTACGTGCAAGACCAGTGTGAAGCCATTGGTCAGAGTCAATAGAATAATGAGACCAGGCGAAGCTATTGCAACTAACATTCCTACCTACGAGCACTTGTGGAACTTCAAGACTAATGTATTATGTAAGTACGAATCTACACTGTTTTATGATACACGGATACATTATAACTGTTCATGATCCCTGATATCTAAAAGACTCATGCTTACCACTCTTGGGCCTTTTTCGAAAAACCAAGTTTAGAGTAGGGATGAGAGGTGGTGTAAGGAATCTACGAGAATCGAAATTCTGTAGTGGATGTTGCAAATATAAGCAGTACAGTAAGTATTACAAAACTGGAATTATGTGCGGCTAACGAGAATCCTGACATAAGTGGAATTGAGGGATCATGAACTAAGCTGGTGATCGCGGACACTGAACTGGCTTTAGATGGCTATAGGCCATTGAGAATGGATAGACCTAACCAGAAAACTGTGGGGCTTAGGGGTTTGCTCTATGTTTAAAGCAATATTAATGCAGTAGAGAGGTGTGATACGAGAATCGACCCCTTTAAGGAAAGCATCTGGTAGGAAATTCAATTAAACAGAACTAAAGTGTTTGTAAGAGAAATCTCTCCTTCAGTAGGCAAACGAAAGCGGAAAATTCATAACTTTTGAGTTTTGACTTTTCTCTCCTAATAGTCTTGCCTAAGCTCAGTGGCAGCCCAAACCGCACAGGCCATGAAACTAAAAACGCAAAATTGCTATTTCATTGTCAATCCATGTAACTGTCATGGAAAGGCTGTCTTTTAGTTGGATCGCTGTTGTAGCGCTTGTGCTCTGAACAGCAAAATGCTTGAAAATCAAGACAACGCAGCGAAGGTTCTTCTTTAAAGTAGCCTAACATGGTGAATGAGCGACTGCTTTGCAAAAAACTACATTGTAAGATTTGTAAGATCAGTGCAATATACGTAAAACGTGAACAATTAAAAACACCAATTTTTTTAACTTTCACATTTATATTTAAAAGACTTTTGTTTAGATGGACCAAAGAACCACACTATAGTGCTCATTGACGAAGCACTGAAAGTTGGAAGTCATGTGTGGTGTTTCGCTGAAAGTAATCCTGTTCCAAGCTATGAATGGGAAATTGCCGGAAGGAACGTATCTTTTAAAACCGGCTCCATTATAGAAATAAGTAAGTCTATGGTATCCGATGAAGAGCAAACACTGCGATGCACGGCTTTGAATCAAATGACTGGTGGAATTAGTTCCGCAACATTCACTTTTAACCTAACTGGTAAGAATTCTACGCATTCGTGCCTTTTAGAGGCACTTGCACTTAACAACCTCTGTTTAGAGAGCAAATAGTGAGTAAGTAAGCTTGTATCAGTCTTTATGCTTCTTGTCCTAAACTTCTTAGTTTGATTTGTAGTGTCGTATACTAGAGTGTAGTATGCCTATGTATGTGTAATGTAGTCTCAGTACATATACCCCTTTGATGCAGTTTTATAAGAAAAATATCTTTTGACAGTTAAATAATTTGCATATTTTGGACATATAAATAAGATCACTGTTATGACTTTCATATAGCCGAAAAATCTGTCAGGGGCCATTGTCCCCTCTGACATCTTTGTAGTGTATATGTATATGTAAATTTGCTTTGTCATTTGTTTTATTAGGCCTATAGCTCAGTTTATGAAGTAGCAATTAAAATTGAAACAACTTCATAAGTTAAAAGTAATTCTCTAATTCTTACATTATACATCGACACCCACCATCCATGAATGACAGAATTATAGTTGTATGCTTGGCCCTAGCGGCATTTCGTTTATTCATAGATGGAAGAGAAAGGAAACGTCAATTTTGTTACGCTTCTTTATCATTTAGAAAAATTACATTCAAATTTAAAACTTCAAAATGTGAATTCAATTTAAAGAAATACCAAACCAGGGTGGCTTAACAAACTTTTCACTTAAAGCACACATAAATTATCAGCGGAAATACTGATAACCATTTCCTACCACTTTTTATCTTAAATTTTATATTATTGTCATCTTCCAACATTGTGGCACCAAACTCAGAATCTATCTGCAAATTGATTGGTGTGCGAATTGATGGGCAAAAGAATCTCCTTGCTATTTTCAGGCTTGGTGTCAAATATCTGTACGAAGGGAACAACTATAGGTTGCGATTCAATTGTTACTAGATCTAGTAATAGTCAACACAAATATAATTTGCTGAGTGAGCGAACAAAATGAAGTTTGAAGAGGCAAATAGTGGTTGCTAAGATGTAAGAGTATATCGCTATTTTTATGATCAAACCTACTGTGTTTTCTAGATTTTAATGAATAGATTGAAGGAAAATGCTCTTATTCCTGCTTTATCTTACTTTCCAGCCATTCCAGCTGCGTCCATTACTCCTGATCCACTCCACAGCAGAAATACAAGTACAACTGCGTTGATTGTTGCTGGAGTGACCGCTGTCGTAGGTCTCGTAGCGCTGGGGTTAGGAGTGGCGTTGACAGTAAGAGCCTGGACCAAAGGTTTGATCTCGTTGCATGTTCTTTTTTTAATTTTTATTAATTTCAGTAGCTATCTTTTATGCTGAAATTAAAGAAACGGTGGCAACTATGATAAATAAGACAATCTCAGCACAAAACTCAATGAATTGCCAAAATAATAAATTTATATTGAGCAATAAAAATAGTTACACTTATATTTAAATTAAGATGTAGTCGGATCTGAAGTACTAGAACAACGCTATAGAAATTGGTAGTTAAATCATATTACATTACAATATGTTGTTTGTTATTTTTGGTGAGATTACTCTTTGTTTCAGGCAAATCAATGAATTGTAGAAACTCACACGAATCGTCCAATCAAGGGCAAGACTATGAAATGGTTGCTGAATCCAATGTGCAGGCTGGAGACCCTGGAAATCCGCCTCTAACCCAAAGCACATCAAATGAGGAATGCACCAAAGATCAGTCAGCAGAAAACATCGACTGTGAAGTCTACACTTCACTGAAACGTAGCCGGTCGGCAACACTCGCACAGCCAGCGATTTATGCTCAGCTACAACTCTACACCAGCGAGAACTAAACTACTTCAACCCACCAACCACACAAAGAATTTTGCTCAGAAGTCTTGTCTTAAAAACCTTAGCCATTGAACGTTGTGCTTAGGCTCTAGTATAAGGAAAACACAAGTGGACTATCTTTATTAACAATAACAACCACAAAACTAGTATTGCGTTTTTCGATTTTTGTCGGGGTATTGCCGAACGTTTGGTCAAATTGTTAATCTCGACTAATATACACACTGTGGATATTTAAAGGCGCCATTAAATAAGTTTCTACCTACGTATGTTCATAACTTTCTTATGGCGGCTCTCTTACAATCTAAACTGAAAGTTTTACCTCTTCCATTCTGTCTATAGTTTTTAATGTTTCCTGTCGCATGGCCTCTGTGTGCAATTTTGAACTTTGTAAGGAGAGCATTATCAAATTACTGTTGTACTGTATTATCCTAAATAACTTTTAGAGGCTCAGTTCAATGGCGGATTTAACCATAAACATGTGGGCAGTTCACCCTCTGCGCTCCTACTGGTGATATGCCCGCATCTCTCAGACCACCCCTGTGCATGTTGAACAGCGAGAATGTGGCGCCCCCCTGGAAATGCTCTTTCTCCCCACGCAAGCAATCCTGGAGCCGACAGTAGACCTGTTGGGTAGAAGTATAGAGAAGCGAAATGACAGATTGTCATAAGAGAAGAACAGTAATACGAGGATAAGGAGAAAACACTTTCCCTCGATGATTGTTTTACTTGGCGATTACAAAAAATTGTGTATACTTCTAATTTTTATCATGCCTAACTGAATGAACAATGAATAAAATGAGCAGCACACTGTACATATTTGCAAACACTGACTGGCTTTAATTACCAGGCAATTATTTCTATCAGTGTTATTTTCTAGCAACATCAGTATTGGCAGGATGCTGGTAAAAACAATTCCGTGAATGCGCTAATTGTAGCAATAAGTAAGGATTGAAATGAAAGCGGAACTTTGCACAAACAGTAGGCCGATTAGGCTGCAAAAGCAAAAATGTTTAGCCAACGGTTGTAAATAGATCTAACCAGAAACACGAACTGAAAAACTTACTGATGATGTTTAAACGTATATGACAAATGTAGTGCATGTGAAAATGTACACAATAGTAGGTTGTACAGTCAACAGGATAACTTAGCGATAATAATTTTCCGCCCAAGTCTGACTTTATGAAGATGTACGACAAGTTCATTACGTTTGGCTAATTCGGCAAAATATTTATCCGTATCAGAATCTATTTCAGGGTCTCTGGTTTCACGTAGCCATAAAAGTGCAACCGAACAATATTATTAGGTCTTTACATTTATAATACAAAGAGAAATGAAGACAGTGTTCTTTGACGATTTTCTACAGTCGGTTTGTTTGGGTAAGTATATTATCTGCAGATGAAGTGTTTCCTTTGCATAATGATATCATTGTATCATTTTAAAAAGCACACGCGAGAAGTATCAATTCTTGTGTCAGCGTCATTGTAGAAGCTCTAAAGTTTGAGCTCTTATATTAGTTAATTTGTCGAGGCTGAATATTCTGCACTTTGATCAAAGTTCAGCGACATATGCGAATGAGCTTTCGTTGGGCGTTGGAGAAATCTGAAGCTTAGGGTTACGATTACATGGGCCTCAGCTATAATCTTTGTTCAGTTCATAATTCTGGACTAGTGGCAATTAGGCTACGAGAAGTTTTATTCAGTATCAAATTTTCTTAGTGCATTTCCCCAAAAAGTGCATTGTGGCTTTATTTACAGTTTTATGAATTCGTCTCGCACTCGGCGACCTGCTAAGTTTCCCAAAACACACTGTGGCTAAGTTGGGACACAGAGTTGAGTTAGAATGCAGCACAAACGAAACGACTTCAGACCCATCAGATATGTTGAGGCAGACAAAATCGTATCATCATAAGCTCCGTTGATCTTTCCTTCGCCGGAACATACACATGCAGCGAACCGCCTCTTCTGGATAACTAACACTTCCATGTTTCAGCTGAACTAACTAGGAAGTAGGCCTATTTCTTTAATTTTTATTCTTGCTGTTACTCTATAACTGCTGTTTTAAAATATAAGCCTGCTCAGTTTGGTATAAATGGTGTTGTTACAGTATTGTGGATTACGAGAATGGTTGGCAGCCTATTAACTGTTCCAAAGAACGCTTTTACGTTTCGGCAACATCCTGTTAGCCTTTAATACAACCTATTTCTCCCCATTCAGAACTATATACGTGTACTTACATTTCCAGCGGCAGACTTTGTCTACACATCGCGCATCCGTATGACCATTCATGTTGAATCAGGCGATACGGTAGGATAATTAGTATTCAAACTTCGTGCATCACATGAGCAATTATGTCGCAGTTTCTGCGACAGATATACAAACTCGATTCACTCGCAGTATAGTTAAACATTTTCGACAAAACGGACTAATTTATGTTCTGAATGTTTGTTTGTGGAAATTTGTGCTCTTAATGTTCATTTTGTGATGCGCTGCAAGCACGTATGTTGAAGTAACACTGGCTGTCTTTATCGTATAGATAGTTCTACTACTACAAAAGCTACGTCAGCTTATCACTGCAATGGCATGGAAGACCAACTTAAATCCTGTTGTTGCTTTGCTTACAGGTTAGTAAATTCTTATTGTAAATTCGTTGGCACGTACATTTCGCTACTAGATTATTCTTTTTTTTATAAAGAAATATGCAGTCTAAATTCGTCTGACAACTTTTAATGAATCGAAGAGATTTTTGCCGATATCCGGGAAATAAACCCTCAAACTGTATGGCACTTGGTAAAATGAGAGGTTTAAATATTGGCTTAAATCTGGATTTGAAAGTAGTGTTAAAAGAATGTCTGGCAGTTACGATGACTACAGTATGGCTTTATGTGAAATAAAGTTCACATGATAAAATAACGATCTCAAACTATTGAAGGCCTTGAACGACTTGAAAAACGCTAAGCTCCTTCAAATCAGAATAGCGAAATGAAATGCTTTGATTGTACGAGCATCCATATCAAAATCGTAGCACTTTATCGTTTAGGAAGAACTCCATGTAGACAAAATTTTTAGGATGACAGTTTCAGCAGTATTCCAAAAATTCTAAATAATCTCTAAGAGTTACTCGTTTGTACTAGTTATCTGATCAAGCAAAATGTTAGTCACTATCTTACTTAATTAATGACATCCATTTTGGAAATGAAAGTGCGAAATACTAATTTTACAAAAATGCAAAAATAATTAGTAACTTTTGTTTGTTGAAGCTTATGCATTGCTAGAGCGTTGCTGTAAGCAAATTATTACTTAACTAATTAGTATTATTTAGGTGTGACAAGCGCAAATAAATGTTACAAAACAATTAAGGAATGATAATATACATGGTGGCAATGTCTAATGCACAAGGATCGAAGAGAGGTTGGAAGATTATATAAGCAAAAACTCAAGGACAAAAAAATAATAAAATAATCCATAATTATTAAGCGAAACTCAAATAGTGGAAACGGGAAACTAAATACTTATGAAGATATATCTATTATCTTTATTTCGCTTTGTCTACTCCCAAGGTAGTTCTCGAACTGTTGCACATATACGTCACTTCTGGAAAAGCAATAATTTATTGACAAAGCTAACATTAATATCCAAATAATAACAAACTTGAATGTTCTTTATTACAAAACTGTGCTTGCTATCCAGCATTTGTAATACAGATAGCAAGCAAATTAAACCCCTGCAATTTGGCAAAAGTGGCCAGAAACTTGCACATGCAGAAAAAGCTTCTAGTCCGCTCGAGCAATTGACAGTATAGGGATGCTTGCTGAGAGCTCACAGCACAAGCCGTTTGATAAGAATGTGCCAAAATAGTGTAGCCTTGATTATAACATAATTTGTTGATATCGGTAAAACAGAATTTATAATTGTTATTTCTTGAAATAAAGCATGCACATAGTTTCTGCTCATTCTTGTATAAATGGTGTTGTTACAGTAATGTGGACTTCGAGAACGCTTGGAAACCTATTAACTGTTCCAAAGAATACTGTTGCTAAGTTGGGAGACACAGTTGATTTGGAATGCAGTACAAACCAAACGGGCTCAGATCCTTCGTATGTCTCTTCAACTGAAACGATTCCAGTCGAGTGGAAGTTCTCCAACAGTTCAGAAACAGACGAAGCTATCTTTATCGGTGGCGTTATTACTCACAAGTTCAGTTCTAGGTATACGATAGACAATTTTACACGAGGTAGATACAATCTTATCATGTACTCAGTTGATCTTAGGTTCGCCGGAACATATACGTGCTCGGAACAGTCTCTACTGGGAAACGACCAACGCTTCTCTGTTTCAGCTGAGCTCATAGTCATAGGTAATCCTTCTTTGTGCAAGTAAATCTTCAATTTTGTTGTTGCAACAGATAATGTGAAGTCTTTGAATTTTTCTCTGCCAAATGACTTATATTATATGACACTTTTTCAGATTTAGAAATATACATTTGCATAGGATGATTAAGTATAAAATACAGATGTTGGCAGACATGTCATGTAGTGTGAAGGAGATTTCCGTGAAAATGATGACAGCTAACGACCTGAAAAAGTCAGTATTATGAAGAATTTGTTAACAGAAACATTAACGCAAAATATAATTGCATTTCATTTGTGGCATATAAAGGCCGACCGTTAGACAAATACGGATGCAAGAAAGGAACTTATGTCCAGTTAGTCTACGATAGTAGAATTATTTATTTAAGCACTTATTTGAAGGCCTGGTGTTTTGAAAGCTATCGCTGTTTATTTCAGAGAGTGATCCAGTATGCAATACTAACAAACCTGCTTCACAAATTGATATCACCGAAGGTAACTACCTTCGAATGTGGTGCACAGCCAACTACAGTGGTAACTGGATTCCTGTCATGGAGTGGACCAGGGGTAACGGATAGAGTGTTGACGCCGATATCCTCTACACTAATACATCGACCACAGTAACATCCGTGCTTATAACACAATTAAATTCAAATGACAATGGAGTTACATTCACATGCAAGACTACCATCAAGCCAATCAACACGCAGAGTAGAACAATGAGACCAGGCGAAGCTGTTGCAACTAATGTTCCTCTATATCAGCACTTGTGGAATTTCACGGCTGATGTACTATGTAAATAGTAATTTCAAAGACTGCTACTATCATAATACTTTGCTGATTGCAAAATACAAAGTTTTGTTGAATTTTTCAAGATATCAAAAATAATTAAAACAATGTATTACACAATATTATATGCCTCAACTCTAATCCTGGTCAATATTGTAGCAGATTTAATTTCAATAAATTTAAATTCAATTCAAATTTTAAAAATTCAAATTCTTAGCAACACCAAGCTACACTTGATCAAAGCAATTGCCGCTTAAAGTACAATTGAAGCATCTTTGAAAATACCTGAGAACCGTATCTTACGAGTCTCTTCGGTTCGAATGCGCAGATGAACTCAGAACACCTGAAGAAGAGTTGATGGGCAACATGAGTTCCTTGCTCTTTTTAAGCTTCGTGACAAATTCACGTGCAAATGGAAAATATATTACTTATGGTTCAATTGCCACTAAGTTTAATTGTATTCAGCTCAATTATATTTGTATGTAGCACTGCAATTGATAAAAATGTGGACAATTGAGTGAACAAAATAAAGTTTGAAGCCTTCTAAGCAGAGGATGCATTCTGGTGATAGGACTTATTGTGCTTTTTATACACTGATGATTTTTGGAGGAATATAATTCCCTTCTTGTCTTTTTCCAGCAACTCCAGCTTCGTCGAATCCAGCTTCCACTGCATTAGCTGTTGTCGTAGTGATCGCTGTCATAGCCCCGCTTGTCCTAGGAATAGGAGTGGCGCTGACAGTAAGAGCTTGCATCAAAGGTCGGCTTTTGTTGATTTTTCTTAAATTTTAATAAAACAAAAAGGATAATTATCAGAGAAGAGCCAAAGATTTGTATGAGTAATCATTTTATACTTAATATTAAGAAACTTAGACCTATATTTAAATAAAGAACTTGATCGGCACTGAGATATAGTAGGAGCTATTTATCTTACTGGTTAAATTATATTAAACTGCAACGTAGTTTTGCTATTGTTGTTAGACTGGACTTTTCCTTTTAGGCAATTCAGTGAATCGTAAAAGCTCTCAAGATTCGTCGATTCAGCATCAAGACTATGAAATGGTGGATGAACCAATTGTGAAGTCTAGAGACTCTGGAAATCCACCTCTAAACCAAACAACATCTGATGAAGAAGGCGCCAAAGATCAGTCAGCAGAAAACATCGACTGTGAAGGTTACGCATCACTGAAACGTAGTTCGTCTTCCACAATCGCACAGCCAGCTGTTTATGCTCAGCTACAACTATACGCCAACGCAACGACGATGAAACTACTTCAACAAAACATCCACGGAATGAATTAAGCGTTCTTGTTTTAGATACTTAATCGTTGAACATTGACATGTTGTAATATATGAGAAACTTAAGTGGATTAATTTAGTAACAGTAATAAACTAGTAGTACTTTTTCTATTTTTCTCTCTGTCTGTTTCTCTGTCTCTCTATCCTTCTGTCTCTCTCGCTGAAATTTACTTATGCAATGCTGTTTAAAAACCTCACAAAGGCGCTGCAACATTTTATCCAACACCCAATATTGAACGGATTACCTAAGTAGGTCAGTACTCAGATTACGGAATTGTTGTCGACAAAACGTGTATAGGAAGCTCACTCTTTCCTTCGGTACAGCTTCAAAGTATTTTCGGAAAGATGTTGTTGAAAATAATATAGTTTTCACAAAACGGAGAAAATGGACACATATTCAATTTTATCACGAGGATATCTTTATAGAAGTTCATGTTTGAAGGTAACATGCATCAGTGACTTCTGAACTCTTAACAGATTTTTCGAGGATCCTACAAGTTAACAGTGATTGTCACACTGCAGGTGTACTCTTGAAAATTAATGAATCTGCAAATTGCAGTTTTGAAGTAGTTATGTTTGTCTTTTAACCATAAACTCTGCCTTTGATATGAGACAT
Organism: Norana najaformis; assembly: GCA_964023275.1. Lineage (NCBI taxonomy): Eukaryota > Metazoa > Annelida > Clitellata > Crassiclitellata > Hormogastridae > Norana > Norana najaformis. Next base: position 47,753,730 of record OZ029914.1, read on the forward strand.
GGTAACGCTATATGAAATGTGAATCTATTACTCATGCCATCCCTGATCTCATTCCCAAGAGTCATACACTGAAGAGCGTCGTTACGGAGTTCTGAAATGATAAGGGTACTAGCTTAGTTTCCAGAAGTCGATTAATTATCAGTTCCCGGTAATTGTAATCGTAAATCTACGAAGCGCCTCTTCCAGATAAACTATCTAGAGGTGCTCTATGCGCAAGTCAAAATTATGCTAAAGTTTATTGAAAACAAAGTTGTCGTAAGTAAGCAAGCAGAACTCTGATTGCTTGAGAAGTCATCATTGGCATAATCTTGTACATACGCAGAGCTCATACAACTGAGTCCAGTACAGAGTTGACAGTTACACCGTTTTCAAATTTTGTGGTCTGCATTGAATCAAGGACGAGGGACAATAACAGGAATGAAATCCGCAGCACGGGTTAAACTCTCCATTCAGTACTCCCTCAGAATTAATAAAAGACGCAGAACTGACATTCATTACTGACTGGCCGTGATTGAATGACAGTACCATCCTCCTCGCCCTTCTTTCACTGAATCCAAGATTTTCTGGTTGCCGACGGCATACATAGAGTCTGAGGCGCGACACAGTCCAAGTGGGGGAACCTGTCCACACTTTAGCAATGGACAAGTTAAAATTTTAGATCACACTTTGATCACATGAAACCAAACACAGTTAGGCTCTAGTATAAGAAAACTACAAATGGACCATCTTCATTAATAATATTAACCGCAAAACTACTATTACTTTTTTCGGTTTTTGTCGGGCATAGTTGAATATTTGGTCAAATTGTTAATCTCGACTAAGATATTTAAAAGGATCATTAATTAACTCTCTACCGCTTTACGTTCGAAACTTTCTAACCGAGACTCTGTTTCGCTCTAAACTGAAACTTTACCTCTTTCACTCTGTCTGTAGTTCTTAATGTTACCTGTACCCCGGCGTCTGTGTGCACTTCTGAACTTTGTAAGAAGAACATTATCATATCGCATTTGTACTTTATTTTCCTTATTAACTTTATAGACATTATAGCAACGATAATGTTCTTGCTGACCAGATATATAAAGAAGCGAAATAATAGATTATAATAAGATCTGCGACAAGGTACACTTTTTTATTGGTATGCGTTTAGTCAATAATCATGCGGTTTCAGTTTCGACTCCGTGAAATGACCCTGGGCAAGTTGTTTGCCCACACTGTGCCTCTATCACCAAGTAATTTGACACCGGTGTAAACTGGGAAGTCAACTGCAAGACCTGCGATGCAGTGACCCCATATCCAGGACTTTGGGATTCGTCCAATTCCGGCTCAATGCCCTAAAGAAAAGGAAATGAGCGCCTCTCCCAAGTTCCTCATGGGACATAGGAGCTTTTCTTTCCCTCTTTGCATATGATATGAAGAATATACGAGGATAAGAAGAAAAAACACTTTTCCTCGATGATCGAATTAATTGGCAACTGCTACAAAAATTCTGTACATATCTAATTTTTTAACAGGCCGAACTGAATGAATTATGAATAAAGATGAGCAGCACACTGTACCCTATTTGCCAACATTGACTGACTCTAATTACCAGACATTTATTTCTATCAGTGCTATTTTCTAGCAACATCAGTGTCAGCGGGACGCTGGTAGCAATACTTCCGGGAATGCAATGATGGTAGCAGTAAGTACGTGTTGAAATGAAAGCGGAACTTTGCACTAGCAATAGACCTATGAGCCTGCAGAAACAAAATATGTTCAGTCAACGCTTGTAAATAGGCCAAACCAAAATTAGTAGAATTGAAAACTTACTGATGATGTTTAAGCGTGTATAACAAATGTAGTTCATGTGAAATGTGCGCAGTGGTAGGCTGTATAGTCAACAGGATAACTTTGCGGTAATAATTTTGCGCTCAAGAATGAATTGTGTTGCTAGACGGCAAGTTCAAAACGTTAGGCTAATTCAGTAACCATTTATCTGCATCAGAATCTATTCCTTTACTTCCGTAATTTGACATAGGCGTAATACTGTAACGAAATAATATAATTATATTTATATATCTATAGTATAAAGATATATAATCCAAATGAAGACTTTGTTCTGTGACGAATTTCTGAAGTCGGTTTTTCTGGGTAAGTTATCATTTCCTCAGGAAGTATTTCATTTGGATAATGATACTCATGTTTTATTCTTAAAAGAGCGTATGCCTCGAGTATCAGTTCACAGTTGAGTGCTTTATCTTATCGCAAAATATTTCATTCCTAACACACATTGTGATTAAAAATATGAAGATCAGATCATCTTAGAGGGGTCTAGGGTCTGCATGCTAAGAAACACGCATGTTAATCTTATGAGATTGCTGTAATTGCAGTTGAAGCTGGATGTATGCATGTAAGCCTATGTATGTATGTATGTATGCATGTATGTATGTATGCATGTATGTATGTATGTATGTATGTATGTATGTAATTTTGTATTTTGGTAGATAGGAACATAGGTAGACAGGTAACAGATAGGTCAGTAGACTTAAAAACAAATGAAGACATTCTTTGTTGAAGCTTTGCTAAAGCGAATCTGCCTCACTTGTACACAGCCATTTTCGTTGAATGTTAGAATATCAGATAGAAGTTTTGATTCTCTTTAAAGAGTGTACACCAAATAGCTCTGAATTCAAAGTTTCAGCACCATATTTCATCTCACAATTCATTAATTGGTAGTTTTAAAAGGTTTTGAGCCTAAAAGAAAACCCAGTTGCATGAAGGTTGACTTCACCTAGTTTCCAGAATAGTTACTAGTAAGCGTCTTCTAAGGAATTAGATTATTACTGAATGCATTGCATCAATGTCAGTGAAGACTTTTCAATCATTTTTCATATAAAATCTTTCGAAATACACTATTCTGTGACTTTACCAAAATTTAAAGTCCTAAAATATCAACTTATATTCGGCAATTATGTGGACTGTTTTCTCAGTGATAAATGTGTAAGTAAGTAAGTAGTTTATTGCTCCAGAAAAAGAATAAAACATTGCAAATAACAAAAAGAATATACTTGTTATGATGCAAAAGGTCTACCCAAAAGGGATCAACGTCCCGCTAAATTTAGGGCAGTCTATTACATGATAATATAACAATGGCTAATGTCCAATCGTCGAGCAGCTAATCAATTCTTAACTAAAATGAGAACAACAACTGTCAGTAAAGAAAGAAATAGCCTAATACTTTGGCATAAAAAAAATTCAAATAAATTATTCATTATATGGATAGTTAATATCTTACATACGAGCAACTAATCAATTCTTAACTAAAACGAGAACAACATCTGTTCATAAAGAAAAGAAATAGCCTATTCCTTTGGCATTACTAAAACTCAAATAAATTATACAATGTTCAGTCGCAAGAGATATTAAAATACCGAATAATCTGCTTCTTAAATAAATTTAAATTAGGTAAAATTTAAATTAGGTAAAGAGTATAAAGTTTGAAGTGTATAGCATTTTGATGTTACATGATTAGAACTTAATAAAATTTCATTTTGTTCTTGGCAGTTTTATGTCTTCCGCATATATTCGGTCATCTAACAACTGTTCCAAAGAATACTGTTGCTAAGTTGGGGGAAAGAATTGAACTGGAATGCAACACCGATGCAACGAGTGCAGCCCGATGGGAGTTCTCTCCTGCTGGTTTTCGCAATAACACGTTCATCTATCACAGTGGCATAGTTACTCATAATCTCCAGGCAAAGTATGCGATAAACAAAACAACAGGTGGGGGTTACAATCTCATCATGAATTCAGTTGATCTCTCTTTCGGTGGAATGTATAATTGCAGCGACAGCTCTTCACCACAAGGAGGTCAAGAACAGTCTATTCGACTCTCGGGTTCTGCTGAGATCATAGTCATAGGTGAATCTCACGTACATTTATCTCATAGAAATGAAATTAGTATCGCTAAATGTCATCTTGTAGCGGCGCTATACAAACTTACAGTCATTTTATACGTTCATGAAAGATTATTTATCATCAGGTGCTAAGATAACGACAAGCCACATTTTTTAAATCCACAACATTACGGTACAATCTGAAGCAGTGTATTCGGAAGCACCGATCCTGTAAAAACATCACAATTTAAGAATGAGCTTCAACTGTAATAGAACGATGTTCGCTTAAAATGAAAAACTAGCTTCCAATAATTTAAAACTTATTTCGGGTCTATTGCACTGGTTGCAAGGTTTGGAAATTACTGACTATAATCGACTTTGTACCTTTCAGGAAATTTTAAGTCATCCCTGAAAACAACCTCTAGACGAGTTAAACCTAACTTCAACTGAAATATTTATAGGAGAAATCGTAACAATTACTTCAGTAATCATGTAGACTACTAGACATCAGCCTGCTAGAAATGCATCGGCTGTCGAGATTTGTTTGCCACGTATGTTCTATGGTCGCATCTTTGAACTTTTGGTACTCTTTTAGTTGCTGATCCTGTCTGCAGTACCAACACAAGCGCCGTAGTCGTCGAAGGGGACTATATCCAAATAGTCTGCACAATCAGTTACACAGGAAACTGGCTTCCAGTCATGGATTGCAAGAAGAGTAATGGAAGGAATATCGATGCCAATATCATCATTACCACAATCGGAACTATTTGGACGTATTCAATCATAAAGCAGTTGATTTCAGATGACAACGGGGTTACCTTCTTGTGCAATACGACCTTCAAGCCCAATGCAACAAATGAGGGAACTGCGGAAGAAGGCAGGCAAGTTGTTAAAGCCAACAACGTTCCTTATTACCAGCACTATTGGAATTTTACAGCAAATGTTTTCGGTAAGTGCTGATAGGGCAACCACTCTAGACGCAGAACTTTGCTCAGGCTTTTTAGAATGCATAAAGATGTAGTAATTGTGACAGTAAGTGTACATGGATATCGCGCCTATTTAGATAGGTAGAATAAGTGATAGAGTGATAGGAGGAAGGGAAAAAATGAAGAAAAGAAAGGTAGATAAATAGATAAATAGATAGATAGGTTGTAGGTAGTTAGGCAGATATATAGATAGGTAGATAGATAGATAGATAGATACATACATACATACATACATACATACATACATATATACATACATACATACATATACAGACAGACAGACGGACAGATCGATAGATAGAGCCATGTTCCATGAATATCCGCATTAATGATCTACTGAATAAAAAGGTGCAAATCGTTTTAATTAGCTTTACAGATGGCCCATGGTATGTCACTACTGAACCAGCATTTGTTATTAATGAAGATGGCATTGAAATGCGACGTTGGTAATCGTGGTTCAAGCTGCCAATGGATGGGCGATGGCTTGGGGCGCACATAATCGTTAATAGATTGAACTTAAATTTATGAAACAGTGACATCAGTTTCAATTGAAACCTACTTACAGATGGTCGCTTCGATTTGTTTTGTTGCTGCCAGGCTCAGTAACTTAAATCAAATGAGCTGGGTTAGTATTTGTATGGGTGACCGTCCGCGGAATGCCACGACACCTGGTGCCCACTCAGCTTTGCATTCTTCAGTGGTCAGTGAATGATTGCTAAAGCAAGTTGGGAGGTAACATCGGTGTCATTTCTGTCGTCTTGTTTGCTTCTCAGCCGAATTTTCCTTCTAACTTAGAGCCACATCTGTGAGGAGTTTCAATTGAAACTTGTAAATAAATGTGTCAGGCTATTTAAACCTTTCTTTAATCTGTTTACTGCAGTTGGAAATACGATAGCCACTTCCAAAATTTCTACTACATATTCAGGTCAGAATCATTTTAATATGAACTAAAATTTATTTTCCCCGGTCTTTTCCTAGCCACCCATTGAATGCAAGTCCGATTTGATGTTTTACATGTAAACAATAGGACTAGGCCTATTCGGTGACGCATGCAGGCATGAGCTCTGTAAACAATGAAATCGAGAGTTCTGGAAGCCAATTAGAATGAAACTAAAATGCTAAAAGTTCATGTAATGTCTGGCATTCATTTAGGTTTTTGCGTATTCTGCCATACCAATCACTGGGGCGGAAAAACAAATAACTAGTGAAGGCGTTTGCAGAAATGACAAATACTGTGTTGATTCTTTTTTAAGGAAACTGAATTCATTCTGGTTTTCGGTTTTTAGTTAATCCAACACTTCAGAATGAAAACAAAGCTGGACTCGAACTGACAATCGCTGGTGGAGTACTGAGTTGCGTGGGATTGTTTATGTTAGGCGTTGGCCTCATACTTACTATTACAGCCTGTCGAAAAGGTTCGTTGAACTTCTGTTTCGCAATCCGCGTTTTAAGACGGTTGCTCAGCCATCGTGTCGTATCCAATACAAATTTGAATCACACAATTAAGGATCTAACCATTCTGCCCCTGCCAAATCTTTGTATATAGTAAGGCTCAAGTTAATAACTTATTTATCTGGAGGAATTTTACACTGTAGTAGTCATCCCATGAATCGTGTGAAAATTGACGGGTTGTTTGTTTGGTGAGGTTGTGTTTTTGCTTAAGCCGAACATCATGCAACTTCTGGAAGATAAATATGAGAATTTTGATGTTAATAGAGGCCGGTAGGAAGAGAGTCATTGTCTAGTCTAGTCTAATATAATCTAATGACTTCAATAGCGCCGTTATCATAATGCTCAAGTGAACTCGTAATCAAAATCATAATCCATTGGAGAAGACAGGTCGAATTCCTATAGGACAGTGAAACCAGAAGCCAGGCTACGGTGGCTAAGCAAGTTGAAACCGATGAGTTTTAAGTTTAAACTTGAATCTGATTGATATCACAAAAATTACAGAATGAACGAGATCGTCAATAAATTGCCTTATCGTATACCTTAGGCCTACCGCTGCCATTTAATACATTTCACCTCACCTATTTTACCTTACGTTACCATATTTTATCTTAAATCGCCTTCTTGCCATACCTTGCTTACCTTGCCCTACTCACTTTACATATCTCACTTCATATTATCTTACTGCCAACATATTTAAAGCCTAGGTCATGCTCTCTATGAACCTTCCGACATATGCATCTGCTTCATTTGGTAACTGCAGTCGTGTGCTTGCGAACACAGAGACCCGTTCTTAAGTAAATACATCACACTTACACGAGAAGACAAAATTATTAACGCAACATGTAGTGTAATTTTTGTAACCCGATGCAACAACCCGATGTAAACTGACTTGACCTCTTCGCGCAGGCAAAGCAATCAGACGTGAAATATCAACTCAACGCCAAGACTATGAAATGGTTTCGCAATCCGGTCACCTGATCAAACGTACACCTGTGGAAGTGAACGAAGAGTTGCCAGCTGAAGCAGATCGTGTAAACCAGATACGAGAAACAGGCGGCGGATATTCTTTTCTGACCGAAAGATCTTCCGAAGTGCAAGCATCAACAGTTTACGCCCAGTTGCACGAATATGAAAGCATCGGTGGAGAATACGTTAACCAGTAATTGTTCTAACTAAACTACTCATACTTCATTACAGTTTTAAGTACACCAGAGAGCCTAGCGCTGAATGACTGCGCGTGGCAGATTGATTGTTGGTCGTTTTAACAAATGTAGTCATTTTGCAGACTGGTTTGTTAGAGGGCTATGCTGAACTAGAAAACATTCATGCATTAATAACGAAACCATAGGTTGGACTACCTCGGCCAAAATAATTTATATGGTCATTGGAATATGACTAAACTCTTGTATAGCGCTCATGCATGACGTAAATGTGAATGTAAATTTACATGTTTTTTAAAGGGATCGTATTGTTTTGACCCTGTTCATTTTTCAATGAATTGATCGGGTGATATCTTTCGCCACCGACGTAGTTGTTTTGTAGCTCAGTTAGAGAGAGAGCTATGCTTCCTGAATAGAAAAAAATCATGTCAGCGCCATAAAACTTTCTGTTAAACTATCTGATTCTCAAGTTTAATAAACAGTAATCTTCTTTTAATTATAGTTTTTAACCGAGAAAGTCGGTTTGTAATACATTTCGCTAGAGGGCTAGACCAAAACCTCAGTTTCTCTGATTACATTACCCATCCCTCCCTCTCTTGCTTCATGCATATTCGTGACCTTCGCAGAATCCGCCCTATGCTTGACTTTAATACTGCATCCACCATCACCACATCCATTGTCCATGCTAAAATAAACTTTTGAAATTCAGTTTTCCTGAACATAGGCTCCACCGAAGTAAGCTGCCTTCAAGCTATCTAGAATTGACCCGGAAGAGAACCCTTTTTGCCTATCGATTTTGTTTTGACTGAACGCCTGTGAATAAGCGGGCCCCCGTGGCGTGACTTTCGTTAGGCGTTGTAGAAATCTCGAGATTATGGTTACGATTACGATTACGAGGGCGATAGATGAAGGAAAAATTTTAATTATCATTTCTACTGGGAAGAATCGAACCATGACATTTAGGTTGAAAATTCAGCATTATGAACAAGGAAGCACCTACAGTGAAACCTTATCAACTATCCTGTGCCGAACTTAATCTGGTGATTATTCTACAGTAGTTATCCAAAGACAGTTCTTGTAAAGATCTTAGTGTACACTTAGATATGCCACTCAGTTCATCCTAAGTGTCTAAGACCTTTACCTCATAAAATGTCATCCGCATGGTGGCGCTGCAATTGTCGAAGTTGTGCGTTCAATCAGCGATGTCGTATCACCTGACTCTGACCTCCGTCAAAGCCTTTCTCTAGGTGGCGCTCCTGATTTGCTTTGTTGCCCACCACGCTCGCGATTTACACAGTGACGATATGGAGAGCCTTCAATTACCTTAGTGTACTCCAAGATCTCTGGTTATTGTGTTGTACTTAGAAATTCCAAGATCCCACATATAGATTATATACTGGCCTGGGGTACCAACCGTCTTGGATTCGCCTGGGCAGACCCGGAATCGACCTTGTGCGTCCCGTGTCCCGGATTGATCCCAAAATTGTCCCGGAACTTGGTGTAAATAACCACTTTACCAAATGTTGTTCGTCTTTTAGCACAAACTCGAATTGCCGGCCTTAAATAAGTTTTACAGAGTGACCATGGAATAGAGGGTAGTTAGGTTAGTAGTCTATCCTTTATGGAATCACAGTACGGCGACAATGTAGTGTTCAAGTGTTACCGTGTGAAGCGTGAATCTAATTAGGCCTATAGCTTTTAGCGCATTTTAAAAAACCCGCCAACAGTCTGGTAGGTTACTGGAATTTATTAAACTTTTGCTCTTGAAGTTCATTCAAATTTTATATACAAGCCACTTGTCTCTTGATGATTTAGCCAAATTATTTGACTCTAATTTTTAACGACTATTTGCAGTGGATCCTACATTAGGCTGACTCAACTTTCGTTGCATGCAGTGATGTGAACAGGGTAAATTGGTACTGGTATATCGACTGACTATGCGGGCGTGCCGGATTGGCAGAATCAAACGTTGGCAGCCCTATACTGTCCTGGTTAGCTACATTGGTTAAAGCGTACGTCAAAGGCAACTGTGTGCGTGAGGATTAAGAGATTTAAATCTCTGGCTAGAACGGTTCGTAAAAGGGGACCTTAAATGGCGCGGCGCCCATTCAAACGGGAAGCGGTGGTGAAGTATCTTTCCCGATCAATTCATTGACGAAAGAGCAGGATCGAGGCAGTACGAGGCTATAGAAAAACACGTACAATTACATTTATTTACATGTGGCTAGGGTGGGTAGTATTAAAGCTGAGAGAAATGGGAAGGCTAATCAGAGTGGGATTTATTGAAAAGGTGAGATAAGGGAAAGAAGAGGAATGAGGATAGGCACTGCGGAAGAGAAGCTTTTTCAGTTGCAAGTTGAATGGTAAATCCACGGGCATATATTTTATGGATCGGATTTAAAATAATCTGTGGGCCGACATCGGATGTTCAGCCATTTACCGAAAGTGACCATGACGTCGGATCGACATTCACCCATTTTTAAAAATAAGTCGGCTAAGGAGCGGACTGACGTTGGCGATCGGTTATGAAGTTGATGGTAAAACTACTTTGGATCAATATTATTGGCCGGACGTTGGATCGGATTTCAAATATTTTAACATGCGGTCCTATATCGGATGTGCAACCATTAATCTCATGGCTTCACTCTACAGTGCATTAGGCCTATATCTAGGCCCAGCTATGCCCTCATAGCTCCAAGGTACTTACGATGAAGTCAAAAGTCGGCCACCACAGTCTTGTTCGAAAATTTCAAGGCAATGGTGTTGGTGTTAACCGCCACTGCAAAACCCCGTTACGCAAATCATCCTTTACAAGTCAAATTTTCAACAGTATAATGTAATGTAGAGTCTGTCTATGTAAAATCGTTCTCGGGTCGTTGGGAAGTTTATGACGCTCCCAATACCCTTTACTCAGAAAACTGAGCACGTCGATCCCTGCAACCACGGATACTGAACGCCCTTTAACCTATTAGAATTTCAAACACAAAATGTCCACTCCATGCCAAAATTCACACTTCAAAGCTGACCAGACAAATAGAGAATCAGAAAGGCGAGGGAGACAGAGGGTGTAAAAACAAAGTGCGCACGACCGACTATAAATATAATTACTGGCGTAGGCCTAAGTTTAAAAGAGAAAGAGAGCAAGAGTATGTAGCTGAGAATTTCGACATCATATTTAATAAAGTTGATCACTTTATTAACAGCTTAAATTGGCCCGACACCCGCCTGGGCTAACCACATAGACCGCATCACCGGAAACTGGTCTTTGTAACCCTAGTGTATTAGGCCGAGTGTAACGGGCTACAAAAATCATTTTCCTGGACCGTGCGATTAGCTCCGGCGGAGTTGTCAGGTCAATTTCAGGTGTCAACAAAGTGGCTTATTTTATTGCCTATGCTACTGAATATTTCCATGATAATGTAGTCAACAATAGAACAGAATCACAAAGTATGGGGAACAGGTTCCGCAACTATGTATGTGTTACGTAATCGTGTTCGTAATCTCGAGATTTGTACAGCGCCCAAAGAAAAACACGTCACGGGGACCAGCTTATTCACAGACGCTCAGTCAAAAAACCAATTCGATTGGCAATGGGCTTTTGGTTTCAGGTCAAGATCCAGAAGTCAGACAGAGAGCCAGCGTGACGCCTGGGGTGGGTTTTGTTTGGAATTGGAGCGGAAAGAGAGATAAGACGAAGAAGAGGGGTCAGGATAGAATCTGTGAAAGAGGAGAGTTCTTTACGCTATTTGAGATGTCACGCGCAGCTAGCCGACTGAAGTTGTCACGATTATAGACTATCGAGAGTTCTAAACCCTGTCACGCGTCGGCGATATTTAGGTCATACTGCTAGTAACATCCTGGTGAACAGTGTGTGGGCAAAGCCACAAGTGACATACAAAAGCTGATGGACTTGTACGCCCGCGATGCATGTACAAATAGACTTTGAACTCGAGTAATGGTTGTTTTGGAACAATTTTCTATATCTAACAACTGATTCAAAATGTCAAAAGTCTGCGCTTTATGTTTGGCAACTGCAATTGTCATTGGTGAGTTTTAATTTAAAAAATTTCGTATTTAATGGGTTTATAATTTAGATAATTTTATGACAAGTTAAATATCCAATTTATTTGTGGTTGTTCACGTCAGTTTAGAAGATATATAGCCAAGGGTAAGTGGCCTCGGCTATATAACACATGGAGTCAACTAGGTCCTTCATATACTTGACTAATTGGTCTGTTTTCTAAGATGATCTTTTAAATAGAACTGATATTTTGGATTCCCCGTTTCCTATGTAACCTTAATAGAAGGTTAATGTCAGTCGTGGCAATTAGCTTATTAACAGACGCTTAATTTTAAAAAATCGGTAAGTCACGTGTGGCCAGGTTCCGTTCTAAGTTGAGACAGATCAGGCCTGACAGACATGCAGATGGTTACGTTGGATGACGTTTGGAACTGAAGAGGCCAGAAAGATAAGGAGAGGACGAAATTAGGATAGGATTTTTAAAGTACTTGTTTCAATCTCGCTAGGCGAGCATTTACAATTTTAAGATTAGTTTTTAAGAGAACAACGAACAAAAACGGGCAAAACACGGACATAGTTCTTACACAACTGACAATTTATAATTATATGAAGGAAATCCCAATACTCTGAGACAGACACATAGGCAGACAGAGACAGGGAGACAGAGACAGAGGAAGGGAATGGGAAGAAAGAAGGGGGTAGGATGGAGGGATGAAGGAAGGTGTCCCTTTCCACTGATTTGTGAAAGTGTTCAGTAGTACTCCTCTGAATGTGGCTGAGTCCATGAAGCACTTCGCTGATACCGCGAAGTACAAACATTCATCGTTCACCCAGAGAATGTCACATCTCAGTTTCATTACTGAAATTTCGTATCACAATAAGTTTCGACTTTTGTTTGAAATTCGAATATCGTCGGGCGAGAAATCAATGCGGACTCTTTTCTTTCTGTCGAGAAAGGTTCACCAATGTCACAACTGAATTTTTTGTTATATAAATTTAGGCACTTAGATACGATTTAGCACATACACCATAATTCGGTCTAAGTACAGTTTATCGCACTTGCAATAGTCTGTAAGACTAATAATATTTTATGGACAAAACAGCAAGACAAAACCCCATTCTGGATGACTTCATCTGTGTTTGCAAGTCATATAAGTCTATGATCTATATTTACTTCAGGAAGTTATTTTAAAACATTTTTCATATTTCAGTTGTGTCGTCAAGCATTGCATCTGGCGTGCCGTTTTCGACTGCTCCAAGAAGCTCAGTGGTAGTAAAAGGAAATGAAGTAGAATTGAATTGCAGCATAAATGGAAGCTACACGGTAGCATGGACGTTCACTTCATGGAATACATCTAATGAAACAAAGATTTATTTGGGCAGAGGTATAGTTGAATCTATGAGATCAAGATACACGATTTATGAGAATATCACCGGACAACGCAATCTCATCATCAATTCCGTCGATATGGCTCACGCTGGAAGATACCGATGCCGTACAGTTATTGGTTTGGTTGAAGCTGCAGCGCAGTTAACGGTTTTAGGTAACTTGAAATTAATAATAGCAATAAATAAATATGTTACTTTTCAATTTCAAATGGCAATTTCTAAAACTGAAGACTTTTCTGTTCCACCTGACAAGACTGGAAACGATTCTGAGTAAATCTATTATAGTGGCTCCACATAAATGAATGATAGGTCAATTTCACATTACATAACATTACGTGGGTGTGAACATCAGATGCAGAATTAAACGGCCAAAGTGTTCTGCATGACCAACTCTCTATATCTTTATTGATTAGCATTTCGAACCGTTTTGTCTGTGGCTGTTTTTCAACTCTGACTTTAACATTGCAATCTTCGACATGATAGACACGCGCAACTTTTAAACGTTGTATTTTTTACCTAGTCTCTAGCTCCCCATTGACTGCCTCATTATTCCAACACACCAACCTTTCGAACGGTGGCGGAACTAGTTATGAAGCTAAGGGATTAAGCCCCATCCCGAATTTTGGCTAATATCCAAACGTGTCAGCCCCAGTATGAGATGTTTCATGTATACTTGACTGAATACCACAACCAACAGCGCCATTTACACTTAAATGATTATACATTAATATAAAGTTAGATTGCCCTAGCTTTTGCGTTGTTAGGTCTGCTTAGTAAATTCTTGTTTTCTTCTAATATTCCTAGCCTATCACACACAGAGCATATGGGCGCTTGTTCAGCAGATCTCTTTTCTTGGCAAATTCTCTGTTCTTCCCGTTTCTTCCTTTCGCTCTCTCTTCCCTTGGTCACCTATTTGCAATTTCTCTCTCCCTTTTCCAAATCTCCCCTCATACATTATGCCTCGAAACTACTCGCCAGACTGCTTGATTTTCAAAAAGTATTTATATTTTTATTTAGCATTTGCCGCGAGTAAACTCATACGCGAATTATTAAGACAAGCTGTTTAGCGCCTGTTGAAATTTAGTGATGAAATTCAGGACAGATAGGATGAAGAATTTTGAGATCGTTAGCTGATTGGCTATAATGCTCAGCTTGTAACTCGAAGAGTACTTGTTCGAGCCTCCATGAAACGGTTATTGTGTAAGGACCTTGAACAATTCTTTCACTCGCAATTGCTCAGCGCTTAATGCCATCGACTAATGCTTAATCAGTAGAGAGTTGCGCTTAATAAAAGCAGAAATAGTATTTTGCCTATGAGTTAACTGGCGCTGTTTTATGTAATCAAATCCACAGAATTTGCCTAGTTACAAACTTAATGTAGATTAATGTGTTTGCCTACTGCCTATTCTTTCATTCTTTAGCCCAAATTATTTATTTCCTGGCCTAAATAAAACCCTTAGATTCTGATCCGAAGTGTGGAGCAAATGCCAGCCATGCAGACGGAACTGTGATGGAAAACAGTTATCTGTGGATGTGGTGCCGTATCATATATACTGGAAATATGACTCCCATCTTCAGATGGACAAAAAACACTCAGGACACGATCGTTGCAAACTCACCTACTTCAGACAATTGTAAAGTACCGTTGACCACAACTTCCTTAGTCATCACGCAACTGCGTTCCGATGACAACGGCGCCATTTTTAAGTCGAAGATTACATTTCAGCTGCCGAGCAACACCGAAAGAAATTATCCCGATTACGAATACACGTGGAATTATAAGGCAAATGTTCTGTGTAAGTATACTGGCAAATGAATTGTAAGATTACATTTCAGTTGCCAAACAACCTTGAAGGAAATGTTTCCGATTACGAATTCTCGTGGAATTATACACCGCATAATCAAACTTTTTAATTATGTCAAATAGAATCTTAATTATGTCAAATGGTTGTTTTAGCTCGTACACATGACAAAGGTTACAGGATAACGTAAGGGTGCCTATGTAGACGCTTCTTAGTAGACTACTTTCGGGGTTGAGATACGTTGCCCCGAAAACGCAAAAATGACTTCAGTAATATGTGAAAACATCAAACCTTTTCTATCTACAGTGTAATGCTACTATTCATTTACTGTCTCTGAAAGGGTGGAGGGCTGACTTATTCATCTAATAACCGTGCTCGATCTGCTTAAGTACTCTGTGTTTTCCGTTGTCATATTTATCGATCCAAGCCTCATCAGTAACCTAGTAAATTGCTAAGAACTGACTAAACCTAATATAGCAATCGCGATATCTGTTTTTGTTCTTTTCTGCAATTGTCGCGGCCAATAAAATAACTGATCGGAAACCAATCTCTAGTTTCCTTTACCGAACAAATCATTTTGTTTTAAGAAAATTTTCTTATATAAGTTTTAATTTATTTAGTTTTTTTGCACCTATTACGACTTCACATTCCTATAACGATTTCCTTATTTAAATTCTTTCAAGGTATTGTTTCGAAATGTTTGTTGAGGCCCATTAACATATTTTAAGACGATTTACTTAGATTTCGATATGCTCACAGTTGCTGCATTTCAAGGCTTTTTAAATGCAGCTATTTGCAGCCCACTACAATGATCTAGAATGCGCTGCTCATGTTGATCTACTATATGTGGAACCTCGAACTATAGTAAATAGTTCATTTCAGATGGACCAAGGAACCTGAGCATCGTTAGACATGAAAATCGTCTCATATGTTCAGCTGATGGCAATCCAACTCCAACCTACAGATGGACACATGTTGAGACAAACACATCCACAGTGGGATCTGTTTTTGAAGTGAATGCCACATACGCCACAGAACAAACATTCCAGTGCACAGCTGTTAATGCAATATCCGCTGAGAACAAAATTATCACAGTTCCAGGAGTTCCAGGTTGGCATATTTTAATGTGGTTTTTCTATCTTATAAGCTTTGTTTCATAACGGCACTTGCTTAACTCTTGTCAGAAACATAGACACAATAAAAGAAAAGACCGACGTGGAAAGAGACAAATCGTAACAAACGAACAAATCATTTTGTTTTAAGAAAATTTTCTTATATAAGTTTTAATTCATTGTTTTGAGAAAATTTTCTTACATAAGTTTTAATTTATTTACTTTTTGCAATAAACGGACCGATATAAAGACGAACTTGCAGACAGGTGGACAGACAAAAGATCGGTGCTTGATAAGATATACGTATACGGAGTAAATAATGGGTGAAGCAAAAGAGTGATAAATATTTTGTGTCAGACAATCTGACCCTAAATTTTACTAGAAGCTGACTAAGCACGGTTAAAGATTTTGTTCGAGGAGATATATGCATCGCCACACGGGCCAGAGAATTCTGGATGCGTTGAAGCGTGTTAAGTTCAATGACTGGATGCATAGAAAATCTGAATATTATTGGCGTAATCAAGTTGGACGTAGACAATAAAGCAGTTGGTAGCAGATCAAGGATATGTTTGCGCACATATTTGGTAGGAGCCCACCTGATATAAGTATTTCCCTGATGTCAGAGAAACAAGATTTACAAATATATGTTATATTGGGTCGAAATTTGAGATTGCTGTGCAGGGTCACAACAAATGCGGGAAAAAGGTACAATTTCATGAAGCACATGACATCTCTATCTTGTGGTATCTCATGAAGTTATTACGGACATACTCCCTTCCATAAACTTAGAAACTATCAATTTTTCATACTGTTCTCTTATTACATCCTTCAACTTAAAATCCCTAATCCTCTCCTTGAACTCACTTCTTGAACTATGACTAATCTTCAAGTCAAAGTAGCTCATATGAGCTAACCTAACCTAATCTAACCTAATCTATTCTGTCATGTGATCTGATTTTATGTGATCTGATCTGATCTATTCTAATCTATTCTAATCTGTGTGCAGGTAAAACTTCTCGATTTGAATATATCTATGTTAGGAAAGAGATATCAATTTCTGGTCAAGGTATAAGGTCAACGCATCCATAAAATACCGCTACGCTCTTCTCGTCGATTCTGTGGATAAATTCCACGCTGGGTCGTACTGTTCCCAATTACTTTGCAAGAGAAAAAGATGACTTCGTGTCAGCTCAACTCATTGTCATAGGTTGCCTTAATTATCTATTTGGCTAGTCGCGAAATAAATGATTTAATTAAAATCTGGAATAACAATATATTTAGGCATCTTTCAAAGTAAATATGAACAATTGGAAGTGAAGGGAATCGTTAATTCTATTAAGAGTTTTCGTCATATCGAAAAATCGGACCTACTACGCTTTCAATAAATTGATGAGTATTTTGAAGGAAAATAATTTTTTCTCCTACGTCTTGCTTTTCAGCCATTCCAGCTGCATCGATGTCAGCTGCAACTGTGTTAACTGTTGCTGGAGTGATCGCTGTCATAGGTCTCGTTGCGCTGGGGTTAGGAGTGGCGTTGACAATAAGGGCCTGGACCAAAGGTTTAATTTTGTTGCATGCTATATTTTTGTAATTTTAATAATTTCAATAGCTATCATTTATGCTGAGGTTAAAGAAACGGTGGCAACTATGATAAACAAGACAATCACCACACAAGAGTTAATGAATTGCCTAAACATTGAATTCTAACTGAACAATAAAAATAGTTAAACTGAATATTTAAATTAAGACCTAGTCGGAAATAAGGTTCTAAGAAAGTTCTATATAAATTAGTAGTTAAATCATAATACGTTACAACATGTTGGTAGGTATACTTGGTGAGCTTATTCCTTGTTTCAGGTAACTCAATGAATCGTAAAAGCTCTCACGATTCTTCGATTCAACACGAAGACTATGAAATCGTGGATGAATCCAAAGTGCGGTCTGGAAACTCTGGAAATCCGCCTCTAAACCAAAGGACATCAAACGAAAAAGACGCCAACGATAAATCAGCAGAAAACATCGACGGTGAATGTTACGCATCACTGAAACCTAGTTCATCTGCAAAAATCGCACAGCCAGCGGTTTATGCTCAGCTACAACTATACGTCAACAAAGGCTCCAACAACAACTAAACTACTTTACATCAACAACCACAAATTGAATTTTGCTAAGAAATCTGATGCACAAAAACTTATTCATTGAACATTGTTGAACGGCTATTATGTAAATGTAAGCACGATTTGTTATGTAAGCCAGTTAAGCGTGACGTTTCTGGGGTAAAGATTGCAATCGTACCCCTGATGTATATCTGTATGTGTGCAAGGTAGTTAAGGCGTATGAGGTATTCAGACATAAAAGATAGGATACAATGGTGGTAACTGTCAAGATTGAACTAGAGGGAAGAGGAATTGTTTTGTGAGTCGATAATATAGACTCAAATCTCGTAGTTTGTGTTCGATTGAGTAAAAAGACAGTTTACAATAAGAGAAACGCAACTATCTTTATTAACAATAATAACCGCAAAACTACTATTGTTTTTCCGGTTTTTGTCGAAGCATTGCTGAATTTTTGGTCAGATTGCTACTTTAAACTAAGATAGATGATTAAAGGTACCATAAATAACTCTCTACTACCTTTTGTCCTCAACTTTCTTACTGATACTCTTTTTTGCTTTATACTATACACTTTACTTCTTCCAGCCTGTTTATCGTTCTTAGTGTTTCCTATTGTACGGCTCCTGTATGCATTTCTGAACTCTGTAAGGAGAGCATTATCAAATTACAGTTGCATTGTATTGTCTCAGATAACTTTTTAGAAGTTCAGATCAAAGTCGTTAAAACAACCATAATTGTATTGTTAGCCAGAAGTATAGAGAAGCAAAATAATAGATTGTCATAACTGAAGAAGAATAACATAAAGATAAGGAGAAAAACCATTTTATTCTCGATGCCTGTATTACTTGGCTATTGCTCTAAAATTCTGTATTTTCTGATTTTTAACAGACCGAACTAAATGAATTATGAATAAACATGAGCAGCACACTGTACCGTATTTGCAAACACTCAATGACTCTAATTACCAGATATTTATTTCTATCAATCTTCTGGTAACAATACTTCCGTGAGTACATTGATGGTAGCTGTAAGCATGTGTTGAAATTAAAGCGGAACTGTCTACTTGCAGTAGGCCCATTAGGCTGCAGAATAAAAAATGTTTAGTTAACGCTTGGAAATAGGTCTAACCTTATACAGTGAAACTTAAAAACTGACGGACAATGTTTGAACGTATATAACAAATGTAGTTCATGTGAAAATGTACGCAATAGTCGGATGTAGAGTCTACAGTATAAATTAGCGAATAATGTAATTTTTCGTCTAAGCCTGACTTTTGAAGCTATACGACAAGCTCAAAACATTAGTCTAATTTAGAAACTATCTGTATCAGAATCTATATATATATGACCCGGTTATGGGGATACCAGAAGGAAAAGAGCACTCGCTTGCTACGATGTTTAATAGGAAATAAATGCATACAGTAGATAAGCACAATGTCGACTGTAGTGACTTGTCTGTCCTGGTCGAGCCTTGTCTGAATATCACTGGGAGAGTTCAATTCAGACTAGCCTCTTTCTTCTCAAGCTACCTGTTTCGATGTTTATATAAGTTTTCTGCCCCTAGTCCGTCAGCTACCTTGGGTGGGCCTCGGAATACTCAACTCCGCCCGTCTCCCTCAAGCCAAATCTCGCATTCCTACCTTTAGGATTAACGTGTAACTAAGTAGCGATCCTTTTAGGCAGTGATCTCAGCTCACCCTCGTCCATTAGCATGTCTCGCCGACTGCCTTCCTCCGATCGGCCTTCATTATCTTGCATCTGTTCGCCCAGCTCCCATTAACTGGTCTTTGAAGTTGAACTTTGTCCGTATAATGTCTAATGGACATTCCTCCTTCCATTCCATTCAGGTGGCCTGTATCTTGGCCTTGTCAGGTAACAATGACTCGTTCTGGCTGTGAAAATCTGGTCTGTTATTACTTTACCGAACCTCTTAGTTTTATGGGTACTATTGTGCCTACATGTCCTCTGTCATATATATAGGCCTTCCTCAGGGTTCTGTTCTGACCCCTCTCCTTTACGTTCTGCACACTGCCGACCTGCCACGGGTTCTCCTTCCCATGGGTGTTGCTGTCCATCAGTATGCAGACGATACTCAGGCCTTCGCTCATGGCCCAGCGGAAGCGGTTTCCTCTCTGGTTGAGAGGATTCTTGACGCAACATCTGCCCTTAGTGTCTGGATGTCCTCTAATCGCCCCGGACTGAACTCTGCTAAGACCCAGTTCATCTGGCTTGGTGGTCGTGCTCAGCTTGCTAAGATTGATAGATTATCCTTACGCCAGAGGTTTCCGGACATTCTCTTCTGTTCCAAAGTCCGTGATCTTGGGGTTGTCCTGGACCGGGAACTCTCCTTGACCGATCATGTTAACAATGTCTCCCGCTCATGCTTGTACCACCTTCGTCAGCTTCGTACCATCCGCCGCTCCCTCTCCTTTCATGCCGATGCTGCTCTAATTCACGCCCTTATCTGCACCAGGGTGGACTTTGGTAACGCTATCTTTGCTGGACTCTCGCTTGCCAATATTTCCAAGCTTCAGTCTGTTCTCAAAGCCGCTGCCCGTCTTATTGGAGGCGTCCCCAGTTTTGGCCATATAACTTTCTTTATACAGGACACTTTGCACTGACTCTTCATTCAGCAGCCTATCCAGTTCAAGATCCTAACGCTTATGCGTAATTGTCTCGTTGGCTCTGCTCCATCGTACCTTGGGGACTTCTGCATTTCGGTGTCCTTGGTTCCAGGCCGTAGAACTCTCCGGTCGGCTGCCATTGGACTCCTGACTGTCCCTCATATGCGCACTGCTACAGCTCAGTCTAGAAGCTTTGCCTATGTTGGACCTAATATTTGGAATCGCCTTTCCTGAGGGCTCCGGCTTGAATTCCTCAGTTTGTCCCTTTCACAGTTTCGCAAGCGCCTGAAGTCTGTATTATTTGACAGTGGTCTCACTGGTTCGAGTCGGGAGTGCCTCTGATGAGTCAATTCTTGAAGTGGCGCTTTATAAATGTCAGATTACAATTACAATTACAATGGCCAGTCTAAAGTTAAGTACCTTATTTTGTCGCTAAATAGTTCATTGCTAACATATACTATATTTAGAAGATCATTTTAGTAGGGGTCTAGGGTCTGCATGCTAAGAAACACGCAGTTGCTTGAATGTTAATCTTATCAGATTGGCTGTAATTGCGGCATTAGCTGTACAGTATGTATATATGTATGTGTGTATGTATGTAACTATGTATGTAGGTCAGTAGGTACGTACTTAGTTTATGTGTACATAGCTAGATAGTTATGTAAGTAGGTAGGTAGGTAGGTTGATATGAAGACAAATGAAGACATTCTTTGTTGAAGCTTTTCTAAGGCCTACCTACCTAAGTAATCACTTGTACACAGGGCCGGTTTAACCACTAGGCGAACTAGATGGCCGCCTAGGGCGGCACATTTCTGGTGGGCGGCAGAAAAGCTACATTAAGAAATATTTTTTAAACATTGCCACCGTTTTGCCACCATTTATTAATAAATTAATTATACGAAAATTTAAAAATTATTAAGTGCCATATTTTTGTTTTATTTAGAAGTAATAATGATTCATAGATGATTATAATGAACGAAGATATTAAATTAAGGATTCACCATTCGGCTGCATTCCTGTGTGAAGGCTATATTAACTTAGTTAATTTAATATTAATTAGTTACCGCACTTACCGCCGGTAAATGCGACAGGTTCGCCTAGGGCGCCAAATACCCTGGCGCAAGCCCTGCTTGTACATAACCATTTCCGTTGAATAATAGATTATCAAATAGAAGTTTTGATTCTCCCTAAGACAGTGCACCTAAAATCTCTGAAATTAAAGTTCCAGCGCCATATTTCATTTAAACTATTCATTAAGTGACACTCGTGGTCATGTGAAAGATTAAGTAGTTTTTCAACGGTTTTCAGCCTAACAGAAGAACCGGTTGCAAGACGGTTGACTTCACTTGGCTTCCAGTAAAAATAGTAGTAAGCGTCTAGTATGGAATCAGATTAGGCTTATTACAGAATGTATTGCATTAATGTCAGCGAAAATTCTGCAATCAATTTTCCTACAAAATCTTTCGAAATAGAGTACTCTGTGACTTGCTCCGACTGTAGAGACCTAAGACATAACCTCGGTTTAATTTATAAGTTTATTCAGCATTTATTAGGATTGTTTTATCAGGAATACATTGGTATATCACTTCCATGGTACACGATCAAAACTTATTATAATTTCAATGTGTTCATGACTTTTTATTTATGTCTTCTGCATATATTTGGTCACCTAACAACTGTTCCAAAACATACTGTTGCTAAGTTGGGAGAAAGTATTGAACTGGAATGCAGCACCGATGCAAAGTTTCCAGTTCGTTAGGAGTTCTCTCCTGCTGGTTCTCGCAACAGCACGTTCATCCATCACACTGGGGTGTTACTCATAATCTCCAGGCAAAGTATGCGATAAACAACACCAAAAGAGGAGTTTACAATTTCATCATGAAGTCGGTTGATCTATCCTTCGGTGGAACGTATAGATGCAGCGACTCACTTTCATGACAAGGAGGTCAACAACAGTCTGCTCGAGTTTCAATCTCTGCTGAGGTCATAGTCATAGGTGAATCTTACGTACATTTATCTCATAGAAATGACATTTAACATCGCTAAGTAGCATCTTGCAGTCGCGCTATACAAAATTACAGTCATTTCATAAGTTTACGAAAGATTATTTATCGCAAATTAAATAATCTAGATGTCCTGAGGGATCAATTATCAGGTGCTAAGATAACTACAAGTCACATTATTTTCAATCATAACGCAGTTGACTTCAGATGACAACGGAGTTACCTTCATGTGCAATACGACCTGCAAGGCCATAACAACAAATGATGGAACTGCGGAAGAAGGCACACAAGTTGCTAAAGCCAACAACCTTCCACATCGTTGAACTTATGTTTCGCAATCCGCGTTTTAAGACTAATGCTCAGCCATCGTGTCGTATCCAATACAAATTTGAATTAACCTACACAGTTAGAGATCTAACCATTCTGCCCCTGCCAAATCTTTGTATGTAGTAAGGCTTAAGTTAATAACTTATTTATCTAGAAGCATTTTACCCTGTAGTAGTCATCCCGTGAGTCGTGTGAAATTTGACGGGTTGTTTGTTTGGTGAGATCGTGTTTTTGCTTAAGCCGAACATCATGCAACTTCTGGAAGAAATATATCTGAGAATTTTGATGTCGATAGAGACCGGTAGGAGTTTTAAGTTTAAACCTGAATCTGAATGATATCACAAAAATGACAGAATGAACAAGATCGTCAATAAATTGCCTTACCTTACCTTAGGCCTAACGCTGCCATTTAATACATCTCACCTCACCTATTTTACCTTACGTTACCATATTTTATCTTACAAAGTCATCGCCTTCTTGAAATACTTTATACCGTACTTACCTTGCCCTACTTACCTTACATAATCTCACCTCATATTATCTTACTGCCAACGTATTTTAAGCCCAGGTCATGCTCTCTATGAACCTTCCGGTATATGCATCTGCTTCATTTGGTAACTGCAGTCGTGTGCTTGCGAACACAGAGACCCGTTCTTAAGTAAATACATTACACTTACACGAGAAGACAAAATTATTAACGCAACATGTATGTGTAATTTTTGTAACCCGATGCAACAACCCGATGTAAACTGACTTGACCTCTTCGCCCAGGCAAAGCGATAAGACGTGAAATATCAACTCAACATCAAAACTATGAAATGGTTTCGCAAACCGGTCACCTGTCCAAACGTACACCTGTGGAAGTAAAAGAAGAGTGGCCAGCTGAAGCAGATCGTGTAAACCAGAAAAGAGAAACAAGCGGTGGATATTCTTTTCTGACCGAAAGATCTTCCGAAGTGCAAGCATCAACAGTTTACACCAAGTTGCACGAATATGAAAGCATCGGTGGAGAATACTTTAACCAGTAATTATTCTAACTAAACTACTCATACTTCATAACAGTTTTAAGTACACCAGAGAGCCTAGCTGGTCTCCGATTCGCAGCGCTGAATGACTGCGCGTGGCAAAATTGATTGTTGATTGTTGATCGTTTTAACTCTTGTAGTCATTTTGCTGATTAGTTCGCTAGAGGGCTATTCTGAACTAGGAAACATTCATACAGAAAACATTCATGCTTTAATAACGAAACTGCCCAAATAATCTGTATGGTTATTGAAATATGAGTAAACTGCTTGTATAGGGCTTTAACCTGACGTAAATGTAAATTTACATGTTTTTCTAACAGCGGTCGTATAGTCTCGACCCTGTTTGTTTTTCAATGAATTTATCGAGGAGACTTTCACCACCGACGTAATCGTTTTGTAGCCGAGTTCTCTAGAGGGCTTTGCTGAAATAGAAAAAAAACTTTATGCATGAGTCATGAAACTTTATGTTCGACTAACTTATTCTTAAGTTTAATGAAGAGTAGACTTCCTATGCAGCGTTTTAACCGTCGGTTTGTAGTAGATTTCGCTAGAGGGCGACACATGCACTGCTAATTTAAATTATCGTTTGCACCGGAAGAAATTGAACCTCGAATTTCAACTGACAATTCAGCAAGCTAACACCAGGCCCTTATGAAGCTTCCGAAAGGCGCTATATAATTATTTAGATCTCTGCATAATACCGCAAAACTTCATTCGGGACAGGATGAACATCTTTGCTCTAGGGGATATATAGAGACCGGTCCAGTACAAAGTCCGTGTATCTCCAAAAGTTCAACTTTAACATCGTACGTTTGACAGGGCTGTTAACTTTGACACTGCCTTATCTCGCAACCATCAGATACACGTATTCCGTGACAGGTTCTTCTAGAAGGACGGGAAGTAGCGTAAGTCGATGTACAGTAACTATGCTTCTTCTTCACTCTCTGGTCTTCTGGCAAACGGACTTGGTTCTTGACATGGCATCTTTGAACAGCCCCATTGACTTGACGCAGAGCTCGTGAATACGCTGGTACTCTGCTCTGAGCTTTTAGGTAACGCCTAAAAATTCCAGTTTTCCGATCACAATTACAATGAAACTTTCAAGGGACAATCGGGGGTTATAAACGGTACAATGCTGGTCCTCTCTCTGCCTAATGAAAATGGCTGCCTGGGATTCCAGTGACGGATTTGGTGGGTAGGCCCGGATTAAGAACCTCTGAGGGTACTTTAGCCTAGTTCGCTACATCGGTAAGTGCGTACGCCAAGGAGCCTCCATGTGTGAGGATCCCAGGTTCGCGTCCAAGTCGTGGCTTGTTTCAGAGATTTAAATCTCGGGCTAGTATGGTCCGTGCACGGGGACCTTAAATGGCGCGGCGCCCATTCAAACGGGCAGCGGTGGTGAAGGATTGCAAAATGAGCAGGCTCGAGGCCATAGGGTCGCTATATAAAACCTATACATTTACATTTTACATTTTTCTAGGCACAAGGTAATGTGAGGATCTTCCCTTCCTTCCCTCCTATACCTTCCAGAAATTTTAGCCCCCGAGGGATGCGGGCCCTTTGATGCTGTAAGGCCCTTAAGCAGCTGTCGAGTTTGCCTACTGGGTAATCCCGGCCTGGGGAGGGGCATGATGGACCTATGTCTCTAATCTTGGCCGAATGACGTGTTCCATAATTATGTTCATATTACACCCGGACGCGTTGTAAAGGGACGGAGAACTAGGCAACCATGGCGCCACAGCGGTTTCACTTTTCGTAAGAGGCTATAGCAGTCCTTTCAGCGTATTCCTATGGGGAGGCACGGGTTTTCATAAAATCTTAGCGACTTCGTTTTCTTTGTCTCGGATTACACAGCTATCTCCCCGTCGAATGATCTTCCCACCGACAGCGTACAGTCGATGAACTAATGTCACAATCAAGTTCCAAAAGGGCGTTTGTGGAATTGCTGGCGGGAATCTGAACCCCAATCTTCTTCTTCTTCCTTCTGGCTGGAATTAGTCCCTCCTAATCTCAAGCTTTATAGTACAACACGCTAACAACTAGACTATCGTGCACTTGCGAACATGCAGCGCTAGGCAGCAAGGTACAAAATGGCCCCTTTGCGGGTTACAGTTCGCTGTCCTATAATAGAAAGTGACGATTTGCAGCACGCAGCATTGTGACTACGCGGTGCCAACTTGCAGTGAAGAATCATAGGCCAGACAATATGACAAATGCCATTTAGAACGCTCTTTTAGAATACCTGCAGTAGCGGGACTGAGCTGCCGCATACGCCATCTCTGATACTATTAGACATCCAAATGTTAGTAAATATAAATGTACGTAGTATGGCCTCGACCTTGCTCATTTTCAATGAATTTCTTGGGTGAGATCCTTCACCACTGCTGCCCTTTTGAATTTTGAGCGCCACGCTATTTAAGATCCCGTGCACGGACTGTACTAGCCCAAGAATTCAATCTCTAAAATAAGCCACAATTGGGTTGCGATCCGGCATCTTCAGGCAAAGAACCGCCCTAACACTTCTCCGCCCTCCAGTCACCTCATTCTTAAAATTTGGTAATCCCTTCATAGCCATAGCTGCCCCACCACTCTGGAATACCTCCCCCCAGAACTGCGACAGTTTTCTGACCCATCATACAAACTCATCTATGCTCCACCGCTTGCAGTTTCTGCATTGGCATTTCACTCAAAACTGAAAACATTCCTCTTTCACAGATCCATAATAAAATTTTACAAATAAAGAATGTTTTAAAGACGTAAACAGTCACAGATGCCAAAAGATGTCGTTAAACTCTGGATCATCCGCATCATCTGCGAATTCTGACAACGGTCTGATGTTGCACATTATATTCTTAACCCTCATCCACATACCTTGGATCCAAGCGGACCCCAGACATTTTAGAATATGCGTAACTTTTGTTCGCTAGATGGCATAACACTATTATTTCATGTAATTGTCAGCCCATCATCAGTCAACAGCTGCATGAATTTATAGGTCAGCAACTGATTTCACACAGGAAAAAATTTTAAGCTTCATATGGAGTCCACAGAGACCCTGGGGTCCAATTTGACCCCACAAATGGAAATCTACTGAAAAAACCTAAATGAAATAACTTAGACACCAATTTTAGGAAATGATGGACATATAATCATAGAGCAACTATAACAAACCACTTTTCCGCCACTGCCTTGTTTGGGGGAAGTGCCAGTCCCAAGCCTGGATAAAGGAGGAGGGTGACGGCAACGGCCTTTGATGCCATAAACTGTCGTTAAACTGCGGAACTACTACTACTACAAACCACTTTTGTGTAAAATATCTCAAAGATGTGCTAGTTACACTGCTGCTGAGTTGCTGAAGATATTACTCGATGGTGAAGAAGATGACGCTCAGAGCAACTAAGAAAGCAACGAGGAGATCGTTGATGAAGATGAAATTGATCACGTGCCTGACGAAGAAACTGACAGTGATGACTTTGAGCCTACTGAAGAACCTGCACTTCCTGCAGCCCAAGTTCGTGGCAGCAGAGCAGCTCGTAGCACAGCACGTGGCCGGGTTAGGCGTCAACGCGGTGCTAGATCCTGTTATCGAGACCTGCCTACTGAGAATACTGTAACTGATCTGAGAGGTCGCAGTGGCTGTATGTGGTCGATGACACCTCCGGCTGTGCAAACACGTGGTCCACAAGATATCATCTGTCATCCTCTGGTAATCACTTTAGATGGGAAGGTAGCGTCACCACTGGAGGCATTTCATCTGTTTATTACTCCGATATTATGGTCCATGAGACAAATCGAGAAGCTCAGAGAGTCATCTCCCTATGGAATGTTGCCCATCCAGAGAATGTCAAGGATCCTTACATTGGCTCCTGTTCAGCAAAAGATTTGTTTTAAACTGGGACTGACAGTTTATAAAACATTGAACTCTGTCCAACCACAGAGTTAAAAATTAGTCCTTACTCCAAAGACTGACCATCATTCTGCAAGGTCATCTGATTATCTTTCTCTGGTCATACCTTGTGTAGTGGAAAGTTGTAAAAACAATGAGGGTTTAACTTTGTGCATATTGTGGACTGTATTATGTCGGATAATTTAGCTTATGTATTTGTGTAATTAATTCCTACGGAACTCTGGGGAACAATTGGATGTAATTAACGAGAGGCGGATAGGACGCCCGTAGTTGACAGGTAGAAGTAAACGAGACAGAGAGAGAGGGAGATGGAGAGGGAGAGAGAGAGAGAGAGTGAGAGAGAGAGAGAGAGGCGGAGCAGAGGGAATGCTGATCGGATGGCGAAAGGGAGAAGTTGGGTGATTGACAGATGAAGGGGAAAGTTAAGGAAGGGTGCGAAGCGAAGAAGGCATTCGCTAAACAACGGTCGAAAGAGGCGTTAGGTTCCGGAGAACAGAAGAAAAATAATAAACCTGTATCTCTTAATTAAACGGACCTCGCCAGATCAATAGGCCGATGAGAATCAAAGACTCTGAGTTTGCTGAATTTGTTGTAAATACGGTGTAAATACTTGTAATATACGTGTGAAAGAAAGAATCGGTGTTACATCTCTGTACGGTCGGACTGATCCATTCACGAAACCGCGTGCTGTTAAAGGCATAAAGTCCTCCGAAGATAAAGCCTCTGATCAATAGCACCGCTCGCCACCATATCCTGAAAGGAGACTTGTGTTCGCCAGCGACCCTTGATGCGCAGGACTCACAAGCAAACTCCTCTTTCAGTACACCCTGGACTAGAACTGTTTTGGGTAAACGGGCTTTTTTCGGTTGCTGGACCTAAAATCTGGAATTCCCTCTTTGTGTCTGTCCGTTCTGCTCAGTCACTTTTGCCATTTAGTTCTCAACTTCAAACTTACATTTTTCAAATTGCTTATCCACCGTATCGTGCCTCTTTGTCTTGTGGACTGACCTACTGGATCTTGATCTGATTGTGACTTGCCTTCTTCATCATCATCTTCTTCTTCTTCTTCTTCCTCCTACTTCTTCTTCTTCTTTTTGCTCTTCTTCTTTTTGCTCTTCTTCTTTTTGCTCTTCTTCTTCTTCTTCTTCTTCTTCTTCTTCTTCTTCTTATTATTATTATTATTATTATTATTATTATTATTATTATTATTATTATTGATGATGATGATGAGTTTTCTGCCCGAAGGCAGGTCCATTGGCTTTATGCCACCCGGGGATGAGATGAGTGAGGTGGTTTCCCGTTGCCTTCCTCACAGACAATTGTGGGTGAGCAACTTGTCCAAGGTCGCTACCCAGTGGCGTGAGGTAGATTCGAACCCGCGACCCTACGATTTACAAGGCACCGACCATACCACTACACCACCACGTCCCACATTATTATTATTATTATTATTATTAATTATTGTTATTACATGTATTATTCATTATATAACATATGCCCGATTGATATAATAAAATATTCTTTCCATGACACTTTAGGACCTACTTAATGAAAACTATTATGTGTAACATGTTTCAAGATGAACTTAGGCAGTTTTAATGTCGGAGGGCAAATAGTACATACAGTATATCACTGAAAGCATACATACATTGTGTGTGGCTTCAGACGATCTCAGGAATGTACGTCTTAGTGGCGTACCGTGTTTGATAACTATAGATGAGGGTTAACGCTACGCGTAGAATAACCCTACGCGCAGTCTTCACAGTTGCCTATATATTAGGCGAGTGCATGTAGTTGGACTTAGTTATCGTTGGGAGTTGCAGAAATGTGGAGTTCATGATTACGAATACGAGTTTAGATTTTTCATACAGTGAGCGTTTTCTAAGTTAACTGGATAGTGAGGAATTGTTGACTGAGCGTCTGTGAATCGACTGAGCGCCTGCGAATAAGCTGGTTCCCGCGACTTGAATTTCGTTGGGCGCTCTAGAAATCGTGAGCTTACGATTGCGATCTAATAGCAGTGCCACTGGCGAAATTGTAAGTCGATAAATCCAAGATTCAGTGAAGGACTATCGTGAGTATAGCCATTTAGTTTTTGTTTTAAACCTGACAACTGGCGTGGAAACCCTACAGGTGTATGATTATTTGACAACTCGGCGATCTATTCTCATCTTGGTAAGTAAGAATTGTGACGCCAATTAGGCTGCAACTCTTGCACTCAGTTTGTGCACACATACTTAAACAATTGATACAATGTCGAACTGAAATATGATCTCAATGACATCAATTATTTGCGTTAATGATCAGATTTGGGTTTATGAAATTCCTGCCGAGGTGTCAAGGCCAAGATGATTCACGTTTGACTAGTCCCCTAGCTAGTGGTGCTCGCCAGTTCCGGGATAGTCCGGCCGTAATTGGCTCTACATGTAGAGGGCATATTTTTTAAAATTTCTGGAGAAAAGTTTAGGCCTACTGTTAAAGGGTAACGACTTTGAAATTGCATGGGGACCAAACCTGACAAATCTAAACTTTTGGATCGGTGGGAAATCACATCTTAGATTGTCCAGGGGTTGATAAAATATGGCAATCAACCAACTTTTCTAGAATTCGGTTGCATAGTAAGCTACGACGTGTGTTGGGCTGTTTGACCTTCGTATCCCTCTAATATGTCATTGTTTGAAAGCTATTCTTTTCCGTCATAGTTTGTGACAGATGGTCGGGAGAGGCTCTGATACGTGTCTTTTAATAGGCGTTATAAAATACTCTCATTCGATCTTCCAGCGCTATAGAAATCTCGTGGTTACGATTGAAGGATCTCACCCGATCAATTCAGTGCAAAATGGGAAGGTCGAGGTTATATAAAACCGTGTATTTAGAATTATAGAAATATGCGACTTGTGCTATTAAATCAAAATCCAACGCGTTGGTTCATGGGACTTCTCTACGCGTAGGATAACGAAGACATGACGCGGGGAAAATTTGTGGCTATTAGTACGGTCTCCCTGTCCTGTAAACTGAACACGAATAAAAGACAGAAAATCTTTTATCTACTTCAGTTACTGAGAATCTCAGTAACAGCGATCGCCACATTTGGATCCTACAGTATCATAACAATGCACATTAAGAAGCGTAGTAAGAAATCTAGTTACTAAAGGCATCCGTCTGACCTATAGCAGAAGTCGATAGGCAGAAAGGGTTCGGTTCCAGGTCAAGATCCAGGAGTCAGGCATGCAGGCAGTCAGACGGCTAAGGTGCGCAGTGTTTGGAATTGGATCTGCGGGATAGATAAGGATAAGAAGAGGAATCAGGATAACATCTGCGACAGAGGAGTGTTTTCAGTAATTGCAAGGGATGAAGTGATCAGGTGAGTTTGTATGATGGATCAGATAATTGTCATATACAGCTGCTTGGCTTTGTCTTGTAAGTTTCCCATTTGACATGCGTTATACAACTACACTACACAACTACACAAAAGATATAAAACGAAGGATTGGTCTGGCATCGGCAATTTTTGGGAGACTGAGCAAGATGTGGAAAACAGACAGTATATCAACAAAGACAAAGACGAACTGTACGAAGCTTTTGTCATCCCGGTGCTGCTGTATGGATCAGAGTGCTGGTGCATATGGAAGGAGGATGAAGGGAGACTGCTAGTGGCGGAAATGAGCTGGCTGAGGAGAATCTTGGGTAGAAGCAGACGTGAGAGGATTCGTAATGAGGTGACCAGAGAAGAACTGGGACAGAGGAAGATATTGGTGGACAGGATTATAGAAAGAAGACTGACTTGGTTTGGGCATGTAACAAGGATGGACAATGGAAGACTACCAGCCAGGGCACTCTATGGCCATGTGGAAGGAACACGGAGCGGAGGAAGACAGTCCAAGAAATGGATGGACAGTGTGAAAGAAGGCTTGGAAACCAAGGGACTGGACATGAGAACCGCCATACACACAATCAAGGATAGAGCAAAGTGGAGACATCTTGTTCATAATTCATCGTGGCATACGCCTGACGGAAAAGAGGAGAGAGAGATACAACTACACGATTGCATGACTACGATTGCGATTTTTTAACAGGAGCGAAATCTTATGGAAGGAAATTAGATCTTTATTCACCGTAATCGGAATAGTTTGTTGACAGTCTTAGACGTAAAAAGTGCACAACGCTGGGGAATACCATGACTATTAATAGCTACACGCCAACCGAACACAGCAGAAACAAAATATTTGTAACTCTAGGCTAGCATAATTATTATGTGAATCATAGCAATATCGAGTACCAAATACGATCTGTCACAACCAATGCAATGCAATGCAAGTAACATAGCCTGTCGCAAGAAATCCAGCAAGAAAGAGGGACCTAGACGCCTATCCAACCCCAAACAACACCCACCGTAGCTGCCACGTTGTCTCTCCGTCTGACTTTTGGATTTTGGCTGGAACAAAACCCTTTTTGCCTATCGAATTTGTTTTGACTGAGCGCCTGTGAATAAGCTGGTCCCGTGGCTTTCTTTGGGTGTTGTAGAAATCTCGGGATAACGATTACGATATATGGTAGGCCTAACTCAGAAAATTGGGTCACAGATCACAAGATGGCGATGAACGTTGGGAGTCTCCGAAAGTCAACACCGACGGGCCTAAATGTCGCAAATCTCTCCATAGACCACAAAAAGCAAAACATAAATTACAACATCTTGCGATTGCCTTTAAAATCATAGTCAGTATGTGACACAAACCTTTGACATGGAAATACGTAACAGCGTAAATCGAAAAAAACGAAACGATTTCGAAAGTAAATGGCGCATATAGCGGCTGCATGTGACATGGTCTAGTTTAGCATATACGATAGGCCTACATAGAGTAATCATATACATCAAGAGATTTCTACCTAGCCCAAAGAAAGCTAAGTCGCGGGAACCAGCCTTTACGTAGGCGCTCAGTCAAAACAAAATCGATAGGCAGGTAAGGTCAGATTCGGTTCCAGGTCAAGAGCTAAGATTCAGGCAGGCAGAAAAAACTTAATTAGACAGTTCCCTTAGTGCTTTTTCACAAAGTGACGCGGGGAGTGAATATTAAAAGTTATAAAGCCTGCCATTTTCCATTGTATTAAATAGTTCTAGATTGCAAAATGTTTGTTTCTTTTGTTTTTTGTTTAGCAACATTACTAAAATGCTCGCTGTGATATTCATCATTCTGGCTGCTGCGACACTGATAAATATCCACAGTGAGTTTTCTGTCGGAATTTTATATCTATATGACAAGATACAAACATAAGAGGAACAAGAAATGTTTTCGTTTACATATTTTGTCAATTGCAGGAACTATGCTTACAAAATTTCTCATGAGCGAGTGTGGGCACGCTGGCATATTGGATAGAGCGCTGGGCTTGTAATGCGGTGAGTAGGATTACGGGTTCGAACCTCCTCCGAGACGATAGCTCTGTAGGGACCTTGAGCAATTCATGTTGGCAAAAAAATTAACTCTCAAACATTTTATACTAGTGTAAAAGTTTTGTATAAACACTTCATGTACAACGCATTTAATACACGTATTTTCTTTAAAACCTACTGACGCATGCTTACTATAATACATATTCAAGCTTACTTTTTGTAAGAGCCACCATAAGACGTGAATCATATTATTAGGTTATTTTTTAAACTATGGAGTACGAATACAGTTTATATATATTATGGATGATCTAAAATGTTTTAATTTCAGTTGCGAACTCAGCATTGGTTGAATTTCCTAAGAATGCAATCGTCTTGGAACACGAATCGTCCAAAACGTTTGAAATGGCGTGTAAATCAGATTCCCAGTCCAATTTGAAATGGTTTGTGCAGAAGAATCGCGACTCGGAAAAAGAACCGCTGTATAATGGGTACTTTTTACATCCAGATGCAAAACCTTATTGCACGGTTATAACGGATGAAGCTGGAAAATACAACCTTCGTCTCAGAAACACAGTAGAAGCTGCACAGACTTACAGTTGCTTAGAACCTGGAACTTTAGCTGAACGCAGCGCAGATTTAATCTGGCTCAGTACGTTGAGTAACTTCTATTGATATGTTAACCAAATGTTGTTAATAATTTAGCTTATGTTATTTTCTTAAATTGTTTCCTTAAACCATAACTTAGATTTGATTATAATCTTTTAACTTTTGTTTATGCAATATTTCTTTTTTCGATTTTTTCTATTTAAAATATGTCACTTTAAAACCGTCTGTGAACAGTAACTTACTTAAATTTACAGTTCACAGAAACGAAACTATCGATAGCAATCTATTTCTCGTTGACTGTTTTGTGTAGCCAGCGTTAAAATTCCATAGCATCAAAATCGTCGCTAATTTTTTTTAGCAATTTCACATCTTTTGAAGACTTACCCTTAGCGACCTTTGGCCTGGCGCTCTCTTTAAACAGACAAGAGTCAACAGACCACTTCGTTTCGCTTATACTGACCATCGTCTTCGCAGCCGTACTTGTCGAGTTATCCAGTACCCTACACACCTGACCGTTATTAAAATGCGCTGACACTGCATGCAATTTTTTACTTTTATCTACTGTATGGCCTGTTATTTCGTATTGTAGTTAAGTATTTATCGGTGATGTGAGCATATGACGATTGTCGAGGATGCCTAGATAGGCTGGAATAGCTTCATCTGTTTGTTTGAGTATCATTCTACTGTTTAATTGCATCTGAATTTAATTTGTTGTAAACATGTTGTAATTAAAGATTTTATGTGATTGATTCCAAAACAGGTGATCTAATCTGCAACGACAGTTCGACCGAAGACCTTGTCAATCTGAAGTGTAGCGTTGAATTCCGTGGAAACTGGGCTCCTACGATGGAATGGAAGGAACACAGCAGCCTTGGCGAGAAAGTCCTTTCAGTCGGAATTATCAATAATACAGTTCCTAATCAGTTTGTTACCAGTACATTGTTTATGGCAGTGCAGGATGGTAGCAGAAGCTACACCTGCACAACAAAATTCGACATCAGTGGAAAGCCTCCTCATACAACAGCAGCAAACGTCCCTGACTGTAATCTAAAATGGACGTCTTCAGCGTTGCCCAATTCTCAAGGTCTGTGTTAACCAAGTGTCAAGGTCTGTTAAGTCAAAGTTATTCAACAACCTTGCTTCTTTCGTTCTATAGATAATGCTATTCTTGATGATAGTTAAGGCAGTGTAACGATATTCATTGTAATCAGGCGTAGAATGATCTAATAGAATGGGACAAATACCACTTCACTATACTTCCCGTATTTATGTATCTGTAACTTTTATAGCACATCTCAAGAACCTCTCAGAAGCACTCGAAGAATAAAAATTTAACAGATCTAAAAGGTGCGTTTTTGGCTTCGTATCATGTGACATACAGCAATTGTCATTTGATTGATTGCTTGTGTTGTAGATGAATCTCTTCCAGATAAACGTTCCAACGCAACGCAAAGTAGGCCTAATACATTCAAAGTGTCTATGGCGTCATTATAGGAACCTACTTCACGATTGTATAATATAGTGTTTTGACTAGATTATGTAACACCCCTTGCATTGTATTGCTTAATTTATATAGCGCCCATTAGAGAAAATTTGAGGTTTTGCGAAAACAGGTTTAAGTCAGTTACCTAACAATCTTAGTTTCTGCATAGCTGGAGTGTCTAGAATAAGTGTACAACAAGAAATTGTTTTTTTCAAATTCCATGGAAGAAAATTACAAAGCTTCGAGTCAATAATCGCGAAATCCGGCCATTAATATAAAACTAGTCCAAAATGGCGTCCAGGCACCAGAAACTGGAAGCGGGAATTTCTCACGAGATTTGTTGCTTATGTGTTGTAGACGCAACATCAACATTGATCGCAGCAACTGCACCTATAGTTCCGATAGTAATCGCAGCAATTATAATTCTGCTTGTTGTTTTATTCATTCGCAAGAAAAACACAAGAGGTAAGGCTACGCAATGTATCATAACTCAAGAACCACTTTGAATAGAAACGACTCAGTTTCAGTCAATATCTTCAAAATCAGGGGGTACGGGAGCCGATTGAATGGAGAGATCGGTTTATAACGCGGAGAGTATGGATTCGAGGCTCTTCTGAGACAGTATATGTCTCTCTGTGTATGGACGGAGCTTAGTGCCATCGATTGAAGCTTAGTCATCATATAGTGGCACTTAATAAATGCAGAAGAAATGATGATGATGGTGATAATAATAATAATAATAATGATAATAATAATAATAA
Organism: Norana najaformis; assembly: GCA_964023275.1. Taxonomy (NCBI): domain Eukaryota; kingdom Metazoa; phylum Annelida; class Clitellata; order Crassiclitellata; family Hormogastridae; genus Norana; species Norana najaformis. The sequence goes on from OZ029914.1 coordinate 47,789,765, forward strand.
AAATAATAGTGATAATAATAATCATCATCATCATTATTATCATCATCATAGTCAAACAATAACAATAATAGTAATAATAATACATATTTCATCTTAAGTAGGATACATTAGGTTTATTAGTGATCCCAATGCTCTTCTCTTAGTTCTATTTCACAAATTTGACTTTTGCATTACATAGGCCTATCTCTTTAGAAAAATAATAATTGATTTTATTGTGCCAGTAAATAACATAAACTATAGGCCTGTCTAACGCTTGCATTTCTATCTCTTGTCAATATCATTGTAATACAATATACTTCCCTTCTGCGATCTCATACAAGAAGACTGCAGATGACATGTGCTCCGTTATCACACCAGAAATATTCGCTTAAAGCCTAGTCTATCTATTGATACTAATCTTTTATTGATTTGCTTGTTGTCTGACTTTCATAAAGTTTGCAATGATAAGACTAGGAAAGCAATAAATATTAATGTAGTACAAATGACATTTTGCTTTAAGAAATTTTCAATTTATCTGTAAACTTAATATGTACACTTTATGCTGTAATTCTTTAAATGTGAGTGACATCTATTATAAATTGCGAAATCAAATTTAGCTATTTGCACAGATTCAATAAATTTCTTTTGCATACTATTACTTTTTCAGGTCAAAACCAAATCGAAAATCAAAGAAAAGGAGAGAAACCAAGATATCAGCTCTTACTCGAGTAAGTTTAAGCTGAAGTATTGGCAATTATTTCATTAGGATTTGACTCTTGAATTTGAAAAATTAACAACCCAATTCTCTTAGTACATCATCATACTGTAGTACCATAGTCTGCTGAATCTCGCTGCTAGTGAACCTGATAAGTTTATATAGATAGTTATAAGAATGCAGCACGAGCCTAATCGTTAGAAACAGTGACAGCTCCAGAAGTTACAAAGGTGGTCATGTCAGCAACAGCATAGTTAAGGCCTGCTTAAAGCCACCATTGCTGGGGTTCAGAAGAATTTTTGACGATTTTCAGATGTTTCAGAGGTTCCCAGGATTTTTTATTTCTTAAGTTTCCCAGTTTGTTTCTATAGTTTTACAGTTTATTATACATACTTATCTGTATTTATTGATCATTATACAGATTTACAATCATTTTGTTTGCCAGTTTTATCATGACCTTTTTTACTTTACAACAGATTTATTGGCAACCGTCGCATTAGCTAGCTATTTTTGGCTAAAAAATTAAATGGATACCCTACTTGATCTGTAAGTTGCAATAAATGCATGAAGTTTAAACTAAAAGATTTGCTCTGTTATAGAAAGCTATCAGGGTTCCGACACAGTTTTCAGCATGAGGAGAATCCAAACAAGGTCATGGAAGTTTAGAAGTGCACAGGTAGAGGTTCCTCAATATATAAAAAAATTATTTAGGAGCGTCTCCTAGGAAAAAGGTTGGAAACACTGTTTAGTTGTACAATGTTGTACAGTAATCTTAATTGCACATTTAGATAGCACGTCTTCAAGAAAACTACTCAGAAGTGCTCCCGAATCACGAGATAACGCAAGCCCACGATCAAATAGAATGGTATTTAATTGCTGGCGAAATATATGTGGCCTTAGTACACTGCAACGTCATTTTCTTTTCTTCTGCTTATGCAATACTAGTATAGTTTTAGCGGCGTCTTAAGGGTATCAGGACCGATACCGTCGATCTTACTTTACCTCACAAACTTTACCTTTCTACTTCTTACAAATAGAGCTAGTGAAATCTTAAAAGACACCTGTAGTAACTTGGCGAATTCTATCAACTTGGGAGGTTGGGACTAACACTAACCACCTCACTATCAGGCACCCCTTTAGGTAAGATAAAGCACTATTGATGTTTAGTCTGTATTCATTTTGTATTCTATTCAATTCAGAGAATGTTTTCCGAGACCTGAAGTCGAAAATTGTGAAACAACTTTATATCTGCCTGACTGAAAGTCTTCTCATGATATAAGCTGAGCTGGAACTAAACGTTATGGTCTGGTCTTGCCAAAATGGTTTGCTTGGTCTTGTTGGAATTTCACAAATTCATAACAAGAACTGTTTAGAATTAGATTGGGCTAATACTCTGCTCTACTTCTTCGTTTCTGCCTACATCTTCCCAAGGTTTCACGAAATACTGCAAGCCTTAATTGAAAGCAAACCAGTAAAAGTACTGAAATGTGATTTCCGTTCAAAGTAGAAACTGTACAACCATGCTGGATTGTTTGAATTTCTATTGTTATTTGTCTATTTTCAACAATTATTTGTCTTTGTTTATTTTCTGATTGTTTATAATTTATACTGCTATTTTGCATTTGCCAACCTATAATGGGTCGTCCATTAAGGAGAAGAGAGGGAGGGGTCACCCAGATGCGGACAAGATAAGGAAGGGTTATACCCAATGCGGACGTCCGCATCTAAACTTTGTACACAGTTATGTAAGTTAAATCTGTACATTAGATATCAACTTCATTCAGAGAACAGACAGCCTGTATTACATGGATCTAATTAGTGTCTCTGCTGGACGCGGCAGTTTAAAAGACCCCACACTGTAACGTAGATATCCCTTCAAGATCAACGAGATAGCCTAATTTAGACAGCAAAAATTCGCTTGAGTGCCGACGTCTGCAAAAGGAATTGAGGAGGCTAATGCCAATTGCGGACAAGAGAAAGAAGGGGTCCAAGGCAAGTCATTGTTATGCGGACCTCCTTTATAGAAGACCCTTAAGCTAAGAGTTTCTGGTCTGTGCTGAGCTTCGGGTGAGGAATGACGACAGTCATGGCACTGTGTATAAGTCTAAGCTAAAATAAATGACACTAGTTAACAATACATCTAATAGAGATTAAATGTGATGCTTTCAGTGATAATTACAATATCCTCTGGGAACTGTGCTCCAATTTTATCAATATCTTCCATGACATTTGGATAAGAAAATTAACAGTATTACGGTATCCGTGGAAAATATTCTCCAATGGTGCGAATCCTGTCTTATAATGCAATATGTGTCTCATAATGGCAAACCTATGATAATGGTAATGAGATGTGGTGGCAAAAGGCTCTATTTCTTGGTCCACATTAGGCCTACATGTTTATGATATTAATGGTCTTCTTGTATCTAACCTGTTTAGCATCGTTATTTTTTCTTGATAGCAAATTATTTTGCTTCTGATCAATCACTTGGTGCCTTAATATTAATTTAAAAAACTATGAACTAAATTATGTGTCTGGATCAGGGCTAACAAACTGTCACTAAACATAACGATATGTGTTTCATGCTGTTTTTTCAAATCGCGATCCTTCACCTGTTTGTATTTGGTATCGACAGTGGATCAATAAAGTTACTTATAAGTTTCTAGCACCGTACGTTGATGCTTCCCTTACCTGGAAAGACCACACTAACTATATGGGTCAAAACATATATAAAATTATGGGTTGGCCTGTCTCAAATAAAACGTGTTACCGCAAAACCTACTTGCTAATTTATCCTTATCCTCTGGTGTTAAAATATTGTTACCAATCTAGCTTAAATGCAAATGTACGTTTTTCTATAGCTACCTTTTGGCCTCGACCCTGCTCATTTCTCAATGAATTTATAGGGCGAGATCCTTCACCACCGCTACACGTTTGAATAGACGCCACGCCATTCAAGGTTCCTGTATTCGGACCGTGCTAGCCAGAGATTCAAATCTCCGACCGAATTAAGCCACGATCGGATTGCAAATCATAATGATCAGTGCAGTTGAAAAGCGAATGATTTCTGTGTAGTCGAAAGGCGAATAATTTATTCATTGAACAATTAGAATAAAATTAGCACTGATCATAATGATCAGTACAGTCGAAAAGCGAATGATTTCTGTGTAGTCGAAAGGCGAATAATTTATTCATTGAACAATTAGAATAAAATTAGCACTGATCATAATGATCAGTGCAGTCGAAAAGCGAATGATTTCTGTGTAGTCGAAAGGCGAATAATTTATTCATTGAAAAATTAGCATGGTAGAGGCCATACGGTCGCAACAGAAAATGTGTACACTTACATTTAACTACTGACGACGTTTTCATAAATAAAAAACACTGTGTTGATTCTTTGTTAAGGAAAAATAACTTCATTCTAATATTCGGTTTTACTGAAACCAGCATTTCCGAAGGAAAGCAAAGCTGGAATCGAACTGGCCATCGCTAATGGAGTACTAAGCTTTGTGGGAATGTTTATGTTAGATGTGGGCCTCATACTTATTATTACAGCCTGTCGAAAAGGTATGTTGAACTAGTGTTTCGTAATTTGCGTTTTAAGACGGACGCTCTTCCATGTAAAGTTGAATTACACAGTTAGAGATCAAACCATTCTGCACCACCCAAATCTTTTGTACGTGGTGAATAACCCATTTATTTAGAAGCGTTTTACACTGTAGTAGTCATCGTATGAGTCGTGTGAAAATTTACCTGTTCTTTGTTTTTGCTGAGGTCGTGTTTTTGCTTTAGCCGAAACATGTGCAGTTTCTGGAGCACACATCTGAAAACTATATGTTGGTAGAGGCCGGTATGAAGCGAGTTCCTTCCTTGTTTGGATTGCCACAGGGGTCAGTTTTGGGTCCCTTGCTTTATATACTGTTTACTGCTGACCTTTCTTGGCTCTTTGCTAGCTGCGTGCTCGGCTTCAAGCCAGTCCTATGCCGACAATGTGCAGGCCTATCTATGTTCATTGTTCTGCTTCTGATGCCTCAGCTGCTGTTCGAGCTGTGTTGTGCTTCTGACTCCCTTCTGACTTGGATGTCTTCAAATCGATTGAGATTGAATCCTTCCAAGATTCAATATATTTGGTTGGGCACTAGGCATCAATTGGCTAAAATCAATCTACCTGTACTACATTTAGAATTTTCTCACATCACCTTCTCAGTCACTGTTTATGACCTTGGTATTGAGTTGGATCAGGAGCTCTCTTTTAAGGCTCAGGTACATCGTCTTTGTCGTAGTTGCTACTACCAGCTACGGCAACGTCGTGTTGTCTCACGTTCTCTCTCAGTCACCTCATCTAAGACTCTGGTTCATGCATTTGTCACTAGTCGGTTGGATTACTGCTCTTCTTTATATGTTGGACTCCTTGATGTACGGCTTTTGTGGCTGGATCGTGTGTTGCGGGCGGCTGCACGGCTTATTGGTGGCATCTCTAGGTTTGGTCATGTCTCTGATTTTATGCGAGATGAGTTGCACTGGCTTCCTATGAGTCAGCGCATTCACTATAGGGTCATCGTCTCTGTTTGGAACTCCTTGTTGGGTATTGCCCCCTCTTACTTGAGGGAGCTTTGCCTACCTGTCCGGTCCAATTTGGGACGTGCTTCTCTTCGCTCCGCTGCTAGTGGTAATCTATTAATGCCTCGCGCTCGCACCTCGACCATGCAGCGTCGTACTTTCTCTGTTGATGGCCCAACCCTCTGGAATGGACTTCCTTTTACTCTACGTCTTCTGCCCCGGGATTTTACTTCTATCTTCTATTCTTCTCTTAAGACTGTTCTCTTTCGCCGATGTTGGTTTGGGAACGCTTCTGAGTAGTTTTCTTGAAGGGGCGCTATATAAGTGTTCTGTATAAATAAATAAATAAATAAATAACATACCTTACTTTCTTACTTTACCTTACCTGAGAAGTCCTCACCAACGTGGCATGACCTGATGATTCTAACTAATCCACTCAAATTTAGTTACAATTATTAGTACCCCAAAGATAACGAGTATCCGATTCGCACCACTGCATGACTTTGTGCGCGTGGCATATTGGTTGTTGATCGTTCTAACTATTGTAGTCATATCGCAAACTAGTTCGCTAGAGGGCCATGCTGAACTAGAAAACATTCATGCACTAATAACGAAACCACACATAGGGCTAACTCAGCGAAAATAATTTTTATATGTATTGAAATTCGAGTAAACTGCTTGTATAGCTCTCTAACGTGACGTTAATGTAAATTTACATGTTTTTAAGCGATCGTATTGTCTCGACCCTGCTGCTCATTTTTCAATGAATTTATCGAGTGAGATCCTTCAACACCGACGTAATTGTTTTGTAGCCGAGTTCACTTGAAAGCTTTGCTGAAATAGAACACACTTTATGCATTCTTCATGAAACTTTATGTTGAATTAACTGATTCTGAAGTTTAATGAAGAGTATACTTCTTATTCAGCGTTTTAACCGATGTAGTCGATTTGTAGTAGCTTTCGCTAGAGGGGGAAACATGAACGGAAAATTTATCGAGAAAGACAACTCTTTTATGCTGGTATTGATTTCAACTTAAACAAAAGGCCGATTACAGACAATATCCCGTATATTCTAGCTCACATTGCAAATGGTAGCAAGCTACGGGTGCATAGTGGCATCCATGAACATGGCTGTCAGTGTCGGCAATACATACAGTAGGTGCCGTAGGCCCTACAACATTTTGGCCGATATGTACAGAGACACGGACATCATAGGTGGCATGGTGTCCGAAGGGCTAACGCGTCGGCTTTTCTCTATACGGCCTGAGTTCACATAATTGAACTATTATTTGAATAAGCTCACTTCTGGACCAATAAATTTGTTAGAGAGTAGGAGTTGACGATCGGTTTTAAATTGGAAAGTAAAACCACGTTGGGCCAATGTTGGATCGGATTCCAAACAAGCTGTGGGCTGATATCGGATGTACAGCCATTCGCCGATAGTGACCTTGCAGGATTTTTAACCCTGGACAAGTGTTCGCGCACGACTGGCAATCTCTATCGCCAAGCAGTAAAATTTGGTACCGTTTTAAATTGGTTTCATCATTAAAGACTTGTCACTTACCCAAAAAACGAAGGAAAATCCTCACAACTCTGTTATTTTCGTCAGTAATTCACAATCCAACCACTCATTTGTTCTATTTCTGTAAATTTGGCCCAAGAAACATTCTCTTCGTCAGTCAAGACTTACTTGTTAAAATTAACTGGGCAACCATGTTCACAGCGCTTTTGAGAGGTTCTTAAAATGCGCTATATAAAAGATTAGATACATACATACACTCCGTTCAACCCGCTCCTCTTCCACCTAAGATTTCTCCGCCATTCAGTCTCCTCAATCTTCAAATTTGAAATTTAGTTCATAGCCATAACTGCTCCACCCCTCTAGAATAAGCTCCCGTTAGAATTCCAACTGTCTGAACCATCCTACGAACTCATCAACATTGCATTGTAAGCAATCTACGCATCACTTTGGCATCGTATTAAAATGTGTCTTTTTACAAGGAATTTTCCTCTCTTAAGGTCAAAAAATAAATTGCAACCAAACGCTAGATTCCAGTTATTGTGGAACGGGGCCCCAAAAGTCCCAAACATGATGAAACGCAATTTCCACATATTTTCTCAATGTAAGTGTCAGGTAATTTCCCAAACTAAAGTTTAAAGCATTCTGTTATAATCTATTCACCTAGGCAATCACCAGAAAATCCAAAAGTCTTCCAGGTATTTTGAAAGGGAGCTTCATTAGGTGGATACCTCATGACTGGAAGCTTAAAAACTTGAGCTGGGAAAGTCTAGCGGACATTCATTGTGAGAAAATATGTGCAATTAGCATTTCTTCACGTTTGAGCCCCCATGCCTATCCAAATTTGAAGCAAGTTTAAAGATTAAATTTCCTTTCCATTACCTTATTACTAATGGCCTTTTTAAGTTACAAACTTCAACTGAACAGAAACAACAGAGTAAAAATCCAATATACTGTGAAATAACTGAAATAACTGAAATAACTGCATGCATTCATACATTGCAGGCCTATGAACTATAATAACCACATTTTGGAACATTTTGCTATTAATTAATTTTTGTGTTTGTTTAACAATAAAACCCAATCGAGCAGCTATAAAAAGAATGAATTAAAAAGAAGAAACTGAATAATATCGATTTGGGACAAGGCATAACTTAGCAGGATTTTAAAATACAGGACACACAACATGGCGTTGCATCGTCAATATTACTACCCTTACAAGCTTAACTCACCATGTGGGCATCATGTAGGCCCATGGTTAGAGAAAGAGCACATGATTAGACCTACGCTCACGATCTAAAATTTAAGTGTACATATACTGGTATGGCCAATGTTTGCAGTTTCTTTAAAAGATGTCATCGGACACTTTTCAAAAATTATTCCTGAAACATTAACTTTGCTTTGATTATACTTATCCATTTACCATCATGATTTATTTGTGAGAGTTTTTACTACATCTTTTAGTTTTCACTAATTAATGTGTTCATCACTCTGAAAATTGTTATCGGTCACTAATACGAAGACTGTGTCTAGGAATTTGCTCACGGTGAAACTTCGACGTAGGCTTATACTCACCAATCATTACCTTTGATAAGTTTTTAAAAGAGCCACATAAATGTTCAGATACATCCATACATTCGCACATTGCAGGCCTAAAAATTTCCACCAGGCTTACTAAAAAGACGATTAATGGCTTGGCTCTTGATTCAGTCATGACTGTAAGCTTAAAAACTTCAGTTGGAAGAATAACCTGACATTTATAGTGAGAAAATATGTGCAAATAGCATTTCTCCACGTTTTAGGCTACCCAAATTTGAAGCAAGTTTAAAGATTAAATTTCTTACCTATTACCTTAATACAAATTTCCCGTTTTAACTTACAATTTTCAACTGAACAGAAACTGCAGTGCAGAAGTAGAGATCCAATGTACTGTGAAATAACTTAACTGTAACAACCTCAATTTGGAACTTTCTGCCATTTATTATCTTTGCTCTTTGTTTAACAAAAAACCCAATCTAACTGCTATAAATAAATGAATTAAAAAGAAGAAACTTAAATAGAATAATAACGATTTGGGATGAGGCATGACTTGGCAGGAAGTTAAAATATAGGACACTATATGGCGTTCCATCGTCAAAATGACTACCCTCATCAGTTCAAATCACCCTGCGGGCATCATGCAAACCCATGTTTAAACAAAGAGCTCATGATTATACTGACACTCAGGGTCTAAAATTTAAGTGTAATTATACTGGTATAGCCAATGTTTGCAGTTTCTTAAAAGATGTCATAGGACACTTTTCAAAAACTATTCCTGAAACATTAACTTTGCTTCGATTATACTGATCCGTTTATCAGCATAATTTAATTGTGAGAATTTTAAATGACTTTTTGGGCTTTGACTAATTAATGTGTTCGTCATTCTGAAACTTCCTATAGGCCAGTAAGGCGAAGATTGTGTCTATGAATTTGCTCACGGCGAAAATTCGTCGTGGGCTTATACGCAACAATCATTTCCTTTGGTAAATTTTTAAAAGCGCCATAAAAATGTTCATCCATACATGCATGCATTCACACATTGCAGGCCTATAGATTTCCACCAGGCTTACCAAACAGACGATTAATGGTTTGGCCACTGATTCCAAATGAAGTCAATATCCGGTTTCTCCAGCTATACATATTTATTTGATCATGTGTTTACGAAAACGGACCAGGAACTTCGCTGCTAACTCGATACTCCGACAGTGTTCTTCTTTGTCCGCTGTGTCGAGAAGCTTAATGTGAACTACTTATAAGGAAGATATACGGAAATAAATCTAAATGTGACAACGTCTTTGGCAACATGCTATCTGTTCTAGCAGTCTGCTTAGGTGAGTAGGCCGTACTATAGCAATACATGTATATCTACAACATTATAAAGTTTCCCTTTAGGAGAAAATGAAGATGATATTTTTAAATTTGTCGTTTTAATCTAGGCATCTACAATTTTGCGATTAGATTAAAAACACAAATAAAGAAAAATGGAAAAAACACGGACATAGATCTCACACAACCGATAATTTATAATTGAACGAAGGAAAGTCTAATACTCCAAACGAGGAAGGGAGGAGGGAAAGGGAGAGAGGGAGAGAGGTAGGTGTTTCTTTCACTGATTTGTGAAAGCATCCAAATGTACGGCTACCAGAGGTGGGTCAGAATGGCCATTTTTCTGGACATCGATTTCTGGGGCTCCATTAGTTAACTTATTAAACAGGAACCTCTCCGGTACGAAGCCCCGTGAGAGCCGTTACTAAGATTTTATAATACAATAAGTTTCTACTTTTGTTGCCGTTACTAAGATTTTATAATACAATAAGTTTCTACTTTTGTTTCAAATTCGACCACCATCGGGCAAGCAATCAATGCAGATTCAGTCTTTGTGGTCAAGAGAGGTTCACAAAGGTCATTAACTGAACTGTAGGTAATATACATATACAGGCCGTTAGATATGATTTGGCACAAACGCCATAATTCGCTCAAAATATAGGTTAATGCACTTGCAATAGTCTCCAAGATAAATATTGCATGAACAAAAGATCAAGACAAAAGTTACTTCAAGAAGTTATTTTAAAATGTCTTTCGTATTTCAGCTGTCTCGTCATTCATTGCATTTGACGTGTCGTTTTCGACTGCTTTAACAAGATATGTGGTAGTAGAAAAAAATAAAGAAAAAGTGATTTGCAGTAAAAATCAAAACGACACGGCTACATTGACATTCACTTCATGGAAACCATATCAACGAAAAGAGATTATATTTGATGTAAATAATGTTTATCTTATTGAATCAAGATACAAGAATCGTAAGGGTATCAACGGACAACACGATATTGTCATCATTTTCGTTGATATTGTTCAAGCTGGAACATACATATGCCATATAAATACAGCTCACGGTTCAGCATACGATGGCGACGAAACGCAGTTTACGGTTTTAGGTAACTTGAGATTAATAATTGTAATAAATAAATACGTGTTGCGTTTTCAATTTCAATTGGTATCTCCTAAAATTGAAGATTTTTCTGATTTCACCGGCACAAGACTGGAAGTAATTCTGACTAAATCCCGTGTAGTGGTGCTACATAAATTATGGCCTGTATTGCATTACATTATGTGGATATGAACACCAGATATAGAAGTATACGGCCAATGTATTCTCCATTGCCATCACTCTATATCATCATTGATAAGCATTTCGAATCGTTTTTGCCTGTGGTTGTTTCTCAAGGCTGACCTTAATATATTACAATCTTTGACACGATAGATAAGTGTCACCTTAAAACTTTACATTTTCCCTTTAGTCATCAACTCCCGATTGACTGCCTAACTATTCCAACAGACCGACCTTCCGGACATTGGGGGCGCGAGCTACGACACTAATTGTCATACATGTCCCAAACGAGTCAGTCTCAGTGAGAAGTGTTTAATGTATAGCAGACGAAAAGCGACATTTACACTTACTTGATTACATTTTATGTTGTGTTATGCCCTGTCTATCTTTGCGTTGTTAGCTCTGCTTGTTAAAATCTTGTCTTCTTCTAGTGTTTATAATAGCCCATCTCCAGATGAGAAAATGGGCGCTTGTTCAGTAAAATGTCTTTTCTTGGCAAATTCCCTGTTATTCCCGTTTCTCCCTTTTGCTCTCTCCTCTCTTAATAATAATAATATTAATAATAATAATAATAATAATAATTATTATTATTATTATTATTATTATTATTATTATTATTATTATTATAGTAATAATAAGACAATTTCTATAGCGCCGTAACTCGGCCGAGGCCGAAGAAAAGAGCGCTGTACATAAGTTCAGGCGACAATAGAAAATTAACTACAGTCATACGATAATTTAAATAAAAACGTTTTAAGCCCTTTCTTAAAGGTATTCTAGGATGGAGCATTCTTCAAGTGGTCGGGAAGGCTATTCCACGCAGTGGCTCGGCAATCGAGAAAGAGCTTTCGCCAACCGCGTGGAAGATCTCGGGACCTGCAGTAGGTTCCTCGACGAGGACCTCAGCCGACATCTGTTCTCATTGTCTCCGACTCGAATAAAAAATTCAGAAATGTAGTCCGGCATGAGGCCATTCAGTGCTTTGTAGGTGATCAGACATAGCTTGTATGTTATCCGTTGATGACACGTGTGGCAGAGTTCAGCACTGACTGCACCCGATCTAGCTGGCAAGCAGGCAGACCCGCTAGTAGGCTGTTGTAGTAGTCAACCCTGGAGACTATGAAGCTGTTGACCAAGGTGATGGCTGTCGAGGTAGGAATCAGCTTGCGGATGAATTTTATACGACGCAGTTGATAGAAACAGCCACGAACGAGTTGACTCACATGGGCCGACCTGGTCAAACAGCTGTCAAAGTGTACTCCAAGGTTGCGGATGGTGTCGGCTGGTCGAACTACCGTCTCGTTGACTGCGAATGAACTGTCGTCGAGTAGATGGTGACGTCGGAGAGTGGTGCACCATAGGAACTCAGACTTCGATGGATTGAGTCTGAGACGGTTGGAAGCCATCCACTCCGAAATGCGTTCAATACACAGCAGCACTCTTTGTTTCAACTCCGCGGTTTGCGATGGCTCACAGAAAAAGTAGAGTTGTGTATCCTCCGCATAGAAGTGGTGGAGGAGACCATGGGCTTGTAAAAATATTCTCCACGTCAGATGTGTATAGCACGAAGAGGAGGAACCCGAGGACTGATCCCTGTGGGACTTCACAGGTGACCAGTCTAGGTGGAATTGCCTCCACGGCTGCTATTGCTCTCCCCTAACCCAGTTTCCCCAGCCCTTTTCCATTTCTCCATCTTCAATATCCCCTCACCATCCCTGGTCTCTCTCCACAGCTCTATCTCATGTATTCATAAAATCTTCTTTTCTTTCCACTTTCCCTTTCGATCTTCATCCGCTCCTCCACTCTCCTCCAATCTGCTCTTCATCCTCTTTGAAACCATTATTCCGCGCCCATATTTCTCAACTCTCAATTTTCTCAGTTCCTCTGTCTTGCTTTCTTTCAAATCTCGCCTATTTCACTTTAATCTCCTTTTCCAGGCTTCTTCCATTCCCGATCTCTACCATATGTTTATTAAATTCTGTGTTACTGCCCGTTGCCAGGGACACGAAAGCAATTGTCCACAATGTTCCCATATTATTCGTTATTTGTCAATTTACATAACCAGCTCGCAATTCGAACTCTCCTGTGTTTTTACTGAGGTGAAAAGCCGCTGCGTTAGCCGTTGGGCCTCCGTATCATCATATTGCCTTTGTCTTTGTATCCATCCAAGTTCAGTATGGCCTATATGTACTGCAGAAGCAAGTAGCATATAAGATCTGTATGTATAGTTCATTTAACTCCAATTAGCTTGTTTATTCTATATCTCACAAAAGAACTTTTCGTGTTTAGTTATCCCGTCTCAAAAGTACATGCCACACTGCATGATTTTCAACATATTTCTATTTCTATTCAGCGCTTTCAGGTAGTAAACTTAGAGGTCTAAAATTGAACTTTTAGAATCTGAACCGAAGTGTGCCACAGATGCAGACGGAATTGTGAAGGAAAACGGTTTTCTGCACATGGGATGCCATATCGTATATGCTGGAAATATGATTCCCGTCTTCACATGGACAAAAAGCAACACTCAAGATGCGATCTTTACAGACGGAATCACTTCTTCCACCAGTGCAGTTCCGCTTAACAAAACTTCCTCATTCATCACGCAACTGCGCTCTGATGACAACGGCGTAACGTTCAGATGCAAAATCAAATTTCAGTTGCCTAACAACGTTCAAGGAAATGATCCCGATTATGAATTCACGCGGAATTACACATTACGTAAGCAAGCCTATTACTATGCTAATTATATGAAAAGCTGCCTGACGCAAACTCACCTGACGATGGTATAAATGTAATAGCATCAACTGTAGATAAAAAGCATCCAACATTTGTAGAAACTCCTCAAAAGCGTGGCCTCATCAATTGAATGACATGAGTGGCTGATGTGACCTTTGACTTTCAGCAGATAAGAAATTCCCTTTCGACCGTATGAACAGATGCATTGGTATTAATTAATTACTGCACCGCTTACTGCGCTGGAAATCTTCCTCTTAGGCTTAGCTATTGGAATTATACTGACGAAGTTATCAAGATCCATGTACTGTGAAATAACAGATCTGAAATAACCTCGATAACCTTTTGCTATCTATTACTTTTCTTCTTGTGAAGCAAATTAACCCAATCGAATTGCTATCAATAAAATGAATTTAAAAGGAGGAACTAAAATACAGTTATGTGCAAAAGTTTGGAATCACCAGGCGATATTTTGAAAATTCAGTATTTTTTCTTTTTCATGCAACTCGTATGCTGCAAGATGATGCTATTACAATTTATTTAAGCATCTTTGGCCAGCTATAAGCTAATTAAATATTTATTGTGCAACATGTGCTTCTTAGGAGTTAGCATTCGTAGGGGGCTTTCATGGCTTCTAGTAAAAAACCGAAAACATGCAATTTGATTGTTTCTTCTTTTAACATTTTTGGCCAAGTAATAATTTTATTTCTTATTTTCTTTATGTGGTAGACTTGAAAAGGGCCCCTTTACGTGTGATTGTGATGTTTTATCCTTGCTTGACCATCTTTTGCGCTTTCGAATGGCCTTGAACCTCACAGGCATGAAATAAACCAGCTTGATGAGATGGTCCCTGGAGACCACTCGGTTCCGAGCAGCTGTTACCGGCTCTATCAGCTCTCCTTGCTTCCTGGACGACAATTGGATATTTTGACAGCTACTTTTTGCCACAAGTTTTCGAACGGATTGGGGTCTAGTGATTCAGCAGGCAATTGAAGGGTGACGATCTTGTTTTGTTTCTTCCAATCGACGACCACTTTTGCACGATGGCATGACGCATTGCCATCTTGGAACCCATAGCCATCGTCAAAGATCTGGTATGCAGATGAAATCATGCATTTCTGCAGAATATAGATGTTTTTAGTTGCATTTGCCTGCCCTCGACGATTTATAGGCGCACTACTCCGCTGGCGGTCATGACCCCAAACCATGATCATCAATGGATTAACGCACTCAGATTTGTACTCTTCATCGTGAAATTGTTTCACGTGAGCAGGCACTTGATCTCCAAAGAGGAAGAAAGTACTTTCATCCCTGAAAAGCACCTTTTCCCACATCTCACAGGTCCATTCTGGGTACTTTCTTGCCCACTCGACTCTGCACTTTCTTCGCACATTCGTCAACAGTGGCTTTCTCCTCACTATACACCCCCACATTCCAAATTCCAGGCACTTTCTCTGCACTTTCGATGACGCAACAGTGACGCCACACTTCTCATACCATTGCATCAAGAGCTGAGTTGAGAACTCGCGATAGGTTAGACAGGTGCGTCGAAGAGTTGGAATAAGCCATGACTTGGCAAGAAGTAGATGTGCTAGCATGTTCATAATACAGAGCGCAAAACAAGTTGTTGCACTGTCAATATGGCTACACCCATCGGGTCAAATCCCTCTGCGGGCATGATTTAAGCCAATGTTTAAACAAAGAATTGTGTTTTAAATACGTTCTCGATCTAAAATTTCAGCGTACATATACGGGTATGGTTAAGCAATTTTGAAAAATGACACTTTAGCATATAACTATGACTGGATTGTACTGGTCCAATACCAGCACGATTTATATATAATTATATCTAAATGTACATCACTTCTTTTAACTATTCAATGTTTCTAGTTTATAAAAAAGTCATCGCACGCTAGTCAAACATCATTCTTGAACTATTAGCTATACGATCCGATTGTTCCAAGCAAATTTTCAACATGATGTATTGCTAAGAATGTCAAATGCCTCTTTGAATTTTGACTCAAAAGTTTGTCACTCTGAAAAATTGTTATCGTTCACTAATACGAAGGTTGTGTCTATAAGTTTGCTTACGGCAAACCTTCGGCGTATACGCTCCACTCATTCCCTTAATACATCGATCACTTATTTCCTACCTGAAGCTGGGTTATTTTCTCTCTTACATGGTTTCTTATTTCTTTGCCGGCTCTAAACACAGTACAGTTAAGCAATATCGAGCTATATTTGTCAATGGTGAGTTTTAACGCATTTTTCGCGTTTCTGATTTAAATAGGATATTTTACAATATGTTTCGATATCCAGTTTACTTTGTGTTTGTTCATTTGAGCTCAGAAGGCATGTAGCGTGAGGTAAGTGGCTTCGGCTAAATTACACATGGAGGCGACAATTTGACTTATCTGTCTATTCTCTAAGATGATCTTTCAAACAAAACTGATATTTTGTAATCCTTGTTTCCTATAAAATTTTATAGGTAGGATAATCTCCCGAGTTCTTCAGTGTCCAAAAGGTGATATTGTGGGAATTAGCTTAATCACAGGCGCTTAACCAAAAAGTCGGTGAGGTACATGTGACCAGGTTCATTTCTAAGGCCAGATAGATCAGGCCTGGTAGAGAGGCAGAGGGTTACGCTGGATGGAGTTCGGAACTGGAGCGGCGAGAAATCTGAGGAGAGAAGAAAATCGAGATGAGATTTTTTAAGTAGTCGTTTTAATAGAGCGATGTAGGTATCTACAATTTTTCGATCAGTTTGATAAATGCAAAAATATCGAGAAATAAAATTGACACCGACGTATTTCATGCACAAACGACAATGTCTAATTGTACGATGGAAAGCTCAGTACTCCGATAGAGGAATGGACGCGGGAGGAGGATGAAGTGAAGGAAAGAGGTGTTTCTTTTTCTGTTTGCCCAGTCGTACTAAACAGAAAGCGGTAAGTTGGTACCGTGAAGTTTAATCATACATCTTCCACCCAGAGGAATTCACAATTCAGTCACATTTCACCAACAATTTCTGCTCTCCTCTCATTGTTCCTAGAGCTACCCGAAGTGGGCGGACATCGACTTCTGGGGCCTCAGTTAACTGTCTACTTATTACACAGGAACGTCTCCGGTACGAAGTCCCGTGAGACCCGTCACTAAAATACAATAAGTTCCGACTTTTGTTTCAAATTCAATAATCATCAGGATAGCAAAAAAGGCAGACTCATTTTTTAGTAAAGGAAGGTTCTCAAAGGTCATTAACTGAACTGTAGGTGATATAGATATACAGGCAGTTAGACATCATTTGGCATAAACGCCATAATTCGCTCAAAATATAGGTTAATGCACTTGCAGTGGACTGTAACATTAATAAAATATGAACAAAAGATCAAGACAAAAGTTACTTCAAGAAGTCATTTGAAATTTTTTTTTGTATTTCAGGTGTCTCGTCATACTTTGCATTTTCGACTACTCCAAGAAGCTCAGTGGTAGTTAAGGAAAAGAGAGTAAAATTGGATTGCAATATAAAAGGAGTCGGCGTGGTATCATGGATGTTCAGTTCAGGGAATGCATCTAATGGATTTGAAATTTATATCGTTAAAGGTATAGTTGATCATTTGAGATCAAGATACATGATTGATAACAGTATCACCGGACAACACAATCTCATCATCAATTCCACTGATATGGATCACGCCGGAATATACATATGCCGTATTCGCACAGGATACGTTAACGTTTTGAGTGAAGCTGCAGCGCAGTTAACGGTTTTAGGTAACTTGAGATTAATAATTGTAATAAATAAATACGTGTTGCGCTTTCAATTTCAATTGGTATCTCCTAAAATTGAAGATTTTTCTGATTTCACGGGCACAAGACTGGAAGTGATTCTGATTAAATCCCGTGTAGTGGTGCTACATAAATTATGGTCTGTATTGCATTGCACAATGTGGATGTGAACACCAGATGTAGAAGTGTACGGTCAATGTATTCTGCATTACCATCACCCTATATCATCATTGATAAGCATTTCGAACCGTTTTTGCCTGTGGTGGATTCTCAAGGCTGACCTTAATATATTACAATCTTTGACACGATAGATAAGTGTCACCTTAAAACGTTATATTTTCCCCTTAGTCATCAACTCTCGATTGACTGCCTCACTATTCCAACAGACCGACCTTCCGAACAGTGGCGACACCAGCTACGACACTAATTTTCATACTTGTCCCAAACGAGTCAGTCTCAGTGAGAAGTGTTTAATGTATAGCAGACCAAATGCTCCAAAAATAATTAACAAAAAGCGACATTTACGCTTACTTGATTACATTTTATGTTGTATTATTCCCTGTCTATCTTTGCGTTGTTAGTTCTGCTAGGTAAAATCTTGTCTTCTTCTATTTTTTCTATAATAGCCCAACGCTGGCAGGCAATATGGCGCTTGTTCAGTAAACTGTCCTTTATTGGCAAATCCCTGTTATTCCCGTTTCTCCCTTTCGCTCTTTCCTCTGTTGCTCTCCCCAAAACCAGTTTCCCCAACCCATTTCCCATCTCTCCCTCTTCAATATTCCCTCACCATCCCTGGTCTCTCTCCACAGCTCCATCTCTTGCATTCATAAAATCTTCTTGTCTTTCCTCTTACCCTTTCGATCTTCATCCGCTCCTCCACTCTCCTCCAATCTGCCCTCCCTCCTCTTCGAAACCATTACTCCGCTCCTATATTTCTCATCTCTCAATATTCCCTTCCTCTGTCTCATCTCTTACCAAATCTCCACTACCTAACTTTCTCTCCCTTTCCAGGCTTCTTCCATTCCCGATCTCTACCATATGTTTATTAAATTCTATGTTACTGCCCGTTGCCAGGGACACGAAAGCAATTGTCCACAATGTTCCCATATTATTCATTATTTGTCAATTTACATAACCAGCTCGGAATTCCAACTCTCCTGAGTTTTTACTGAGGTGAAAAGCCGCTGCGTTAGCCGTTGGGCCTCCGTATCACTATATTGCCTTTGGCTTTGTATCCATCCAAGTTCAGTATGGCCTATATGTACTGCAGAAGCAAGTGGCATATAAGATCTGTATGTATAGTTCATTTAACTCCAATTAGCTTGTTTATTCTATATCTCACAAAAGAACTTTTCGTGTTTAGTTATTCCGTCTCAAAAGTACATGCCACACTGCTTGAGTTTCAACATATTTCTATTTCTGTTCAGCCCTTTCTGCGAATAAACTTAGAGGTCTAAAATTCAAATTTTAGAGTCTGATCCGAAGTGTGTTACAAACGTAAGCCACGCAGATTTAACTGTGATGGAAAATGTTTCTCTGTGGATGTGGTGCCATATCGTATATGCTGGAAATATGATTCCCGTCTTCACATGGACAAAAAGCAACACTCAGGATGCGATCGTTACAGACGGAATCACTTCTTCCACCTGTGCAGTTCCGTTTAACACAAATTCCTCATTCATCACGCAACTGCGCTCTGATGACAACGGCGTAACGTTCAAATGCAAAATCAAATTTCAGTTGCCTAACAACGTTCAAGGAAATGTTCCCGATTACGAATTCATATGGAATTACACATTACGTAAGCAAGCCTATTACTATGCTAATTATATGAAAAGCTGCCTGACGTAAACTCACCTGACGATGGTATAAATGTAATAGCATCAACTGTAGATAAAAAGCATCCAACATTTGTAGAAACTCCTCAAAAGCGTGGCCTCATCAATTGAATGACATGAGTGGCTGATGTGACCTTTGACTTTCAGCAGATAAGAAATTCCCTTTCGACCGTATGAACAGATGCATTGGTATTAATTAATTACTGCGCCGCTTACTGCGCTGGGAATCTTCCTCTTAGGCTTAGCTATTGGAATTATACTGACGAAGTTATCAAGATCCCATGTACTGTGAAATAACAGATCTGAAATAACCTCGATAACCTTTTGCTATCTATTATTTTTCTTCTTGTGAAGCAAATTAACCCAATCGAACTGCTATCAATAAAATGAATTTAAAAGGAGGAACTAAAATACAGTTATGTGCAAAAGTTTGGAATCACCAGGCGATATTTTGAAAATTCAGTATTTTTTCTTTTTCATGCTACTCGTATGCTGCAAGATGATGCTATTACAATTCATTTAAGCATCTTTGGCCAGCTATGAGCTAATTAAATATTTATTGTGCAACACGTGCATTTTAGGAGTTAGCATTCGTAGAGGGCTTTCAAGGCTTGTAGAAAAAAACCGAAAACATGCAATTTGATTGTTTCTACTTTTTGCACCGAAAACGTGCAATTTGATTGCTTCCACTTTTTGCACTTTTTGGCCAAGTAATAAATTTGTTTCTTATTTTCTTCATGTGGTAGACCTGAAAAGGGCCTCTTGACGTGTGATTGTGATGATTTAGTCCTTGGTTGACCATCTTTTGCTCTTTCGAATGACCTTGAACCTCACAGGCATGAAATAAGCCAGCTTGATGAGATGGTCCCTGGAGAGTATTCGGTTCCGATTAGCTGTTACCGACTCTAATCAGCTCTCCTTGCTCAAATTTCTCTGCGGGCATGATTTAAGCCAATGTTTAAACAAAGAATTGTGTTTTAAAGACGTTCTCGTTCTCAAAAATTTCAGTGTACATATACTGGGTATGGTCAAGCAATTTTGAAAAATGACACTTTAGCATATAACTATGTCTGGATTGTACTGCATGATTTATTGCTAAGAATGTCAAATGCCTCTTTCAATTTTGACTCATAAAAGTTTGTGTCACTCTGAAAAATTGTTATCGGTCACTAATACGAAGGTTGTGTCTATAAATTTACTCACGGCAAACCTTCGGCGTATACGCTCCACTCATTTCGTTAGTACATCGATCCCCTATTTCCTACCTGAAGCTGGGTTATTTTCTCTCTTACATGCTTTCTTATCTCTTGCCGGCTCTAGATACAGTACAGTTAAGCAATATCGAGCTGTATTTGTCAATGGTGAATTTTATAAACAAAAACAATGGTATTTCGCAAAAAGAATTTAACAAAGAAGATGGTCTTCGACGGCACTCAGTTGGAAAACGTTGAAAAGTTTACATACCTTGGATGCAATATGACATATGACTTGGACGGTAGGAAAGAAATACTAGTCAGAATTGCAAAGGCGACAGCAACATGAAAGCTATGGATAAAATCTGGAAAAGCAAAGCCAAAGAGCTGGATAGAAAACTGAGCGTTCTGAAAACATGTGTTTTCAGTAGCATGTTATATGGATGTGAGGCTTGGGTAATAACGAAAGATGTTGAAAGGATACTGGCCTTTGAGAGAAAATGCTATAGGAAATTTATGAAAATAGGATGGACACAAAAGGTGAGCAATGCAGAACTATGCAGACGGATACATCTCAAAGAGAACTTGATGCAGAAGATAATTCAGAGAAAACTGGGATTATTTTGTAATATATGCAGAATGGGCAAGATAGGAAGATCAAGACCTTAGTGTTCGGAATGATGGATGGACCAAACAAGAGAGGACGACCCCACAAAGAATGGATAGACGATATAGTCGTATGGTGTATAACATCACTCCAGGAGCTGAGCCACGCCGCACTAGAAAGACAACAGTGGAAGAACATGGTGAAAATGGCATCGGACACCTACGGGCGTTGTACCCATGGTTTATGATGATGATGATGATGATGATGATGATGAGTTTTAACGTATTTTACGCGTTTCTGATTTAAATAGGATATTTTTACAATAAGTTTCGATATCCAGTTTACTTTGTGTTTGTTCATTTGAGATTAGAAGGTATGTAGCGTGAGGTAAGTGGCCTCGGCTAAATTACACATGGAGGCGACAATTTGACATATCTGTCTATTCTCTAAGATGATCTTTCAAACAAAACTGATATTTTGTAATCCTTGTTTCCTATAAAATCTTATAGGTAGGATAATACCCCGAGTTCTTTCGTGTCCAAAAGGTAATATTGTGGGAATTAGCTTAATCACAGGTGCTTAATCAAAAAGTCGGTGAGGTACATGTGACCAGGTTCATTTCTAAGGCCAGATAGATCAGGCCTGGTAGAGAGGCAGAGGGTTACGCTGGATGGAGTTCGGAACTGGAGCGGCGAGAAATCTGAGGAGAGAAGAAATTCGAGATGAGATTTTTAAGTTTTCATTTTAGTCTAGAGAGGCGAGAATCTAGAATTTTACGATCAGTTTGATAAATGCAAATAAAGAAAAATGGAAATAACACCGACTAGTTCTAACACAAACGACAATTTGTAATTGTACGAAGAAAGGCCCAATACTCCGGGAGAAAAATGTTTGAGAGAGATCGAGGAAGGGAGGAACGAAAAGAAGTGTTTCTTTCGCTGTTTTATGAAAGCGCGTATTCGTACTACGCAGAAAGCGGCTGAACAGTTGGTACCGTGAAGTTCACTCATACATCGTCTAACCAGAGGATATCACATTTCAGTCACATTTCACCGACAATTTCTGCCCTCCTCTCATTGTTCTCAGGGCTAGCCAGGGTGGGCGGACATCGATTTCTGGGCCTCACTTGTTTACTTATTACACAGAAACGTCTCCGGTACGAAGTCCCGTGAAAGCCGTTATAAACATTTTATAATGCATTAAGTTCCGACTTTTTTTCAAATTCGACTATCATCGGGCGAGTAATCAATGCACAATCTTTTTTTCTGTCAATAAAGGTTCACAAAGGTCATTACTGGAATTATCGGTGATACACATATAATTTATTTTGTTATGATTTGGCATAAACTCCGTAATTCGCTCAAAATATAGGTCAATGCATCTTGCATTTGTCTTAAAGACTTGCACTAATCTTAAAGGCCAATATTGTACGGACAAAACATAAGGGCAAAGCCTCTTTCTCGAATACTCCTTCTGTTTTTGCAAGTAACAGAAGTCTGTGTTTTATATATACATGAAGAAGTTTTTTAAAATTATTTTTGTTTTTCAGCTGTTTCGACTGCTCCAAGAAGCTCAGTGGTAGTAAAGGGAAATGGAATAGTATTGAATTGCGGTGTAATTGAAAACGACCCGGTAAGATGGGTGTTCATTTCATGGAATGCATCTACTGAAATAAAGATTTATTTGGGTGCAGGGATAGTTGATTCTATGAGATCAAGATACATGTTTTATAATATCACCGGACAACACAATCTCATCGTCAATTCCGCTGATATGGCGCACGCTGGAAGATATCTATGTCGTACAGCTAACGGTCCGGTTGTAGCTGCAACGCAGTTAACGGTTTTAGGTAATTGAAACTAATAACTGTGGTAAATAAAATGTTATGTGTTGCCCTTTCAATTTGAAATGGTAAATTCTGAAACAAAATTTTTCTGTTTCATCGGTGCTACATAAATTATGGGTCGACATTACATTACATTACGTGGATGTGAACATCGGGCAGCAAATTAAAGGCCAGCGTGTTCCGAATGACCGTCACTCTAGGCTATATCTATACAGACACAGGCTTTTGAACTGTTATTGTCTATGGTTGTTTTACGAGACCGACCTGAATTTTCCATTCTGACATAATGAACACTTATGACTTTAATAAGTTGCGTTTCCCGCCATCAGCTTCCGATTTGACTGCCTCACTCTTCCAACAGACTGACCTTCCAAATAGTGGCGGGGCCGGACCTAAGGCTACGGGGTTAAGCCTCAATCCGAATTTCAGCTTATGTCCTAAACTAGTCAGCCCCACTATGAATGTTTCATACACAGTTGTCTGAATACTGCAGATATAATCAACGTAGAGTGTCATTTACATTTATTTAATTATATTTTTGTGCCATGTTAGGCTGCCATGTTTTTCTTTGGTTGTTGGTTATCCTTACGAAAATCCTGGTTTCTTCTATTATTCATATACTAGCCTATCAAATATCGTGTCGCCCATTCAAACGGGCAGCGGTGATAAAGGATTTCACCCGATAAATTCAGTGAAAAATGAACAGGGTCAAGGCCATATGGTTGCAATAGGAAAACATGTACTGTATATTGACATTTATCGCTCGAAGAGCACATGCGCACTATTTCAGCAAAATGGTCTTTCTTGGCAATTTCTCTTTTATTCCCGTTTCTTCCTTTCGCACTCTCCTCCCTTGCTCTCACATCCCAGTTTCTCCCTCCCCGTTCCCGTCTCTCCTTCGTCAATCTCCCCTCACAATCTCTGGCCTCTCCCTCCCCAGGTTCCATCTCTTGCATTCATACAGTCTTCTTGTATTTTCCCTTTCCGCCTTACCACTCAATCTTAATCCGTAATCTCGACTCTCCTCGAATCTGCTCTCCCCTCCCCTCCCTTCGAAACCATTGCTCCGCTCCTATATTTCTCATCTCTAAATTTCTCTTTCCTGTGTCTCACCTTTTTTCAAATCTCCCGTACTTAACTTTCTCCTCTCCTTTCACGGCTTCTTCCATTTCCGCTCCCTATCGTATGTTTATCAAATTCTATATTACTACCCAATAACTAGGGCCACGAAAGCAATTGCCTACAATGTTCCCATATTATTCGTTATTTGCCGATTTCACATAATCAGCTCGGAATTCTAACTCAGGTCATTAAGGTGAAAAGCCAATGCGTTGGTCGTTGGGCCACCGTGTCACCACATCTCCTGTGTCTCTATATCCGGTTTACTTTATGAAGGCCTATATGTGCTGCCTATAAGCAAGTAGCATATAATACATATATATATCGTTCATTTAACTCCAATTAGGTTATTTTACTTTTCTGTATATTTTAAAAAAGAACTTTTCATGTTTAGTTATCCTGTCTTAAAATTTCATACCAGACTGCTTGATTTTCAACGTTTTTCTGTTTCTCTTCAACGCTTTCCTCGAGTAACCTTATAGGCCTAAAATGAAACTTTTAGATTCTGATCCGGCGTGTGGTGCAAAAGCCAGCCGTGCAGACGGAACTCTGTGGATGTGGTGCCGTATCATTTATGCTGGAAATATGATTCCCATCTTCAGATGGACAAAAAACTACACTCTGGATGCGACCGGAGCAAGTTCAACTACTTCAAAGCACGGTACAGTATCGCTGACCACAACTTCCTCAGTCAACACGCAACTGAGCTCAGATGACAGCGGCGTAACGTTCACATGCAAAATTACATATCAGTTGCCAAACAACGCTGAAGTAGATGATTACGATTACGAATACACATGGAATTATCCTATACGTAAGCAAGCTTATTACTTTGCTGGTTATACGAAAGACTATTTTGGCACACACATGAAGACAGTATAAAGGTAAACGTGAAGATTGAATGCTTCCCACCTTTGTAGAAACTCCTCAGAATTGTGGCCAAGAGCTGGAGGACCTTTCGGCCGAAGCTGTAACACGAAGACAGTAATCTTACAACCATATGTCTTGTGTAAAACTTCAACTTATATTGGTTCACATCTACCACTAAGAGAGTTTAACATATATTCAACTTCTGCATGTCCAGTGTTTTAATTTCCCATGCAAGAGAGCATGCATTTGCACGCGAGTAACTTCTAGGTCAACAGCAGTTATGAGTTCATTTCAGATGGTCCGGGAAACCTTACCATCGTTAGGTATGGAAGTCGTCTTGAATGTTCGGCGGATGCAAATCCAACTCCAACTCCAACCTTGAGGTGGACACATGTTGAGACGAACAAGTCAACAGTGGGACCTGCTTTCTTATTGAATGACATAAACACAAACGACAAAAGCCATAGTCTCCAATGTTTGGTTGCTAATTCAATAGCCGCTAATAAGAAAACCATCGCCATTTTCAACGATTTTATTAAGCCTTCTAATTTGTTTTTAGATTCTCAAAAAGATTGTAATCGTAATATCCCGATTTCTTCGGCGCTAAAAGAGCCAAATCAGTGGAACCAACTTACTGACAGACACTCAATTTAGCTTAAAATCGTTGAGGCAGTTCAAAGCTCAAGCAGTTTGTGACAAGCGGTGGGTTACGGTTTATGATGTTTGGAATTGAAGTGGCGAGAAAGTTAAAGAGACGAGAAGGAATCAGATGAGGATTTTTGCTCATAAAGTTGACGTAGTTCTGGCGGAAGTTAAGTCAAAGAGTTGGAGCAGCTTGAACAATATGGAATGATTACCAAAGTTTGCGCAAGAGGAGATAGGAGAGCGAAGAACTGCTAGCCCAAATAAGAGCTGTTTGAACGGGATTGAATTTTAAATAAGGGACGAAGATAAGGAGGTTGTGAGTTTTGGAGTGAGTTGTAAGCATCAGGATTTTATATTCTGTGTTGAGTAAAGAAGTTTGAGAAAAGGAGTTATTAGTAATTAGGTGCTCTAGTGACAGCAAGAACGATTGTATTCTGGACGGTTTTGTAGGTATTACTGTCCTAATTAAGGCTTGGTTGTGTGGCGTCATCAGTTGATGCAATGTACATTATACACCAGCGTTATAATTAGCTGGTAATTATACTGTTATATAGCCGTAAAAATTAAATTACCTGCGTTGTGATCTTTGACTTTCAGCCGATAAGATATCCGTTTGGACTGTAATCACAGATGGACGGGTACTAACTATCGCATCGCTTACTGCGCTGGGAATCTTCCTGTTAGGTCTAACTATCGGAATAATACTGACGAAATTTTCAAACGCCTCAAATAAAGGTATGAAATCTAAAAATAAAAGGCATCAATTATAAACACATATAACTGAAGGTAATTAACTGGCAATGCATGTCATAATAGCATGAAATAGTTTGGTTACAGCGCTCTGCTTGTGATGCGTACAGTACAGGTTCGAGCATTTCGGAGAGAACTTGAGCAAGTACTTCGCTCAAAAATGCTTAGCACCATCGATTGATCCATAGTCATTAGAGAGTGACCCTTAATAAATACAGAAATATTAATAAATCAAATGTTTAGTGACGTAATGTGAATCTCAGCAAATAGTACAAACAATTTCCTTCAGGGAGACCAGGTTATTCACTGGGGCTGAGTAAGATCAAATCCAAAAGAACCGGGTTATATAGAGGCCTAAACAAGTATGCGTTTTCATAGGCATTGGTATATATATACAAATATATAAAGAGAGAGTAGAAATTGATTCTTTATATGTCTATTGTGGGCTTTGACTTGACGCAACGTTTTGAGAGGTTCATTATAGTGTTAAATAAATATTTTTATAGAGACTTTTGATACAAGTGGATTATAATTTGAAGCAGAACTGCACATAAAATTAATAATTCTTGTCATATTTTAGATAAAGCGTCAGCCAAACAGCCATCTTTTCAGTCCCAGCCATCAAAAGGACTCAATTCAGCACAAACAATCGACGAGGTTACCAAAGATCAAGGAGCAGCCGCCAGTGACAACTACTGTTCCTTACTAGATAAAAGTACTGCCGCACAGGAGCCACAAGTTTACTGTGAACTAAGCTCTTGCGACCAACCAGGCATCAAGCAATCATCAAAGAAACAGAAAGTGGGCAAAAAAGATCGTGAGTATTTTAGTATTACTAAACGTTAATAATCTTATTGCACAACCTCTACTTTAACTCAAATTTAGTGGTCTTAATGCACGACATTTACTGAAACTGAAGTGTAGTAATCATAGTCCACGACCTGAAATATAACTGAAATGTAGCAATCTTAATGCACGAATTTTGTTGTAATCTTAATGCACGACCTACTGCTTTCAATCTGATTATTTTCAATTTTGTGCATGAACAAATTACCTGAACCGAAATGGCAAAAAATCGATGGATTATTCTGTTTTTTTCGGTATTTACACAGAAAGAAATATATTTTATATGCGAACTTTAAAACATATCAGATATGTGCGGTACAGGGCCTTAAAGAGAACTTAATTTAACATATTGTTCTGTGCAGTAAATAGTTGAAGACTTCGTTTATACCGTTGAAAGCGGAAGATAACGTCTATAACAAATAATATTAACCATGTTAACTAAACTATTAGAGAAGTTACGCAGTGTTGTGTTTTATTGACGTTTTTTTTGCTACTTAGGCATGACCTTACTGTTTTCAAATGATTTTTGACATAGAATAACAGCATTTTCTCTTTTTAAATAACCAGCCATTGTATTCGACGAGTAGCCTGTACATTATCCTAGGGACTATACAGTAGAGACGAGGTTTGATAAATGTTTTCATGCAGACTTTTGATACAAGTGGATTATAATTTGAAGCAGAACTGCACATAAAATTAATAATTCTTGTCATATTTTAGATAAAGCGTCAGCCAAACTGCCATCTTTTCAGTCCCAGCCATCAAAAGGACTCAATTCAGCACAAACAATCGACGAGGTTACCAAAGATCAAGGAGCAGCCGCCAGTGACAACTACTGTTCCTTACTAGATAAAAGTACTGCCGCACAGGAGCCACAAGTTTACTGTGAACTAAGCTCTTGCGACCAACCAGGCATCAAGCAATCATCAAAGAAACAGAAAGTGGGCAAAAAAGATCGTGAGTATTTTAATATTACTAAACGTTAATAATCTTATTGCACAACCTCTACTTTAACTCAAATTTAGTGGTCTTAATGCACGACATTTACTGAAACTGAAGTGTAGTAATCATAGTCCACGAACTGAAATATTACTGAAATGTAGCAATCTTAATGCACGAACTTTGTTGTAATCTTAATGCACGACCTACTGCTTTCAATCTGATTATTTTCAATTTTTTGCATGAACAAATTACCTGAACCGAAATGGCAAAAAATCGATGGATTATTCTGTTTTTTTCCGGTATTTACACAGAAAGAAATATATTTTATATGCGAACTTTAAAACATATCAGATATGTGCGGTTCAGGGCCTTAAAGAGAACTTAATTTAACATACTGTTCTGTGCAGTAAATAGTTGAAGACTTCGTTTATACCGTTGAAAGCGGAAGATAACGTCTATAACAAATAATATTAACCATGTTAACTAAACTATTAGAGAAGTTACGCAGTGTTGTGTTTTATTGACGTTTTTTTTGCTACTTAGGCATGACCTTACTGTTTTCAAATGATTTTTGACATAGAATAACAGCATTTTCTCTTTTTAAATAACCAGCCATTGTATTCGACGAGTAGCCTGTACATTATCCTAGGGACTATACAGTAGAGACGAGGTTTGATAAATGTTTTCATGCAGACTTTTGATACAAGTGGATTATAATTTGAAGCAGAACTGCACATAAAATTAATAATTCTTGTCATATTTTAGATAAAGCGTCAGCCATACTGCCATCTTTTCAGTCCCAGCCATCAAAAGGATTCAATTCAGCACAAACAATCGACGAGGATACCAAAGATCAAGGAGCAGCCGCCAGTGACAACTACTGTTCCTTACTAGATAAAAGTACTGCCGCACAGGAGCCACAAGTTTACTGTGAACTAAGCTCTTGCGACCAACCAGGCATCAAGCAATCATCAAAGAAACAGAAAGTGGGCAAAAAAGATCGTGAGTATTTTAGTATTACTAAACGTTAATAATCTTATTGCACAACCTCTACTTTAACTCAAATTTAGTGGTCTTAATGCACGACATTTACTGAAACTGAAGTGTAGTAATCATAGTCCACGACCTGAAATATAACTGAAATGTAGCAATCTTAATGCACGAATTTTGTTGTAATCTTAATGCACGACCTACTGCTTTCAATCTGATTATTTTCAATTTTGTGCATGAACAAATTACCTGAACCGAAATGGCAAAAAATCGATGGATTATTCTGTTTTTTTTCGGTATTTACACAGAAAGAAATATATTTTATATGCGAACTTTAAACATATCAGATATGTGCGGTACAGGGCCTTAAAGAGAACTTAATTTAACATATTGTTCTGTGCAGTAAATAGTTGAAGACTTCGTTTATACCGTTGAAAGCGGAAGATAACGTCTATAACAAATAATATTAACCATGTTAACTAAACTATTAGAGAAGTTACGCAGTGTTGTGTTTTATTGACGTTTGTTGCTACTTAGGCATGACCTTACTGTTTTCAAATGATTTTTGACATAGAATAACAGCATTTTCTTTTTTTAAACAACCAGCCATTGTATTCGACGAGTAGCCTGTACATTATCCTAGGGACTATACAGTAGAGACGAGGTTTGATAAATGTTTTCATGCAGGCTTTTGATGCAAGTGGATTATAATTTGAAGCAGAACTGCACAAAAAATTAATAATTCTTGTCATATTTTAGATAAAGCGTCAGCCATACTGCCATCTTTTCAGTCCCAGCCATCAAAAGGACTCAATTCAGCACAAACAATCGACGAGGATACCAAAGATCAAGGAGCAGCCGCCAGTGACAACTACTGTTTCTTACTAGATAAAAGTACTGCCGCACAGGAGCCACAAGTTTACTGTGAACTAAGCTCTTGCGACCAGCCAGGCATCAAGCAATCATCAAAGAAACAGAAAGTGGAGAATAAAGATCGCAAGTATTTGAATGTTGCTAAGCATAAATAATCTTATTGCACTGCGTCTATTTTAACTCAACTGTAATAATTTTAATGCACGGCATAAAATGTAAATGAAGTGTATCAATCTTAATGCATGAACTTTATTATAACTGAACTCTAATGGTCTTAATGCAGGACCTACCACATTTAGTGTAATTAGCTTAATTTTTTGTGATCGAACAAATTAACTGAACGGAAATGCCAAAAATTGATGGATTATTCTGCGTTTCACTTTTTTACAGAAAGAGATAAATTTTATATCGGAACTTTAAAACAGATCAGATACGAGCTTTATTGGGCCTTAAACGGAGAACTTGATTTAGCATATTGTAATATTTAGTAAATTGTTGAAGAATATTTTGTTTACCATTGAATGATAAGGTCTATAAAAATATTATTAGCCATGCTAACTCTACTGTTAGTCAAAGATTATGCAGTTTTGTCTTTTGTTGACGTTGTTTTATACGTGTGTGTAAAGTAAAAACATTTTCTCTTTCTCTAAATAACCAGCTATTGTATTCGGGCACTAGCATGTTCATTATTCTGGAAGCTATAGAGAGGAGTTTCATCTTTGGTTTAAAAGACATCAGCAGAAACGTCATGTAGACTTCAATTTTCATAGTTTCTTCAAATATAAACTTGTGAGTCAACAAATATTGACAAAAAACATGAAAAGCTGATGCGTTATTCATGATAACTACATCAACATCAGCTGGCACTGAGACCCGAACTGCGTCTTTTGTAAAGGAATTTTCTTTTCTTTAGGCAAAACAAAAACTTGCAGCTAAACGCTAGGTGAAGATTTTATCCACCTACACCTACGATTTCAAATACTTGATCTCCATGCTGAATTTAATTAGAAACTTGATGATCGCAAAATCATAACTAACATCGTTTGACGACTTATGCTTTAGACACCGGCGCATTAGAAGTTACTAATTATTATTATTGTGATGTAAGAAATAATATTATATGAATAACTCAAACAAATAAGTCTCGTATCATAAGAGTTACACTTGCCTAAAAAGTCTAAATAGACAAACTAATCACAAGAATACCAAATGCGCAAAACTAGTGAAAACCCCTTAGAGTACTAGTCGCTAATCAAGTTTCCTACGTTTTCGGTTAAAATCTGGTAAATTAGTATGTAGGCTATAATTGCCTGTGGCAAGTATCTGGGGTCAGTTATTGAAGTTCTATTTATATTAGTTATATGGCTGATTTGAGAGAAGCCTAGATCATTGCGAAACTCGCATTCAGTATCTGGCAAACTTTTTATATTATGGCTAGCATATAAAAAAATGCAAAACAAATTGGGCAACAAGTTCTTTTACAGTATTAAACTCCCTGATTCGGTCATCTAAGAAAACGGAGTCCATGAGGAGAATAATTCTTATTGAAAACTTGTTGCACTTGTGCAGTAATCATATGATGCCACCTTTGATATAATGCACGGTTAAATAAACCAATGCACCGACCGGTGCCAAATCGGGCTATGCGGTTGCAACTGGTTTTCGCAACTCTTCTTATTACTATACGCCGCTGCCTATGTGAATGGGTGCCACGCTATTTAAGGTTCCCGTGTACGTGCCATGCTAGCCAGAGATTAAAATTTCCAAATATACACCCTCGATCGCGTTGTGAAACGAATACTATAAGACTATTGGCTGTAAATCTACTGTAATCGAAATGATTGCTTTACTTGAAATAGAAATTCTTGTAGGATGAAGTACATATGCACGTCTGAAGTGCATTCACACCTGTCATTTATTTTATGAAGACAGTTTTTTGTACTTTTCCCAGAAAGAAGTGCATTTGCACTTGTAGCGCGCCGTCTTTTTAATCCGCATTTGCATTGTAATTTTGTACATACTTACTTGATTAGTTATCGCGCAAACTGACTAGTTGTCATAATTTGTTAGGAATTAGTTAAGAATGATTACATTTAGCGTATTCTTAAGCCGGCCAGTTAAATAGAGTAGGCCAGTTTAGCTAATTTATGAATATTAAGTAAGTTTTATTGGGGGTTTGTTGTGTACTGACTAAGCACGCCCACTGAGATCCGTTGTTCAACAAAGCCAGTTTTAACTGTGACAAAGCAAAATTGAAGGCAGCCATAGTTCACCAAACGATCTGTCTAACCGTTGAAACTGCAAGGCCGAGTGACAGTGAAGAATTTGAAAATTCTGATATCTAGCAGAATATCTCTTGCAAAGGGATTTAAGCGTGAAACGGTTGAAATTCGGGAGTCTTATGAAAGATAGCAGACGCGATGGTCGTTGTGGACGCCTTGCAATTCTCGAGTTGGAGTCTATTCGGTCGATTTGACTGTACTAATTCGCCGTTTAAGACTTGTAGAATCGAAGTCTTAGCTGCAAGGAGCAGCCTTAAAAGACTTACCGTTCGAAGAGTGTCGAACTTGATGCTGAAATCGGACGATGTAGATTCGTCGCGAGTTGTAAGTAGCTGAAGGAACTTAGAGGTCGTTTTCGAACGTGTCTTTGTTAGTGAAACTGCGGATTAACTCATCGTCGAGTTTGGTCGTCTACTGATGTAACTTTCGATCAACAAATTATGAAAGAACAATGACTGCTTGTCTACCCTGTGGCAGTCCAGCGTGGTATTGAGAAATCGCCATCTTGCCTCTTTACGTTGAAGGATTCTGTGAAAATCGCGCTGCCGCTTGAAAGGTGGAAACGGATCCATACATCTTATTAAGAATTTTGGTGAAACTGACATGGAGAAGCTCAATTTGGGGAAGGGAAGTTAAATTCTATATTACCTATGGCATAAATAATTTGCTGGCCTTCTATGTAAGATAGTTAAGTTCTTTCATTATATGAAGATAAATGAACTGTTTGCACATATTACATTGAATTGTTTTTTTAAAATAAAACATTTGAAATAGACATTTAACGAGCCATATACTATCTATAAACTGACGGTAATACTAAATACTCGTATAAAATTAGCTAGAACATACTATCAATGTTGTAAAACGTAGCGGGCTCAAGTATTTATATAGCGCCAACTGGACATCTAATTTAAATAAGTAAGTGATTTATCTTGACAAAGAGATTTGATTAAAATGAAACGAGACCGCTACAGCACTCTGCTAATTTGTAAAGACTCATTTATTCTGTAACTCAAACATTAAGGGTAAATAATTTTTTATAAAAAGCGACATACTTCTCCACCAAAACTCAACAAAACTGACTGAAAAGAGGCAAGGGACAGATACAAGTGTTGCATTAACCAGTCCAATAATATTCCAGATAAACGCGACTGCAGCATTCGCTGTGGTTTGTTTAGGGAACAACAAATGAGCTGTTGGTGCAGACTTAAACCCAAATTCTATTCTGACAAAATGTATTTCTTTTCTGAGGGCACACCGATCGATGTGTGTTACACCGGCTGCTGAA
Organism: Norana najaformis; assembly: GCA_964023275.1. Taxonomy (NCBI): domain Eukaryota; kingdom Metazoa; phylum Annelida; class Clitellata; order Crassiclitellata; family Hormogastridae; genus Norana; species Norana najaformis. Next base: position 47,823,291 of record OZ029914.1, read on the forward strand.
TGCCGACAGCAAACGCATTCAACATGTTTTACGAGTTTACCACAAAGCAGTTCAATAAACATAATGCTAACCGTTATCAAGCTAACATTCAAAAGTCTAAAATAAAAAAGTTGTAATTTACTAAACGTTTTTGTCAACTGTGGAGCTTATATTGTGCTATAAGGTTTTCAGTTTTTTTCTTCACTGCACAAGTTAGAAATACGCCGTTTGACAGCAGGTTAAACCACCCTAACACTAATTGTTACTCCCTTACTCTCGACTACGACCTACAGAAGAAGATCAAATGGAACAGTTTAATGTCTAACAGTGGATAGATTTCTATATGTTAAATATTAAAAATAGTACCATTCACCCAATGTACGTAATAGCAAAATCGGAACAAATTGTGCAATAGGCTGCGCAAAAATATATTATGATTAGCCATGTTTTGAGAGTAATGCATTTTCCAGTTAGCGTTGAATACCAACCACAAACAATTCTACAGGCGTTTTAACAAAGCTTAAAAAATTTTTCTGCAGAGAGACAAAGGCAAGAGTTGGTAAATGCAATGGAAGACTGATCCAGAAGGACTGTCCGATACCCGAGAAGGCACGATGAACATAATAGATTGTTCAGCATTTGTGCTATTGCATGAAACTAACTCTTTAAAGAGTAAACTTATCTTTCGATGACTGATTATGTACACTGCATATACATGTATGCTGAATCTTTGCGAATCTGTTTGCAAAGTAAATTCAACATATGCAACATACATTCATCCAGTGGGCTCTTCTAATAAGCATTCGTTTGAGGCGCAAATATGAAGACAACAATTGCGCGACAGGGCTCTTTATAAAAATGTTAATTTGTACGATCATTCTGGCTATATTGAATCTGTAAGTCTATAGTATGGAAAAATGTTTATAGAAATTAAATAAATGCAGATTTTTACTGAATTTGTAGACTTTTTTGAGGTCGATGAAACGCAATACGTGGAATTGAATTCGTTCAGTGATTCAAAATAAATCCGTGTTCCAGCAAATCATTATACTTTGTTTAGTAAATCAGAGACAAACGAAGCTATAGGCCATACAATCCGAGCTCCAACGCCCTCGATTCCGTGAAAACAGCGGGTTGATAGCCTATTCTTATACAGATGTGTTTCCTGCTTATATGTGGTGTAGACTACAGTCACTATATCTTAATACTTCTTTGCTCTACATTTACCTCTCGTTCTGGATCGGAAATTTGTCTGAGCATAATGAACGCTAAAATTGCCAGCTTTTGTTACAACATTCAATCAAGACAACGCAATGAATGATTTTATAAACTAATCTACATTATCTTAGGAAGTATAAACGTCATACTGTTCTGTCTTATACAAAATAAATCGAAACTAATCGCAGTCTAATTTTGATTATCAGTCACAGCAAGACATCAGTGAAGTAAATCAGCTATCACTCATGAACAAAGGATTGACAATTTTTTTATAAAATGAAGGCAGTTAGCCTAAACTAATTAATAGGTCAAAAGTTGTTCAAAACCCGGAAGTATACCGAAGTTGCACTCTTTTGCAACGTTAGCACTAACACTGAATATGTGAACTAAAGATTTACTGAACATAATATTTCAACCTTGATTCAACTGATTTTTGTTCAATCCGTTTGAATGCCGGAGTTACAATTTATTCCACAAAATCTTTATGCAATGCATCGTTGTTGACTCATCCGAGAAGCACGGTCGCCAAAGTCGGGGACAAAGTCAAATTGATTGCAGGGCAAATCTAGACCAACATGTGATTTGGGGATTTACTTCATCTAATTCATCAAAAGATACAGACATTTATTTTTGCGATGATAAAACTTCACCGTTCAAATCAAGATACAGGATTGATAAGAACATCAGCGGATAACACAATCTGATCATCGATTCCGTTGATTTTGATCCCCCGGAAAATACCGATGTGTTGCAATTAGCAATAACAGTGAAACTGTAGTATATTTAACTGTTCTAGGTACGTATTCCATGTATAAGTATTTTTAAAAGTACAATTAAACAATTAACGTACATCTACCTATATGAGGCCCGTCCCAGAAAAGGAAATTTATAGTTATCTTTTCCACAACAGAAAGCCAGTGCATTGTATGTGGCTGTGCTACTTTATAAGTTATATGCATTGCTTGTCATAGTATTATTATAGATAGGATTTAGTATAATAGAAAAACTGGACTTGAAGTTAAGGTCTGTAGCTTTTGCGGTCAAAACGAAACGCCTCGGAACATTGGTTGTGTGTACAATATGGTGACCGCCAGCTGGCGCTATATTGTAGTGGCCTATTTGTCAAAAACTTCTTACAGATGATCTATTCGAATTGCCAAGTTATATCCAAATAGGACAAATTCTATCATATAAGCAGAACATAAAAAATCTTGCAAATCTTGCATAGACTTTATGCTTTCCAAATAGTAGGCTATGTGAGCTTATTTAACTCTTGGCCTAGATGAAAAGTTTTGCTAGATGCTGTTCCGGAGTGTTCGGTAACCACAAGCAGTGCAGACAGGGGAATGTTAGAAGACGGTTAGCTGTGGATGTGGTGCCGTATCATTTATGCTGGAAATATGATTCCCATGTTTACGAGGACCAAAGACAGCACAAAGAATCCAATCGTTGCAGACACAACTTCTGACAAAAGTACAGCACCGCTGACTACAACTTCTTCAGTCATAGCACAACTGCGATACGATGACAACGTCGCCATTTTCAAGTGCAAGATTACACTTCAGTTGCCAAACAGTTATTCTGAAGGAAATGATCCCGATCGCGAATACACGTGGAATTATACGGCAAATGTTCTGTGTAAGTATACTTGTTAGTCTCACGACTCTAACAGTTATCAGAAGAATACAGATGAGGCACAAGTCAAACCCACACACGATCTCCAGTTATGTGTCAAAGTAATAGGGTGATGGACCAAGAAACAGCAGCATCATTTAAAATGGATATCGTCTTGAATATTCGGCTCATAATAATCCAACTCCCACCTTGAGATTGTCACATATCAGGACAATTGATGAACGGGTTTATGCATTGGTTTTTAAGAGCGTTCATTGATACTTTCTTGGGCTCTCTGCTTGATTCACTGCTTCTGATTCTATGAATTAATTTAAGATGGTCCGAGGAACCTTAGGATCGTTAGATATGGAGATCGTCTTGTATGATCAGCTGATGGTAATCCAACTCCAACCTACAGGTGGACACATTTTGAGACAAACACATCCACAGTGTGATCCGTTTTTATACTTGATGATACAGTTGCATACGACAGAGAACTCACTTCTCAGTGCACAGCCGCTCATGCAATAGCCACTGATAGGAAAAGCATCTCGATTTTCACAGTTTTCAGTAAGGCATTTAATTTATCTTTTGATTCTCAGAAAGATTGTAATCGTAATCTGCAAATTTTTTCAGCGCCCAAAAGCTAAGTCATTGCAATCAGCTTATTCACAGGCGCTCAATCTAAGACAAAATCAATGAGGCAGGTTTGGTTCGAAGTAGAGGTCCAAAGCTCAAGCAGGAATTGACAAGCACACGGCTACGGTTTATATAATTTGGAATTGGATCGGCAAGAAAGATAAGGAGACGAGAAGGAATCAGGACATAATTTTTGCCGTAGTTCTGGCGGGAATATAAGAGGTGTAGAAATTTGAGCAATATGGAGCGATTATTACCTAAGTTTGCGCATGACGGGATAGGAGGGAGAAGAATTGTTAGTTCAAATAAGAGCGGGTTGAATGGGATTGAATTTTAATTAAAGGACTACGATATGAACGCTGTGGGTTTTGGAGAGAGTTGTAAGTAATTGACCGGATTTTATATTCTGTGTTTAGTGAAGAAGTCTGAGAAGAGGAGTTATTAGGTACAGTAGCTATGCTTAGGCGTTCTCGTGGCAACACGAATGGATTCTGGATTTCTAGTTATCTAAACACTGCTTGCTAAATGACGGAAATTTTGTTCTTAATGACACAACACTATTTAAGTTAGCGCAGGAAGCACCTTTGTGAGGCACCTAAAAGGCGCTATATCATGTTTATACATACATACATACATACGAATGATTGGATTCTAGATGGATTTCTGGGCATTATTGTCCTAATTAAGGCTTGAATTTGGGGCGCCATCGGTTGATGCATTGTCATTTACATACCAGCGCTACAGAAGGTGATAATTAGGTTGCTATATGGCCTCATGAATTGAAATACATAATGGCAGTTTTGAAATTTTACTTCAAGCAGATAAGAAACGTTGTGCCATAAGCACAACTGGATTGGTATCAATTGTCGCATCGCTTACTGTAGTGGAACTCATCCTGTTAGCTATCGGACTAATACTGACGAAGTTATCAAACGCCTCTGTGAAAGGGATGCAATCCAAGAATATTAAGCAATTATTTTAGACACATATTACTGAAGTTAATTAACTGGCAATGAGGTAGGATAGCACACAGGTAAGAGCGCTCGGCTTGTAATGCGCAGAGAACGAGTTCGAGCTCCTCTGAAACAATTACTGTGAAGAAACCTTGAACAAGTTCTTCTCTCAGAATTAACCGGCGGCATCGATTGATGTTTAATCATTAGATAATGGCGCTCAGTAAATGCGTCAGGCAGACTAGGTTATTCATTGGGGCTCAGTCAGATCAAATCCACAAGGACCGGGTTTAAATAGAAACCTAAGCTATAAAAGTTATATTTGGCAATGAGGCAAATCTCTCAAAATAAACCTCGATACCACAGGAATGTCCACTTTTAAAGTAACGCCATATTTCAGTAGTCGAACTGTAATCGGCATTTTCATAGGCATATAATATACTCCAGAAGTTGTTTCTTTAAATACCTATAGCTGACTTTGACTTGACGCATCGCTTTTGCAAGGTTTCTAAAGGAGCTATATAAATTCTTTGATATAAACATTTCATTGAATTATATCTTGAAGCAGAATGGCGCATAAAATTAATAATTCGTGTCGTGTTATAGATAAAGCATCAGCCAAAGAGCCATCTTTTCAGTCCCAGCCAACAAAGGGACTCAGTTCACCCCTCTACAATAAGCTAATGCCAGAATTTCGAGAACTGCCTGAACCATCCTACGAACTCATCTACACTGCACTGTAAACACTCAACGAATCACTCTGGCATCGTGTTAAATCGTGTATTTGACATGGAATTTTCTTGTATTTAGATCAAAACATTAAATACAACCAAAGTTTAGGTTCCAGTTATTGTGAAAGGTAGCCCCTAAAATTCCAAACACGAAGAAACGATATTTTCGCTTAGTTTTTCACTGAAAGTGTCAGGTACACTGCCGAATTAAAGTTCAAAGCTTCCTATCACAACCTATTCATCTAGGCAATCACCAGCAAATACCAAGTCTTCCAGTTATTATAAAAGGGGCCTCATTAGGTGGATGCCTCATGGCTGGAAGCTTAAAAACTTTAGATGGAAGAATAATCTGACATTAATAGTGAGAAAATATGTGCAAATAGTATATCTCCACGTTTGAGCCCCTATGTGTGGACAGATTTTAGGCAGGTCAAAGTTGAAGCAAGTTTTTTTAAAGACTAAATTTCCTACCTATTACCTTAAACACTAAATGGCCTTTTTAAGTTACAACCTTCAACTGAACAGAAACTGCAGAAGTAAAGATCCAATGTAATGTGAAATAACTGTTATAACCTCATTTGGAACCTTCTGCTATTTATAATCTTTGTTCTTTGCTTAACAAAAAAAATGACTCGAATTGCGTAGACAGAATGAATTAAAAAGAAGGAAGCGAAAAAGAATACTATGATTTGGGGTAAGGCAGGAAGTTAAAATACAGAACACACAACAAGGCGTTGATATGGTCAATATGACTACCCTCATCGGCTCAAATCACCCTGCGGGCATCATGTAACGCCATATTTAAACAAAGAGCTCATGATTATACGGACACTCAGGGTCTAAAATTTAAGTGTACATATACTGGTGTGGCCAATGTTTGTAGTTTCTTAAAAGATGTCATCGGAGACTTTTTAAAAATTATTCCTGAAACATTAACTATGCATCGACTATACTGATCCATTTATCAGAATTTTTATTCGTGAAAATATTTAATGCCTCATTTAGTTTTGACTAATCAATGTGTTCGTCACTCTGAAAAATTGTAATCGGCCACTAATACAAAGGTTGTGTCTGAATTTGCTCACGGCGAAACTTCGTCGTAGGCCTATACTCACTGATCTCCTTTGATAAGTTTTTAAAAGTGCCACAAAAATGTTCCGATACATTCATACATTGCAGGCCTATACATTTACACCAGCGTTACTAAAATAGACGATTAATGGCTTGGCTACTGATTCCATAGGAAGTCAATATCCTGTTTCTCCAGTTATAAATAGTTATTTGATCATGTGTTTGCGAAAACGTACCAGGAACTTGGCGGCTAACTCGATACTCCGACAGTGTTCTTCTTTGTCCGATGTGAAGAGAAGATTAAAATATGAACTATGTATAAGGAAGATATACGAGAAATAAATCTAAATGTGACAGAGTCTTTGTCATGATGCTATCTGTTCTAGCAATCTGCTTAGGTGAGTTGGTTCTACTATAGCAATATATCTACAACATTGTAAAGTCTCCCTTTAGAGAGCATTTTACTATCAGTAAAGTCTGGATAGAGTTGGATTTCAAATTTACTTGTTTCATATGTGTCCCTTGTATGGTGTTTTTCGTCCAACCTAATTTATTTTAACGTAATATTTTGTTGTAATACATCGATCACTTATTTCCTATCTGAAGCTCGGTTGCGTTCTGTCTCGCATGCTTTCGTATCTCTTTGGCGGCTCTTAACAAAGTACAGTTAAACATTTTCGAGCTGTATTTGTAATTTTAGCATATTTCACGCGTTTATAAAATAGGATAATCATTAGACAAATTAAATATCCATTTTGTTTGTGGTTATTCATGTAAGTTTTGAAACTATATAGCTGTGTATAGTAGCCTCAGCTAAATAACACATGAAGGTAACAGTAGGCCTACTTGACTAATCTGTTTATTCTTTAGGACGACCTTAAAAACAGAACTGGTATCTTGGAATACCTGTTTCCTATGTAATAATATTCGTAGGTAAATCTCCCGAGTTCTTCAGTGTGTAAAAAGCCAAGTCGTGTGAATTAACTTAGTCACAGGTGCCTAATTAAAAATCGGCGAGGCACTTTTGGCTAGATTTGGTTCTAAGTCCAGATAAATAAGGCCTGACAGACAGCCAGATGGTTACGTTGGATGGTGTTTGGAATTGGAGCGGGGAGAAACAAAAGATGATGAGAAAATTGAGATGAGATTTTTAAACTAATCGTTTTAATCTAGCGATGCGGGCATCTACAATTTTACGATTAATTCAATAAATGCACTCGACGCAGAATGGAAAAAACCGACAATTTATAATTGAACGAAGGAAAGCTCAATACTCTGAAAGAGGAAGGAACTAGGGAGGAGGGACGGGGGCGGAGGGTATTTTTTTCGCCTTTTTGTGAAAACGTCCAGTCGTACTAGACAGAAAGCGGCAGAGCAGATGGTACCGTGAAGTTCAAATATACGCGGCGGATCGGCCACAAAGCAGACCTGTCTGGAAAGAGCCAGGAGTAGTTATGATGCGTTTTGGGTAGTAACGAAGGGGTGCGCTTGTGTGCACGGTTATGCCGCTTTGCCTGTATAGGATTTTTAGAAATTAATTTTTATTAAATTTAAGTTTAATCTGATAATAGCTTAAAAATTAGGTCGAACAGACTTCTTAGTTTATTTTAGTAAAATAACGCACATAACTGTTTAAATGTATAGATCCTTAAATGTTTGTTTTATGGCACGTAATCGGGCACATCAAGACACCTTTATTTCTGTATTATTAAGCTGGCCACTATATAAGCAAGAAAGGGCAAATTGGCTGCATAAGAGGTGTTTTGTGGTGCGTTGCTATTGACGTGAAGGACGGTTGCGTGGCTTCACATATACAACAGTGAAAAAGGATGGTTGCTGGTATTCTGAAGACAGAGTGAAGGATGGATGCCTGCCCTCACATATACGAGTTAAAGTGTTTTCGAGCGAAGTCGTAGCGTATAAAGTTATATATATATATATATCATCATCATCATGATCCATGGGCCGAGAGCCCGTAGGTGTCCACTGCATGCATTGTCACTTGTCTCCACAGTTCCCGATCTTGTGCTGTTCTTATCAAGGCGTGCAAGTCTTGCTTACACCAATCCCTTATATCATCTGTCCACTCCCTGTTAGGTCTTCCTCGTCTCCCATTTCCGTCCATAATTCCCATCATCACGCTTTTTATTTTTCTACTGTCATCCATCCTGCATATATGTCCAAACAAGCGTAATTTCCTTCTCATTATTACTTGTATTAGATCTTCTTTTATGCTCAGTCTTCTTCGGACCTCCGTATTTGTTACCTTCATTGTCTAATTCAGATGTAATATTCGTCTATAGCAGTACATTTCAAATGCTAATATCTTATCTTTATCCGTCTTTTTGATTGTCCATGCCTCACATGCATACAGAGCTGTGCTAAACACACATGTTTTCAAGACGTTTAGTTTGGTCTTGTGGCTTATTTTCCTGCTTTTCCAGATGTTGTTTAGCCCTGCCATAACTCCTTTTGCCTTTATTATTCTTGCCTTTATGTCTTTTGCGCAATCATTACTCCATGTCATGAGACTTCCTAGGTACACAAACTCCTTTACATTTTCAATCACCTCATCTTGCACTTTAATTTCCATGTCTATTGTCTCCTTGCCAAATACCATTGTTTTTGTTTTATCCACATTTATTTTTAGGCCAGCATGTTCGGCAAGTAGGTTCAGTCCGCACACATTTTCCTGCAGCCTGTCGCAGCTGTTCTCCAGCAGGTCAATGTCATCTGCAAATCGTAGGTTATTGATGAGTTCTCCCTGCACTGAGATTCCAGTTCCATTATCTTGTATGTCCTGAATGACCCTTTCCAAGTAAGTAATAAATAAGTAATAATATATATATATATATATATATATATATATATCTATCTATGCGGACGAGGCTGACGTCCGGAGAAGCCCGTGTTCGATATGGTCCCGGTAACGATACAAATATACGGACGAGAGAGTCCGGGAAAAAGACTAATCTGTGCGTTCCCGGAGGGACGACTGAGACAAACACTGTATGGTTTCGGGCTGACGGCGCCCATCCGGTTAGAGCGAGGGCCACTCTGCCGTAGTCGCGAGGAGGTCTGAGTGACGACGATTGAGTCGTTGAGGTTGGACAGAATCCGGAGAAGGACCCCGTTGGTCAAGTAAGGGGGTGGCATCGGGAAGCCTACCCCAGTAGTTCCGATAGCGTCAGATAGAACAGATCTGTATAAAACGAGTGGGAAAGTTACGGAAGCTTTATGGAAGTTACCCCAGTGACCCTGTAGGAGAAAAACTGGTCAATGCTCTCCCTAGAACGTAGCAGCCGATGTGAACCAATCTGTCTGATTTCTGACTGACTCCATTTGCCCAGCAGGGTTCGGGCCCACCCTGTTTCGAAATCGCGAGACAGTCTGAGCAAGACACGATAGTTGGGAGATAAGAGGTTGTGCGAAACTCAGGGAAAGGCGAGGCTGCGTTTCTTCTAGTCGAAATTCAGACGGCAGGAGGAGATAAGGGGAAAACACCACAGATCCTAAGGCAGACAGAGAAAATAGTTCAGGTCGGTTTTCCCGATAATACCTGAGTCGAGACGGAAAGTAACGACTCCTCTATATGATTGTCGCCACACACTGATCAGAGGACTCACTGAAGTGCGGGGAAGTGCTCCGTCGTGCGTAGGTCAATATGAAGGTCCCTGTGTTTTTCTCAGAAGGTTAGAGAGGGGACCTTATCTTGAGTGTTCCATAGGGATACCCTGTCTCCCGAAGCAGAAAGGAAGCAGCCCATCCTAAACCTTCCTTAGAGAAAACGAACAATACGGGCATAGACGATACAGGAAGGCTACTTTATATCAGAATTAGAAGAGGCACTGAGACGGGTGGATCCGAGCGTGGAGCTGGACTGGAGTTACCCCACCCCGTGAACTGTTAGACCGACCGAGAACGCCTCACATACATGGTCCACCCAGAGTATGTCACATTTCAGTCACATTTCATCACCCATTTCTGCCCTCCTCTCATTGTTCCCAGAGCTACCAGGGGTGGGCCATAATGGTTATATTTCTGGACATCGACTTCTGGGGCCTCAGTAGTTTAGTTATTACACAGGAACTTCTCCAGTACGAAGCCCCGTGAGAGCCGTTACTAAGATTTTATGATATAATAAGTTTCGACTATTGTTTCAAATTCGACCATCAGCGGGATAGCAAAAAAAGGCAGACTCCTTTTCCGTCAAGAAAGGTTCACAAACGTCATTAACTGAATTGTAGGTGATATACATATTCAGGCAGTTAGATATGATTTGGCACAAACTCCATAATTCGCTCTAAACATCGATTATACACTTGCAATAGTCTTCAAGATAAATATTGTATGAACAAAAGATCGAGACAAAAGTTACTTCAAGAAGTTATTTTAAAATATGTTTTGTATTTCAGCTGTCTCGTCACGCGTTGCATCTGGCGCGTGGTTTTCCACTGCTCCAAGAAGCTCAGTGGTAGTACACGGAGATAGAGTACAATTTAATTGCAGTGTAAATGGAACCGGCGTGGTAACTTGGAAGTTCATTTCATGGAAAACATGTAATGGAATTAAACTGTATTTCGAAAGAGGTATAGCTGATCAAGTCATATCAAGATACTCGATTGATCAGAATATCACCGGACGACACAATCTCATCATCAATTCCGTTGATATAGATCACGCTGGAATATACCTCTGCCGTCTTCATACAGGTTACGTTAACGTTTGGGTTGAAGCTGCAGCGCAGTTAACGGTTTTAGGTAACTTGAAATTAATAATTATAGTAAATAAATTCGTGTTGCGGTTTCAATTTCAAAAGGTATCTTCGAAAAGACTGAAAATTTTTCTGTTTCATCTGTTTTCCCTGTAATTGTGCTAAATAAATTATGGGTATTACCGTCTTTATTACATTAGAATAATTTATGTGGATGTGAAAACCAGACGTAGAAATGAATGGCCAATGTATTCTGCATTGCCATCACTCTATATCTTCATTTATGAGCATTTGGAACCGTTTTTGTCTGTGGTTGTTTTTCAAGACTGACCTTAATACTACAATCTTTGACACGATTGATAAGTGTCACTTTAAAACGTTACATTTGCCCCTTATTCATTAACTCCCGACTGACTGCCTCACTATTCCAACAGACCGACCTTCTGAACAGTGGCGGCGCCAGCTACGACACTAATTTTCATACATGTCTCAAACGAGTCATTCCCAGTAAGAAATGTTTAATGTACATGTAGGTCTATAGCTGCAAAACAATCAACGAAAAGCGCCATTTACATTTACTTGATTATATAATTTTGTGTTATATTACGCCCTGTCTTTCTTTGCTTCGTAAGACCTTGTTTTCTTCTAGTGTTTCTATACTAATCCATCATCCGCAGAAAATATGGAAGCTTGTTCAGTAAACTATCCTTTCGTGGGAAATTCTTTGATATTTCCGTTTCTTCCTTTCGCTCTCTCCACCCTTGCTCTTCCATCCCCAGTTTCTCCTTCCCCTTTCCCATCTCTCCATTTTCAATATTCCCTCACCATCCCTGGTCCCTCCCTCCATAGCCAAATCTCTTGCATTCATAAAATCTTCTTGTCTGTCCTCTTTCCCTCTCGATCTTCATCCGCTCCTCCACTCTCCTCCAATCTGCTCTCCTTTTCCTTCGAAACCATTACTCTGCTACTGTATTTCTCATCTTCAATTTTCTAGCATATAATATCTGTATGTTATGTATCTTTCATTTGACTCCAACTAGGCTGTTTTACTTTATATCTTAGAAAAGAACTTTTCCTGTTTAATTATCCTGTCTCAAATGTAATTGCCAAACTGCTTGTTTTTCAACGTATTTCTATTTCTGTTCAGCGCTTTCCGCGACTAAACTAAGAGGCCTAAAATAAACTTTCAGATTCTGATCCGGAGTGTGATGCAAACGTCAGCCGTGTAGACGGAACTGTGATGGAAAACAGTTATCTGTTGATGTGGTGCCGTATCGTTTATGCTGGGAATATGATTCCCATCTTCAGATGGACAAAAAACAACACTCAGGATGCGACCGTTACAGACGCAACCATTTCTGACAACTGTGTAGTTCGGAAGACCACAAATTCTTCAGTTATTACGCAACTTCGCTCCGATGACAATGGCGTAACTTTCAAATGCAAGATTATATTTCAGTTGGGGAACAACGTTGACGGAAATTTTGCCAATTACGAATACACGTGGAATTATACCATAAGTAAGCAAGTCTATTACTACGCTAATTATATGAAAAGGCTGCTTTGGCATACATTCATCTGACGATGGTTTGTGTGTAATAGTATAGATGAAAAGCTTCCCATCTTTGTAGAAACTCCTCAAAAGCGTGGCCTCATCAATTCGATGACATGAGTGACTGATGTGACTGACTTTCAGCAGATAAGTAATCCGTTTTGACCGTATGCACAGGTGCATTGGTACAAACTATCGCACCGCTTACTGCGCTATGAATCTTCCTGTTAGGCGTTGCTATTGGAATTATACTGACGTACTTATCAAAATCCAATGTACCGTGAAACAACTGTTCTGTAATAACCTCGATTTGGAACCTTTTGCTATTTATTATTTTCGTTCTTGTCAAACAAATTGGCAAAATCAAACTGCTGTCAATAAAATGGATTAAAAAGAAGGAACTGAAATACTGTGATGTGCAAAAGTTTGGAATCACCAAGCGAATTTTTGAAAATCCATAAATATTTTCATTTGCATGCTACTTGTAAACTGCAAGATGATGCTCTTGTAATTCATTTAAGCATCTTTGGCTATTTAGCTATGAGCTATGTTAAAAACATACAGTGGAGCATGAGATTCTCAGGCGTTTTGGGCCTACAAGGCTTATGGTATAAAAAAATGAAAATATTTTACACTCTTTGACCAAGTAATCTTTTTATTTCTTATTTTCTTCATGTGGTGGCCCTGAAAAGGGCCTCAACGTGTGATTTGCTCTTTCGAATGGCCTTGAACCTCACAGGCATGAAATGAACCAGCTTGATGAAATGGACCCTGGAGACCACTCGGTTCCGAGTAGCTGTTACCGACTCTATCAGCTCTCCTTGCTTCCTGGACGACACTTGGATATTTCGACAGCTACTTTGTGCCACAAGTTTTCGAACGGATTCGGGTCTGGTGACTGAGCGGGTCATCCAAGGTGACGACCTTGTTCTGTTCCTTCCAATCGACGACCACTTTTGCACGATGGCATGACGCATTGCTATCTTGGAACCCATAGCCATCGTCAAAGATCTGGTATGCAGATGGAATCATGCATTTCTGCAGAATATAGATGTGTTTAGTTGCATTTGCCTGCCCTCGACGATGTATAGGCGCCCTACTCCGCACACAGGTCCATTCTGGGTATTTTCTTGCCCACTCGACTCTGCACTTTCTGCGCAAATTCGTCAACAGTGGCTTTCTCTTCACTTTACACCCATAGAGTCCAAATTCCAGGCACTTTGTCTGCATTTTCGATGACGCAACAGCAACGTCACACTTCTCATACCACTGCATCAAGAGCTGAGTTGATGAGAACTTGCGATCGGCTAGGTAGTTGCGTCAAAGAGTTGGAAAAAACCATGGCTTGGCAAGAAGTAGATGTGCTGGTATGTTCATAATACAGGACACACAACAAGACGTTGCATTATCAATATGGCTACACTCATCTGCTCAAATCACCCTGCAGGCATGATTCAAGCCCATGTTTGGACAAAGAAATTGTGTTTTAAAGAAGCTCTCATCTAAAATTTCAGTGTGCATATAAGGGTATGGCCAAGCAATTTTGAAACATGACATTTTAGCATATAACTATCTTTGGACTGTACTGGTCCATTATTAGCCCGATTTATATCTAAATGCACAACACTTCTTTTAACTAATCAGTGTTTGCTCTTTCTTAAAAAGAAGTTAACGGACAGTTGCAAACATCACGCCTGAACTTCTAGCTATTTCCTAAATAACACATGGACGCGACTTCTTGACTGATCTATCTATTCTCTAAGACGATATTTCAAACAGAACTTAAATTTTTTTTAATCCTGTTTCCTATACAATCTTATTGGCAGGATAATCTCCCGAGTTCTTTAGTATCCAAAAAATCATATCTTGGGAATTAGCTTATTCACATGCGCTTAGTCAAAAATCGATGAGGAATATATGACGTCAGGTCCGGATCAAAGTCCCAATGGATCAGGTAGACAGGCAGGCGGTTACGTTAGATGGTGTTTGGAACTTGTGTCGCGAGAAATATGAGAAGAGGAGAAAATCAAGATGAGATTTTTGAAGTTTTCGTTTTAATATAGCGAGGCGAGTATCTTCATTTTTACGATTACTTTAATAATTGCAAATAACGAAAAATGGAAAAGACACGGACATAGTTCTTGCACAAAGGACAATTTATAATTGTAGGCCTACGAAGGAAAGTTCAATACCCCAAAAGAGGATTAAAGGAGGGGGAGGAGGAAGGGAAGGAAAGAGGTGTTTGTTTGGCTGTTTCGCCCAGTCGTACTACACAGAAAGCGGACGAGCAGTTGGTACCGTGAAGTTCAAACATATATCGTCCACCCAGAGGATGTCACATTTCAGTCACATTTCACCAACAATTTCTGCCCTCCTCTCATTGTTCCCAGGGCTACCAGAGGTTGGTCAGCAGGGCCATTTTTCCATTGACTTCTGGGGCCTCAGTAGTTTACTTGCTACATAGGAGAGTCTCCGGTACCAAACCCCGTGAGAGCCGTTATAAACATTTCATAATAAGTCCGACTTTTGTTTCAAATTAGACTATCCTCGGGCAAATAGTCGATGCAGACATCCTTTTTTCAGTCAATAAAGGTTCATAAAGTCATTAACTGAATTGTCGGTGATATACATATACAGGCAGTTAGATATGATTTGGCACAAAAGCCACAATTCTGTCTAAATATGGTTTCATCAACTTCCAATGATCTGTTAAACTAATGTTGTATGATGAAAACATCAAGACAAAACCTTCTTCTGCATTACTCCTTCTGTGTTTGCATGTTCATGATCTGTAGTAACTTAAAGAGTTATTTTAAAATATTTTTCGTATTTCAGCTGTTTCGTCAAACATTGCTTCTGTCCTGTCGTTTTCGACTGCTCCAAGAAGCTCAGTGGTAGTAAACGGAGATAGAGTAGATTTGAATTGCAGTATTAATGGAGACCGCTCGGTAGAATGGAGGTTCACTTCATGGAATACATCTACAGAAACGAAACTTTATTTGGGTAGAGGTATAGTTGAATCTATGAGATCAAGATACACGATTTATGAGAATATCACCGGACAACGCAATCTCATCATCAATTCCGTTGACTTGGCTCACGCTGGAAGATACCTATGCCGTACAGTTGACAGTTTGGTTGAAGCTGCAACGCAGTTAACGGTTTTAGGTAACTCGAAAATAATAATTGTGGTAAATAAATATATGTTGCGCTTTCAATTTCAAATGGCAAATTCTAAAACTGAAGACTTTTTTTGTTTTACCAGCGCTACATAAATTACGGGTCTACATTAGATTACATTGCGTAGATGTGAACATCGGGCGCCGAAGTAAACGCCAACTTGTTCTGAATGACTATCACTATCTATACAGACACAAGCTTTTTGGACCGTTATTGTCTATGGTTGTTTTACGAGACCGACCTGAATATTCCATTCTGACATAATGAACACGTATGACTTTATTAAGTTGCGTTTCCCCAGTCATCAGCTCCCGATTTGACTGCCTCACTATTCCAACAGACTGACCTCCCAAACAGTGGAGGCGCCGGATGTAAGGCTATTGGGTTAAACCCCATCCCGAATTTCAGTTTTGGTCCCAAACGAGTCAGCCCCAGTATCCAATGTTTCATGCACAGTTGACTGAATACTGCAAACATAGTCAACGAAGAGTGCCGCTTACATTCACTTAATTATATTTTTGTCATGTTAGGTTGCCAGCCATATTTTTCTTGGGTTGTTTGTTCTGCTTACTAAAATCCTATTTTCTTCTATTATTCCTAAACTGGTCAATGAAATGTTGTTGTGTCCATCCAAACGGGCAGCGATGTTGAAGGATCTCAACCGATAAATTTACTGTAAAAAGTGGAGAGGGCAGAGGCCATACGGTTGCAATAGGAACACATGTATTTTTACATTTATCACTCGAAGAGCATACGCTCATTAGTTCCGTAAAATGTCCTTTCTTGGCAAAATCCTTGTTGTTCCCATTTCTCTCTTTCGCTCCCTCCTCCCTTGCTCTCCCATCTCCAGCTTCTCCCTCCCCTTTGTCAACTCTCTCTCTCCAATCTCCCCTCACCACGTCTGGCCTCTATTGCCCCAGCTCCCTCTCTTATATACATAAAATGTAATTTTTCCCCTTTCGATCTCGATCTTCATTCACTCCTCTCCCTCCTCCTTCCAAACCCCTTCTCCGCTCCCATAATTCTCATCTCTCATTTTCCTCTTCTTCTGTTTCACTTTCTTTCAAATCTCCGCTCCCTAACTTTCTGCTGCCTTTTCCCGGCTTCTTTCGTTCCTGCACCCTCTCTATGGTTATTAAGTTCTCTGTTACTTCCCGTTATGAAAAGCAATTGCCTAAAATGTTCCTGTCACGACTCTATCTGCTCGATCGTGGCGTCCAGAATTGCGATGTAGATTTCAATCGAACCGAAAGGGAGTGTTCTTAAATTTAATCAAAGCAACTACGGAGATATTTGCACAACTTGTGAGAAACACTCTCCACTACAGTCATTAAAACTGTAAAAAGACTAACTTAGGTAAAGTTATCGTCCGCCCGTCAGGATCTACGAATGTTCCGATGTTCTAGCGCCGTCATGAGTGATCCTCGAGTGAGATCTAACCAATCCTTTTAATACAGTTTATTTCTATGTACCAACTCGAGTTTGTGACTTGATGGCAATCATCAGATGCCCCTATTAACTTTCTATTCATAGGGCGGTCATCGTTCATTATGACGTCGAGCGCTGTTCGGGTCGGCCGTCGGTTGAC